>CAXKVI010000004.1:123404833-124070474 GCA_964058755.1 Campiglossa producta
AGAACAATTAACTCCAGAGTTAACTCAACAAATTGGAAATAGAAAATGTATACAAAGTAACTAAAGCTCAATTCCGAAATAACTAAGATGACGGAATCTGTATTTCAAAACGACGTGCCGAGCGAAAAGAGAAGGAAAAACCGGAGATTATTTTGGGTGCCTATAATAAACCCAATTTCGGTACAAGGTGGCCAAAACCATAATTCCAGGGACAACGAAATCCTTCCATGGCACTCGGGCGAATACCACAAGGCGCTAGTCCTAGAGTTTATCGGATCTGATGAAGGAATGAATAGAGTTTAACCCGACCGATGGCTGTACTTGCATAGCAATCTCGGATGCACTCGAAATAGAACTTGTCAAACCTATTTTCCTAAGTATGTATTCAGAACCTCGTATTACCATTGGCGGCCATGTAGTATGAACGAACTTGTAAATATGCATGTAATGTGGATCCCTATTTATTCGGAGCTTCTACTAGCTGCGGCAACTGCATCATCGAACAACAACTATGGCAGAAGTAGCAACCGCAGCCGCTGCAGCGAAAGTTAAAAATACGCAAAGCTTCCAAGCAGGAAAGTAAACGCGCGCACTATGAAAAATAGCAGAACATAGAGGAGGAGGCGGGGAATAGACAAACGTTTTACTACGACTAGGATACATAAATTAAAAGAGTAAGAGAACGGTGACGCTTATTGGGGTGTTTAAAGTGGGACGGCAGCGCAGTAGCAGCGACCAGCATATATTTTGGCGAAGCGCATCGTCGCGTTGACTGTGACATCTAATGCTGCGGCAGGCGGCAGCAGCCAACGACAGCAGCGGAAATGTAGTAGATATGCGAATGTTGAGTTGTACGAATGTAGGGGCGCAGGCGGTTCACAAAATTCTCATTTTTGTATGCTGTACATTAGAGCGTCTCGGGCTTACAGGCAAACAAAAAAAGTCGACCGTACCTCCCCTCATACGAAGTGTTTTTGTAAAACACTTAAAAAAATATTTTTTTTTGTGGCAACCCTAGATGTCGCTCAATAACATTTTTCTTCAAATCTTTGGCATTTGTTGTCAGATTTTAAAGTTTGACACATCAATTTTTTTCGTCTCAAAGAGGAGGTTTCTTCTCAAGCAAGTTCATTGAGCTCATGCGTTTCGTTGTGGAACCACACTTTAAAATCCGACAAAAAATACCGAAGATATGAAAAAAATGCAATTGGCGACTTCTAGGGTTGCCAGAAAAAAATATAACTTTTTTTTAAATGATTTTCAAAAACACTTGATATGAAGGGAGGTGCGGCCGACTTTTTTTTGGTGATACACTCTAATGTACATACATATGTGGCGTGGCGAGAAGGTAAAAGAAATGAAAATATGTAGTCAAATTAAACTTGAGCTGGAGGAGGAGGAGGTTGTATTAGACATGGACTAAGTACACATCCTAAAGTAAGCTTTATAACAAAAAAGAAAAAAAACACATTAATGACGAGAGAAAGAACTAATTTGGATTTAGAAAAATATTCATACTTTAGTACATACTCTAGTTTACGAATAAGGAGCCGGATTGCTCCATAAAATAGGATTACTTATATCTGTGCAACTCCGTTATTTCGATAAATAAGTAGGCAGGAATGTAATTAAAAAATTGTTTTATTCATTCATTCATTCATTCATTCGCGAAACCAACAGTTCATTATGTACTTAGGTATCTATATTTTTTCAATCAAAATCTTTACGGGTTCAGAGTGAAGAGTTATCGAAATCGACATGTTGCTTTAGTTTCGGTGATCATGATTTTCAAGAAAATTACATGTTCGATGAATAATTTGGGCTTATTTTGGAAAGGTGGACAGTCCTTTGACGAACATTCAAATCAAAATCACGCAACCCTGGATTCGATAAAACAAGAGCTTGGGTTCTGGGATGAGTTTCGGGTACCATCACTCCCGCTAGCGTTTTCGAGGGAAGCAATTAGCCGAATCAATTCGAGAAGCTTACGAGACTTCGCGTTACGTGACTCTAGAATCTCGTAAGAAATTTATTTTCGGAAAAAGTCATGAAATCGTAAGCACTATAAGAAACCGACGTGGCCCCCGCTGTTGAGATTGATACTTAGATGTTGTTGTTGTTGTCGTTAACATTGCTTAGCCCTGCCTAGAGTATATAATCATTCCGAAGATCTTCATCAAGCTCTTCTAACGGGAGTCCAAGAAAACGCGCAGTTTCAGCAGGGTTGGACGAGAGGGATATAGGGGTTAGAAGAGTAGGTTCAATTGGACAGTTGAAGAGATGTAGGGTATCATGGGGGGGTCCTACCACTAGCGGGCATGTATTTGAAATGGTATCGTTCAGTGTGGATAAGTAAGAGTTTAACCTCACACTGTATCCAGCACGAAGCTGTGGCACGGTGACTCTTGTCTCCCTTGGTAAGGTGCGTTCTTCTTCAGCAATATCGGGTGGAAGACTGTTAGAACGGGGTTCACAGGTCGAGATCCGATAAAAGTATCAACCGACTCGGTGTGGATGTCGGTTAGAGCTCGCTTATGATTCCGCAGATCAAACGGCAAGGTAATATGATGCCGGATTTCGTCATAATGCTGAACGTAGGCTTGCCTTTCTTTTCTTTGAAAGCTTCTATGGCCAAATAGAAGCTTCAAAAGCTGTTAGAAATACAGAATGAGACAAACAAGACAAATAGTGAAGCGTGTAAGTAAGGCTGCCACTGGACCAGCTTTCGTATATTTCAGTAGAATTCAAACGAATTTTGACATTTCTCGAGGCAAAGCAAGCGGGCATTGGGCCATCAGCTTCCCTGCAAAAATCGAGAGAGGGACATCAATCCACCCAAACGATTTTTTTTAATGCACCGTGAGATAGAAATAATAAAATATATCGTTTTCAATCGCACACATTGCCGTGACCATCTTTTGAGGCATCACTTGACACTCATTGATGAGGCAGTGGATCAAGTTTGACCCATGCGAAGGTCAAGTTTGATGAAGGAAACAGAAGAGTACAGCTATATTAGTTAGTTATTGAACGCAGAAATACGTAAGATTGCCCTTAAAAACGTGATGGATGATCGTGAGGAACGTTAACCTCAAGTTTGAGCCTCAAATGATGGATCAAATGATGGTCACTGTGTTTGCAGGGTTAACTGTCAATCACACTTTATTGAATACATTTTGCATGTATCATTTGATATGACAATGTGTTGTCAAAACTGACTACAAACGTAATTGACACAATATGACAGCCGTTTTCATTGGTTTGACAACATTTGATGTCATATTTTGGTATTGGTTTCCCTTAGCACCCAACTGCTAATAAATTAACTAAAATTATGGGGGAGGGCTCAAAAAGACGGGTTTTGGCCCCTGGATCACGAATTCGGGAGCGCTTTTTTAATATTTTGCTTCTCTGAAGCGAAAGTTTTCAAGTGGTTGTTGTAATTTTATTAGGCTGTACCTAAAAACGTGCGAAAAATAATTCCTAGGCGAAAGCCACGGTTCAGGCAACCACCAGGACTTGGGATGGCGTAGCCCAGGGTTATTTTTTATAAGCGCGGCCGAAGGCCGCCAACTCAGAAAAGTGTTCTGCACATAAATACCATGGATTCCGCCCCAATTTTGGTATCGGGCCCGGGCCATTTATCGCTTTTTTGACCATAACTTTTCACTGAAACAAAAAATAAAAAAAGACACGTATTTTCAACCCTCTGCAATAATTTTAGCTAATTTGTTAGCAGTTGAGTGCTAAAGGAAACAAATACCCATATTTTGACCTAATGAAAACCAGCCATTAATGATAAATCGAAGTGCCATACGAAAACTAACACTTTTATTTCGTGCCTGAAGGGAACTGACTAAAAAGTGTTAGTTTTCGTAAAATATTGTAAGTGTTATTTTTCGTATGACACGTCCAAATAACGATGTACTATCCTTAATTACCAGTAATTTGAAATCCAATTGTAATGTTTTATTATCCATTTTGTTGACGCTTCCTGCATTTGGAGTAGTTACTTTTTTTGTTTTCTTTAACAATTCTGTTTGTTCCCCTTCTATCACTTTGCACACCCTTCGCATAACTTCATTCTTTTATTTGTTTTCTTTTTCTTATCCACTTTGTCCACGTTTCTTCTTTACACATTTCATTTTTTTTTTTGTTTTTCTTTTGATTTATTATCGTCTATAGCACTATGTTTATCTCTTTTACACACACGGAATTATGCCTGCAATAGTAGCAGATTGAAATTTTCTGCGCTGCTTTTTATAAACTACACTTTTTTTTTAGTTTTGCTTCTTCCACATCCACTGAAAATTTTAAATACAAATTCCCCCTCAACCAAACTCCAAAGCTTTCCATCTATGTACATATATATTTGCTTATTTTATTGCATTGCATTTAACCATAATGTATTCCTCTTTACGCCAGTATTTATCGTAGGTGCAATTCCCATTAAATTTCGTGCAAATATTTTAAAAAATTCACTTCACAATTTTTATTTTTTGTTGCTGCGCCGCGTTTTGCCACTGGCACTTCTGTGGCACATTCGTGCATACACACACCATTTTTGTACATTCGCGTCGCATATACAACACGGTTTACGACGACGACGGCAACACAGCAGCAACGGCGGTTTTTTTTTCTTGCCTCGTACTACTCCACTGTGAATAGCCAAGTATAGCTGCTGCTGCGCTGATGACGGGCGCGACGACGTCCTCGCTGCGACTGCGACGACGTTAGCGAACAGAAAGCAAGCTTGCTAAATTTCTCAAAAATTCAATGTATAAACATTAAACAAATATGCTATAGGAAATTCTCACTTGTTATCACACAATTTAACACATTTTTGTCAATTAAATTCACGATTTTCCATCAGTTTTTCACAAATTTTCGCTCGTACGCGCTTTGCAGTTTCAATTTCTTGCCTTTTGCTGCTTCGTCTTCGTCGTCGTTGTCATTTCTCCATCGTTTTGACAGTGGTAAAATGAAAATGGTGCGGAGAATGCTGTGTGTGTAGAGTGGTGGTGAGTTTTGCTCGTGTTTGGGTGTGTTAAAGTTTCATGTTGGCAAGGCCCAATACAGGGTCCTAACTAAACTGACAGATGCGTATGTATTTGATTCTTTAGAACCCTGGCAAAATGATTGAATGGTAATCAAGGCAAATTCATACATGGTGGTAGCACGGCGAATTGGGCAATATTCGCTTCAGTTCGCCATACGTAAAATGTCAAAGTGAAAGAGGATACAAAATATCAACAATCACGTGTTTTCTTTTCAATTACAAACAATTGCTGTTAGAAAAGTAAATTTATTGCGTGTTTCGGCAATAAATGCTATTAAATATATACCATTTACTTAAACCGTGGTCATCGCGCACATTTCGTGAGTTTTATTATGTTTCGTGTAAATAATAAGTTGTTCATTAAACAATTGTTGCAGAGCGTGCTTTAGATCATTTTAGAGAATACGAAAGTGAAATTGTTAATAAATTGGCTGTACAAGAGTCTTTTTTTATTTTTGGCACAATTAAAACACAATTTTTCTTTTAAAATTCACAAAATATACAAGAAACGAAAAATGAAGTTTTCAATAAACGTAAATAAACGTGTTTCCGATTTCATTTTAATGACAATAGCTTTGTTTCTTGAAATCTCCAGCAAAGAACTGTCAGCAGAAGAGAGTTTTGTAAAAAGCTGTCAAAATCTCATTTCTGCTAATTTTTCGTCGAACAGGGTTCAGCAGAAACTTGCAGACAAAACAGCTGTTACGTTTCTGATTGGCTAACAATTTGAATTTACATTTTTTGTTGTTGTTTTGCTATGTCATCGATCAGCTGTTCTTGCTTGCTGGTTTCTGCTGGACGAAAAATCTCCAGCAATAACTTGCAGCGAATTGGCGCTCTCTCTCTCAATTAAATGTCAAAAAGCTGCTGAATTCGCTGCTAATTTTTTCAAAGAACACTTTTTTAGGAATAATTATTCATAATTAGCAGGAAAGAAACAAAGCTAATTGCTGTATGCGAAAACAAGAAGAACAAGCAATCAGCTGTTCACTTGCTGGCACCAGTAACAACCATACTTATTGAATCATGTTTAGAACCGACCGATTTACATAAAACTCACGCTTTGACAGATGACCGCCCCATATATTAAAAATGGTTTAACTTTTTGCTGCGCTTTACGTTCCACCAACTTTGTATGGAAGTGGATCCTTTGAAGTTTTATGTAAACAGATTCGACGGATACGGCAAAATAGAATTTGCTCTGAAATCAACATATCTAACGTATTGGCGTGTTGTATCTGCCGAACGCTTAAAGCTGATTAATTATCTTCTAGATAAATTAAGTGATTAATGCTATAAATCAACAACACAATTGGCTTATAAAGAAACTTCATATTTTATAAGAATGTCACTTATAGCGACTATTTTAAACATATAATAATTCATTGTTGGGGTACTATAATTCATTGTTGGGAATGCTCCCTAAATAATAAATACGATCTTATTTTTTAAGAGCAATTTAAAAAGTATATACCTACGACAAATACTTGATATTAAAGATGCAAATGCAGCACATACAAATCGATGGCTGAGTGGAAGATCACCCGATTTCGAACACCCGTTCTCGGATTTGTTCAAAGACATTTGGATCAAGAACGAGCTATCACTGGCTATATTCGTTTTTAGTGTCTGTTCACGAGAGCAAAAAAAATGGTTTATGGTTATCCTGGGCCATACTTAAGCAATTTTTTCAATGATTTGTGACATTATTTTTTTTTTTTTTCTTTGGCAGACTTTGCCGTTTAAAGGATTTTCGCCTTTTTTCAGGGTATATCTGTTTTCGTGCATGCCTCTAAATCATTCTTTGTGCACTGAATCTTGTATTTTTGTATACATGCAGTCCTTTTATGATGTATGTATTTGTATCTATGTTAAAAAAAATTTACCACATGCGGATATGACCGTTTTTTTTAATACTAGAAACAGCTTTTCTCGATAACTTCTAAACTCGAAGAGATATTAAAAAATGGCAAACGACGCAGGACTGTCGGGAATGGACAGTGCTAAATAAATATGTATGAAATTAGTTTTTTGAGAAAAAATATCTGTTTTTGCAGTCGCAGCGACGATATTGTGATCTTCCATTCACCCATCGATAACAAATAAATTTATAAACGAAACGTGATATCACATCAACATATTACAGATTAGTTACTAAATTTGTCTATATATTCTAATAGTAATCCCAATAGTTCGAAGCATCCATTGAGAAACTATCATCCTTGCTGGGATGTTTATCAAGATATTCCTCTTTTCCAATTCTGGCCAATTTCTTAACGCTTCGCAAGCCTTTGGGTGCACCTGGCTCTTTGCGAGCATCAGTCTATATACGAAAACATAAAAATTAAATCAAATTTTGTAGGTTAACTATATTCAGTTCATACCCATTTTATATAAATAGAGCCTTCATTAATAAGTGCGTCTAGCTTTTCAAATTGCTTGCGGTTTTGTACCACTTTTCCCTCCTTAGTACGCCAACCATTGCGTTTCCAATTTGCCATCCAAAAAGGTACAGCATTTAGTAAGAACTCAGAGCTTGTGAGCAAACATAAACGTGGTATATTGATGCGTTGAGCAATTTCAATGGCTGCAATGGCTGCTTCAATATCACCAACATTACGTGTCATGCGTCCAGACGCAGCTTCAGCAACGTTACTGAAACGAGAAGAGATTATATAAATTGTCTGCGCAATCATTTTTGTGGATCTCTTACAGCGGATGATGTTCGCCAAAGTATACACCATAGCCAGCCATACAATTCCAGCTGCCGACATTCTCACTATGGCCACCAATGTATGCGTCGACATAGCCATCTTCATCTACAGTAAATACATAACCGCTTATTTTAAGTTGTCTCGTTTTATGTTTAGTTTCCTGTTTAACAGATTTCCCATTTCTCTTTGCAATTTTAGGTGGTTTTGTGTCAGGATATTCCCTTAAAGCTCGCACCGCTTCGAGCTATATTGATATTAAAAAAATAATTTATAACTATAAAGTAGTGGAAAAGCATTTACGTTATTTGTTTCTTTTAGGGGCAGCTGCTAATAAATTAGCTTAAATTATGGGAGAGGGCTCAAAAGACGGGGGTTGGCCTCAGGATCAAGAATCCGGAAGCTCTTTTTTAATTTTTTGTTTCAGTGAAACAAAAATCCGAAAAATTACTCAGATCCGATCACAATTCGGCGCGAGATCCATGGTATTTGTGTGCAGAACATCTTTCTATGTTGGCGGCCTTCGACCGCGCTTATAAAAAATAACCCTCAGTCGGTCCAACACCGGCTACGCTATGCCCAGTATTTCTGCGCAGACAACTTTTTTGCACATTTTTATGGACGGCCTAATGTGATTACAACAACCACATAAAAACTTGCAACTTTGATTGCAATTATCTCTTCACAGAAGTAGAAGAATTAAAAAGCGCGGGCTCAAAAGACGCATAGACGAAAGCTTTTTTTAAACGTGTAAAAATTACAGGCAAAAAACTGCTACCTAGGGGTACTTTTTTGGAACAAATGCGGAATAAAAAATAAAAAAAATTGGGATCGATATGTATTTTTGTAGTGAACATAACGGTATATTTCTTTTTTTGGGGCAAACAACAACAACAAAAGTTATTAAGGTCAAAGTTCATTTAAAGCAATTTTTAAAATCATAATGTCTTCAACACTAATGAACCGATTTCAACATTTTTTTTGGGTATTTGTTTCCTTTAGCACCCAACTACTAAAAAATTAGCTAAAATTATGGGAGAGGGCTAAAAAAACGTGTTTTGGCCTAAGGATCACGAATCCGGAAGGGCATGGGCTACGCCATGCCAAGTCCGGACGTGTACCGCCACGGCTGCAAGGTTTTTAGGGACAGCCTAATGTAGTTACAACCACCACATGAAAACTTGCAACTTGAACTTGCACGTAAACATTTTGATGAGATCCGTCACTATATAACAACGCCGTTTGATCTACAGGTGCACAAACAGGCTTTGGGGCATATCCATACAACGTCTGTTGGCCATTACTCTGCGCTCTGTCCGCTAAACAATGTCTTACATGCCGCAACACCTGGCATTTCTGAAGAGAAGCGTCATCTTCCTCGAGAGACAAGGGTCACTCTGGCTCAATTACGCTCTGGATATTGTAGTAGGTTAAACTCCTACATATCTAGACTGAACCCTGATGTGCCGAATGTATGTCCGGCATGCGGCTCGTCCCCCCACAATACCAATCACTTATTTTCTTGCTCATTTGAGCCCACTCTTCTAACACCCATCTCTCTTTGGTCCAACCCTATTGAAACTGCTAGTTTCCTTGGACTCCCGTTAGAAGATATTGATGACAATTAGGTTAAGGAAAAATACGCATTGGGCAGGACTACACCTCGTTACAACAACAACATAAAAAAAAAAGGTATTCGTTTCCTTCCGGATTCGTGATCCTGAGGCCGAAACACGCCTTTTGAGCCATCCCCCATAATTTTAGCCAATTTATTAGCAGTTGGGTGCTAAAGGAAACAAATACCTTTTTTTGCTTTGGATAGGTAATTGAATATCTTTCATTTGAGGTACCACTGCTGCGGGTGCAAAACCAGGTATGTGCAAAATTTAAACACCCTTCTGCGTAGCCGGCCTGCGGCCACGCTTCAAAAAAACAACCCTGTGCTGATTTTAAAAATTGCTTTAAATTTTGCACCGTTCAAGCAGTAGTACATCATTAATGAAAGGTAATTCAACTACATACCCAATGGCCAAACCCCGTCTTTTGAGCCCTGTTCCATAATTTGGTATTTGTTTCCTTCGTAGTCTTGGGGCTAAACCCCGCCTTTTGAGCTATCTCCCATAATTTTACCTAATTTATTAGCAGCTGACCCTTAAAGGAAACAAATATCGCATTTACTCACCAACTCTTTATCATCAGTAGTATCTGCAATCCACATCACATCATTTTGTTGCTCTTCCTTTTTTATATTTGCTTTGGTATTGATAACCGTTTGCAGCGGTAAATAGTCATGATCTTCATTTCTTATTGGCAATTGTAATCCATTTGGAGCAGCAGACTGCCCAACAAAGATGACATCCTCGTCGAGCTCAGCTCGCAAACTATTTGCTTGATGCTTTATTAAATAATCTGTTGCTTCGGAAAGTGTTGGAAATTTTTGGAAAATTGCGCCGCTAAACTTTTTTACTTGTTGTTCACACTCTGCCCAGGTTGTGAAGACACCTTCTTTTCGTCCTCTGGATACAGCGTAGTAGGGCATTTTTAGATAATTTTGGTTTTTTCTATAATTTCTGTATTAATCTTCTTTTCAAATTTTGCTTGCCGCGGTACTTATTGCGCAGTTTTTGAAAACGGTTGCGGTCATAGTACAGGTCTACAAGTAAGTTATCCTTATTTCTCTCTCTTTCTAATACACCCAATTTTGACACTGTAGACAGTGTCAAACTAGCTTAACTTACACAGCAACCCGAAGCCCAGGGTTGAAATTTCCAAGAAGAAATGGTGTGAAATCTCCATACAGGGTTGCCGTGTAGGTATATTTTTAAAGCAATTTAGTATGGAAATGTAGAACAAAATGTATGCCTATGAACTAAACAAATTTTGTTATTTGGATAAAATTGATTGTTTTTTTATGAAAAATAATGTCATTTCAATTATATGAACTATAACTATTTGAATATCAATATATTTTGAAGTTTTTATACATTTCAATATTTATTTTGATGATAAATGAAATGATTTCAATATATTTACATATTTTATGAATAAGAATATTTTGAAATACATTGCAGACGTGAAATGCAACCCTGCATATGTACGTACATATGTGTGTGTATACACAACTGTTAGTTCAAACGAAGCAGTTGATGAAGTGAGTCGTTTCAAAAAAAGTTTATTTTAATATTTAATTTTATAATACAATTTCGGCTAATAATTTAATTTATTTACAAAGAACAACATTTTTCCGTCTTTCAGATATTTTTGCGAAGTTAAAGTGGAAAAAAATAGTGTGTGGTAATAAGAATTTTAGCAAATAAGACATGTATACATGTATCTAATAAAGTTGTTCGTTTCCAGAAATGCCCGACCATTGCTGTATTTTAGGATGCGGATTAGGAGTCCCGCGATACCCTTTTCCAACAGATATGCCAAGGTGAGTGTATAAAGTGACTTAAGGGTCGAATACATAAAGCTTTGTTAACCTCGCCTGACATTTTCTACCTCGAAACTTTGCGTCCAACTTCAGAGGTATGCTACAATGAACGCCTTGACGCTACTCTTTTATACATTTGTTTTCGTTATTTTTTTCTTTGCATTCGTATTGTTTTAGTTAATTTATTAATTCAATATAGAAAAAATGAATTAATTGTTATTTCCTCCAACTTTTTATTCCTTAATTAAAGCAAAGTCATCAAGATCTGATTGTCAAAGCAAGCAAAGCAAGCAAAATTTGAGAGTTTGCCAAATTTTAACCTTGCTTCAACTTTGAGGTCTCCAATTTGCCATGCTTCGTTTAAATACGTATACTGAACTTTTCTGTCAAAGTCAAAGTTTGAGGTAAAGTCAAAATAAAGCTTTATGTAACTGACCTTTAAGTTTTAAATATGAGAAAATATTCTTTCAATAATTCTTGTTAAGTTCTTTATGGGCAATTATTGTGCATAAATTCAGATATTAGATATTATGCCATTCATAATTTTCTTAGCTTTATACAGTTTGAGTTTAGTAAAAAAATATATATGTATACATGTAAACCCATTTATTTTTAAGTATTGTTATTTAACCATTTAAGTTTATATGGTGTAAATTAAAGCAAAAAGCTATTTAAGAAATGTTCTACATGTATACTTAATATTTTTTAAATATTTGTTTTCAGAAAAAATTGTATCCCTAACGGACCAAAACGGGTATTATAAAAAATGTGTGTTTATTGGTAAAGATTCCTGCTTTTTATTTTTGATCTTATATAAATTTTATTTTACAACGCAATGTTTTTTTTGTTTAATTTACAACGCCGTTTTCCTTTTATTTTAAAATGCTTTTTTATTATATAAAAAAAAAATTCTTTTTAATTTACCAAACACTTTTGGTTTTTTTTTTTTACTTTTTTATAATTTATATTTTTGTTTTCGATTATGTTTCATGCCAACAACACTTTAATTCTACATAAAAAACCAAAACTGTCATTACAGCAATAACCACTTATGCGGTAATCGCTTGTTTCAACAGATATTTTCGTTATTTTCCTACAAGAACGCGAGCAGGTAGTTAGCATAGCTGCTTGACCTTCTCCAACCAGCAATGACAGTTTTACAAGGTTATGTCCATTTTAGCTGTTGTTGCATATTGTTATATTCCCACACAAAGAATGTATGTATATATCAGTGAACTAAACAAGCTGCTTTGTTTTTTAAAGAAACCCTTTGTGAAAAAGTATTGTATTTTTATAACATACATACATACGTATGAAGAAATGCGCTTGAACTAGCGCAAGTATAAGTAGATTTTTTCCAAGAAATGCGTCACATGCTTACTTTTGATGGTTCAAGACTTCTACTTTACAATGGAGAAGCAGTTCACTAATTGTGAACTTGTAAAACCGCCTTCCGAGTTTATTGACTTTATTTCAACTATTGAAAAAATTTATTCCGATAATTTCGATTCCACCTGTCATAAAGTTGGGTTTTCCCAAATACTCTATGATAAAATGGTAGACGTGGTGCCCTACTTTTGTTGCGAAAACTGCAAACCAGACGTCATTAAAGCTGTTTTTATAAGAATCAGAACATACTTTTTGGTAAATCATTTTAATAAGAAAGCGAATCAGCCTAACTTCAAAAATGTTAATTTTTTGTGCATATCACACCATTAGGACTCACTTTTAGGGGGTGTTTCCGGATTCGAATCTAGTCTAATTAAAGTAAATATTTTTAATTGCATTTCAATTTTTGAAAAGGTTAACTTATTTTGTGAAGCAGATTTAGATATTTTTTTAAAGGCCACAATCTTCTTTCCAATACTCTTATTCGTCAGCCGAAATTTTTTTAATAAGGTTTCACTATGGGTGTTTTTGTAAATATTGTAAATAGTTTTATTTGAACTGAATATACTTTTTTTCCCCTAAGTAGTTTTGTCTAGATTTTTTATATTTATTTTTAGTTATTGTACCTGAATTTTTAAAATGTGCAATTTTATTTTTATTAATAAGTTTGATTTTTGTTTTTTACGTTTTTATGTAAATACTACGTATATTGGTGAAAATAGGCCTCTAGGGGAACCGAACACCTAAAAAAATCGGTAACGCGCCTACATTGCTGCCTCCTGGGTGGTGTGGAAAAGCAATGACGACTTTCACAAATGGATACAGCTCACTAATCTTAAATTTTTAATATATTAGTATTAAGAATGTGTGAGAATAATGATTTAGTGCACTGTGTCCAATTATAGTAACTTTTTTATGTTTGAGTTATGGGACTCACTTATTTTCTTTATTTATTTATTTAAATAAACAATGATTTTTTATACAAATATGTCTGTTTATTCATTATTTAATGGAAAATTTGGTGATAAGTCTCAACATTAACAGCGAGGGTGCAATACGTCGTCTTTGTTGTCGCTTTTCCTCGAGTTTAATGCAAGGTAATAATAATAATTATTTAATTGCTATGATTATTCATAACAAAGCTACGCGATCTATCACGCCCGAGCAACGAGGGGGAACACGCATCAGAAACAGTTGACAATTATTCCAAACCCAAAGGATGCGGTGTATGTTTGGTGGAAACGCCATATAAGCAACTTTGTAGCAGCATGTGAACACTCCCTTATATGCACGCCACGCACACACAAAGTACAAAAAGAAAATAAGCACAGGCATCTATGAAAAAACACATTTAAATGGTGGGGCACTTTACTAATATATGCTGTAAGTAAGAAAAATGCTTGTTTATTAAAAATATTCACAGAAATTTATACAATTAGCAAGTTGCGTTTTATGTAAACAAAGAAGAACAAGAGAGTTGTCATGGAAATATCAACCACAGGGTTGCTTTTCTGCGTAGTGCTAAAAGTTTTAGAAAATATGAAAAAAATTTCGCTAAACAAGTAAAATCTTTGTACAAACATTTCCAGATCAAATTAGTTGCTATAATAAATAATTTTCGGCAAATAGTTTCTATTATTTATGAAGTTATTAAACATTTGTCACAACCTACTACTACTTTTATTTCGGTCCTAACGAATGACACCCTTCGTTGAGTGGCTTCCAATAAGGGTAACCCGATCAGGTGAGCACAGCTGTTAGTCGAACAGCTGATTCATATCTTACTTGTACAGTTGTACAATGGTTGCGGTGTTTTGTTGCCATTGCCCGGTCGCCCGTGGCTACCCAAACTGGTGTTTGCAAGGCGAATTCATTCTTAAGGGTCAGTTACATAAAACTTTATTTTGGCTTTACCTCGAACTTTGACTTTGACAGAAAAGTTCAGTATACGTATTTAAACCAAGCATGGCAAATTGGGAACCTCAAAGTTGAAGTGAGGTTGAAATTTGGCAAACTCTCAAATTTTGCTTGCCTTGACAGATGTTGATGAGTTTGCTTTAATTAAAGAATAAAAAGTTGGAGAAAATAATAATTAATTCATTTTTTCTCTATTAAATTAATAAATTAACCAAAACACTCTGAATGCAAGGAAATAAATAACGAAAACAAATGTATAAAAGAGAAGCGTCAAGGCGTTCATTGTAGTATACCTCTGTAGTTGGACGCAAAGTTTTGAGTAGCAAATGTCAGGCGAGGTTTTGACGTGTCCGGATTCGTGATCCTTAGCCCAAAACCCGTCTTTTGAGCTATCTCCCATAATTTTCGCTAATTTATTAGCAGTTGACCCCTAAAGGAAACTAATACCAAAGGCTATTTTAAGGAAGGAAGGTTTCCTTTAGGTGTCAACTGCTAATAAATTTACTAAAATTATGTTATATAGCTCAAAAGACGGGATTCGGTCTCAGGATCACGAATCCGGAAGCGCTTTTTTAATATTTTGTTTCTCTGAAGAGATATTTGCAATCAAAGTTTCAAGTTTTCATGTGGTTGTTGTAATTTTATTAGGTACACGTCCGGATTTGGGATGGCGAAGCACAGGGTTATCTTTTATAAGCGCGGCCGTAGGCCGCCAACTAAAAAAGGTGTTTCGCACATAAATACCATGGATTCCGCCCGAATTGTGGTATCGGACCCGTGTCATTTTTCGGTTTTTTTACCATACCTTTTCACTTTAGGGATGAAAAAATTGCGCAGGAGGCTCGGGATTCGGGAGGTCCCCAGGCTCGATGCCTTGATGTGTACTTTTTAGCGGCACCCGACATTGAGTTGCATTACCCTTATCCGCCGCTTATTTGGGTATGTATATCAAACAATTTTGAATACATGTAAAGTGGTAGAGACTTGCTTACTGCCTTTACTAATAATTTACATGATACCGTTACAATATTTAACAATAATTTTACAAATCTAATGCTACTACTTATGCTCATTCATGCGTCTAAAAATATCAGAGCCTTCCCTCGCCAACTTATCGGCGTTTTGATTTCCAACAATAGTATCGTGTCCCTTCACATAGTTCTGGAATAATTGATATAGGGGAGAATGTTTAATTTAAAATTATGATTAACATGCATAAGACATAATACTATGCAAAAATATTACCAACTTACCCATTTCACTTGTAAACTTTCATCAGCCAGCAATTTGTCCAACACTTGAAAATCCACTGTATTTTTTACGGGGTCTCCATTTTTCAAACGCCACTCATTCTTCTTCCATGCCTTAATCCATAATGTAATCGAATTTATAAGAAACTGAGAATCCGTGCTGACACATAATTTTGTAATTCCAACATCTTTGGCTGCTTCAATGGCGTGAATGGCTGCCTGAATTTCGCCAACATTGTTGGTCACACGTCCAGTAACAGGTAGAGCAGCGTTACTGAAGGAATAAAAAAAAAAAAAATATTAAAAATACATATGTTTGGCCAAATATAGTGGGTATTCAAAACTTTACAGCGGATGGTTTTCACCGAAATATACGCCCAAGCCAGCAGAAGCATCTGCGCGCCCATTATTAATACACGATCCATCAGTATAAACAATGACATAATCCTCAGCATCAATTTCAAATGGTAGGCCGTTAATGGTTTTGCTTCCCACAGGTTTCCAAACATTCGACACGTGTCTAGGACAATTTTTTGCTTTAGGTTCAGCGTCTGCATCAACATTTCCCTTCCTCTTATATTTCGTTGGTAATTCAGAAATAAGACTTTCTGCAGCAGTAGCGGCGGCCAGCTAGAACATTTATTGAAAATATTAGTGAAAACTTCGGTAGAAACATACATGATTTATTACGAAATCCGAATCCTCCAAAGAATCCAACTTTAAACTTTCATCCTCAGGCCAAAAGTCTTCCGGAGTTTGTTTTGGTACGTCCGTGGGAACAACACCATTCATGCTTTGTACAAAGTTCTCTGCTTCGGAACGTGTTTTGAATTTCTTGTATTTGGCGCCTTTGAAACCTTTGACTTGTTCTTCACACTTGGCCCTGAAAATTGGATGGAAGTATTTGCATATCAGCTTTAAAGGTTATAAATAAATTAAATTTTTACCAGCTCTCGTATATGCCAACATTATGGCCACGTGCCACAGCATAGAAGGACATAAGCAAGCCTTTGATGTTGGAATGTCGTAAATTACTTAAAAAGAGCATTTAACGTATAGATAAACAAAAAAATTTAGCTCCCTTTGTTTATACGAATTTGTTTATAATCAGCTGTTGCAGACAGTGATGGTAGTTAAAGTGCGGTACCATACTTCTATGACAAAATCCTATAATAGTACATTTACACTGCACCAAATTTGGCGAAAAATTGAAGCTTCTCATGGCAGAAATACACCAAGAGAGTTTTCAAAACTACTACAGAAATCAACTTTTTTACATCAGAATCGCTTTATCTGCATTAAAGCAGTTAATCTATAGCATCTTACCCATTGGCGGCCATGGGTTAACCCCTTGGTGACCTATGTTTTTTTATTTTAGTTTCGAATTTAATTTTCTTGAATCATAATCGGTATATCTGTTGCGTAGCCAGTACGTAACTGGTTAATTTTTTATTTATTTTACTTTATTTGTATCACGCTGTGGTCTATTTATGATCTTAATTTCAAAATCAACTGAAGTTTAAACTTTAGGTTTGTATGTCACCCTGTAACATTTTTTTTCTTAAACATTCTCGAAAGTACCGCTTAATGAAAAGAAACCATTTTTATATTAATTGAAGACAAATATTTTAATGGGAAAAAATAGCAAATAAGTAAGTCAAATCATTTTCATAAATGTACGTCCGTGGGAACAACACCATTCATGCTTTGTATTTGGCGCCTTTGAAACCTTTGACTTGTTCTTCACATTTGGCCCTGAAAATTGGATGGAAGTATTTGCATATCAGCTTTAAAGGTTATAAATAAATTAAATTTTTACCTGGGGGTGAATTCTGGTTCTATGAAATGATAAAATGAAAAGAATTTTCATACAAAATCTGTGAAAAGAAACTTCAAATTCATACAAATTTTTTTTCACGTTATCATATCATAGAACCAGAATTCACCCTCAGCTCTCGTATATGCCAACATTTTTGCTTATAAATTTCCAACAATATCGATACTAAAGCGGGCTACTCACCTGCCAAGAAATGCCTCAAGAAAAAAACGAGCATATATTTCTTATACCTGGGGGTGAATTCTGGTTCTATGAAATGATAAAATGAAAAGAATTTTCATACAAAATTTGTGAAACTTCAAATTCATACAAATTTTTTTTCACGTTATCATATCATAGAACCAGAATTCACCCTCTGGTCAAGAAATTTTGACGTTTATGGCATTTTCCATTTTATTGCAGATTATTAATATAAAAATGTATAAAACATGTGCAGCGAAGTATATACTCATCTTTGCCGTGAATCTGCACGTTTACCTCAAGAAATATATACGAGCATATTTATTTCTTGAGGTAAACCGGCGTTGCCAACCATCGAAAATTGTAGTATTTTTTCTTATGACCAGAGTATTGGTCTGAAAACAGTCCTTGACCATTTCTTGAGCGTTTTTTTTATATGGCGTTTAACATTCTTGGCAGGTGAGTAGCCCGCTTAAAGTAGTAAATCCCATGAATTTTAACCTTTTAACGACCACGCATTAACCCATTTTTGACCCAAATTTTTTTTCACTTAATTCCTAAATCAAAATATTCACATATTTGTAGTATCTACACTAAAGGTGATAGCCCAGTGCACGCTTGCTTTGCTGGCTTTGCGTCGAGAAATGTCAAAATTCTTTTGAACTCTACTGAAATGTATGAAAGTTGGCCCAGTGGCAGCCTTACTTTGCTTGCTTGAAACGCTTCAAAGCGTCGAATAGCCCAAATCTCTATTTGACAGCGCTTTACACGCTTCGCTCTTTGTCTTGTTGTTGTCTTGTTTTTCTCATCCTGTATTTTTGACAACTTTTGTAGCTTCTATTGGGCCATAGAAGCTTTAAAAGGAAAGCAAGGTAAGCCTAGGTAAGCAAGGCAAGCAAAACAAGCGTACATTGGGTCATCAACTTTAAGCTGCTTTGCTTGCCTTGCTTTCCTTTTAAAGCTTCTATGGCCCAATAGAAAAAAAAAAAAAAATAATGGCGGCGATATACCAACAGGTTATCATAACCTCTAACGAGATTTTTAGCCGAGCTTCTCTTTCCAACTTGTGGCGTGTTGCTTTTTGAGTTTTCTACAAGTTGGCGGGACCTACAGTTTTTTGCCGACTCCGAACGGCACTTGCAAAGCAAATGAATTTTTTGCTGAGAAGCTTCTCATGACAGAAATACACCCGGAGAGTTTGCCAAACCACTGCCGAGGGGCGGCCCCGTTTAGAAAAATTATTTTTCTAAATAATTTTTGATGTTACTTTTGCCGGGCATCGAACCGCCACGACTTGGTGTAGAAGGCCGAACACTTAACCGCTACACCACGGCGGCCGCCCAATAGAAGCTACAAAATTACAGGATGAGACAAACAAGACAACAACAAGACAAACAGCGAAGTGTGTAAATAGAGATTTGGGCTATTCGACGCTTTGAAGCGTTTTAAGCAAGCAAAGTAAGGCTGCCACTGGGCCAACTTTCATACATTTCAGTAGAGTTCAAAAGAATATTGACATTTCTCGAGGCAAAGCCAGCAAAGCAAGCGTGCATTGGGCCATCACCTTAAGGGCCGCTTGCATAAAAGTCGATAACGCCTAATCGGTGATTAAAGCGGGCTACCCACCTGCCAAGAAATGCCTCAAGAAAAGAACGGGCATATATTTCTTGTGCTTGGTCAACAAATTTTGACGTTTACCAAATTTTCCATTGTTTGGCAAATTACTCTTATAAAAATTTATAAAACATGTTTAGCGAAATATATACTCACTTTTGCCGTGGATCTGCACGTTTACCTCAAGAAATATATACGGGGTTACTTATTTCTTGAGGTAAACCGGCGTTGCCAACTATCGAAAAGTGCTGTATTTTTACTTATGAGCTTAGTATTGGCTCAAGAAAATTTGACGTGTGAAAACAGTTCTTGACCATTTCTTGAGCGTTTTTTTATATGGAGTTTGACATTTCTTGGCAGGTGAGTAGCCCGCTTAACTTGACAGCTAACCGTACAAAATACGTAAATTAAACTCCGGTTAATCGTTATCGGCTTTTATGCAAGCGGCCCTAAAACTAGTCATTTTTGAAATCTTAACCCATTAACGGTCATGAATTAACCCTTTGGTGACCAATTGTTTTTTCAAGATCTATAGCCAAATTATTTAAATCACTATTTGTATGTCTGTACAAAAATAGCCAATGTGTATTATATTAACCCATTAGCGGCTATGTATTAACCCATTGATAGCATATGTTTTTCTTTAAATTCTGAAATCAACTTCTTTGAATAAGAATCGTTATGCCTCTACAAGATTTGTAGATGTGTAGCGCTTTACCTCATTCACGGCCATACTGCAACACATTGATAATTTTTTTAAACCTGAAATCAATTTGTTTGCATCAGAATCGCCATAATTAATAAAAAACTACGTTTTAACACGTTAGTGAAATTTTTTCTCTTTATTCTGAAATCTTTACTAAGAACTAAGTTAACATATTTGTTAAGATTGACGTTTCCGACAGGGTGAATAACTGATTTATTTTGGAACGATTTTCCGTCATCCCTTGTCAAATTTGGTTTTGAGACAAACCGGTTTCGGCAATGCGCCATCATCAGTGTCGATTTTCGTTCTGATGTGTTGTACAATGTTGTACGTTTTTATAGTCGTTTTGTTTTGTTCAGGTAGTTTGTTTGTTGCTGTGTAGTTGGGGTAGGTGGTTCGGGTGTAGGTAAGGAGTTCGGTAGTTCGCTCGTTCGTTCGTTTGTAGGTAGTGAGTTCGTGTGTGTCGTGGCTGGGTTCGTCGGCAGGTAGAAATCTGTTATTCTAATTTGTCTGTTTTCTGTGTTTTGGTTATTTGTGTTTGTGGTCGTTTTTTCTATTTGTATTTTTGGACTTAACCATATCAATAAATAAATCTACAAATGAAATGGAATACGGCATATATAGAAAACCCACCGCAACAGACACAATTATACACAACACATCAAACCATCCACAACAACACAAACATGCAGCATTTAGACAACTAGTAACAAGACTCGAGCGAACTCCGTTAACTCAAGAAAAGTATAAAAAAAGAACTATGCACAATATACACAATCGCTAAGAACAACGGATATGGAAAGCACGTGGTGGATAAAATAAGGAAGAACATAAAGAAAGCAAATAACAACAACCCGAAAAAAGAGGAAAAGACTCTCCAAACTATTCCAGAAACACAACATACGCACAGCGTTCAAAACTAGGAACAACGTTGGGAGAATATTAAACAATGCAACAAACGTGGAGGATCATTTGGACAAACAAGGAGTATATAAATTAACTTGCGAATGCCAACAAAGCTACATAGGGCAAACTGGTCGAAAGATCAGAACCAGATTCCGAGAACACATAAGGGACTACAGCAAAAGGAAACAGAAACCTAATATCACACCAGAGTCAAACTTCGCAAACCACATGTTTGAAAACAAATGCGTCCCCATGAAAATAAAAAATACAGCCAAACTTCTTCATACACAACACAAAGGCTTGCGACTGAACATTCTGGAGAACATGGAGATATACAAACAAAAAACATTTCAAGGAGGCATCATCAACGAACAAATAAATACCGCATCAGACGTGCTATTTGAACCACTCAAATTACTATACAAAAGAAAGAACAAAATACAAATAGAAAAAACGACCACAAACACAAATAACCAAAACACAGAAAACAGACAAATTAGAATAACAGATTTCTACCTGCCGACGAACCCAGCCACGACACACACGAACTCACTACCTACAAACGAACCACCTACCCCAACTACACAGCAACAAACAAACTACCTGAACAAAACAAAACGACTATAAAAACGTACAACATTGTACAACACATCAGAACGAAAATCGACACTGATGATGGCGCATTGCCGAAACCGGTTTGTCTCAAAACCAAATTTGACAAGGGATGAAGGAAAATCGTTCCAAAATAAATCAACTAAGTTAACAGTGATAAAACGTAGTAAATAGCTATAACTAGAGAGTGTCTGAGTTAATAAAAGGAAATATGCAGGTGCAGGTACATATGTATGTATACAAAAATGGTTTTCTCCAATTTTCTTGTTTCGAGAGATGTTTTAAACACATGTAGAGTAATAATAAATGAAGAATAAAGAAGGCTTCTCTCTTTTCTGGGTAGAACTGGTCCAATATCTTTAAAAAAAAAAGTTGAAATTCTTATTTAGAACTGCGCATAATGCAAAAGTTTTCACACGTTAATTACCCTTTAAGGTTCTTGCTGGGCAATTCTAAATCTGGAACACCGGCAGGGTTGCTATTTTGAGGAATTGTGGATTGTATTGTTCGGCAAATGAGGCCAAATGTGATAGAATTCCAAATTATACTGCACCAAATTTGGGCGAATTTGAATGAGTCATTTCGAAATTGTTTACACATTTCCTGCAAGAATCTTCTACCAGAACACAAAGCCACCGAAAGAAAATGTTGCGTGATGTTTTAAACACCTGTAGAATAATAATAAATGAAGAGCCAAGAAGGCTTCTGTCTCTTCTTGATAGAATTTGCCCATTTTCTTGAAAAAAAACTAGTTGAAATTGTTATAGTACATTTACACAGCACCAAATTTGGTAAATTTGGCGAAAAATTGCAAATTTGGCGCTTTTTTCCATACAAATCTCATTTTCTAAATTTGGAATTCAATCGCATTTGGCCTCATTCGCTGAACAATACAATCCACAATTCCTCAAAATAGCAACCCTGCCTGTGTTCCACATTTAGAATTGCCCAGCAAGAACCTTAAGCAGGCTACTCACCTGCCAAGAAATGCCTCAAGAAAAAAACGAGCATATATTTCTTGTGCCTGGTCAAGAAATTTTGACGTTTATCAAATCTTCCATTTTTTTGCAAATTACTCTTATAAAAATGTACAAAATATGTTTAGCGAAATATGTACTCACCTTTGCCGAGGATCTGCACGTTTACCTCAAGAAATATATACGAGCTTATTTATTTCTTGAGGTAAACCGGCGTTGTCAACTATCGAAAAGTGCTGTATTTTTTCTTATGAACTGAGTATTGGCTCAAGAAAATTTGACGTGAAAAAACGTTTCTTGACCATTTCTTGAGCGTTTTTTTATATGGAGTTTGACATTTCTTGGCAGGTGAGTAGCCCGCTTTAATGGGTAATTAACGTGTGAAAACTTTTGCATTATGCACAGTTCTAAATAACAATTTCAACTATTTTTTTTATGATATTGGACCAGTTCCACTAAGAAAAGAGAGAAGCCTTCTTGATTCTTCATTTATTATTACTCTACATGAGTTTAAAACATCAAGGTGGTGCACTTTCTTTCGGTGGCTTTGTATTCTGGTAGAAGATTCTTGCAGGGAAGGTGAAGCCAAATGCAAATTTGCCAGTGTAAACAGGTTCGAAATGACACATTCAAATTCGCCAAATTTGGTGCAGTATAAATGTACTATTATTTCCAGCTGTTCATAATGCAAAACTTATCACACGTTAATTACCCATTATGGTTCTTGCTGGGCAATTCTAAATGTGGAACACCCGCAGGTTTGCTATTTTGAGGAACTATTGATTGTATTGTTCGGCGAATGAGGCCAAATGCGATGGAATTCCAAATTTGGAAAATGAGATTTGTATGGAAAAAAGCGTCGAATTTGCAATTTTTCGCCAAATTTACCAAATTTGGTGCGGTGTAAATGTACTATTATGATGTGTAATAACTTATGCACTACCTATACACAGCTGTAAATAACTATTTCTACTTATTTTTGTAAAAAACGGCAAATTCTACCAGAAAAAGACAGAAGCCTTCCTGGCTCTTCTATTATTATTACTTTACAGGTATTTAAAACATCACGGCAGTGCATTTTCTTTCGGTGGCTTTTTGTCCTGGTGGAGAATTATTGCAAGGAAGGTTAAGCCAAATGCAAATTTGCCAGTGCAAACAGGATCGAAATGACCCATTGAAATTCGCCAAATTTGGTGCAGTATAAATGTACTATTAAGCAAAAGTAGTACAATTGTAAGTTATCGATGTATCGATAGTTTGCTAACTCCAAATGGGTAGTTTATTTGGGACCGGATAGCAAAATTATAAATTGAATTTAAATGAAAAATTACAATTAAATTAACATTGAAAAAGGAGAAGTGAAAGGAAAACGAAGAATGCTACCAACTTCTGCAATCTTTCGCATTGCTGTGCTTTTTGTATTACCAATCAGTCTCCGCTGCAGCGACGTGCCCACCAAGCCCATTGTGGTCATGCAGCTAAGCGATACTGGCATGCATCGGTAATTATTTATCATTCCATATAAAAGGCTAAAAAGTTTACGTTTCAACTAATTTCTTGCATTTTCAGTGAGTTATCCTATTCTATACAATTTGCTGATAACTTGCACAACAAGAAATGCGAGTACATTCTGGAGCAGTTGCTGCCTGCTGGTGTCTACATAAGTGTTAATCAATTGGATGATCTAAAGCGTTTGAAAAAAGTATGTTTACCCACATTTATTTAAATTCGTTTTTAACATTTGCTTGTTAGTTAAATGCTGCCTATCCTGCGTTCGTTGATATTGAATTGCCAACTGATAAATCCAAAGCATTTACTATACTGTTAAAGGGCATGCCACAAGCTCAAGATCACATTAAATTACCGTTGCACTATCGTTATCATGCGCCGAGCAAAAAAAGCAAGTATGTCAATTATATTATATATATACAGAGCCAATAAGTCTACGTATACTTAACTTAAGCCAAAAGTTGTCAAATATTTTCTTGCGTAAGTTGACCTTTCGAATATGTAATAATTTATACAGGTTTCTCATATACCAGGTTAATTGAAGTTAAGTTTACGTGCAAAACTAATTGGGCACTATGTATATGGCAGTTTCTCTTAGTAAAAATTTGTATTCTAGTAAATTCGCCACAGTTGAAATACCAATACCAAAAGTCTACATAAAATGTTTAGAACATGAAGTGGATGCTATAGAAGAATTGCTAGAGACAGCTTCTAAATATTGCTTAAATGAAGAAAACATAAATTTTGCACAACAATCGCAAGAAAAAAAGAGCAGCTCCACCGCACCCACAACTGACGCAGCATCCTTAGAAAATTGCGATTGGTATTTAATTGATGTTCATTTTCAACTTAAATCGGATCTGCGCGCAGACATACCAATAGGAAACGAAAAGGCATTACCACCAATTCTTTATGCTACAATTATTATAAGTTGGGTGGTATCTTTATGGACAGTATTTCGAACAAATTCCATTCCACGTCGTATTAACTATAAGTTGGAGGAGCAACGAGTATTGCATAATAAAATGAAGTAATGCTGTTTGTTAATTAATTACATATGGACGGCTGAGTGCAAGATCTTCCTATTTCTTTTTATCTTTCGAAAACGCCCCTTTTCAGAATTTAATATAAAATGCTTTTCAAAAATGCAATATCTCAATGAAAATTTATTATGGGGCCTATTTGCAATTCCGTTGAAGTGGGAAACTCGATAGAAAGAAGAAATTTATTGAAATTATGTACTGAATTCCGATAAATTAAGTGGTTTCTATCAAGTTGCGAGTTCCGACGGAATTCTTAATAGGCCCCTATACGTTTTTGAATAAAATTTTGAAATCAATCGTTATTGAAAAAATTTTGAGACATGCCTTTTTTGAAGAATAGTTTGAAATAGGGCAATCTTCCTCTCAGCAGTCATCTTCATATCTAAGGTAGTAATCAATAATTCTCGCCTTGCATTTTCGTGTACTTAATACATAGTATTTAATAAAAGCTGATTCAAGCTTTAAATTTCACATAATAGAATTTAAAAATAAATATTAAGCCAAGTAAGTTATAAGTAATATAGCTAATTTGTTTTATAAAATACCAAATATTCTTGAGGTTAAGTAATTTTTTAGACGTGAGTCCGCTTTGATGATGTAAACGGTAAATTAACATGTACTTGAATGGACGAAATGTATACAGATAATAAACCGTTTCAATAACTAATTAAAATAATCCCTCAAACTAAACTTTTTACAAGTCGACGTGCCATACGAAAACTAACTTTTCAAATTTTTTACCAAAAGTAACACTTTTCAAATTCTGTAAGAAGACTAAAGCCCCAATTACATAAAACTTTGTGAAACTTTCAGAGTTGCGCGCCTCGTTTTTGATCATTTGCCAAAATCTCGCTTCGCTTTACGTTCCACAAATTTTGTATGAAAGTGGAACCTGCAAAGTTTTATGTAATTGGGGCTTAACACTTTTAATTTGTGTCTGACGAAAAATAACACTTTCAATTTGTGTCTTACGGAAACTAACACTTTTGGCTAGGACATCTTCTTCAGAGAAAAACTGAAAGTGTTACTTTTCTTCAGACACAAAATTTTAGTGATAGTTTTCGTATGGCGCGTCCAAGTGTACCTCAGAAACGTAAATTGTTTCTGAGAAACTGTAAAAACTCAAGTAGATTTTACAGCATCGGAAGCAAAATTGATTATTGACGACAGCTTCAGAATATTAAAAAAAAAAATTGTCAAAAATAAAAAAAAAAAACCTAAAAACTAAGCAAAATTCAAATATTTCTGCAAAAATTAATTCTGTGCAATTGAACAAAATTCGCTATGAGTGACCAAGTAAATGAATCCACCGAAAAGTTGATCCCAGAAGCTACAAGTCAACAAATGAAGCCAGAACCAGCAGTAAACGAAACAAATCAATTTCAAGATCTCAAAGATATTGCTAACCGACTGCGTGTACATTCTATTAGAGCCACGCAGGCTTCCAATTCGGGGTAACTTCTACTTCTTCTACATATGTACATCTTCTTTAAAAGTTTCGAAACTAAACTCAAATTGAACAACTAGCGCGCTATGACCACACTGCTCATTAGAGCGTATCACCAAAAAAAACTTGGCCGTACTTCCCCTCATATGAAGTGTTTTTGAAAAACATTTTAAAAAAGTTGTATTTTTTTCTGGCAACCCTAGAAGTCGCCCAATTGCATTTTTCTTCATATCTTCGGCATTTTTAGTCGTATTTTAAAGTGTGGTACCACAACGAAACGCATGAGCTCAATGAACTTTCTTGAGAAAAAACCTCCCCTTTGAGACGAAAAAATGTATGTGTCAAACTTTAAAATCCGACAACAAATGCCAAAGATTTGAAGAAAAATGTAATTGGGCGACATCTAGGGTTGCCACAAAAAAAAAATTTTTAAATTTTTTTCAAAACCACTTCGTATGAGGGGAGGTACGGCCGACTTTTTTTTTTTTGCCTGTAAGCCCGGGAAGCTCTACTGCTCATCCTAGTTTCTATCAATGATACATTAGTAAAATGCATCTTTTCCTTTCCCAGCCATCCCACATCCTGTTCATCCATCGCCGAAATATTAGCCGTTTTATTTTTTAGCGTAATGCGTTTGGACATGAGCGAACCACGCAATCCGGCTAGTGATCGCTTGGTGCTTTCTAAAGGGCATGCGGCACCGATACTCTATGCAGCTTGGGCTGAAGCTGGACTCTTTCCCACCGAAGATTTACTAAATTTACGCAAATTCGATTCGAATCTCGAAGGACATCCCACGCCACGTTTGAATTTTATAGATGTGGGTACAGGCTCGTTGGGTCAAGGTGTAGCAGTGGCAGCTGGTATGGCGTATGTGGGCAAAAAAATCGATAAAGCTGCTTACAGGTAAAAGGCTGGTGCATTTTTTGGAGGAAGGGTTTTTAGTAGACAAATTATTTTATAGAACTTACTGTATTGTTGGCGATGGCGAATCAGCTGAAGGTTCCGTATGGGAGTCGCTCAATTTCGCGAGTTTCTATAAACTGGATAATCTATGCGTCATATTCGATATCAATAGATTGGGTCAGTCAGAAGCTACACCCCTTCAACATAACATGGACGCATATGAGAAACGTCTGAGTGCATTCGGTTTCAATGCAATTGTTGTGGACGGCCACAGTATTGGAGAGCTTATAAAGGCGTTCGAACAAGCAGCCAACACGACAGACAAACCAACCGCAATAATTGCGAAAACCTTCAAGGGCAAATCATTTCCCAGCATTGAGGATCAAGATAATTGGCACGGCAAGCCGTTGGCTGATAAAACCTGCGATGTTATCAAAGCAATAGAAAACTCGATTGTCACACGTCCTCCTTGTTCGGTATCACTCAAGCCGAAAAGCATTGATAGCATGTCGGTACCTGAAGTCAATCTATGCTGCGTCAAACTCTCTGAGCCTCCCTCATACAGATTGGGCGAAAATGTGGCTACACGTGTTGCTTACGGCACAGCATTGGCTAAACTAGGAGCTGGCTGTGATCGTGTTATAGCGCTGGATGGTGATACAAAAAACTCTACATATTCGGACAAATTCAAAAACCGGTTTCCCGAGCGCTTTATCGAATGTTATATAGCAGAACAAAATCTGGTTGGCGTCACTATTGGTGCCACTTGTCGCAATCGGACCATAGCTTTTGCCTCAACATTTGCCGCCTTCTTGACGCGCACATTCGATCAGATACGTATGGGCGCCATTTCACAGACCAATGCTAATTTCTGTGGATCTCACTGTGGTGTGAGTATCGGTGAGGATGGTCCTTCGCAGATGGCGCTCGAAGACATTGCCATGTTTCGTACAATACCAGGCAGCACAGTTTTTTATCCATCGGATGCGGTTAGCACTGAACGTGCTGTGGAGCTAGCTGCAAATACCCCGGGTATATGTTTTATACGCACCTCTAGACCTGCCACAGTGGTGATCTATAAGAACGAGGAGGTATTTCAGGTGGGCATAGGAAAAGTGGTCAAACAATCACGTAAAGATAAAGTACTATTAATTGGCGCTGGCATAACGTTATATGAGTGCCTAACTGCTGCTGCTGAGCTTGAGAAGAAAGGAGTTAAAGTGCGCGTACTTGATCCTTTCACTATTAAACCGTTAGATGCTGGTTTGATAATGGCGAATGCGCGTTCTTGCAACGGTCGCATTGTTGTGGTTGAGGATCATTATCAAGAAGGCGGTTTGGGTGAGGCCGTTCTGAGTGCGCTTGCTATGGAACGTAATATGGAGGTGAAACACTTGTATGTGCCGGAAGTACCACGTTCCGGTCCTCCAACTAAGCTAATTGATGCATTTGGCATTTCATCACGACACATTTTGGAGGCTGTGTCCGAGTATATGGGATGTAATTGCGCGTCTAGAGAGGAATGAGAAACATGTTGCAAGGGAAAGTCCTCTTAAAAAAGTTTTGACGAGCGAGATATCTTAAGGGAAGGAGTTTCATGGAATTTCGAATACTTAAATAAATTTGATATTGCAAAACGGGGTTGTTGTTGTTGTTGTAATGAGTGTAGCCCTGCCCAACGTGTACATATCCTTAGCCTAAATTGTCATCAATGTCTTCTAACGGGAGTCCCAGGAAACTAGCTGTTGCAAGGAGCCGAATTCCATCAAAATGTTTCAATTTTCTGGGGTCTTATCAAAGTATATTAAACAAAGTAATAGTGAACTTGACAGTGTTCTCTTTTCTGTAGGAGTTTTCCCTTCAAAATGAAAAAAAAATATTAACCCGTTCTCTTTAAGATTTTTAATTTTTTCAATAGTGTGAAGAAATAGCAAATTGTTTCATATAAATACAATATCGCTTGCCTGAGTTCCTTGCACGTTTAAATAGATTTTAGAGTCCAGATTAGCTAGACTCTAGCACATTTTAGCTAAGATGGATGGTCTAATCTTTTTTCAACTGTATCTTAGACCGAAAACGAAACTGTAAGCGATTAAAATCGATTCATGAACCCTGCGGGTTAGGGGTTTAGAATATACCCGTGGTGGAATGCCTGTCACCACGGTCACGAGGCTGATGAAATCGGCAATGGGAATAGTAACATAAGGTGGTTCGGCAGCTGTGAGAGCATAGACTCAACTCTGTTTGGTCCGTCACGTCCCTCTTACAGCAGCAACAGCGAAGCCGTTTAATTCCTCGAAACCGAAATCTAAATCGTAACGATTAATTTAATAAAAAAAAAAACGAAACTGTTTCAAAATCCAGAACCGGTTCCAAACAAGTTTTGGAACTTTTTTTTATAAATTGATTACTTCATTTCGCGGACAAATATTTTCCTTGATAAGACTGTACCCTGGTTTTGACTTCAGTATAAAAAACTCTAATGGAAACCAATCCACCAGTTTCTGCCACACTTTGGCGACAACCTTCTTGTGGTGCCATCGGCGGAAATTGACAAATATTTAATACTCGCCATTTTTATAACGCAAAGGTCCGAAAATATGTAGGCTTCAAAGTGGCCAAAGTTTAGGGAGTAACTTTGGGCTAGCATATTTCGCGGTATTGATAATTTTTTAGCCTGAGCAAATGCCATCTAATTTTTCAGTAAAACAATTGTATGGGACACAAAAACTGTGCCTGGGTGGCAAAGGGTTAATACGCTTGTTTACATTAGCTTTGTTTCTTTCCTGCTAATTATGAATAATTATGAATAATTATTCCTAAAGGAACAAGTGCAGTATACGGACAATGCTGATATAAAAAAACGAAAAGTTGAGATCGATAGGTATTAATAAAAGAAACATAACGGTATATTTTTTTTGTTGGGCAAACAACAACAACAAAAGTTATTGAGGGTCAAAGTTCATTTAAAACATTTTTTAAAATCAAAATATCTTCAATACTATTGCACCGATTTCCAAAATTTTTTTTGCATTGGATAGGTAATTGAATTACCTTTTATTTGAGGTACCACTGCTGTGGGTGCAAAACCGCGTATGTACAAAATTTTAAATTTTTACTAAAAATAACCCCCAAAAAATTTACACTTGCCGATAAGCGACCGGGGGTTTAATTCACAGTTTTTTTGTGTAAAACACCTCCGACGCATTGGGGAAATTTTAGTATAGACTCGCACAGCTAGAAAAAAAACGGTTTTTTCAGGAGGATAGAGGAGCTTTTTCTGAACACAAATATATAATCTTAGCGTAAGGACCCTTATATTTACTGAGATAATGGTTGTTGAAGTTTTGCAAATTTTGCATGGCACTATAGGTAACTAACGCACAATTTTTTAAATTTCATCTATTTTCACAAAATTATAAATTTTCACCATCGCACGGCTATACACAGATATTTCACAACAAATTTGTTGTCAAAGAAGGATGTTGCCACACTTAAACAAAAAATAAAAAAAAAACATATTTTTTTTATTTCAACACCTTTCCGCGTAGGCGGCCTTCGGCCGCGCTTATTTAAAATAACCCTGGGCTACGCCATCCCATGTCCGGACGTGTGCACCAACTGCGGCTACCGCCGCAGTGAGTACTTCTGCGTAGTAAACCCATTTGGCGGAGTCCGGACGTGTGCTCTAACCGTGGCTACCGCCACGGTGAGTCCTTCTGCATAGTACATTACGTAATTTACTTAGTAAATTTAACACTTTTAAACATCGAATTTTTTAAGTATTTTACGGGATAGGAATACAAACAGCATATCAAATGAAAGGTAATTTTACAACCTATTCAATGAAGAAAAAATTTTGAAAATCGGTTCGATACTTTAAGAGAAATTTAGATTTAAAAAATGCTTCATATGAACTTTGACCCTTAATAACTTCTGTTATTATCAATTGCCCACAAAAAAATTTGTGTAGTTATACTCATCTTGACCATGTCTATCAATCCTCACACTCCTTTTTTTGATTTTGGAATTGTCCGTATACTGCACTTAAGCCCAATTCGCTGCAAGTTATTGCTGGAGATTTTTCGTCCAGCAGAAACTAGCAAGCAGGAACAGCTGATCGGTGACATAGCAAAACAACAACAAAAAATGTAAATTCAAATTGTTAGCCAATCAGAAACGTCACCGCTGTTTTATCTGCAAGTTTCTGCTGAACCCTGTTCGACGAAAAATTAGCAGAAATGAGATTTTGACAGCTTTTTACAAGACTCTCTTCTGCTGACAGTTCTTTGCTGGAGATTTCAAGAAACAAAGCTATTTTTTTTTAAGGAAAAACCCCTACAAAATCAAAATATTTCAGTTGTCAATTCTACCTTGTTGAATTTGCCTTGGTCCTTATCATGTAATTCGATCCGAAAGAAATTTCGTTCGAATTTAAAAAAAAATTGTATGTGATTTGACAGCTTTCGAATAGCATTTACTATAGAATCGAATTAGCTTTGTTTCTTTCCTGCTAATTATGAATAATTATTCCTAAAAAAGTGTTCTTTGAAAAAATTAGCAGCGAATTCAGCAGCTTTTTGACATTTAATTGAGAGAGAGAGAGCGCCAATTCGCTGCAAGTTATTGCTGGAGATTTTTCGTCCAGCAGAAACCAGCAAGCTGGAACAGCTGATCGGTGAGATAGCAAAACAACAACAAAAAATGTAAATTCAAATTGTTAGCCAATCAGAAATGTAACCGCTGTTTTGTCTGCAAGTTTCTGCTGAACCCTGTTCGACGAAAAATTAGCAGAAATGAGATTTTGTGAGCTTTTTACAAGACTCTCTTCTGCTGACAGTTCTTTGCTGGAAATTTCAAGAAACAAAGCTATTACATGAAAAGGCCCCAGCTCTCACCAGTCAGAAAAGTGGCGTACGGGATCACATTCTTGTTCTTCGTGACTGTTAATTGGTGTAAGGGATCGAGCTAATGAAAGAAACCACAACCCGTTATTTATCGATTAAAAGACCGCATCCCCAATCAGCTGTCTGACTGTCGTATTTCGTTTTTTTTGTTGACGCGTCAAAACATTCGTCGACGAATCGAATTTGATAGTGAATGTGAATAAAATAAGAAGCAGCATTTTTAAGTAAATCACCAAAAAAAGTGAATTTTTCTAAAACAACCTATTCCTTAGTTAAATATTAATGGCGGTAAGGAAAAAATCAAATAGCTTTCAACTATTTAGACCTTAATGCTCCACTTTATAACGACAGCCGACACAAAAAGGGAAGCAAGGCACGAAAGGTGCCAAACAAATCGTTGAAGAAAATAAGGGCACATTAAAATTTTACAAAACCATGGCAATTGGAAGCGCTGCTAGTTCCACATTAATAAATCTGATATTTTTTGGACTAAGCAAAGTATCAGTGGTAATGTGTTAACATATTGTCCTGAAAATCTGCTTCAAACCTTTGCTCCTTTATATTACAGATTATGGGCGTTATTGCTATGCTCTCCCTAGCTGCCTCCGTACAATTCATGGTTTTTATGTCGCGACCAAAATACTCGGAAAATGGTGCCATAGTAGATTCCGGTAATGATTTGAATATGGAGGGTGGCATAGCAGAGTAAGTTAAATCATCATATTGAGGTGCTCTTGAACTAATTTCTTTGTATTCCAGAAACGTTAAAGATCTAATAATACTAACATCGGGTACTTTGCTACTATCAACATTATCCAATTACTTCTGGTTCCTTTTGCTATTGGCACCATTGCGTGCAATCTGGATGTTATGGGGTAGTGTGATACAACCATGGCTCGCTTCGCGTAATGCAGGCGAACAAGAGCCCGAATTAGACGAAAAGAAACAACGTAAACTTGAACGTAAAATGCGCCGTATGAGGTGAAGATAGTAATGTAACAACTAATAAAAAGGGGCTGTCCTATTCATAGTGCCCAATGAGTCAAACTTAGGAATGCAAGCTAACTCCGTGGCAATGCCGGAAATAACATGAATGTATACATAAATGTTCGTCATTTATGAAAGACGGTTTTATAAATTAAATTAACATATTTTTTAATTCGCATAATATTTTTTGCATTTAGATCTTGCAAGATTAGTGACGTGGTGTTGGGTGTTTTTGTGTTTGCTTGTAAGTACTTAAAAGAGAGATTATTTTGTATATTTAGAAAATAAAAATATTAAAAACATGAAACTATGCACCCACATCTACTTATATTATCTAATTCCACTTTTCCTTGACCTTGGCATGACAATTAGGGCTATGATTTGAGGAAAATAATCAAATCAATTGTTAAGAATGGAAAGTACTTGTTCCTGCCCAGAGACAGGCGTCTCTACCGCTTGCGCTCTGTGGCCTTATCATGTAATCCGATCCGAAAGGAAATGCGATTCGAAAGCTGTCAAATCACATACATTTTTTTTTCAAATTCGAAAGAAATTTCTTTCGGATCGGATTACATGATAACCCCCCTGGAAGCAAACTTCAACCGAACGATGTAGAAGACCATTGGGAAAAATATTGAACATTCACTCTTTACTTAAAAGCCAACATAATACAATTTTTTTTTATTTAAAGACAAACTTTTGTTTTTCCACTGCAAAATCGTCCACAGCAATAGAAAAAATCAGCAAAACATGGTGACGAGACAGCTGACTATGAAAGGCAGGTATATATAAATATCATAACTAAAGAAAACATGGACCGATTTGGATTCGTCTCTGGCCAGAATGTGAGAATACTTAGAAAAATTGTATATAGCAAAACATTTTAATTTACACCGCCCATCAAGTTTACCACGCGATTTTTGTAACGCTTGGAAATATCATTTTCAATATTCAATTGTAGCTTCTTCGTTTGTAGCACTAACTCTGTCAGAACAGGGTTTAAATCTAAACGCTGTTTCTTTAGTTCCATAGAACGTGTTTTCAGCACTTCCTTTGTGTCTCGTATCTTCTGTACAGCATTTGCCATTTGTTTTAACTTATTTGCTAGCAAATCAGCATATTTGGGCGAGTGTTTTAGTTGGAAAAGATGACGCGTTTGCTCATTACATATAGCAGTTAGCAACTTTTCGATATTTAGCAACATTTTCTGTATACTCGCAGCATCGTAGGTTGATATGCTATCCAACAACGAAAACATAACATTACTAGATGAATCCAGTTGGGTGAGCTCATATAAACGCATGCGTAAAAATGCTTCAAGTTCATAAATCTCATCCAAAATTCGATCGCGATAGGAAGGCGAATCAAGTATGGTTAAAGCTTGATCTCCTGAAAGTTAACGCACAGTTATGAATACATTTCAAATGATTACGTATGAGAAATTTATACCTTTAGCTATACCACCATCCATACCCGCACTCTCAACAACAATGCCATATTCTTCAATAGGTATATCAAAATTTATCTCTACTGTTTCGTTTGCTGCACTCTCGATTCCCCAGTCAATATCACCATAATTGCCGCCATCATACTCTATTGCATCGCCGTCTGCCGATGAGCCGTTGTTACCTTCCAATGCCAAATCACCAAAATCTATAATTTCCGCTGATATTGACGACGAGGTGCCACCATTATCATAGGTACCGCCAAAATCAATTTCTCCGGCGCTACCGCTTGATGGCGATTTATCTGCGCTTAGGTTCAATTTGACTGGTGGTTCCTCGATTGTCAAAGGCGCTTCTTTGTGCACATACTGATACACGGTCGTATTGCCAAACTCTGTGAGATGACGTATAATAGGCAAGCACAGCTTATCACTGCCTTCAGAGAACAAATCAATAGCCTCTTGTAATTTTCCTATATCACGTATTGAGTTAGCATACAATTGCGGTAACTTATCCAAAACTTGCAGGAATTCTTCACGCAAATTGTCACCTTTAATACCCAATTGCTGTAACAATGCAAAGTTTTCTGCCAATAATTGCGCTTCCGGTTTGCCCAGATCTTGTACACGCTTCACACATTCATCGCTTTGTTGTTCTAATTTTGTCATTTGCTTGCGTACTCCGGGCACTTCATAATTTACATTGCGCACATATAGTTGAGCAGCTTCCGCCAGATAGATGTTATCTTTTTCGTAAAGTCGTATTATTTCTTGCCAATCTTTCATGCGTTTGCTGCCATAAGTGCCGAATACACTTTTGGTTTCCTTTTCAGTTTGCTTCAGTATTTCCACAATTTCCTTGCAATGGTAATAATTGATATCTGTGTGTGCAGATATAACAAGTGTTAAACAAATCCCAAATTCTCTTGCGAATACTTACTTGTGCCCGATAATAGTTTGATAAGCTGTTCATTTGCTGGCATATCCTCCAGCGCATTTGAAATTTTCGCACGTATTTCCTTGATGTTTTTCTGTATAGTTTTTGGCACAATTCTTCGACTCACCAACCAATCCTGCAGCTTTAGTGTATGAATGTCAATAGGAATGTCAGCTTCCTGCAATTAAAATAAATTTGATTGGCTAGAAATAAAATGTATTGATAGTTCTAATCAAAGGCTATTACATTCATTTTATCTCGTTTAATAATCCAAGTGCAGTTTACAAAATTTTTTCACTTGTCCACGCAAACAAAATTATTTTTGTTGCTTCTTCTTCTTATTGCAACGAGTTTGATAGTTTGTCGATAATTTTGTCAGGCTCGAACATTGAACTGTCAATAAAAGCCGTTCGAATATATGTTTTTTCGAAATTATTCAGGTCGATTCTTAAGGGTCAACTACATAAAACATTATTTCAACTTTACCTCGGGCTTTGACAGATAAGTTCAAAATACGTGTTTCAACGGAACATGGCAAATGGGAAACCTCAAAGTTGAAGCAAGGTTGAAATTTGGCAAACTCTCAAATTTTGCTTGAAATGATTATTAATTCATTTGTCTCTATTATATTAGATCATGTTCACACTGAAGCGAAAACACCTTGTTTTCGTGTAAAACATCTCACATAAAACAGGTGCGTACATACCTGCTATTCTTGTTTTCATTTGACACTAATCAGCTGTTCTAGAAATTGTGATTTGTGAGAAAAAATAATTAAAATTTTGTGAACGTGAGTTATTGTTTAAAATATTTGTTTTTATATTATATTTCATTAAATTTTAGATGACTGAAAAAGCGAAAAAACTGATGCAGATCCTGACGATAAGGAGGCAAACTGTCAGCGTACTTACTTCAAATTTACTATATAGCACAAACATTTTCATTTTGATTTTTTATAAATTCGGGCGACGAAATTCAAAATGAAAACATTTGACATATCAGATATGTGACAGTATGTTTTTCGATTATTACCGATAAAATTTAGAGCCGACACTGATTGTGAAAGGTTTTCGTTGATGTTTTGGGATAAAACATGATGTTTTCGCAGGTTTTCGGTTGAAAATTTTGTATGGCGAAAACATCGGTTTTCAGCATGTTTTGCCTCGAAAACCAGAATGAGCTCGAAAACACGCTAGTGTGTACATAGTATTAATAAATTTACCAAAACACACTTAATGCAAAGAAATAAATAACGAAAACAAATGTATAAAAGAGCGTCAAAGCGTTCATTGTAGCATACCTCTGAAGTTGAGCGAAAAGTTTTGAGGTTGCAAATGTCAGGCGAGGTTAATTAACAAAGCTTTATGTATTTGTCCCTTAAGCGGGCTACTCACCTGCCAAGAAATGTCAAACTCCATATAAAAAAACGCTCAAGAAATGGTCAAGAACTGTTTTCACACGTCAGATTTTCTTGAGCCAATACTCAGCCCATAAGAAAAAATACTACAATTTTCTATGGTTGGCAATGCCGCTTTACCTCAAGAAATAAATATGCTCTTATATATTTCTTAAGGTAAACGTGCAGATTCACGGCAAAGGTGAGTAAATATCTCACTAAACATGTTTTATACATTTTTATAAGAGTAATTTGCAAAAAAATGGAAAATTTGATAAACGTCAAAATTTCTTGACCAAGAAATATATGCTCGTTTTTTTTCTTGAGGCATTTCTTGGCAGGTGGGTAGCCCGCTTTAAAGGTAATGGCCCAATGCACGCTTGCTTTGCTAGTGTAGGGAATTTATACTTTGTTTTAATATACTTGTTTTTCAGGAAGTTAGTTTTTACAAATTTGTTAGTTATTACAAATTTGTTAAAACTAACTTCCTGAAAACATATTCATAAAAAACTTGTATATAAAAAGAGAGTATGAAATCCCTACACTGGCTTTGCCTCGAGAAATGTCAAAATTCTTTTGAACTCTAGAGAAATATATGAAAGCTGGGACAGCCTTAGTGTGTCCGCACATGGAGCGAATCGTCATAGACGCGCATTAGACGCTACATTCGCTCTTTGTACGCGTTGTTTCTGAACACATATATTTGCATGAAGAGCTGCACACGAATCGGCAGCTGCACGAAAGTGGCAAAGCATGAAAGCTACATGCTGCTCAGCGTATGAAAATGCTGGTCGCCAGGCGTTGTACGCTTAGTAAAGAGGAAGATTTTTGTGTGCCGTGGCTTTGCTTTCTTTTTTCAAATAAAATTAATTGTTTCTTTTGAAAGAAAAAATAGAAAATGTGTACAATCGGAAGAAATGTGTTAATAATGTGTGGAAAATGTATTAATTAATTAAAATTGCAATTTTGACAGTTCTTTGTGTGCTTTTTTTACTGCAGCGACGTGTGCAGATCTTGAGACGCAGGGAAATTCGTGCTCAGTGAAATGTCGAGTACGCGGACTGCGTTACGCAGCCGAAGACCGCCAACTCAGAAAGGTGTTCTGCATATACTTACCCTGGTTTCTGCCCCAATTTTGTATGGGACCCGGGACAAATTTCGGTTTTTTGACCATAACTTTTCACTGAAACAAAAAATTAAAAAATCGCTTCCGGATTCGTGATCTTGAGGCCAAACCCTGTCTTTTGAGCCCCCTTCCATAATTTTAACTAATTTATTAGCAGTTGACAGCTAAAGTAGACAATTACCAAAGAAACAAATTGCAATAGCTTCTGCGAGACAATGGTAGGTTAGGCCGGGTCTACGGAGAAAAGTGCGGGTTCTACGCTACTCTTCCATCGTTTCCTCCATTTTTATTATCAAAAAACATTAAAAAGCATTGGAATAATTATTAAATTACATTTTTACAAATTTTACAAAACTTTTAATTTGTGATGCTTATCAACTGTTCGTTCGACGAATGACACCAATTTGCCAACATGTTGGCAAATCTATTTTGAGTGTTAAGCGGTCTACTCACCTGCCAAGAAATGCCTCAAGAAAAAAACGAGCATATATTTCTTGTGCCTGGTCAAGAAATTTTGACGTTTACGGCATTTTCCATTTTCTTGCAAATTACTATTATAAAAATGTACAATATACATATGTTTAGCGAAGTATATACTTATCTTTGCCGTGAATCTGCACGTTTACCTCAAGAAATATATACGAGCATATTTATTTCTTGAGGTAAACCGGCGTTGCCAACTATCGAAAAGTGCTGTATTTTTTCTTCTGAGCTGAGTATTGGCTCAAGAAAATGTGACGTGTGAAAACCGTTCTTGACCATTTCTTGAGCGTTTTTTTATATGGAGTTTGACATTTCTTGGCAGGTGGGTAGCCCGCTTTAAGCGGGAAACAGAATCACTCCGCCAATACGTCAGTTGCGTGACGTACGTCAATTTTAGAGCAAATTCTATTTTGACGTAACCGTCGTATCTGGCGTTGCTCATACAAACACCCGCAGTCTACTTTGCTGTCAGTTATTTCGACGTACTGACGGACTGGTTCTGCAGAACGCTTCAATCGTTGCCCACTGCGCTGTCATACTGAAATTTGACCGTTTTCACATGCTTGTCATTTTATATGACAGTGTTGGAAGATGAGCGATTCTTGATAACATTCGCCACAATACCAACATATAATCCGATAAACTCGATAGTTCCAGCTCCTCGCTGAACAAAGTTATCCACCTTTCTATCCAGCATTTTGGTAAACGCGAACTGGTAATTTCACAGGAAATTATCTGAAGATGGTTAGCAGGGAACTTGAGCTGTTTGCTGGGCTATTGTGAATAGTCCTTCATTCGCCCTTGTAGGAATTCTCTATACTCCCCGCTGATTGTATATAATAACTTACTTCTAAAACTATCCAAACAAGTGTTCATGGAAAATGCTAGATGACGATATTGTCGATAATGGCGGCCATGGCATCAGTGTGATTCAAGCGAAATTTATAAAAACCAAAGGCAAAAGCAGTAAGTACAATGGTGTGTTGTATTTGTGTTATTATTCATATTTCCTATATATTAGTGGAAGAGAAAAGAGCCTGGCAGCAAAGCTAACCAATGTCAAAAAGGTCCAATAGGCTTTATCGACTTTCAGTCCTTTCAAATCCCCAGTACCGGATGGCGTCTATCCTTGTCCGTTGCAGTTGCAGCTCCAGTCCTATCAAATTTATATAGTTAGGATATCGCACACTAAAGCTAAGGGTACACCTAGCGACGCGACCATATATTCTTTGCATGTGTTCTTATGGAGCAGAGTGCACCTAGCTACAGCAGCACCACGCGACACAACAATGTTGATCAAATAGGCGGTACCATTTTAGAAGACGGTTCGATGGTTAAGGGCTTCGATTATTATTTAATGTATGGTTAAGGGCGGTCCAAATTTATCGATGTCGGTATCAAAAGAGTCGTCTTGACTCCAGGATCAATAGTCCGAAAGCGGAAATTAAAAATATTATATCTACATACATTTTTTTCTTTTTGACTGTTATCGTTACTCTTTAGAGGACACAGTGATGCCAAGCTTTTAAAATTCAAGTGACTTGTGCAATCCAGAAGCAATTAACTGACAGTTACTCTGATTTTGACTTAAGGTACGGGTACACAGAGCGACACCACGCGACGCGACGGTCAAAAATCTCTTCGGCATAGTAAATTTTTTGAAATTCGGTCTTGGAAATTCGACATTTTTTTTCGACATATCGTACGGGACCCAGGTTAAGGTTGTATTTATAGATACCGAAACCAGGGAAACCGGAAAATCTGCCATCGTCATATCGACAAATACGTCTCAGTTCCTTTCTTTTAAAAGGAATGCAGAAAATTTTGGATCAGCACATTAAGAAAGAAAGTTCCTGTAAAAACCAATTTGCGTGCCAACCCAGAAATGCTACGGAGACTGCTATCCATTGCCTTACGGAAAAAATAGAAAAGGTCATAGAGTCTAAAAACATAGCCCTGTGTGCATTTATCGATATATCAGGCGCTTTCAATAATACGACGTATCAGGCTATTGAGGTAGCTATGATTAGCAACGACCTAAGCCCAATGATTACTCGCTGGGTGCTGACCAGCTAAAGCAAAGAAACATCAGCTTTGAGATAGGAAGGAGTGCTGTTTCAATCGTGGCAAGAGGATGCCCTCAAGGAGGTGTACTTTCTAGTCATAGACGAGCTTCTTCACCTTTTGAACGGCAATGGCTTTGACGTTAAGGGCTATGCAGATGACTTGGTTGTCTGCGTAACAGGAATACATGAGGAAACAATATCACCCCCTGCGGGTTAGGGGTTTAGAATATGCCCGAGGTAGGCATACCGGTCGTAAGAGGCGACTAACATGCACATAGGTAATTGACGTGCTACTCGATGGTTGATCTACGGATATGATGCCTCTCACCTCTCATTACCCATCTTCTCCTTCCTCATGGATGGAGGGATGCCATGACCTAGAAGGTTCCACTGGTCATACCAAATCGCTACCACGACAGTCGGGCAGTACCGCAAGGGAGTACCGGGGTCATATCCGGCCAAGGACTGTCAGCTTCGGCATCACTCCCCAAAACCTTCGGGGAGTGTTTTGTTGTTAACAACAACAACAACAACAGGAAACAATATCCAATCGCATGCAACAAGCCCCGCGCATCATTGAGAGAAGATGCGCTAGCAAAGGGCTGTTTGTTAACCCAAACAAAACAATCTTGAGCAGTCTCTAGCAGGCAGCCGCATAAGTTTTTCAACGGAGGCAAAATACCTAGTAGTAACATTGGACAAGACCATCACATGGAATGCTCATTTGGAGGCTAGAAATAAATAAAGCAACGAGTGCCTTTTTCGCCTGCACTAGACTTTTTGGCAAAACATGGGGCTGTCTCCCAAAATATAATAAATACTACAGTTCTGAAGCCAATAGTCACCTACGCTTCCCTAGTCTGGTGGCCTAAGCTTGCTCAAGGATCAGCGGCAACTAAATTAAGTAAGCTTTATCGGCTGGTCTGTGTCGGTATAAGGCTACGCTCACACTGCGAACGACTTCTGCCGTCCGACAGCAAACACACATCTGTGTGTTACATCCAGGGGTGTAAGAGTAGGTCGCCTCCCCGTTGGTGCACCCTGGGTAACGCTAAATGATCTACATGGCCTACACGTCTAGTTTCTTGTATTGCCGGTTCTACGAGAACGGTACCAGTACTTGTGCTGTAACCATCGTGCCGAAACGTCCCGGGCCGTTTTCTTATATCGACCCGGCCCATTGTAAGAGCGACCACAAGCAATTGGGAAGACAAAGAGTTTAGGCAGCCTAGGACAGAGGCAGGCCAAACTCTTGATAGAACCATCGCAAAGAGCATCGGCCAGGCTCAAAATCTATGCAGGGTGGATCTGTTGTTGTTGTTGTAGCGAGGTGTAGCCCTGCCTAAATGTCAGACAGGGTCACCTCGAGTGTACTGCCTATCTAAGAACCCCCACTGGGTATTATACGGGACATTGTAGTCTGCGTTATCACCTGAGTAAACTGAATCTATCAGTTAAACAATTTGCCGGTTTTGAGAACTGGACTATGACGACGACGGTTCACATACGCTGTGAATATATTGCGTTAGCTATAAAGAGAGTTTGCTACCTAGGTGGTGTCACTCTCAATCCGTTCCGTCCGTAGTATGGAATAAAAAGCCTGATGAGGTGCTCAAATTTATAAAGAGCCTACGGCAATAAACTGATAGGTCACACAATAATTCGTACTAATGGTCGCGGTGTAGTAAGGCCTTTATAATAATAAAAATGTTTACCTACTTTCAGAAAAGCATTTAAGGCCAAATGATATATATCTTGATTTAAACCCAAGAACGCGATCTGTCAAATGCAGGGGTGCAGAGCAAATGCAAATGCCAAGATATCCGAGTTCAGTGGAACGACGTGGGGACTATGATAAAGCCGCAGTGACCTACAATGTCATACACAGTGTTATATGGTACCATGTTGCAGATTACATACCACCTGAGTATGTTCAAACATTCGCTTTGATTTGCCCTCAGACGGCAGCTATTGTAAATACGCGAAGATTTTGGAATCAGATTTACAAAAATTTCTGCATTAAATCATTTGAACCTTTCGGATGGATAATGTCGCTACCCGATCATTTGCGTTCACATAGTCTACGTGATTGCGATAAGACGGTGTTGCGTGCTCGTGTGGTAGAATGCCTATTTCTTATATATGAACCGCTAAAAGAAACGCTTAAGAAGCATGAATCTAAATTGGATAAGTTGCTGGGCTATTCATATCTAGCTTCTTGGCATGAACAAGACGACTGCATTTGGAGTATGTGCTATAAATTTAGGCAGAAAAGCGCGAATGAAGCAAAACGACTAAAAGATTTAAATGAAGTGCTTTCCAATGAAACGGATACCGATGATTGGGAGTCATTGGTGGGTAAATTCTCAACGGCGCGATCCCACTATGTAGCTCCACAACAGCATGTAAACGAAGGTGTATGTTTGCTAGTAATTAGTTGCGAACGCTTCCTTCCGTTCCCCAATCAACTACTTTATGAAAGTGGAAGTTCGCGTATAACCTTGTTAGCTACCCGTAAGATGCTTGCTGCGGATATGCGAAGCTTAAACTTGGAATTGGATTTTGGAGATTTGTCAAGTAAAGTTATAACTACGGTGAAGTATGGCAGAGTAGTCAGTTGTAAAGTTTATCCCTGGTGGCATCCAGATTTTCGTAAATATTTAAAATGAGCAAAGTAATAGTTTATAAAAAAATGGATTCAGAAACAATTTGAAGTAAATATACTCAAAATGTGTGTAATTCACTCTACGTACGCTGTCGGCAACGAATGTGGCACGCATTGTAATTGTATAAGGGGTTAAGCCATTATAGGATTCGCAGCCGTCCTTCATAGTAATAAATAGGCTTTAGTACGGTATCATCCATCCTAGTGGTTTGCCCTTTTTCCAAAACGCCATGTTTTCGGAAACTCGCTTTCTATTGAAGTACTGGAGCCATTAACCAAAGAGAGCTAGGTTTGCAGTTATCAAATTTTTCCAAGACATAGGAATGTGCTCGCAATTTATTATAAGTTTTTTACTCTATTTTTGGAACAGCGTGAACGTTTTAGAATAATGATTTATATTACTAATTAAAATCTACCTTATGTTTAATCGTTAATATCGCAGAATTCATCGGAGACCGAAGTTACGTTTTGTTTTAATGATCAAGAACTCGGTTAGCAAAACTACAAATTATAGCTTTATTGATTACTTGTAGCTACCATCTCCACATTTTCCAATTTCTTATCCACCTTTTTTTGTGAATTTTTATAAATGCCATGCCGGTGTTTCATATGTGAATTTAAGCCTACAAATTGATAGAATCGTTTTTCACAAAACTTACACGCGAATTTTTTAACTTCAGCATGCAGTTGTCTATGACGTATGAGTGCATGCGAATTTGTAAAACCTTTGCCACACGTTTCGCAAATTTTATCTCGTATATTTAGATGTGATTTTATATGATCTTTTAAATCACGAGCCTTTAAAAAGTCCTTCGGACACATAGTACATTTAAATGCACGTAATTTTATATGTATAGCGTTCTTATGATAGCCCATGCGAGTTTTAGTACGAAACGCTTTTCCACACAATTCACAAACGAATGGCTTATGACCAGTATGCATTTCCATGTGATGTTTCAAATCGGGAAGGATAGCAAAGCTTCGCTCACAAAATTCGCATTTATGAACTTTTTCCATATGATTACGATTTTGGTGACCCTTCAAAGCAGCACTTGAGCTGAAAGTCTTATTGCAATCCTTGCATTTATATGGAAGTTCACCAATGTTGTGTTCTTTAAACATGTGAACCTGTTTAACAGCTCTAGTTTGAAAAGATTTATCACACTCCGGACATTTGATTTTTTCTCTCGCTATTCTATCGGGAAGAAAATTGCATTTTTCTGCATAAAATTGTGATGTGTTTGATAAAGTGGGCTTGCTTGAAGTCTTGCCATTACGCCCCTTTATCTTGTAGTACCAATGCCGCAAATAATATATTCCTTTGTAGATCTCGTCCTCAGTAAATTCAATGCCGTGTTCAATTTTGAGTATATTCGTCATTTCTTTATATTTTTGTTTACGCGCAAGTGCATAGCTATAGTCTTCATGCTTGGGATCGTAGAGAGATGGGAAACGTGAATATGTTTCGATAAACGCTATGGTTGCACTGTTTTTAGTGGCAAAGCTTATATTCTGGAATATGGCAAAGATCATGTGATAAAATAAAACAAGCAATAAGCAATTTACTTACCGAATTAGTATTTGAAGTCTCATTCTCAATGTACAGGAAGTCCTCCTCTGTAGCTGACAAAAAATTGCACTTTTCAAAATACCTCATGGCTACGGCTGAAATTTTTTTGGATTTTGTTTCGCTTTGTTTATTTATAGCCATTGCAGTTGTCTTGTACCTTATGTACAACTCGTGTAAACTTTTGCAAAGCGTTTTATTGTTTAACGTGATTTGACATCGTTGCTTCATCTCTTTGATTATTTCTTTTTTACAATTAACACGTGCTGAATTCTTTTTATAGTTTTCATCATTAGGATTCCATAAGCACGGAGACTTGTGCAACAATTCAATGAATGCTGAGGTATTGGCGTTTTGCCTAACAAATGATGGTTTGAACTAAAAGTAAATAAATATAAAGTAGAAAGTGGTAAGAAGATAACTGCATTAGTTAAGGCCTAACCGTTTTTGTTAACTTTTTATCTTTCGGCAAAAATTCTGCTGTAGAACTAACGTCAGACACGCTTTCCTGTCCATCATTATCATCAAAGTCTGAATCGTTAGCATTATCCGAAACTGGATCATTCATTTCCTAAATTATTGAAATGTTTATTGTTTACACATAATATGCAATAATTTCCATACTATATACGTACCTTGGACTTCCACAACTCCACTTCACCAGGCATATCTAAATCGTTTACAACTTCGAATTGTGCTCTTTTTACAGGTATTGCCGCCTCTTCCTTCACCCATTCAAATGCGATGCTTTGCTTGCATTCCAGTTGCTCCGCGACATCAATGCAAGGTTTTTCGTCTGTGTAATGTAAACTTTGTATATGAGCAACAAATGTTTCCCATTCTTCCACATCTACATCACAGTATAAACATTTTAAAGCAAACTTGAGTGCGTCCTTTGAAACAAGAACGTTTCCACAAATATCCATGTTTACGAAATGATGTACGGGTATACTCTTGTTATTTTGTGTTTTTTAAGCTTGCTGGGTATTTATCCATATTATCAGCGATTTCAAATACTCGATTTTCTGAATATCATTATTAATTGGTAGAAATGTGGAGCGCATTATATGCTTTATAATATAGTAGGGATAAACAATGGTGGAGCGTTTTTTATTAACTTATTTATTTACTTTTTGCACAAAATTTGGTTCTTCTTCACTATTGCCATGTTCATTCACGGTAAAATTATAGAAGACAATTGTTAATCAAAAGGGCCCTTTACACGATCACCCCTGTGTGACAAACATGGTGCTTTCGCTTAAACGGTGACAAATGTTGTCATACTTCATTTCTCTGTTAAGGGTCAAATACATAAAGCTTTGCTACCTCAAAATTTTGCGTCCAACTTCAGAGGTATGCCACAATGAACGCCTTGACGCTTCTCTTTTATGCATTTGTTTTCGTTATTTATTTCTTTGCATTCAGAGTGTTTTGGTTAATTTATTAATTTAATAGAGAAAAAATGAATTAATTATTATTTCCTCCAACTTTTTATTTTTTAATTAAAGCAAAGTCATCAATATCTGATTGTCAGCAAAATTTTGAACCAAAATTTGAGAGTTTGCCAAATTTTAACCTTGCTTCAACTTTGAGGTCTCCGATTGCCATGCTTCGTTTAAATACGTATACTGAACTTTTCTGTCAAAGTCAAAGTTCGAGGTAAAGTCAAAATAAAGCTTTATGTAACTGACCCTTTATTTGTGAACGAAGCAACATGGCACCCGCATTGGTTGCAGCATTTGTATTTGACATTTTAGAAGAAGACGAAATAGGCTGCATTCTTTTTTATTTTATTTTTGTATTCTTCGCTTTTAATTTTCCAGATTTCTGGATAGCTTCGATATACGTCGAAGAACTCCTTCCAAATTTCTTTAGGGCCCTTTACACGATCACACTGTGTGACAAACATGTGCGGCGTGAAGAGAGGTGTGAGCGTGTAAACATGAGAAATTAGTGTGTGTCACACATGTGTGATGGTTTTCTAAAATTTTTGATTTTTTTGATGTTGGACACACATGTGTGATAGTGTAAACGCTTGCAATCAAGCACGCAGTGTAGTTTTTCAGTCGATAAGCAAAAATTGGAGGGTAATGGCATCGCGGGTAAACAAAGAAATTTGGAAGGAGTTCTTCGAAGTATATCGAAGCTATCCAGAAATCTGGAAAAATAAAATCGAAGAATACAAAAATAAAATAAAAAAGAATGCTGCCTATTTTGCTATATTTCGTCTTCTTCTAAAATGTCAAATACAAGTGCTGCAACCAATACGCGTGCCATGTTGCTTCGTTCACAAATAACAGAGAAATGAAGTATGACAACATGTGTGACCGTTTAAACGAAAGCAATTTTTTTTTTCTTTTTTTTTTCATCACACATGTTTGTCACACAGTGTGATCGTGTAAAGGGCCCTTTTGTTTGCCCGCCATGCCATTACCCTCCAATTTTTCCTTATCGACTGAAGAAATACACTACGTGCATGATGCAAGCGTTTACACTATCACCAATGTGTGTCACACCATCATGTTTTCTAACATGTCAGAAAACCATCACTTGTGTGACACACGAATTTCTTATGTTTACACGCTCACACTTCTCATCAGACCGCAAATGTTTTTCATACAGTGTGATCGTGTAAAGGCCCCTAAATACCCAACAAGAATTATCGCTAACGCCATACTCATAACGTTAATCAGCTGTTCCAACCACTCCTTTGAAATCAATACGAGCGTCAGCGACACAACTAAAGAGGGCTACTCACCTGCCAAGAAATGTCAAACTCAGTTCATAAGAAAAAATACAGCACTTTTCGATAGTGGGCAACGCCGGTTTACCTCAAGAAATAAATAAGCTCATATATATTTCTTGAGGTAATCGTGCAGATTCACGGCAAAGGTGAGTACATGTCTCGCTAAACATATTTTGTACATTTTTATAAGAGTAATTTGCAAAAAAATGGAAAATTTGGTAAACGTCAAAATTTCTTGACCAGGCACAAGAAATGTATGCTCGTTTTTTTCTTGAGGCATTTCTTGGCAGGTGGGTAGCCCGCTTCATTGTTTATATTGATTTCCATAAGTTTGGTTGGAACAGCTGATTAGCGTTATGGGTATGGCGTTAGCGATAAGGTTAACTAATTCTGCCTTTACGCATACACCCGTAGTCTACTTTGCTGTCAGTTTTTTCAAAGTACTGACGGACTGATTCTGCTGAACGCTATAGTCATAGTCGAGATAAAGTAGGTACTAAAGTTAGCGCCAGGTTTTTGACACCATCTCCAATGGCCAATCTGTCTGTATACAGGGATCTTAATGTGTATTTTCATACCTCTTCCGACCTTTTTGCATGATATTGCGTGCGCAATAGAAAGTCTCCACTCAAAGGCAAAGAATTATAATTCAATTCTTTTGTGCGTTTACGCACATCAGTCAATTGAGCTCGATTATCCAAAGTCATAGTGTATCAGTGTTGAAAGTTGGCAATTACCATGGCAAAGTTTGATTTTTTTTTTACATTTTTTGGAGAATTGAACTCATTTGACAGATATGTCGTGAACGTACAAAAGAATTGATTTCGAATTATTTTCCTTTGCGTACACAATAAAAAGTTTCCACTCATTATCGCTCACGTTAACACGGAACTGTATGAGGATCTTGGGATGGTAAAATAAGCATTTCAAAACACATGCCATGTCTAAAGGCTTGGTTTCCTCGAAAAGCGGTGCCGCTATGTAACGTTCGCTATATAGCGGTAGCTATGCTCACCGTCATTAGCAGAACCGCTTTTCTGTAAACTTAAGGGTGAAATACATAAAGCTTTGTTAACCTCGCCTGACATTTGCTACCTCAAAACTTTGCGTCCAACTTCAGAGGTATGCTACAATGAACGCCTTGACGCTTCTCTTTTATACATTTGTTTTCGTTATTTATTTCCTTGCATTCAGAGTGTTTTGGTTAATTTATTAATTTAATAGAGAAAAAATGAGTTAATTATTATTTTTTCCCACTTTTTATTCTTTAATTAAAGCAAACTCATCAACATCTGCACGTCGTTTCTGTAACTTTTTAAAGAAGTTCGTTAATAATAATCGTTAATTTTGACACAATTTTCTGTACAAAATTTGTCAAAATCAATGTTAACGACAATAACGAATTTCGTTAAAAAGTTACAGAAACTGGGTGCTGATTGTCAAAGCAAGCAAAGCAAGCAAAATTTGAGAGTTTGCCAAATTTGAACCTTGCTTCAACTTTGAGGTCTCCAATTTGCCATGCTTCGTTTAAATACCTACACTGAACTTTTCTGTCAAAGTCAAAGTTTGAGGTAAAGCCAAAATAAAGCTTTATGTAACTGACCCTTTATTTGCAAGTAGCGGTGACTTCAATACATTTGAAATTGCAAATTTGCGGCCACTTTTCATTTATTTTTCTTTTATTTATTTTTAAAATATTTGTTTTGAAAGCAATTATTTGTTGTTTTTAAATGAATTTGAAGAATTTTATTGAATTGACACCGCTATGACAATGACGGTGGCAAAAAACGTTGACGAATAATTGCCACCGTCATGACGGCCGCTCCCTGCAAAAATCAAGAGTACTCTATTTCCTATTGGAGCATCAGAGAACTCCAAATGTAATCCTTTTTCATAAATAAATTGTGCTCCAATCAACATTGCGATGTCCTAGGACTGGACCACCTACTCCAACCTTCGATTTGTTTCCGCTACTCCATGGAGTACCTACCGTCAGAGTACTTTGCAATCAACTCCAATGTTGTTACTCCTTGGAGTATATACTGCCAGAGCGATAGTGTCGTAATTTTCGTCGACAAGGTACGAGCAATGATAGACTTTCAAAAAGCTGAAGGTGGTCCGATTATGTATACAAAGGATTACTATTATCTTTGCCGTGAATCTGCACGTTTACCTCAAGAAATATATACGAGCATATTTATTTCTTGAGGTAAGGCGGCGTTGCCAACCATCGAAAATTGTAGTATTTTTTCTTATGAGCCAATACTCAGTTCATAAGAAAAAATACAGCACTTTTCGATAGTTGGCAACGCCGGTTTACCTCAAGATATAAATAAGCTCGTATATATTTCTTGAGATAAACGTGCAGATCCATAGCAAAGATGAGTACATATTGTGCTACACATGTTTTGTACATTTTTATTAGAGTAATTTGCAAAAAAAAAGGAAAATTTGGTAAACGTTAAAATTTCTTGACCAGGCACACAAATATATGCTCGTTTTTTCTTGAGACATTTCTTGGCAGGTGGGTAGCCCGCTTGAAGCAAATTTTGCACTAGTGAATCGGTGCAAACCGTTTTAACACTTTCACTTACATGCCAATTCTAAATAACTTTTACTAGTGAACCGGTGCAAACCGTTTCACCTTTTTCATACATTTTTGCTCACAAATTATATCAGAAAATGTTTAGAAGCGGCCTGTTAATTTTAAGGTATTTGTTTCCTTTAGGGGTCAACTGCTAATAAATTTACTAAAATTATGTTATATAGCTCAAAAGACGGGATTCGGCCTCAGGATCACGAATTCGGAAGCGCCTTTTTTAATATTTTGCTTCTCTGAAGAGATATTTGCAATCAAAGTTTCAAGTTTTCATGTGGTTATTGTAATTTTATTTTTGGAGTGTAATGGAGTGTGGTTGCTAAGTGACCTTGCTCAATCCCGACTCTTGCGTCCTCGTTCGTGCACTCTGGCAACGGGAGCTACCTAGGCTCGCGGCAGAAAGAGAGGGAGCCCCGGGGGGGCCACTCTGACATACTTGGTTTAAGGGCTCACCGAGGTTTTTGCGCAGCGTCTGTTCACCATGAGGTGCGGCTGCAAGCGGGCGTCTGTCTTGAAGCAAGCGGCTCGCTATATAAATGTGTAAATATTTTCCAAAAACCCCGAAACGGGTTGTGCGCTGGGTTTGGGACCCGCCACGTAAAAAATTTAGTCCAATGAAAAATAAATTAAAGCCTCGGATGAGAACCCCCTTTAATGTTGACGACCCGGCAAAACGAATAAGGCATAATGATTTGGATATTAGGGCATGTACCGGGAATGTCCGGACCCTTTCAAGGGACGGTACCGCTGCCCGACTGGTTGATGTCCTCGTTAACGCAAAGGCTGACATCACCGCCCTGCAGGAAATGCGATGGACGGGACAAGGAAAGACGACCATCGGACCTTGTGACGTATACTACAGTGGCCAGACACGCGGCAAAGCGCGTGGTGTACGATTCGTGGTGGGAAAGAGACTTCGCCGCCAAGTACTAGCGTTCACCCCCGTGGACGAGCGTCTCGCTGCGATCCGCATCAAAGCGAAATTTTTCAACATAACATTTATCTGCGCCTATGCGCCGACTGAGGAGACGGACGACGCAGAGAAGGACTCCTTCTACGATAAACTTGAACAGACTTATGATCGCTGCCCCCAACATGATATCAAAATCGTGCTCGGCGACTTTAATGCGAAGGTGGGCAAGGAAGGAGTCTTTGGTCCAACAGTTGGAAAATTTAGTCTCCATGATATAACATCCCCCAACGGCACTAGGTTGATTGATTTCGCTGCTGCTCGCAATATGGTCATCAGTAGTACCAGGTTCCAGCATAAACGAATACATCAAGCCACATGGCTGTCTCCTGATCAAAGAACAAGAAACCAGATTGATCATGTCATGATCGACGGCAGACATAGCTCCACCGTTCTGGACGTGCGTACCCTTCGTGGTCCCAATATCGACCCGGACCATTATCTTGTTGCAGCCAAGATACGCACACGCCTCTGTGTAGCAAAGAAAGTGCGCACAGTAACGGAAGGAAAGTTTGACGTCGAGAAGCTGCGCACGACACAGACAGCTGACAATTTCTCCACTCGACTCTCACACCTGCTATCGGAGAGCAATCCTCGACCTAACGATGCAACCGAGCAATGGAAGCATATCTCTCACTCATTACGTACCGCCGCTGAGGCCACTATAGGGTTCCAGCGAGCCCGCAAAAACAACTGGTACGATGAGGAATGCAGCACTGCCTCGGACAAAAAGGACGCTGCCTACAGGGAGACGTTGCGAACGGGCGCAACCCGCAGTGTATGGCAACGCTATCGTGGGGCAAAGAAGGAAGAGAGACGCCTTTTCAGAAAAAAGAAACGTGAGGCCGAAAGGCGTGAGTGTGAGGAGCTTGAGATGCTGGCTGACAGGAATGATGCCCGAAAATTCTATGAAAAGATCCGGCGGATGACGGAAGGTTTTAAGACCGGGGCAAGTTCCTGTAAGGACAATAATGGCGACCTGGTAACCGACGTACAGAGTGTACTTAAATTATGGAGGGAGCACTTCTCCTCACTGCTAAATTGCGAGGGAGACGTCGAACCCGATACCCCAATCCCTGACGATGGAAAAGTCGTCCCACCACCTGACTATGATGAAGTGAGGATAGCTATATCCCGGCTGAAAAACAACAAAGCGCCTGGAAAAGACGGACTGCCCGCCGAGCTGTTCAAACACGGAGGCGAAGAGCTGGTAAAAAGCATGCATCAGCTCTTATGCAGAATATGGTCAGACGAGTGCATGCCTCCAGATTGGAATTTAAGTGTGCTCTGCCCAATCCACAAGAAAGGCGATCCCGCTAACCGCACCAACTACCGCGGAATCAGCCTTCTTAATATCGCGTATAAGGTTCTTTCTAGCGTATTGTGTGAAAGACTGAAGCCCATCGTAGACAAGCTGATTGGACCTTATCAGTGTGGCTTTAGACCTGGTAAGTCTACCATCGACCAGATTTTCACGATACGCCAAATCCTGGAGAAGACCCATGATAAAAGAATCGACACACACCATCTCTTTGTCGATTTCAAAGCCGCTTTTGACAGCGCAAAAAGGAGTTGCCTGTATGCCGCCATGTCTGAATTTGACTTCCCTGCAAAGCTTATACGGCTTTGCCAAATGACGTTGAGCAATACTAACAGCTCCGTCAGAGTCGGGAAGGACCTCTCTGAGCCATTTGAAACCAAACGAGGCTTCAGACAGGGCGACTCCCTTTCGTGCGATTTCTTCAACCTGATGCTGGAGAAGATAATTCGAGCAGCAGAGCTAAACCGCAATGGTACAATCTTTTACAAGAGCGTGCAATTGCTGGCGTATGCCGATGATATTGATATCATTGGCCTTAACAACCGCGCCGTAAGCGCTGCCTTCTCTGGACTGGATAAAGAAGCGAAAAAAGTGGGTCTTGCGGTCAACGAGGACAAGACGAAGTATTTGCTGTCATCAAAGAAAGAATCGGCGCACCTGCGCCTTGGCAGCCACGTCACTGTTGATAGTTACAAATTTGAAACTGTGAGGGACTTCGTCTATTTGGGAACCAGCATTAACACCGAAAATAATATCAGTCTAGAAATCCAACGGAGAATCACTCTTGCGAACAAGTGCTACTTTGGACTGAGTAGGCAATTGAGAAGTAAAGTCCTCTCTCGAAGAACAAAGATCGCGCTCTATAAGTCTCTCATCATACCTGTCCTGATGTATGGCTCAGACTCATGGACAATGTCAAGAGAAGATGAGATGGCCCTTGGAGTATTTGAGAGAAAAGTTCTCCGGAAGATTTATGGTCCTTCCCGTGATGCCGACGGCGAGTATCGAAGGAGATTTAACGATGAGCTGTACGAGCTTTACGCAGATCTGACCATAGTCCAGCGAATTAAAGCCCAAAGGCTCCCCTGGCTGGGTCACGTCATGCGAATGGACAAAGAAGCTCCAGCCCAGAAGGTTTTCCAATCGTCACCCGAATTCGGCAGCAGAGGAAGGGGGAGGCCTCGACTGAGATGGAAACAACAGGTGGAGGATGACTTGAACTCCCTTGGGGTTTCCAATTGGCGTCAGTTATCGCTAAAAAGGAATGACTGGCGTGCTTTGATAGGCGACGGCCAAAATCGCTTAGGCGGTTAAGCGCCAATAAATGATGATTGTAATTTTATTAGGCTGTCCCTAAAAACGTGCAAAAAAAGTCGCGCTGTGGCGGTAGCCACGGTTATGTCACACGTCCGGATTTGGGATGGCGTAGCCCAGGGTTATTTTTTATAAGCGCGGCCATAGGCCGTCAACTCAAAAAGGTGTTTCGCACATAAACACCATGGATTCCGCCCCAATTGTGGTATCGGACCCGGGTCATTTTTCGGTTTTCTGACCATAACTTTTCATTAAAAGAAAGAAAAAATTAAAAAAGCGCTTCGGATTCGTGATCATGCGGCCAAAACCCATCTTTTGAGGTAGCTCCCATAATTTTAGCTAATTTATTAGCAGTTGACCCCTAAAGGAAACAAATACCAATTTTAAATGCACTAATATCAAAGATATTTTAGTTGTTTATCCACTTACGCATGTTTTTTTTTTTTTGGAAAAGTGGAGTAGCAACATATTAATAATAATAATAATAATAATAATAGTTGTAGAGGAAGCGCACTGCGACCTTGTGATCTATTGTGCCCTCATGTACTCAAAGCACATCTAGCAGGCCGATCGCCGTCAGGAAATCCAGAATCGGGGTCGGCCCTAGTTGATGTATGTGCTTGCCCTCTAGGGTTGTGGACCCAAGGATCCTTAGCCTGCTCCTAGAGATAGCGTCACATTTGCACACTATGTGCTCCGCGGTTTCGTCCTCATAATCACAGAAACGGCACAGGCTGCTGGACGCGATGCCCAGTCTGTGCATATGGGCCTTTAACCTGCAGTGCCCTGTAAGAATTCCTGTGATGGTTCTAAGATTATTCTTGGATAGGCCGATTACAGCTTCGAATCGCTTAGCGTTGTACCCACCCATCATTACCTTCGCCTGACGCAGCCCAGTGGTCTGCCGCCAGTTCTCCTCTCTCAAAACTAGCTCTTCCTTTCTCAGTATATCGCTTATGGTGTGAGGGCCGATGCCCAGTAGCAACATATTACACAAACGAAAATTATTTACGCTCACACGCGTTCACGCTGAAATTATCAGGCCGATTTTAACAGTTTCTCACTTTGCGGATTTTCTCACTCTCATATAATTTGTGAGCAAAAATTTATGAAAATGTGAAACGGTTTGCACCGGTTCACTAGTGAAAAATCGTTTAGAATTGGCATGTATGTGTATATAGGCCCTTATTGAAAGCAATAGTCAATATCGATACTGCTATCAGCTTTGTACTATATCTAAAAATATTTCGCGCCAAAAATAAAGAAAAAAGTTCTGAAAATCGTTGCATAGGCGCAAATTTGTCGAGCAGTTGTTCTATTTATTTATTAATTTGCTGACTTAGCTTTTAAGAAACTTTCCAGACATGGTACTGAAAGAAAATATACCACAACGGGCACCAGTTGTGAAATGGATCGGAAATCGTAATGACACGCTGGTGGACATACCCAGGCTGGCACACAAAGAAGTTTATTTTTATCAAAAGTGCATTTTTGGCGAATTAACACTGACCGTTGGTGATTACATACTCGTATCGAATGCTGACGCAGCTGAGCCGGACACAGTCGATGGTTGTGATATTGGAAAAATTTTATATTTATATGAACTGAATGAAGTTGATGGTCGTGATCCTTATCGTGGCATAGTACAGTGGTACTCTCGCCCAGAAAGTGTGCCGCACAAAGAATTTGATCGCGATGATATTTGTATTGATTTCAACGTAGAATTGATTGAAGAATATCGTCCATACGATCCAGACATCTCATTGGAGACTATATTTCGCAAATGTGTCGTCCTATTTGGTAGCTCTGACGAGTCTGCAAACACAATTCTGCACAAATATAAAGCAAAGCTTAATAAGGCTCCAATGTTTGTCTGCCGCTATAAATTTATTAAAGATAAAAAAAGCTATAGATTAGTTCCGCTGGAATGGAATACCGCTAAAAATCCTACACAAGCTGAAGCTGCAGCAGGAAAATCTTTGAGCACCAGAAGAAAAAACTGTGCAGAGGTTTCGCCGAGTATTTCTACTAAGGAAAAGAAATCTAGTCGCCTCGCTAGAAGCGCTTCAGCACGTAAGGAAAAAGTTGATGCAGAAAGAGCAATTAGAAAGCGTAGAGCATCCGTCGCTGCGGCAGCAGCATTGGAATTTATTGATTGTAATATTTTTGGCGAGTGTGAAGATAAGGTATCACCAATTAAAATAGTCGGCGGAAGGAGCGTTGTACGGTTATCAGCGAAAAAAAAAGTAACAATGCCCGAGCTTGAAAGTAGTGGTGGTTATGCACCCACCTCGCCACTTAGCGAACGCAACAGAAAGGTGACGACAAACCATACAACGCGCGTTGCATCAGCTCGTCGTAATTTGAACTTGAGTTTGAATGGTGATGTGGATACCAGCCGCGAATCTGATTGCCTCAATTATTCTATAGTTAAAACACCAACAAGTAGAGAGCCAAACAGCGATATGAAAATAAAGCTCAGACTATCAGCAAAGTATGTAGACAAATGTATAAACGTAAAGTTTAAATTATATATTTTATTATTATATATATATTCTTTCAGAAATAGCGTATCCAAACTGGCAGCTATGGATGAACAGTTCAGTGATCCTCTTGCGGCTGATGTTGAAATCATGCATTCTGCTAACAATACACCAGATGAAATCTATTCAACTCCAACTAAGAAATCGAAGAGAGCAAGCGAGGAAATTGAAATGACACCCACTAATCGACGTAAAAGTATTCTCAAATCTGCCACAAGACGGCAAGGTATGCATTAAGACTACTTTTGGAACTATTTTAATTTCCATAAGTTGGTTATTGATAAGGAAAGGCATATATGTATAAAGAATAATTATGGTATTTCTCTTTCTTAGTTGATAGCACACCAAAACGTAGCATTCAATTATCTGATATTGTTGAGAAGCGCGTATTTCACGATGAAGACTATATAGCAACGCCAAAACGTAAACCAAAAGCAGATGATCAACACGACATGAAACGTTCGGCAATAAAAAATGCAGCTACCATACGCCGACGTAACTCAACAACAGCTATACCCAGTGCAACGACACCCTCACAAAAGCTTAAAATGATGCGGCGAGGTGAATTATCGCCAACGATGGAAAATAGAAATTCTCCCAACTCAAAGAATACACAACAAAAGTCTGATCTGCAATTAGCGCGTGAACGTTTACATGTTTCGGTGGTGCCGCAAAGTCTGCCATGCCGCGAAAAGGAATTTGATAATGTATATGCGTTTATAGAAGGAAAGATACAAGATCAATGTGGAGGCTGTATGTACGTCTCGGGTGTGCCGGGTACTGGTAAAACAGCTACAGTTTCCGGTGTCATACGTATGTTGCAGCATAAACAAAAAGAAAATGAGTTGCCTGATTTTGAATTTGTTGAGATTAATGGTATGCGTTTGACTGAACCACGACAAGCGTATGTACAAATTTACAAGCAACTGACCGGGAAAACAGTGTCATGGGAGCAAGCGCACTCGCTTTTGGAAAAACGTTTTACTACACCAGCGCCACGGCGCATTACAACTGTCCTTTTAGTCGATGAATTGGATATACTTTGCAATCGACGACAGGATGTCGTTTATAATTTGCTCGATTGGCCTACTAAGTCTGCTGCACGCTTGGTTGTTGTGACAATAGCAAATACAATGGATTTACCTGAACGACTGCTGATGGGTAGGCGAATTTATTGTATTTTTTTGTTATAATTTTTGTAAATTTATTTTTGCTATATTTCACAGGCAAGGTAACCTCACGTCTTGGCTTAACACGTCTCACGTTCCAGCCATACACGCACAAGCAATTGCAGGAAATTGTTACAATGCGTTTGAGCGGTTCGGATGCTTTTAAAAGTGATGCTGTTCAACTTGTAGCACGGTTAGTCGATGTACTTGGGTGTGTTCGAGCCGCAATTGTTGCGGCAGTGTTACTACTTATGACAGGACATCACGTTTATTGAATAAAATCTTGTCGAATCTGTTGCTGATCACAAGTTCATCCTGCTCGACATGAAAATAAAGTATGCAATAATAATAATTATCACTAAAGTAGCAGCATCATAAGCTACATGGCTGCAATATTGCAGTAATATTGAGCGGCTCGAACACACCCGTTTTTATACTTGCAATTTGATAATTTATGTTTATCTCACTCTACTCTTTCCAGTAAAGTGGCCGCAGTTTCTGGCGATGCACGTCGTGCTTTAGACATCTGTCGCCGAGCTACAGAAATCGCAGAGACATCTACGCTACCTAAAGACAATGATGAACAAAAGTTTGTTACCATATCACACGTACAACAGGCATTGTCGGAAATGATAGCCAGTGCTAAAGTTCAAGCAATTAAAAATTGTTCACGCCTCGAACAAATATTTCTTCAAGCTGTACTTGCGGAAGTAACGCGCACCGGCGTTGAGGAAACTTCATTTCTGGGCGTTTATTCGCAAGCTGAAAATCTAACAACTTTCGACGGCATTGGTGTGCCAACACCCGGCAATTGTCTACGCATTTGCTCAAAATTATGTGCCGAACGTTTACTCATTGCAGAAAGCGGTCGTAATGATATTTTTCAAAAGATTTTATTGAACGTTAGCGTTGACGACATACATTACGCGTTACGGGTAAATGGCATTTAACTAGGTAAGTAAGACAAGTAGTTTATTTACATTTTTAATACTAAATTTTATATCTAGTTTAGTTTTTTTTTGTTATTATCCAAATAAATGCAAGTTAATTGTTGTCAATAAAAATGTTAAGAGCAGTACTATGATTCTGTAGTATTCATAAAATGCTTTAGGCGCAAATACTGAGTAAATAAAAAGGTGATAACGAAAGAATAGTAATAAAACAAAATAAATTGCAACAGGTACAAATATGCTTAAAGTGTACAAATATAAGATAAAATCTATATGCGCATTTGCATTTAATTCCGTTGTTTTGTTTAAGTCATTATTCTGCTGCAAAATGTGCGTAATTAAAAACGCAAATGCAATGAATTGTGCAGAGTACATATTTAATGTTACAAGTATGCCCACAATTACAGGTGTGTATGTACTTTGGCCAATGTAACCAGGATTCAAATCAATTGTTGCAAAACTATTTGAGTTACCCTAGGGAAAAAATTATATTAGTTAAATGTGCTCGATTATAAATCCGTGCAAAAACATTCGGCTAAGCTCACACTGCAACCGACTGTTTTATCCGACATCATCAGAGAAAATTGAGTGTTTGCTGCCGTGCGGCAAAATATGGATGCAGTGTGAGCCTAGCCTTAGGCTCATTTTTATTTTTATTTAAAATTTTAGCTTTTATAATTTCCGGATATTCACCTGATAAAAGTAAAACATATTTCCAATGAGTATAGTGTAGAGAAGTTTTTCCAAGTGCTTATGATTATGTATCGCTGCCTTCCTCTTCAGTTTGTCGCACACTTCGTAACTCATGGACAGTATGCAAATCAGATAGCTGACTAAAAACGCGTTCTGGGGCTTATGTAACAATATTGAAGTTGTGAGTAGCAAGTTTAGGAGAACTTTAAAACAGCTCGCAACTCTAGTATTATATGATTTTTGACCAATACGACTGTTTGTGTTTAAAATGACAAATGTTAAGCTAATAATTGTGTAAATTCCCAAAGCAATCCAAAACATATTAAGAAACATGTTGATACTGAAAATAATACGAACACGAGTAAAGCAGACATACATGTATTTGTTTTTGACTGAGTGGAAGATCAACCTATGTTGTTACCGTACTTCGCCATACCCAGTCGGAAGGTCCATTAATGAGAAGTTAGGTAACGGACCAGACGGTTGTACGGATGTTGACAGTCCTTGCCGGATATGAATTCTGTACGTTTCAGTGAATAGCACCTTGGGGTACTGTCATGGGAAGGCTTTCGTCGAGCTTGTAGTAATCCCGATGGGGCCAATATCAGCCCATCTCGGCTGCAGGCTAGTTGAAATATTGATAAACGCACTTTCACGGATTGATTGCAAATAACGTTCTATCTCAAAAAAAAGTTCAAGACATTTTTAGCTGCGAAAGGTCGTTTAGAAAACATACTCTGATAAATGACATTTTTAAAAACAAATCTGATAAGAGGCACTCCTCAAAAATATTCTGAGATAGGGTGCTTTAGAACCCGCTACCGGATAGGCTGACCTTTCACTCTGCAGGATTTATATTCTTACCAGGGACTTGTATCAGTCACAAAAAAAACATTTCCTTTAGAAGAACGATAACAATAGACTAGAATTGCCGTGATAGTGTAAAATACCAATTCTTTGTTTGTTTGTATGAGTTGTTGGTGGCGTAAGCACAAAGGGAAAATAATCAAACCTGTTGGGGGATTTCAAAAAATGGTTTAGTTACAAAAAATATTAATAAATCATATCACAAATATACCTGCGCCGAAAAAACAGCTTAACCATATCTTTAAATGTTCCTTATTTAAATGGAATGCAAAAACATCTTGGCGCTCCGTTAATATTAAACCCGCAACTAACAGCCATGTTCTATGTGATTTAAAAAACGCCTTTAACAAATATTCATAAAATGCTACATTCCTATTAACTTCGTAAGTGAATGCTGCTTTGTAAGCGCTGCAAACGTCCGCACGAAAGTTTTGTACAGCCAGTAAAATCAATGCGCTTGCACCCAGATAATGCCATGTTCGACTTTCCATTTCGATAAATGATGATGATGCTAATGATGAAATATGAAACACTAAGCAGCCCAATAACAACCAAATTTGGCAAGGCAATGCGAGCTGTTGCAGTTGTAGAAAAGTGAAATTACAAAGCTGCCTCCAAAGTATATTTGCTATGTTCAAAATTAAGTAAACGGTCATAGCTAAAGCTATCAAAAGTGGCACTGCGCTTTTATTTCCAGTGGCAGTAAAATAAGTTTGATAATGGCACCATTGATATGCACAAAACGCAATTGCAACAACACTTAGGCCTGCAACTTTGCCGTGAATAAAACTGCGCTGCTCCTTTAGAGCAAATACCAGAATCGTTTGTAGAACAACCTAAGAATTTGAATAATATTAGTTTTGTAATCGTATTGTATAAGCTAGATATATCTACCAGCGTAGTTAAAGTTAGTCCAACCACAATCAGCCCATAATCGAATTGCACCAAGGAGTCAGATAGTTGATCAGATATTTCTTTAGATAGCCGTAAATAGTGTACTCTGGCGTTTTCAAAAAAGAAAGCGTTATCAAAATTTTTGTTCCGCTTGGTTAAAAGAAATTGCTTATGCGCCGACTTTGCAGCTGTAAGCCATTTAGCCAAAGCTGTAATGATGAAAGTACAAACACATTTTTAAATTAAAATTATGATTTTTTTTTTTTTAAACTGACCGCTTTCATTGAGATGATGTAGACCAAATTTTCTATTCGCCTTTTTAATCAAGTGCATAGCATTGTAGTAATATGCATAAAGTTGATCTTCGAGGGAGTATTCAAGCAAGAGCTCTGGAATCAAGCAGCCAATAGACATTGGTGGAATTTCAGTGGACCACAGTATTGCTAGTGTAGGAGCCAAATCAATTTGATTATAGGTTTTCGATCCATAACTAAAATAATACAATTTAGTAACATGCCGACATTGATGACATATTAGGTTAAGGAAAAGTACACGTTTGGGCAGGGCTACCTATCGTTACTACAACAACATGTATAGCGGAACCACTGCTTTTGTTTAAGCTGGTGAGATGATAAAAAAGCACCAACGAATTTGATAAAAAGTTAATGAATTTGTGAAGTTTTTATGCTTAAACGCATGCAAAAGTGACCTTTCTAATGTTTGGACCTTTGACCTCAACAAATTCTTGTTCTAGTTGAGTTGCCATTATCCATAAACCTTCAAAATTGTTTGTAACAAAATAAATACCCTTTTGAGATACAATTCTGGTTGTAAACATAAAGCGGAACATGCATTTCAGCTGCGGTGCTACCGCCATGTCCACCACCATCCTTCATACCATGATCACCCGTTACAAGGAGTAGCTGATTGTGCAAATGCTGTTTTTTTTTTTAATTAGTAGTTGTGCTTACGTATCGATATGGCTTACATACCCTTGCTTTGTATATCTTTTGGACAACATCATCCATTTCTTTTAGTTTCAATGGTATTTTAGAACTTTCCGTGCCTTCAACATGCCCAATGTGATCTAAGCCAAGGTAATGTAGCACCAAAAGCATCCAGTCTGTCTGCTCTAATTCATTAGATAATACCTGTGTTACATTTTTATCGCCCTAGGTATATAGAATATTTTAGCCGAATTACTACATGCATACACATATTTGCTAAATTTAATTAACCTCATAAAAATCATTCACAAAAAATGAGTCCGTATTAGCAGTAAGTCGTTTAAACTGCTTAGGAAAGAGGCTTTGCCAGGTGCGATCGCCAGCAAAAACTGCGGTATCATTTCGTTCATGTAAGCGGTGTAATAAAGAGTCTGATAACTGCTCGACATGTCCAATATTTAAAACAATATCAATAAAATTTGAAATAGTACCAGTTGTTAAACTTTTAATGCGTGGCATTGTCACAGTCGGTATATTAACTCGTATCTTTAGATGACTGCAAGCGTTGTTGTATGCAAAAGGCATGGTCGTTACTGTAGGAAAATCTGCGCGCAAAGCATCCACCAACATGAGAATAGTTTGTGCGTAGATTTGGGTAGGCGCAACCAATCTATAAGAAAACATTTAATAGCATACATTTTTTCATTGCTCAATAAGTGCTCACTTCAAATCATCCAAATGTTGTGGTCTCCCTTCCAATTGGTCATGTTCCAAAGAATAGTTATTTATTGGAAAGAATCCGATCAGAAAAATACCGGCACCATAAAGGAATGCCATTATCATCCATAAAAGGAATATTCGACTGTATGTCGCTCGTTCCATGTGTAACGGATAATCTCAATACTGTGCCGATTGTTGGAATATTCATTTATTAACCAAAAAAGTTATCCACACCGGCCGGAAAATAAATTAGGTACACCGAGCAAAACAAAATTTCACACTCCGATTTTTTGCTGCGAGACGTTAGCTGGGTTCCAATTAACTCCAACCCAGACACGGATACAATTTTTACATGTAATTGCAACAACGTTGTGATCTTTATATTTTTCTGGGTAATTTTTAGACCAGCAGCAGTTCTGTTCGTTTTTGTTTTTTGTGGTAGATTTTTGACATCCAACCCCTTATTTTCTTGGTAGTACATACATTAGAGCGTCTCGGGCTTACCGGCAAAAAAAAAAAGTCGGCCTCATACGAAGTGTTTTTGAAAAACTTTTAAAAATAAATGCCGAAGATATGAAGAAAAATGCAATTGGCCGACATCTAGCGTTGCCAGAAAAAAAACTATATTTTTTTTAAATGATTTTCAAAAACACTTCATATGAGGGGAGGTACGGCCGACTTTTTTTTTGGTGATACGCTCTAACATACATGCATATGTATACAAATGAATCTACACAAACAACTCTCATGCAGCTGACCCGTATCGTTTCGGTTAGATTATGACCGTGATACGACCCAGGTCAGCTAATTGGAACGCAACAGTTATCAAAACCAGTTGATTGTTTAACCCAGTGACGATCATTAACTAGCCCGCGGGCGGCCGACTTTATTGCTCTCTCATGTTTGCTGGGCTTATACTACTATTTAACTCTACTACTTTCGGATTTTACCCCACTCAGTCCATTGAAAAACACCCGTACCATTTCAGATAGCGTACATCTCCTGTCTATTTTTATTTACTTTACCTCAAAATGTATTCAACAAAGTGTGATTGACAGTTAAATATTTTCTCTTGTAAGGGGCTATAATGTCAAACGAATGTAAACAAATGAATTAATCCTTTATGGTGCACCACAAGTAAATTGGGTATCATTTTCTCTTCATTAATATTAGCAATAATTTACTCTTATATCATCCGCGATTTTGTAAAAATTGTTTGGTTACAGTTTTCTTACCTTAGCTTATAAAACAGTTGAATTCCAACCGTTCTTCACTGCCACCGAAGTTTTTTTCACTACCAATAAAATACTTCTAAACTTGCTACTGAATATTCTTTCGTATTGCTTATTTGAATTAAAGGTGAAATATAAATATTGAAAATTTAAAACAAAAGTTAATTTACAAATTTTCCTAAAAGTTTATAAACGGAAAAAATTGTTTTCAAGTGGGTTAAAATATTTTTTCTGTTTGACATTATACCCTGGTTCCGATTGAGAGCAACGTCAAATTCAAGCACACTTTGTTGAATACATTTTGCTTTACCTTGTGATTTCACTATGAAGTCTGTCGAAGTTGAATGTTGTTGTTGAATCGATAATGCTTGTTAGTGAAGGGTGATTTCAAATTCGGAAACAATATAAAAACATCGATTACTATATATATGAAATGTTATCGTCTGTCAATCTATTTTTAACTGCACGTTTTCGGCGGGCGTTGGGTGGGGGGTATTGTTTCCTAGCGAAGTAAACGGTGTACATAACTTAGACGGGTTTTCAAATAACTCATACCTGGGGTCCAGTAACTTTGCAAATGTACTGTTTGTAAAAATAATGAGTACGGACGCTATCTTGGCTGAGCTTACACCATGTGGCTACATTTTGGCCACTGGTCAATACAAGTTCTTCGCTTTAAAATGTTTTTATTGTGATAAAACATACGCACAATGGTCAACGTTCCTGCAGCATTTGAAACTGCTTCATAATGGAATTCCAGATGAAACTGAGTGCATCTCTGAGTGTTGTGACGAAGCAATTTCAAATACAATGGTAGATAACATGAATGCCGTAACAGAGGACGAATGCATCTACCAAGATGGTGAAGTTACCACAGATAAAATAGGGAGCGGCCCATTCGATGATATCAATGCTATGGATAACCAAATTGAAGGGTTGCTGTATGAGCATAAAGAAGAGGAATATGGTTCCACAGAAAACCTTGTATATGCGCCTGGAACACCTATGGATCACACAAATCCTTCACCCATGCACAACTATGAGGAATATATAGAAAACATGTATGAAGATTTGAATCCTTCATGTGAAGAAATCGTATCCAGTGTGCACGAACTAAATGATGTAAGTATACACACAGACCAACAAGTGCATTGACATATGCATACACACGTTCATTTCATTTCTATTTATAGTTGCGAATTGATCTAAGCAGCAAAGACTCGATGACTGAACAATTTATAGAAGTTTACAAAGATTTTCCTTTACTTTGGTCAACTGAGGAGGTTTCTGTTGATGTCGCAGATCAAATGTGTATCGCCAAAAGCCAAATGCTGGAATCACTTAAGAAAAAAAGCCTTTTCATAAATTTAAATGACTTGGAAAAGTCAATATTCGAAATCGGACTGCAATACTCTGAATTAAATAGAAGACTAGAAGAAGGACAGAAAATTTCTGATGTCGAAGAAAACTACATTGCAATATGTTCCTTTCTGCAGCCCTGTGGCGAAGTTAATCCTGTGGAAAATAAAATATTAGATGAAACCGGGAGTGAGATATCTGATCTGAACTACTGTATTGAAAAGGTAATAATTAAGAGTCAATAATACCAGCAAACAACTAATGCATATTTTTACCCTCTTTATATCTAGGATTCACAAAGAGAATTTGATTTGTCTAATGAAGAAATCGAGAACCTCCAAAATAATTCGCGGAAAAAAGTTTGTAAAAATTGTCTTTTACCCTTACGTCAATAACTCTTAAAAATTAAGCTAGAATAGTTTTTTTTTTAACTCATTTTGTTTTACATATTGGAAATGCTCAGCCGATGTGTAGCGACAAACTGAGCATCGATTGTTAAAACCGATTAAAATCACGTTTCGCTTTTGTAACGTGTTTCGGTTTGGTTCTTCAACATTTATTTCGGTTTCGGTTACGGTTACGGTTTCGGTTTCCAAATAAAAACACAAACACAACAAATTTTACTACTAACAAACTCAAGTAGATATCGTTACCTTAATTCACAAACTGACATAAAAAAAATTTTACAGGAGAAGCAAAAAACAAAAATGTTTTTACATTGAACGCATGCAAATATGGCTTTGTAAATTTGCAATATCTCCGTTATTACTGCTAGTAACTCATTAGAGTGTGCGTTTTACTATATCATACTTAAATATGTGAAAAAGTCGTTTTCGAAAAATGTGTCAATTGGGGCCTTTGTGAATTAAGGTAACGATATGTAGCTTTAAAATAGGTCTGAATTTTCATAACTCATCATGATAGAATTTCTCCAATATCTATTATATATAAATGCGCAATGCTTAACAGTTTTCTACCTTTTTTGCAATAACCACTATTCTAAGGTTTATAAGATTTGATATGTATCGATAGGTCTCGCCGAGCAGGGTGTGCGACAACAAACCAAAAATTAAAAAAAATTAATTATAACATGATTTGAAAGTCACACCACTACAAGTGCTAAACACGCATTCACTTTATAGAGCCGCTGTTATGTGTGTATGTAGGTACACTTGCAATGTTGTGCTTGCATTCATTGCAGTTGAGTCCGAGTGTGAGTTGTTTTGTTGGCAGCAATAATAAACATGAGCCAGCAGTGTTTACAAAAACAAAATCTGTGCGTGGGTATTCAGAGAAACAAATGCTTGCTCAGACATGATGTTTTGAAAAAAAGCACAAAGCCCTTCGTGGCTAGACTTAGTGAAATAAAATAAAAAGGAAAATTGATAAAACTAAAAAAAGTAAAATAAGAAATAGGAAAGTGATTGAAAGTAAAAATAGAAATTTGTTGGAAATGAAAGGAAAGGAAAGAATATAAAATAAATAAAAATAAAGGAAAGGAATGGATAAAAGAAAAATAAAGGTAAGATAAGGTAAGGAACGGAAAATATTAGAGAAAAATCAAAGGCAAATAAAGGTAGGGAAAGGTAAGGAATAGAAAAGAAAAAAGGAAGGGAAGAAAGGAAATGTAATGTAGGTAAAGGAGTGGAAAAGACAGGCAAATAGAGAAAGACAAAAAAAGGAAAGAAGAGAAAAAGAAAGGAAAGAAAAGGTAGCGAGGAGGAAGATACGGAAAATAAATGAAAATAAAAAGAATGAAAAATAAGGAAAGAAAGGTAATAAAAAGCTAAAAAAATAAGTAAAGGAAATGAATGGAAAAGAAAGAAAACTAAAGGAGTTACGGAAAGGAAAAAAGAAAGTATGGAAACGGTAGGAAAAGCAAAGGTAAGGAAAAAAAGTGAAAGAAAATAAAGGTAAGAAAAAAAATGAAAGAAAACAAATGAAAGGGGAAAAAAATGAATAAAATGAGCGGAAGCTAAGGGAAACGAAACTAAAGCAAAGGAAACGAAAGGAAATTAAAGAAAAAGAAAATAAAAGGAATGTAATGGAAATGGAAAGAAAGGTCAGGTAAGAGAATAAAAGAAGCGAAAAGAAAGGAAAATAAAAGAAAAGAACAGAAAAGAGAGAAAGAAAAAAGGGAAATAGAATGAAATGAAAGAAGAGAAAAGGAAAGATAAGGAAAAGAAAATAGAGGAAAGAAAAGGGTAGGGAAGGAAAGAAAAGCAAAAGAAATAAAATGAGATGAAAGGGGAGGAAAGGAAAGGAAATAAAAGCAAAGGAAGGAAAGGAAAGAAATACGTATGAAGACTACCTAAGAAGAATAAATAATTATCAACATTGAAACTATATTACTGAATGGTGTAAAGAGGGAGGAAAAGGCAAAATGAACAGGAATGTATGAAACCAAAAATATAAAAAATATGAAAAGAATGGCAAATTTAAGAAACAGCAAAAAGGTAGGAAAATAAAATAAGCTTTTGTGGTTGAATTTCAACCACTGGGCGAACTCTAGTAATAATAAGAGCCCTGCAAAGTGCCATTCGTTCGGCGCAACAAGACATTCGCAAAAATCTTAAGCCACAATTACATAAAACTTTATGAAATTTTGCCAAATGGGCTCCTCGGCTTTGAGCCGGCTATCATTGTTTTTATATAATCTGCTGCACCTTGAATGCATATAGTTTTTAAAATTTTCAAATGCAACGTGCAAGTTCTAAAAGTTATCCAATTCAAGTGAAATTTTGCACAGCTTATTTTTAGAGCAAAATCTATCATATTCCGCCCGGCGAAAAAATAATTTTTTTCTTAAGGAACAGCTTAGTGTGGATATTGTGTTTGGGGATTTTGATTTAGTGGATTATGAATCTGTGTATTTAATTTTCTTTGTGGATTTTGTGTGTTTTGGATTTTCTTTTTTGTAGATTTAGTGACATTCCCAGTCAAACTTCCTCTTTCAGAATTTTGATACTCCGGTCAAAACGTGCCTTTTGTAACCTTGCTCGACAATCTTCCATGGACATTTTTCACTAAAAGAATTGAGACATACAAAAAATTCAAAACCGTTTGGAACCGGTTACGGTTTTGATTTCGTTTTTAAAAGATAAATCGGTTTTAATCGGTTACGGTTTAGATTTCGGTTTCAGTCCTTGGTTAAAACCGAGCTTTTTCCAAAGAGCCAAATAATCAAAAATCTATGACTTTCCCAAAGCTCAATATTCTTATGACCAATTTAAAATTTACTAAGTTCTGTTTGGGGCGGAAATTGAGAAAATTATTTTAACGGTTTAAGAATTTTTCTAAACGGGGTCGCCCCTCGGCAGTAGTTTGGCAAACTCTCCGGGTGTATTTCTGCCATGAGAAGCTTCTCAGCAAAAACTCATTTGCTTTCAAAGTGCCGTTCGGAATCGGCAAAAAACTGTAGGTCGCGCCAACTTGTAGAAAAAAAAAACACAAAAGCAACACACCACAAGTTGGAAAGAGAAGCTCAGCAAAAATCTTAATAGAGATTATGATAATCTGTTTATCGCTGCCATTAGTTTTTTTTAAGGGCTCATTTACAACGGTCGATTTCGTGGTAGATTTTTTGTCTTTCTATCGTGTAAATAGCAATTCGATCGATCTACACCTTGTATTTGAAGGTGGAAAGCAGTGGAACGACAAAAATCGACCCGTCTAAATAAGCCTTAATGCATTAACGGTGAAAAATTCGATTAGAATATACATATTTTTCCACCTTTACAGCAAACAGTTTTACAATTTTCTACACGCAACAAAATAACATGTGATTTCATACTTTGTTTGCGACATCACACATCCTTGTGGGATCCAACAGACAACGCCTTCAACGATCCCGAAGAACGTGTACAAGCCTACGATAAAATAAAGAAATTCTTTTTTGATAAACACAAGCTTCAACTTACACAAGGAAAAATTAAGAGTGACATTAAACGTTTATATACCTTTTATAAACGATGCATTAGCTCTAGCAATATAATGTCTACAACACGCAGAAATTACTTTGATCTATGTGCGTTTTTGGCGAATGCAGAATTGAATAGCTATAATACGTTGCGTGGAGATGTTATAAAAGTGAGTACACTATACAACAATATAAACTTTTTTGTGGGTATTGAACCAAACTAACTTTTTTTGAAGAGAACGTTAATTCCGAACGTTAAAGCCCCAAAAACTTTCGAACGTAGAAAGCCCCTAACTAAATTTTGTAGCCTAACTTCGAAAAACGGGGAACACCATTTTTTTTACTTATGTCTTAATTTCCAAAAAAAAAAATGGCTGCTGCAGAGTGTAATAATAATAATAAATCTAATAATAAATATTAATTATTACAGAAAATATCATTTTCCACACTTGATGAGCTCACATGTAGCTTTATCGACTATTGCGCCATGCATCCAGTGCTATGGGACAAAAACCATGCAAATTATTCCGTTTTGAATAGTCGTATAGAAGCTTATGACGAAATCGCTTTAAATTTGCAACAATTGAATAATGTTGAGTTCACGCATGAAGAACTGTATTATGCCATCTCAAGACTCAAGCATCACTATCACAGTTTGCAGCGCAAAAAGGGCCAATTAACTAATCACGAACAAGATCTGTTAGATCGTTGCAATTTTTTGCCCAAAATAAAAAAGAGTTTAAAATGTCATATTTGTGAACGCGTATTACGTAGTGAAATTACTTTACAGACACACTTATTAAAAGTGCACAATATTGGTGAATTACCCTACAAATGCGAGTATTGTGAACAACGTTTTGCACAGAGGAACTTAAGGAAGGAACATGAGGTGCGGGCTCATACAAAAGAATTCGAATTCGTGTGCTCGTATTGTACAAAAGGATTTGTTAATCGACGTGATTTGGAAAAGCATAAAATGGTGCATACCGGAGAACGAAAAATTGTATGCGAACATTGTGGCAAACGTTTTCGATTGAAAAATCAAATGAACGAGCATGTGAAAATTGTTCATGAACGTTTGCGCCGCTTCAAATGCAGTATGTGCCCAAAGGATTTTTTGCGCAAACGCAATCTTGACGATCATATACGTGCACACTTGAATATACGTGATAAGATTTGTAATATCTGTGATAAAGGGTTTACTAGTTTGCATGGACTCTTTCGTCATAGACAATTGCATTTTGAGAAACGCTATGAATGTATTGAATGTGGTAAATGTTTTCATAGATTTTCTAGTTTGCGGCTGCACGAAAAACAAAAGCACAATATTGTTAAGGAAGATGGTGAAAATGCGGTGACCGGTACAGCGCAGGAAGAAGAGGGCGTAAAAAATGGTAATATTTTAATTTTATTGAAAAACTTCTGCATTTTATTGTCTTTGTAACTTACTGTTTTAGAAAATGCGGTATAATGGAGCGCTTCTAACACTGTAGCAACAACAACAACAACCAAAGTTGAACCAAGACGAATTTGAGTTTTAACTGGCATCGTATTCTAAGATTTACTGTTACCAAATGCACGGTTTGTATGCACAAATTTTATTTAAGAAAATCTAAACAGCATAGGTCTGGTTTCTACTTAATTCATTTTGTAATTAGAACGCAACTCAATAGGCAAATAGGATTACGTTATTCAAAAAAGTTTATTTTTTTGCAATACCAACCAATGTAAACTCCAGCTTTAAACCGATGGCTGAAAAGAAGATAGCACCATTTCAAAATATATTTTCCTAAACGGCCTATCTCAGAATTTGTTTCAATAACGCTATATTTAAGTTTGATTTTGATTTTTAGTTTTATTTTATTTTACTTTACTTAACTTCTAATTTTACTTTATGATTTGTTCTATTTTATTTATATATTTTTTTGATATCATTTTATTTTATCTAATTTTTTTATTTTTATTTTTTTTTCTTTATTTACTTTTAGTTATTTTTTTAATTAAATTTTTTTTAATACTTTTTATTAACTTTTATTTTTATACCCAGCGTACTAGTACTAGTACAGGGGTATTATAATTTTGTCTACATAACTGTACTACGTAACGGCACCTTCGTTCGACGGCTGCTAATTGTGAATAATTTTGAATAATTATTTCTGAAAAAGCGTTTTTTGAACAAAAATAGCAGCGAATTCAGCAGCTTTTTGACGTTTAATTAAGAGAGAGAGCTGCAAATCGCTGCAAGTTACTGCTGGGAATTTTTTTTATCCAGCAGAAACTTCGTTACAACAACAACAACAACAGCTGATCGTGACATAGCAAAACAACAACAAAAAAAATTCAAATTCAAATCGTTAGCCAATAAGAAACGTAACAGCTGTTTTGTCTGCAAGTTTCTACTGATTCCTGTTCGACGAAAAATTAGCAAATTTGAGATTTTGAGAGGTTTTTACAAGACTCTTTTGCGTACAGTTCTTATATATGTATATGAAAGTTCTTAGGTTGAAAAGATGAGTTCATTAAGGCATGTCCGTCCGTCCGTCCGCGTACACGATAACTTGAGTAAAAATTTAGACATTTGCGTGAAATTTTGTATACAGGTTACTTTCTGGCCAAGATAGGTTGCTATTATGTCGGTAGCTGAAATGTCTAAAATGATATAATTTCATAGGTGAATCCCCCTGGTCATTCTATTGTGGTTTTTTGATAAATTTGTTTAAGTGGGCGTGGCAGCGCAGTGTTGCCGCTTAAACATTTCAAAAAGAGTCCGAAAAAAGGGCCCCGGCAAAACAAAAATGGTACCCTTTTTTTAGATAGGAACACATTTACATATTTCCATTTTGTTTCATGTTGAATGACTGAGTTTTGTACTAATGCGAGTAAAACATACAAAATTAATTTAATATGTAGTAATTATAATCGCATAATGTAAAAATTTTGTGTTAAATTAAAAACCTCAACTTAAAGGATATGTAAAGTATTTTTGGGAAAGTTTCGAAAATGATAAGAAAATTCGCATTGAAAAGAATAAAATTTTTTCCCATAAAAGTTATGGGTAAGGGCGAAAAAGGCGACCCTTAAGGATTAAATTGCAGTGCTTTTATCAAAGCTTATTTTCTAATCAATTACTAACTTTTTAAGGACCAAAATAATTAAATTTTTTTTTATTTGAATCGCCCTAATGCATAAATACATATGACGGAGTTGTCACATGATACAGAGTTGCCAGTAGTAAGACTTCAGGCATGGCATTTGGAAATCGGAAAGAGTTTCCGATGTAAGAGTAAAAAAGGAACAAGGAGAGATCTTTGGTTTGGAAAGTGAAAAGGGGTCAGAAAGGGGCACGAATTTTAAAAATGGTACTTTTTTGAACAAGTAGGGTCCGGGGTTCTGGCTATAAAAAAGGGTCAACGGCAACACAGGCAGCGCCCACTTTGAAGGGAGGCATTTTTGAAAATACGACTGGTCGTAACTTTTAAAGTGATTACGGTAGAACGATGAAACATACTATTATCGTTGGGAGCATACCTGATGAAATTGGATAAACTACAACAACAACAAATTGGATAAAACCGCCCTTCAACCGCGCCCACTTTCGATATCGAAAATTTCGAAAATCACATAAGTTGACACGATTCGGTAACGGAAATGGCCAAAATGATATAATTTGATAGGATGAACCTAGTCATTCTATTAAGATTTTTTGATAAACTTTTGAAAGTGGGCGTGGCACCGCACACATACCACATAGTTGACATAATTCGGTAAGGTAAATAGCTAAAATAGGACAAATTGGTAGGTAAATCCTCCTAGGGCTTATATAATTTTTTATCCCGTTCAGAAAACCACCGTTTCGTATTTGATGTTCGGTTCACCCGAACTTAGACTTCCTTACTTGTTTTATTTACTTTTTTTCTTTTTTTAATATTTTTTAATTAACAATATTTGATTTTCATTTTATGTATTTAACTTGATTTAATTTTTTTATATGAATTTTTATTTAATTGAGGTTTATTTAATAAAATATGACAAAATCCACTTTTTTCCGGGTATGGGGCCATACCAACTTTTTTGAAGATGTTAAGACATATGTAAGTAAAAAATGGCAGTAATGTCATAGTAATTCTACTCCTGGAAACTATCGCGGATCCAGAAAGTTCAACGTGAATAAATAGATCTTGAATTTATCATTAGAGCTGGGGTATTGTCGTGTATTTTTACAAAGTGATATTATTTGCAGTCCCTCAAAGAAAGAAAATACTCTATTTGTTTTTTAATATTTTTTTTTTATTTTCTTGAAGAAATTTGGCATTTCTTGTGTTAAATTTTTACCATTTATTTATGATAGTTGAATTGCGGCCTCTAAAATAATTTTAAATAATGTTTAGTAGGAAAAATGTGCGTGTACTTAAAATAATGTCAAAAAAATAGTTTAAGTAACTTAATTCACAAAGGCTCTAAGTGGCATACAAAAAATTGTACAGGAGAAGCAAAAAACAAAATTTTTTTTTTACAATGAAGATTTGGAATATATCCGTTATTACTGCTAGTAACGGCGACCGCCGTGGTGTAGCGGTTAAGTGTTCGGGCTTCTACACCAAGTCGTGGCGGTTCGATGCCCGGCAAAAGTAACATCAAAAACTATTTAGAAAAATAATTTTTCTAAACGGGGTCGCTCCTCGGCAGTAGTTTGGCAAACTCTCCGGGGGTATTTCTGCCATGAGAAGCTTCTCGGCAAAAAATTCATTTGCTTTGCAAGTGCCGTTCGGAGTCGGCAAAAAACTGTAGGTCCCGCCAACTTGTAGGAAAAACTCAAAAGCAACACGCCACAAGTTGGAAAGAGAAGCTCGGCAAAAATCTCGTTAGAGGTTGTGATAACCTGTTGGTATATCGCCGCCATTAGTGAGTTAACTCCTTAAAATTTGTAGTGAGTGTGTATTTTACTATATCATACTTAAATATATGAAAAAGTAATTTTCGAAAAATGTGTCAATTAGGGCCTTTGTGAATTAATATAACGATATGCAAAGAATTAAAAAAAAAAAATTATTTATTAAATTTTTTAATCACTTTGTTCATTATAACTGAGAAAAAAATTGTCCTACAAATTAGAATTATAAATCCGTTGTTTTTGTGGTGGCTAAAATCTGCATGTATAGTGTGAGCCATCTAATCTATTTTGTATTTTTTAGTCTAAAGTAAAACACTTGAAACTGAAATGAAAGTCAAACTCTGGATGAATTTAATTTTATTATTAAAAATAATTTAAAAAGAGTTATGTATTTATAAACTGGTTTATTTTATAATTATATTTCTACTACATATAAATCAATGTAAACTAAGACTTAAGTTATTACTAAAACCAAAGTTTCCAATTAAAATACTCTACTAAAATACGTTATGTTGAGTGGCATTGCCAAAAAATTATATAAATACTTTACTTGTATAAAATAAATAAAACTCGTATGTAAAATGATTTTAAAATAAAATAAAAGATGCAATAACGTCCATGACGTATTGACGGACTGATTCTGCTTAACGCTTAAGCGCGCAATACATCAATGATGTCAATTTTTAAAGTAATAATTAGACATACAAACGTATAATAGATATATACCTGCTTTGTGTTTTGGGTTGCTTAAAGAAATAACGTAACCATTACTAAGGAAAATAAAACTATTGCAACTAACCTAGTAACTAAAGCCAAAAACCACATACCATACCCCTCGGGCGTGTAGAACTTCAATGAAATTCTAAACCGCCTCCAACGTCAAGTCTCCTAGTATGAAGAATTGGCTTCAGAGTATAGTGTATTTTAATATGTGAACTATATATGTACGTTGTAATTGAAACTTATTTAAAGTTTTTATATTGATAAAACATTTTTGACTTTGTCTTGAGCAAAGTCACATACGAAAAAGGAAAAGCGACAATAAACTTATAATATTGAAAACGATTTGTTTGTGTGTGTGTACTATTATTTTGTATTATCCTGCCAGCAAAATCATCGCAATAGAAACAGCTCTTCACAAGCATTTACGCATGATTCTCGTGATGTAATTATGAGCATATGATCACATGTGATGATGTGATTAAACATATAAATTATATATGTGTATATTTCTTGCATTGGTCACCTTAAGCGTTAGTTAAATATGTGTATGCAATAGCTTTGTTTCTTTCCTGCTAATTATGAATAATTATGAATAATTATTCCTAAAAAAGTGTTCTTTGAAAAAATTAGCAGCGAATTCAGCAGCTTTTTGACATTTAATTGAGAGAGAGAGCGCCAATTCGCTGCAAGTTATTGCTGGAGATTTTTCGTCCAGCAGAAACTAGCAAGCAGGAACAGCTGATCGGTGACATAGCAAAACAACAACAAAAAATGTGAATTCAAATTGTTAGCCAATCAGAAACGTAACCGCTGTTTTGTCTGCTAGTTTCTGCTGAACCCTGTTCGACGAAAAATCAGCAGAAATGAGATTTTGACAGCTTTTTACAAGACTCTCTTCTGCTGACAGTTCTTTGCTGGAGATTTCAAGAAACAAAGCTAATATAAATTACAGTAACAAATGATTTTCAATCTAAAAAAAGACAACAAAAAAAAAAAGTATTTACGTACATCTGAACCAAAAAGTCGCATACACTTACATTTGTTTCTTTTTGTTTGAAATCTTTTAACTTGAAATACACAAAATACACTTAAGCGTTTGTGCTGGCAACCAATGCTGCTATACTCATAACTTTAGCTCACATATAATTTTTTTAAATCTATTTTTTTATATATGTATAAGCATAACAATAATTTCGATTATTTAAGTGATAATGATAATTATCCTTTGTCCTTTGTATGCGTGGTTACTTTCGATCATACGCAGCTTTGTTTCCACATTGGTGCCATACAGAATGGCAAAGTGGGAAATTTAATATCACCGCGTCAGCAGCTGCATACTTTCCACCAATTAACGAAGTTATTCGATATCGTGAAATTTGAGTATAGCTCGTCCGGGTATTTCCGAATTACATAACTTCTGTACGACCTCTGATGCTTGTTCGCAAGGGAAAACCGAATGAGGAATTGGTTCGATCTGTAGAATGTTAAAAATAAATTTTTATGAAACTATGACTAAAATAGTCTAAAAAGGGATACAACTTGGGGGGGGGGGGGGGGGGAAGGGAACGAACAAATAACAAAAAAAAACGGGTTAAGAGCCCCGGTAAATGACTACTCATATCCGTAGCACTCCCCAAACCGTCGAGAAATGTATTACGGCTATAACATTAGGTTTCGAGAGAAATGGTCGCGAAAAAACCCTCCACCATAATCCCGAAAACAAACCCAAATTATTCGAAAAAAATCTCAAAAAGTCCCGAAATGATCCCGAAAACAATATCTACCAAAATTTTCCCGAAGAAATCAAGGGATTATCCCAAAAACTATCTCAAAATAAATACCCAAAACGTTTCCGACCACAATCCTGAAATGGTCCCGCAAAATTTCCAAAATGATCTAGAAAACTAAAAAATTGGGTCCAAAAACGTCCCTACATATTCTCGAATAAAACTAAGAATTTCCGGCAAATGATTTTTTTGGTTCTCATTTCGACACCTGCATAGTTGCATAGCAGTTTTCAAATTTACTATCTAATCCAAAAATTGTTAACAGAAATTGTCCGGAAATGGTCCCGAAAAATTTCCAAAACCCATTTTTCATGAGTTCTTATTCGCGAATGCAAAGAATGTACCCGAATATTCATTAATAATAATAATTTCTCAAGCATCGTCTACTTTTTACTTACCGTTTTGCTTGCGACTAATTGCACGAGTTCATGTAGTTGCTCCACTGTACCGTCCGAAATGGGTATAATCTCCTGCTGGCATTCAGTAGCCAAACGTGAAAACTTTGGCAGCAATTTCTCAGCGACATCTTCACTAATTAGAACAACACCACCCTAAAAAGAAATAGATTTGTTATATAGCAATACTACTCGCACATATGTAACTAAATTATTGTTTCTAGGGCTCTTAAAATTATTCGACTATGTAATTCGAATATTCTAAGCTTCATCGTTGATATTTATACTACTGAAAACCGAAAGTGACTATTCGAATAATCGAATGGAAACGAATATAAGACGACGCTGATATTTCGAATATCAAGGGCTTTAATTGTTTCTCAATGTCCGACAAAATGCGGTTGACTCCGATGATTACCTATGGCCTTATCAGCTACGATGGGAAAGTTCAATTTCTTACCTTAGTGAGACAATGCATCGAACGATGCAAACTGCGGGATGTTGTGCCGAAATCAATGACCACATCCACCGGACCGCCACACACGTCTTTGGTACGTTCGATCAGCTGTGGCTCATAGAGACACTCATTCCATTGAACTACGCTGACGCTTAACAATAAATTAGAAAAAAAAGGTTAATACATTTATTTGCAATCGGCTAGGTTGTAGAACCCAACAATTAGTGTTGAAGTCGGAGTCAAAACCAAAAAATCTTCATCGATATTCGAATTTAATTTCTAATCTTAAAATGATTCGAAAAGTTCCAATACTGAAAGTCGAATGTTACTATTCGAATATTCGATGTGCTACTGTTGTTAGAATATTTGCTAAACTGCGACTGGTATTCCATTTTACTAGAAGAATCTCAAACCAAGAATTTTTAGAACCTATGACCAATTTCAATTCCGACAACACCAAGATTCTACGACAAAAAAGATGGAAGTTTGTTTTAATCTACTTACTTTTCAATTTCGGTGGCCAAGCGAAAGCCCTCATCCCGCAAACTGGCAACAGTAATATCGACATAACTATTGGCACCAGTTAAAGCAAAATGATGTGTTGCAATGCGTACAGCCCACAACGCCAAACCGCCAGTGCCCACAATCAAAATTTTAAATTTCTTATTCGCCACATCGGCAGGACGTTTCTTCGACAATTCTGTCACGACTTCATAAGCCTTAATTACAGCATTCATTGCCAGCAAAGCGCCAGTTGGTAGGAGAGCAGCTACGCTTAATGGTAAATTATCTGGTACTGGTACAATATACTTGAGGTCGGGTACCACCATCAATTCAGCATAACCAGCTGGTGCTTCATCGAATGGATAAATAACAACACGTTGTCCAATGCGCAGGCCGTAATTATTGTCATTTGTAATATCGGAACCAAGCGATTCGATGACACCAGCTACTTCGTAGCCGGCATAAATAGAACCTTCACGTATGCCTTGATGTGCGGGGTTTTCACGTGGATGTGCTGGAGATGATTGTGGTAGCATACCTGGACAATAATCGCTCATCTCGGATGATATGGATGACATGCTGGTGATTGAAGCAGAACGATCACGACGACGATAACAGGCACCAGCGTATACAATCTTGATGCGCGCTCCTTGTGGTGGTGTGTCCTCGATAGGTACGAAAAAATTCGAAACACAATTCTTCACCACCGGACCGGGTGATTCAATTGAGACTTGGCGACAAAGTTTATTCATATTGCGTTTTTCTCTAGGTGGTAACGCCGAGGTATCTGCGGTCGGTGAGCCAACAGGGCTGGAATCACTAAAAATAAATGAAAGAAAAGGTTATTAATAAATGGGGAGAAATATGTTATATTTTGTAACGATATTCGTTATACATATGATATCAATCGATTGATTTTTCGTATCGTGTGTGTATTACTTTATCGATATGATGTGACTCGATATGATTTCATGATTTGCTTAAAACTTAAAGATCTTAGAACGAAAAATTTACATGACCTCATGTGATGTGATCCTCTTATAAGATTATTATTTTTTTGATTGATTTGCTATGACATTACGTTATGCGATCTTATGATATGATTTTTTTTTGGTCTGATATTATATCACAGAATACTCAGATACTAAATTTTTTGCTTAGACATGATGTAATTTAAATTTGTGTTATGTTATGTTATCAGTCAATGCATCGGACATTGGTAGAACATGGTGTAAAGTGATCTTAGGTATGATATGATTTTTTGTCTCATATGGTGTCATAGGATACTAAATTTGTAGCTTAATTTGTGTGACGACATGGATCACTTCATCCGACTGATCAGAAGTTATAGTATTTTGCCAGGCTTGATGCATAACTTTGCTTTGCAATTTGAATTTCGGAAACACGATATATTTTGTCAATATGACATGATGTAATGTGTTCATATGATATCATTTTTTTTGGCTGATGTGATGTCATATGATAAACTAAATTGGACAGATTATAAAAGAGTTTAAGAGTATATCACATAATATGCGGCAAATTGATGTGACATGATTGGAATTACATAGTTTGACCATAGTATTACCGATTGAAGAGGTGATCCTGAAAATCGTTCATTTCTTTAAGGACCGCCCTAATGTTCTTATGTATGTATGCAGTTTATTTAGTTAAAGTTGTTACAATTGCGAAATCTAATGAAACGCGATTATAAATAGCCAATATGTTTTTCTGTTCGGTGATTATTGACAACCTTGAGTTGGACAGGGGGCATGTTTTGTGTATAAAAAGATATACAGACGTATGTATATATTCCTTTCTACTTAGATAAGTGATTGTTTATGTGATCGGCAATCGTTTAGCTAATTAAGTTTAATCATTGAAGAAGTAAACAGCTGGATGTTTTTATCGACGGATATGTGGAAGATCACCCGTTTGAAGAATCACATTATGGGAAAATTCCCATTCAAATATTTATTATGAATTCTGCATTCGATATTTTTATCAGCCAACACCTATAGAGGAAACATTCGGTCTTTATAAAGTAACATTTCGATAAAAGGTAAAAATAATAATAACTTGGCGCGACATACAAACATGTTTAAGAAGTTATAGATAGCTTTTTATCCAACACTCAAATTCCAATTAACTCGCTTAAATGCCATTCCATTCATGAAATTTTTTCATCACTTTTACCAACAAAGACTAATTAGCTTGGCTGATTGCAAACAGTCGTCATACCTATTTTATCTATAAATACAAAACAAGGTCTCAAACCGATTAAAATAACGTTCCGGTTTCGGTTTCGGTTTTTGCAACGTGTTTCGGTTTCGGTTTCGGTTCCGGTTTCGTTCTTCAAAATTTATTTCGGTTACGGCTTCGTTCCAGTTTCGGTTTCCAAATAAAAACAGGGAAAAAAATGTTACTACTAAAATACTCAAGTACCTATGTAGCTACGAAATAGGTCTGAATTTTCATAACTTTTTTTCTGCGGCCATGATGGGGTTTCTCCAATATAATAATACATTTATTAACGCTATGCATAGATGAAATTTCTGCAAAACAAATTCCTAAAGTTAACTCTACTTTTTTATTAAAATGGAAGCCAAATGAAATGTATAAATCGTTAAAAACATTAAAATTAGTGGCGCTTTCCGAGGCAAGCCTGAACATTTCTTTTTCGGATCTCGTAAATTTGTTTCGATCGCTTCATTCAACTATATTCAAACTTCCTCTTTCAGAATTTTGATAGTGATGTCAAAACGTGGCTCCACAATCTTCCATGAAAACTTTCAGGGTACCTGTTTATAAAACGAAGTACCTATGTGCCCACTCACAGAAGTAAGGTATTGAAAAAATTCAAAACCGTTTGGAACCGGTTCCGGCTTTTGAAACGGTTTCGGTTTCGGTCTTTTCCAGATCAAAATAACGGTTACGGTTTCGGTTTTGAAAAATGAATCGGTTTTAATCGGTTACGGTTACGGTTTCGGTTTTGAAAAATGAATCGGTTTTAATCGGTTACGGTTACGGTTTCGGTTTTGAAAAATGAATCGGTTTTAATCGGTTACGGTTTCGGTTTTGAAAAATGAATCGGTTTTAATCGGTTACGGTTACGGTTTCGGTTTCGGTGTCAGTCCTTGATACAAACAAAGAAACGTACGTGCACAATTAATAATAACAGTTTTTTGTGTCTTTTTCCACATTAATAAATATAGAAAGGTTGACTAATTTTAGTAGCATGGCTGATCAAATTTAATAAGCGTGATTGCGATCACCCTCTTAATGTGTGCAGATAAATAGCTACTAATGCATATATGTACATATGAGCCTCTTAATGCACAAGTGGTATAAGTCCACCTTTTCTCGACCTAAGATATTCAAAGTTTTGTGTTGTCAACCAATAGGGGGTACGCTTGATTCCACAAGTTAGTCCTGCTATTTATTTGGTTTCTATGGGTGCTAGAGGTTACCCCGTTAGCGTGTTATATGTATAGTACAGATTTCCCCCTACATAGCGTCATGCCTAACTAAAAAAACGAAAACTGGACTTATACCACTTGTGCTTTAAAGGGCTCATACGTTTACTTAACAAGCATTTAATCGCTCAAAAATTATACCCAAACTAAAATTGAGGGATGAGTGGAATTTTCAATACCGGCCTATCTCAAACTTTTATGACGATTTATTTAAGAATTTGATTCAAATCCGGCCTATCTCAATTTTTTTTAAATAATGCCCTGTTCAAGATGTTTTTTTAAAAACGTGTACGTCAGATAGGACGTTCTTGAACCAAATTTTGAAATAGGGTCTTATTAAAAAATGTTTAAAGAGGAAATATTGGAATAATATTCCCAAATAGGGCGATCTACCATGCAACATCCATCTTATGCATTCCACTTTTACTCAGATTCGATGAATTTATCTAGAAAATTTAAATAGGTTAAACACTCAATTTCACTTAAGTCGAATTTCTTTTTTGTTAAAAATGTTGCCATGTTTTTCTGAAACAGTCTAATGTCGATACATGCATATTATCCTATATATCGACAGCCCCACTGCAAAACCGTGTAAGTCATTATTTTTCCAAAATTAAGCTTCTGAGCCTTTCCCATAGATCGTGGACTTGCGCGCATTAAAATGCAGCCAACATCGGGTTACAACTTCTCGTAACTCGAAACTTTGTAAAACCGATCCACTGACCCGACTTTTCTCATTCAAATTTTAAAATATTATAATCCGACCACAATAGGACAAAAGATATATGTATATATTTTTTAATTAAAACCCTGCTAGACATGAATTACAGCAACCATCAGTTTTTTCATATTGCCTTTCAGAACCTGATGATAGGGATAGGGTGGGGGTATAGATAGGGATAGGGATTGAGATAGATGTAAGGATTGGGTTAGAGAAACATGCAGGGAAGTAAATTTGCGGCAGCACAACGTCTGCCCGGTCAGCTAGTACCGTATAAACCATTGGCAAGACGCGTGAATATAAATGGCTCTAATATCAAACCAAAGACTTAAATTTAAAAATAATTTTCTAACAAAATATACCAGTAGGAAAAGGTACAGCTGTCTTTTGAACTTTAATATTCATGACCGATTGCAGTGCAGTAGTTTTTTCTAACTTTTTTAGCAGAGGGGATATATCGACGGGTGCAAACTAATGCTAAAGAGCGGTACGCAGATCGCAAGAAATTACTCAAGAAAAATTGAATATCTTTGCTGCTGTGAAAAGTAGTAAACATACCAACCTTATGAATTTTGATACTTAGAGAAAATTGACAAAGATTTACACAGCGATGGATACCATGACGCGTTTCGGACTTTCCACGGTCCACATCAGACGGCTTTTCGGACACAGAAGTACTGTGTCTGCACCGAAGCGGTTAAAGCAATTGCTTATAACAAATCAGCTACGATGCCCTGTAGTATTTCTAAGTCAACTTTCTTATAAGCGTGCCAATTTCATACCTTTAGATATAAGGCCGCGACATATTTTCCAACCTTATATTTTACTTACTTTTACTTTTCTTCAAGAAATTATTGGCAATGCATATATTTCTGTGTTGCTTTATTCGAATTTCATGAAGTACTAAAAATGGTACTTAATTTCTTGCGAATTGCGTGCCACCTCAAGAAAAATTTGCCAAGAAATTTTCTTGAACATTTCTTAAGCGTTTTTTATATGGAGTGTTTCTTGCGATCTGCGTACCATACTTAAGTCACAAATTTTTTAGCAGGGTTTGTAGGTTTATTTGATTATAAATTATGAATTGGTCCATTCTGAAACCAACAACAGTAAAAAATCTTGTCTAAGCTTCTGAAGTATGCAAAAAATCATTTTTGATAAAATGTCCACTTAACATTAGTTTGTACTCACCCATCGATATGAAAGACTAGGAGTAAAAATACGTATTTTTCATGCAAGTAAAAGTGAAACTTAAAAAATGCTGAATAAAAAGGTTTTTCTGAATTGAAAGGGGAAAATCTTGATTGCCTGTCAATCGGTTACTCATACGCCACGGTGCTCATGAGTCAGATGAAATTGAAAATGGTCAGAAGCTTTGGAATTGATTTGGATTGTTTCAACACCAGTTCATTCTAGTATAAAAAAGTACACGTCTCAAGGATCTGCCAATAAAAAGTTTTGTATTATTAAATGAATGTCAACAATTCCAACAGTTACAGAATGCCACCCTACTGACTACTTGCACTTAAAATAATGCTTTTAATTAGATACCAAATGCATTTGTTTGTTCGTATTTATTTATTTGCATATTGAGAAGTTTTCGAAGACTTTGAGTGCTTGCATACATATGTATGTAAGTATGTACTTATTCCAAACAGATGTCAACAAAACACTTTTGTAATCATCCCAACACAACGTGATCGTCAATTAATAAAGGCATGTTTTTTTGTCGGTTCAAGTTGACTTTTTATGAGCTTCCGGCCCAAGTCAGTTAAAATTATCCTAACTTGTTTTGTGATTAAGCGCTAAATAATTGACTGTAATTTATGATTTGTTACTTTGAAAAATATTTCTTTTACAAATATAATATGTATGCCTGTTCTTGTTAGTAAGTATGTTTGTAAGCATATATGTAAGTACATTAGGGTGATTAAAAAAATGTTTAGGTATGCAATGTAAGCAATGGCAAAGAAAATTAACCGCACAAAAAATGGGCGCCTTAACTTAACTTTTAGAGATCTCTAAAGGTAATGGATAATTCCAAAATAATAACAACCTCTAAGGGTTAAGTAAAGCGTTTACTTGTTGATAGGTTTATTTTCCTACACAGGGCCAAAGGTACCTAATAAAATAGAACAAAAATGATAAGATATCTGTATAGTTTTTCTTCAAGAAGATGTGCTTCTTATTATTGTAGAGACAGTCTTTTTAATGTTATTAAGAAGATTTTCTTTTTAATATTTTAAATGAAAAATAAAATGATATTGCCCTCACCGAGAATCGAACTTACAATTTTCGGAATGATAAACCCAGCTGTTAACCATCAGGCTATCGCTCACTTTTGATTGCTAGCGTCTAATTACTGGTATGTGTATAGTTGTTAATGTTTCAAAGGAAAATCACATAAATATAATTTAGAAGATTTATTTTTAACATTTATAATTAGGAAAAAAAGAGAGAGAATCGAACTTACAATTTTTTTTTTAACCCAGCTGCTAACCATCCGGCCATCGTATACTAATGGTTGCCAGCGTCTAACTACACCTTTGTACTAAATGCATAGTTTTTTTAATAAGAATTTCTTCTTAAAACCAAAGAGATTTCCCTATAGTTTTTTCTTCGTTTCCACCGTTGCGACTACCCCTTTGCCCAAAAACTGATCATGAAGACAATCTTATTAATTTTATTAGGAATTTTTGGCTCTGTGTAGCATTTAATAAGGGGTTTCGTTTATGTTCTTATCTTCCTCGTAAATATTGTAAACTTCGTATATCTGTCACGATGTATACGACATTTACGAGGCATTTACGGCATTGAACGAGTACCCTGAATAACTATTGAGAAAATATTATGTTTTTTGAGTCACCCTTAATATTTTTATATTTTATGAATATGGGGTTATATCAAAGTTACATCAGAAATTACGTTAAAACGAGCTAACGAGTTTTCTGAATACACAAGTTAACTTATCATTTCGAGTGTTTTGTACTTGAACTGCTTCTTTTGTAATTACAACAAAAAACAACTTCTCCAGGCCAACTACCGTGCTCTGATAATTATCAAACTGATTGAAAAAAGCTGACATTTTTTCCATTGAAAAGGGCTCCATGGAATAGGGCTCTTATAACTTGTGATGCGCGTAAGGTAAACAATATCTAGGTCTTTTAATTAATTAATTTTCTCTTCTCTCTTAGTATGATCTTATTTATCATGTCATTGAAATTTTGTTTTTGAAATAAAATTATCTTATCGGCGAAACAATTAATTCCACACCTTAATTGCGTCCGTACTATTTTGAAAGATAAATTTAATTAATATTTGAGAGGGGAAAGCAATTTTCAAATCTTGACTTGATTTTAGGCAACACTTTTATCACTATAAGCGATCTTACCAAAAAAAATATTTGACTCGGTTTTTTAAAAACTCACATACCAAAGGAAGGTGCAAGTCTCATAATTGAGATTTTACGGAGAAAAATGGTATAACCATAAAGTTGCAAATATTAAATGTCATGAAAATAAAACCAACGCGAAGGTCCCATCCCTGTAAAGCAATGGAAATACTAAAAAAAAAATATTTTTCTAAAATCGACACCTTGTATTTGTTATATGGAGGAGGTCCATACAAAAAAATTTTTTAATTCATTGCGATTTTTAAATTGTGCTCGAATATCTATAACGACCTTAAATAAGATGTCTAGAAAAAATTGAATGATGAGGAAATTATCAAAAAATTAATTTAGAGAGCTGTTATACAAAAGTTCATGCCAGATAAGTATTCAGCACAGTTACATATCAAATACCTATCTTAAAGAAAATTTGAAATGCGCAATATTTGAAGACGTCTTCTTCAGTTATTCTTCTTACCAAAAGAATAGAAGACAATTTCTCGAAAGAAAAAAAAAAATCGAGGGAAAAAAATTCCGCGAAAATATTTAGATTTGGTTGTTTTTGCGGTCGGTTGCAATTTCATTAAATAGGGGATCGTACGCTAGTTCCACCTAATTGTTTTTGTTGCAAATAAAGTTTTTTATTTCAACATCTTGGGGGCAAGTATTTAGACTTTGGGTTGATTTTGAAAAAAGCTTAAACAAATTATTTGAAATCATTATTCGGTATACGTACTCCAGTGTGAATAGAGGACGACTGCATACATCCACCGGCATTTTTAATACTATTTTTAATTGCAACAAGTTTTTTTCTTTATGTATTTTTTAATTAACAAACTAAAGCTTTGCTTTTTGTATAAACACTTTATTGATTCTCGTTCTTTTGTTCATTGAATTTTATTATTTTATTTCCACCAATTAAACTGTATCTATGTATGAAACAAGTCCCTTCTAGGATAATGCCCTTAATAATTTTTTATAACAAATTTTATTGGAACACAAAGTTAAGAGAGCCAATTCTCGCTGATGCTTTCAGGCGTAGTAATAATGTACAACTGAAACTTGATTGGGCATCTGAGAGCCAACAATGTGGAGTGTGGCAGTGCCACATTACCGGTGAGACTCGTCATACATCGGCTGGATGTTTGTATACATGTATGTATGTAGCTATGAATGTATATGCCTTTATAGGTATATAATATACAGATATCTACCTAAATATCTATACAGATATATATAGCCAACAAATTATGGTGTTAGTAGTTAAAAGCAATGACGAATATCCACGCAAGTAGCACTTATTTCTCTGTGTATTTTAAACTACCGAGAGGGCTTATAAAACGAAACACGATGTTTTGTTTTATAATCAAACCTTTACCATCTGTTAAGAGTTCTATATGGACGTCTGAGTGGAAGATCACTATTCCAAAAAATATTTCTGAATAACGCTCATTTTCAGAGTATTTTTCAACAACGCGTTATTCACGATCAGGCCAATTTTAAATTTCTCCCGGAATTTTTTCCCTCAGATTGTTTCATTGCCTCAAAAAAATCCAACAAAAAATCAAATATTTGAAAATCGTCTTCTTTGGTAATTAAATTCATATTGCAAATTTTGGGCATTGTTTAAGTTATTTAGTTGGTGGAAAATGTTTCCATTCATGATGGGAGGAATGCGAGAAATGGCGCTTTTAGATATACAAACATACATATATACATTAGAGCGGGTCGATGGCGGAGGGAAAGGGCCCTCTGGCGGACGTCAAAAGAAAAAATTAATGCTGGAAATGGATTCCTCGACCCCAAAAACCCCCAGATAATCGTAGATGGCATACCATTTTGGAAGCTTCAAAGCTTCAACTTTAAGAGTAAGTAAAAATATTTTCAAAAAAGTTTCAAAAATGAAAAGAAAATTCACTTTAAAAAAAAGTCATTTTTCCCCATACAAAATGTAGCCACCCCTAAGGGTTAAGTGAGAGCGCTAATTTTTTGCAAGGCTTATTTGCTCACCAATACTAACTTTTTAGGGGGTAAGACCAAGTCGACATTTTTTTTAATCACCCTAGTATACATATAAGCATGTGCAAACATTTAGCCCCACCCAATAAACATTTTTGTGCAATATCAATTTGGAAGGCATTTAGTTCTCAAATGTCTATCGAAGAACCGTGGAAAAAGTCGTTCAAAATAAACACATTGTAAATTTTTTTTCATGCCCTAGATTTTGTTACCCAATAAGCATTATTAAAAAGGTTTACACTTCAAAAAAACATGAAACGGAAAAAAAATTCGAATTCCCAATTCGGAATTTGTGGTACCACAATGGGAACAGCCTTCTTGTCAACCATACCGATGGTCCGATGTTCAAGGCTTGATTGAGAAACTTAAGAATTCCTTATCCTGTTGTTTATGGGAATATCTAGCTTTATACTATTCACTTTATATAGGTACATATGTATATGCACCAGGAAACCATCTATATTTTTTTGCAAAGTCATCAAAGAACACACGCCACAACCATACAGCTAATCATACATGTGTAGGTACTACACATTGGATTCACACACTAAGATCAATGGTCTACAGACTGACTTTAGCTGTTCCCATTTACTGTAAATGTTCTGGAAAAATGGCAAACTATTTGAGGTTGTTTGTTAAAAACAATTACCTATTGCCAAAGAACTTTTTTTGCTTGCACATTACGAATTTGAAATGTACAATGATTATATAAATTGTATAGCCGATTGTACAAAAAATTAACATTTGGTGAAAGGTTACAAATTAATTGGCATCAATAAATCAAACAAATCAAAATTTACTATATAAAACCGGTTCGATTTGCTTTAAGGCCAAACACCAAGCATACATATATCTATACATAGTAGGGATGAGAGAGTAATGAGTTTACCGGAACCGGAATCAAAACCGGATATTCGAATCGCATTTTCTTTCATATTTGTTTTTTATGTCAAATGAAAGTCGAAAATATTTAAAAAAAAAGCTATGGAGCGAACGAAAATTATAGATAATGCGATGGCTACGCGATATTGTGAGTAGACGAATCGTTCGCTGAGCTATCGTTCGCCCCACATAGTGAGGCCCTTAATGTTTCAAAAATTTGCTTTCTTATCGATCAACATTTTTTCCAGTTTCGAATACTTAGCCGAGAGTTCGAGTGTTTTCGCGTATTTAACACTGGCTCAGGAGTAGAAGTGGTCAAAATACAGTTTTTTTTGTTTCAAATCTGAAGTCTCGTGCTTTGAGAATTTCAATCGAAGCTCCGTATCGTCCCTAATGCCGATGAATGCCTCATCGCATAATGCAATGACTTTGAAGATAGTTACCGTGCTTGTCAAGTACTATGTCCACAGTGTAACCAAATCTAACAAGCCTGGAAATTTTAAATTGCTTTAATGGGTATTTTTTGCAAACGAAAATAAATTTACGGATTGATTCTTAGTTTCAAATACCATAGTAAATTTTTAACTACCAACATTAAATGGTAATTATAATTGTATTGCAGGTAACAAATTCAGGTGACAGCATCGCCTTAACATTATTCCGCCAGACTGAGGTCCGGCTAAACATGGCTTACAGTGCGTATACGTACGAACCTTTCGAAAAAGAAGTGATGGAAAACAAGTACCTCAGCTTATCTATTGATTAAAATTTAAAGCTAAAAACAATGAGCAAGTATATTGTGTATGTATGTCGTTGCCTTAAGTCACAAATGCCCTAGCTGCAGAGCCATTGGAAAGCTTTGTGAATTAGGGCGATATGTAGACACGATTTGGCCAAAATGAAAAAGCCTCCCGCACATTTTTTGGTTCAATGTTTGCTTGCATGGTCAAATGTTGGTAATGCTGTTGGCGGTTGATGACGTTTGCTGTATTTGATCGCGTGCTCAAAATAACTCAAATGAATAGGTATGTTTTTAAATACTTAGTATATGTCGTGCCAGCCACATTGGCAGCGCATGCAAACCGACGATCACTACACAAGTCGCATGTTATATTCATATTAACACAACCCAATAAACAATATAAAGAAATCTTAAGGCTGAGAAACCGATAACATTTGAACAAACTTTTCTGAAAAAGATTGAGCATAATGGCATTTTGATTTCGTTCCGTTGCATTATTGTTAAATATGGAAATGAAAATCCATAAATATTTATTAAAAATTAAGCTTCCACTCCTGGAATAGTATCTACTGTTATTTTTTATATATTTAGTAACCGGATTTTAAAATTTAGAACACATTTTATTTCCAAATATTTCTTAGGTTAGCATTAAATAAAAATGGTTACTGGGTTAACTCATATTCAGGCCATTTTAACCAGTGACAACCAACTTTAGTCGACTTGATGAGCACAATAAAATGTACGAAAACTCGAACATATAACTGGCCAATTCACAAGAGTCTCATATTCGTCGTATCGTTGTATGGTTTATTTTGTTGCCATGGGTTCTCATATAATTTTTTTCAAAAAAACATAGCACAACAGGCGATAGCATGAAATAAGAGACCTTGTGAATTGCCTAAATGTTTTAAGTTTTGATACCGTTGGCGATTTTTTTTATGGATTACTTTCATTTGCTATGGCCAGTGTTTGTTCCAAATTTGTACTAATTATATTCAATGTTTTGCCCTGCCACCATTAAGAAGCTCAAAAAATTGTCGCTCGAAAAAGGGAGTAAAAAAGTGTAGTTTTCATGCAAATAAAATATTAAAAAAAATTAAAAAAAAAAATTGTAAAAAGTAAGTAGTTTTCATGAAAATAAAATATTAAAAAAAAAAAAAATTGTAAAAAGTAATAAAATCGTTATCTTAATTAAAATAAAGTGGACCATATATCGAAGTGCCATACGAAAAAGATTAACGATTTTTTACGGTCTTTAATTTGCTGTTATTAGATCGGTACATTATCAATGAGCTTTTTTAGGAAAAACCCCCTCCCTGAGACAAAAAAATTGGTATATCACATTTTAAAATCCGACAATAAATGCCGAAGATATGAAGTAAAATGCAATTGGGCGACATCTAGGGTTGCCAGGAAAAAACAATGTTTAAATGTTTTTCAAAAACACTTCATATGAGGGGAGGTACGGCCGACTTTTTTTTTTGCCTGTAAGGCAAGACTCCCTAATGTACATATATTCACTACTTTTTTGTTGTGTATATTTTTGTAAGCCCACAAATTTGCCAGCTTAAGGATTGTGAGTTGTGGGAGATGTTGCTCGTTAGGGTCGTCAAGTCTAACAAAGACCCCGAAAGTTCTAACAGAGTCGTAAATATGTACATTTCATAAGTTAGCACAATTGACTTTTTGTTCAGTATAGAACAAATATTGCAAATAGTAAAGGTGCCGGTTTGCAACAGCAACAGAAAAAATATAAACAAATGCATATTTGCATTCAAATTATATGTATTATTAACTCAGCGCCTAAATGCAAATAGAACAAACTGAGAGTCGCTGCCACCAAAAAAAAGTGTTCGTCTTATTTAAGGCTTAAAGCTCGCTAATTCGCAGTGAGCTATTTTTCCCCTAATATTGCCCCACTCTTTTGTGTCTCAAGGTATGGTCTAATCAAGCATAGAAAAACTGAATTCTCTGAATTTTCAATACAGCTTCAAACTCTTGAGTAAGGGACCAAAAGCTCCTTTTCTCAGGTGAAGACTTGAACCTATAAAGATGTTGGTGCCATTAAAAATGGTGCATTCACTTCTAGAGATATATAAACTTCTAAACGGTACAAAATATACCGAAAATTAAAATTTTTAGAAAAATGTCCATGTTGAGTAACGTTTTTTATTTTTTTTTTTTTTTCTGTTCACCAGTGTATATCGATGGCAGATCACCCTATTTCAAAATATTTTTCAAAAACGCCCTACCTATCTCAGAATTTTTTTGAAGATGGCTCTAATATAGAAATTTTTCCAATTTCAAAATTTCCTCAGATATGGAGTTTTTGAAACCAATGCCGAAAAAGAGGTTTATTAATAAAAGTTCTGAGATAGGGCGTTTTTGAAAAGTATTTTGAGATAGTCGGAAGGAGCAGATACCGTTTTTAACTCAGGTCTCATGTTATAAGCATTTTCCTCAAATGAAATAAGCCTTATATAAGGGGTAAATTTAATCGTGCGTCAACATTAGTAAATGCAAGTACAAGATAAATATGTACGTATGGACACTGTCACAGATATAAACAAAAGAAAATCACAATAACAAAACAAACTAAGCAACCAATAACAAAAAAAATGGGTTTATTTACTGCGTCTGAGTCAGGCGATGTCGGCGTGATCGTCACGCATTGCAACGTGATCACATTTGAGCAGCATTTCAACTTTTGCATTTTCATCGTTTTGCATTTTGTTTACTTTTTGTACAACTTTTATGTAGTTTATGGCTCTCAATTTTGCCACAACATACATAAAGTCAACCAAGTCGTACAACACCACACTACATACTATAGGCGCTCCTCAGATACATACATATATGGAGTCGTTTTTCGATTGTATCGTAACAACCAAAAAGCAAATTTTAGAGAAGACGGTTTTTTCTTTAACCTTCCAGTGTTTGGCAAAAATTTAAATACAGAACATAATATTTAATTGCTACTTTCATTAAGACGTACAATTTTTCCTTGATTTCTTAGTTTATGAGCGTACAATGGCTCTTACGATACTTTTTGAATACTTTGCGTTATATATCTAGATATTTTCCGAGCTATAGTTATGTAAATGAAACACTGCAGTATTAAAGGTTTGGCACTGCTCGACTGCTAAAACCCCTGGGTTCGAGTCCCACTTACGTAGCACTATAGCAAAAGCCCACTTCACTGGTCATAATGTGGACCGGGCTTACTCTTGAGTTAATTTGTACGATATGGATATCAAATGAAAGGAGTTGGTGAGAGTTTTAACAAGGAGTCGTTTAAGTTCCATGTGAGAGCTAGGCTTGCAAGATAGCTTGCCATCCGGCCTCGGGTCTATCTCCAATCCTGGGGTTTGGGAAATTTTCAGCTGTTGACCATCCTTTATTTGGCCCCAAAGTGTGGCTCTAGAAAGTGTTTGTGCGATATGGGTATCAAATGAATGGTATTAATGAAAGCTTTAACAGGGAGTCATTTTAAGTCCTATATGAGAACCCGTTTCCTAGATATTAACCAAAATATGGACCAGGTGTGGCCTGGAAAGTGTTTGTGCGATATGGGTAGACGGTTAAAAAAATGAGCCTAAATTTTAAACCAGTCTAAAGTTTAAGCGATTTCTTAAACTTAAATACCTACAAAGATTTTCAATTTTTTCGATTTAAGATCTAAATGAAAAAGCAGTTTAAAATTCTTTTTTTCGTTTTTTTTGAAAGTCATTGAATTTTGCCCACAAAAACTTCATGTTCGGCGTAGCTCAGCGGTAGAGCAGCCGGCTGTGACACCTGGGCGCTTCCGTTCGAATCCTGCCAAGTGCCACATTTTTTAATTTTATGTTTTTACAACTTTTTAAAGGCCAGTTTCCGAGAAATTTAAAAAAATGTGGACCAAATCAAATGTGTTCATGAGGGTTTTAACAGTGACCCCCTATAAAGGACCCGCTTCCGCGATATTGACCAAAATGTGAATCAGGAGTGGTCCTAGAAAGTGTGGTGAGAGGGATAGGAATAGAAAAGAAGTAAGGATGGGGATGGGGATAGAAAGAGAGTTAGATGAAAAAGATGTGTAAGCGTTGGATAAAGGTGCATCCTAAGCGGATGTCCGATCATAACCGAATTTGGAACACAATCTGTAAACCTTCTATGGATGGTAAAAATCATTTTAATTTTTTAATAGAGAATGGCTTTAACTACAGAAAACACAGCACCTCTCTATTATATACTGTGTCAGAAAGGAGATACGATAAAATTGCGATCACACAAAAGTATAAACAAACGAAACAATAAAATTATTTTTTTACTTTTTCTCAGAAACGGTACATAGTTGACCTCTTTAAGTTGGTGGGTAGTAGGGTGGTTCAGAGTCGTATGGGAAAAACTCAAATTGCCCCAATTATTTTCTGTTTAATAAAAGAAGTGAGAAGCCGAAATTACAAATTAAAAAGTTACGAGACGTGTGAGGAGGCAAAAACCGTTATTTCTTTGGATATTTGAAATACGTAACTATTTTACAAGCACTCATTTTGATTGAAGTATCTGTTATAACTGAAATAAAAAAGTCTTTAATACCAGAAAATAGCTAATATTTGAGATTTTATAATTATTTTACATTTCAGTAATCTGAACATGCTTAACAAGTTTTATATCAAATGTATTGAAGAAAACACATTTTTTTTAAATCTGAATTATTAAAAAAATACAATTAAAAAATTTGTAAAATTTACTCCTTCATAGAAATTTATGAAAATTAAACCTAGTTAAGCGCCGCCTTCCATATGTTCCACAGTACTGAAATTTTGCATGGGTTATTCTTTTGCTAGATGTAAAAATATCGTAGGGTCCCTAGGTCTCTAAGAAAAACTTTAGTTTTTTGAACCTCCCTAGTGGGTAGTTGTAACGAGTATTCAGAAGTTATTTGCAATATTAAAATAAAATTTCGATAACTTGGCTGTTACTATACAATCGCATTCATAACTCGATATGTATCTTGGTTTTGTATGCATTTGACACTGACAATAGAGTGTCTGACGGTCGTCAACTGCTTTTTTTTCTTAGCTGCGCCTGCGTGGTTATTTCATTTCCTTAATTTTTATTTATTATTTGAATTACGGAAATTTCTTCTAGTTTAACAGCGTCGACTCCCGGATTGTGACGCGATATTTAACTGTTCATAAATTCATATATGTATAGTCAAGGCAGGCGGGCGGTTCAAGAACCCAAGTCAAACAAACGAAAAAGCATACTTGAGGTCGCTTAGACTCCCTTCTGTATTAATAGGGTAAAAAATTAAGTGATGTGACATCACATCACCGTATGATATGTAATCACATCGCATGAATTGATTTAAATTCTAATTTCTAGCATTAGCTCTGATCCCTTGCACCAATTTGACAGTCAGAAATAGTCAGAAACAGTCACGAACTACAGTAAAATGATCCCGTACGCCACTTTTTTGACTGGTGAGAGCAGAAAATTGAGTTCTCTCCAGTCAGAGAGTTGCAAGATTTAGTCAGCAGATTTTTTGCTGGTAAAATCTGACTACTTGTTGTAGAACTGTCAAGCGAATAAGTTTGACAGTTCTACATTTTAGCGACCCCGTACTCTTTGATATTGCTCTCGCACTGAGAGCGGATTTTCTAATTTTGACAGTTTTAGTCAGAAAAGTAAGGGATCAGAGCTATTATTAAAGTTGCTATGTCAAAAATAGCTACCTTGCGTTGTGGTGCTAAACGATTGATTCACATTCAACCCGATAATTAGCAAATATGGCACTTTGAAAATAAAATAAACTAATATACAGTATCGTACATTTACAAAGGTACGTACTTTTAATATATTTTTTGCAATATTTGAAATTTTTTTCTTAAACTTTTTTTGTTAATTTTTTAACTTACAAACCTTAGGTTTGAAGCAAGGACTGAACCGAAACCGTAACCGTAACCGATTCTTTTTTCAAAACCGAAACCGTAACCGTTATTTTGATCTGAAAAAGAACGAAACCGAAACCGCTTCAAAAGCCAGAACCGGTTCCAAACGGTTTTTGAATTTCTTAATGACTTACATACATCTTGTAGTTAGCACATATTTTTTTACGTTTTGACCTCGGTATAAAAATTCTGAAGAAGGAAATTTGACTATAGTTGAAACAAGCCATCAAAATCCGAAAAAAAAAATGTTTTGTGGCTTGTCTAAGAAAACACCACTCATATATTTGTTTTTGATGATTTACTTCTTTCAGTTTTCATTCTAATATTTTTCTAATGGAAAAAGTAAAGTTGATTTTTAATTGTACTTACACGTTTTTGGTCACCCCTAGGCCTGCATTCTATAACTGAGTTTTTAAATTTTCACTTTTTCATTGTTTACAATATATAGGAAAAAAGTGTACATTTCCAAACTCGCAATTAGAGAATCCAGGCCCTGGTTCACATAATGGTCTATAGCACTGAACCCGGTCGAGTTATCGAAATAAGGGATATCTTAAATTATAAGTTGAACGTGTACTAATTGTGAAAATGTCATTTAATTCCATTTAACAGCTTTCGAGTGATACTACCATAAACATACAGACAGACAAAAATTATAAAAACAGTTGATTGGGATTATATTGGCTTAATAATGATTGCATTTAAATGCATTATAGGTATATAATTAAAAGATAATAATTCCCTAACATTTCATATTCATATCCCCCTAACATATTTTTAATACATATATCTCTTTCTTTTTCAATACATTTTTTTGACAGATAGATCGTTGCAAATGGTGTCAAAAAGCTGACGCTAACCTTAGTACCTACTTTATTTCGACTATGACTCCCCAATGTTTAATCAACTAGGAACTGATTTTATTTCGCTATTCAGCAAGTAAGTTACCCTTGTTCCAATTTAGGTTAGGTTATTCTTGCTCTCACTCGTGGCCGCGTGCGGTTGTGGGTTCAAAAAGTTAATAAGTTTAAATGCTAAAAAATTGTTTATACAAAATTTATTAGGAGTATCTGTGTAATTGATTGAAATTGAGTTCTAATTTTTTCATGAAAACAAATACATACCCACTAAAAAAGAAGTAGGTACACCTTGTATAAAGTTGTATTATTCAGTCATTTGGTGAATGTTAAGGGTCGATTACATAAAGCTTTGTTAACCTCGCCAGACATTTGGTAGCTCAAAACTTTGCGTGCAACTTCAGAGGTATGCCACAATGAACGCCGTGACGCTTCTCTTTTATGCATTTGTTTTCGTTATTTATTTCTTTGCATTCAGAGTGTTTTGGTTAATTTATTAACTTAATAGAGAAAAAATGAATTAATTATTATTTCCTCCAACTTTTTATTCTTTAATTAAAGCAAAGTCATCAAAATCTGATTGTCAAAGCAAACAAAGCAAGCAAAATTTGAGAGTTTGCCATATTTTAACCTTGCTTCAACTTTCAGGTCTCCAATTTGCCATGCTTCGTTTAAATACGTATACTGAACTTTTCTGTCAAAGTCAAAGTTTGAGGTAAAGTCAAAAAAAAGTTGTATGTAACTGGCCCTTTAAAGGGTCGAATACATAAAGCTTTGTTAACCTCGCCTGGTATTTGCTACCTCAAAACTTTGCGTCCAACTTTAGAGGTATGCTACAATGAACGCCTTGACGCTTCTCTTTTATACATTTGTTTTCGTTATTTATTTCTTTGCATTCAGAGTGTTTTGGTTAATTTATTAATTTAATAGAGAAAAAATTAATAATTTATTATTTCCTCCAACTTTTTTTTTCTTTAATTAAAGCAAAGTCATCAACATCTGATTGTCAAAGCAAGCAAAGCAAGCAAAATTTGAGAGTTTGCCAAATTTTAACCTTGCTTCAACGTTGAGGTCTCCAATTCGTCATGCTTCGTTTAAATACGTATACTGAGGTTAAGTCAAAATAAAGCTTTATGTAACTGACCCTTTAGTTTGTTTCTCCTTGAATTTTTCCAAAAATTGCAATTGAATGAAAAAAATGCATGTATACATAGAAATCAGTGTTGGTATCAATCTCTTTCTTCCAGATCCTTGTATGAATATGTTGTCAGTATTAGACATCTGATGTACTATGTTTGAGCCTGAAACAATATTCCTTATCTCTAACATAACTATAGCCAGATAAATCAGATGATCCAACGAACCTTATGGAATTCAATGTAAACGATTATCTTCTCCAGCCATAACGGCATATCGAGTGCCCTGTTTTCATTAAGCTTGTTGGATCAGCTGATTTATATGGTTATGGTTATGTTAGGGATAAGGAAAATTAACAGAGATTTAAATCTGTCATTTCAATAACCAGCGCTGAGAAAGTATTTCTTATTGATTAAAAGTTTATATACTTTTTTTTGCTGGGTTTCCGTTGACATTGTATGCGTTCGCACTCCTATTTAGAGGCGCGAGAAAATCAATCAATTTAAATTTATACAATCTGATGTGGGAATGTGTTGATGCATATTTACCAACAAAAAACGTTTGTTAAATTTATTCAATTTATTCGACAGCTAATGTGTACTTCTGTTGTACAATTACCCTCATATTTATGAAAAATAAAGTTTGTTTATAAAGCTCTTATTACTAAATTTTTGTATGGAAATGGTATTTTAAAAAGCTTTTTAAAACTATTTTTTCTTATTAACTACAAGACAAAATTTTTTAAAATAGTATTCTGAAATCCCGACAAACATTTGGCATTCCTAATACTTACAAATATAATACATTGAAAGCAATTTTAAGTAAACCGAAATTTTTTTAATAATGTTATTCCGATGTTAGCCAAGTTAATTGTGTGCATTGCCAACTATTTTACACTGCAAGCACTTAAGACTAAGTATTACTAGCAGGGACTGAAAAAATTATTTTTTTTATATATGACGCTTTGGAATAATCGTTTGTCTTGATTAAAAAAAAAACAGTAAAGCGTATTTTTTATAAAGTTTTTTTTCGAAAAGTTCTGATGGTTTTTTATGCAATATTGGCTGCATCCAGATCCCACGCATTAATATTTCCATTATATAGAATAAGTAGAGCAGAGCAGTTGCAATAATAACATACATACACACACTCGTAAAACATTAAATTATTTAATTCATATTTGCACATTAAATCTCCTTGGCGAGTTCATTGCATTTGCATTCTCATTGTTCGTTTAACGACATTTCGATATACAACCCTGAGATTTCGTTTTGTACTTTTACTAAAAATACTTTCATCAGCTGTGGGCGTTTACCGTTAACTTGTGTGTAAACAGATTTTCCTGCACTACACAATGCTATCACAAAAAGATCAAGGAAGTTTCATATAAATTATTGGATGATTCTTTGTTTATTTTACTCAAAAGGAAGAAACATTTAAATATGTACATATGTATATACAATGGTGGCCATGTAAGCAAGGACGCTATTCGCAACTTGAAGTATAAACTTTTTTACTATATGATCCTGATTCATTGTTCAATTTATGCAATTAATGTTGCTCGATTAATAACATTCGAATTTTTAGTTTTTGAAAATTTTACTAGTTTTGGTACATGTGTGCGATAATCGTCGTTGTTTTCATTTGGAACCACATTGATTTCATTTTAAACCATATATTGACAACGGCTTAAATTTCTAAACCTAACCCAACCTAATTTTCAAAACACATAGAATCCGCGAATGGAAAGACACATCGTGAGAGTGATTTCTTTGTGACCCCATTGTTCATACATATATACAATTGTAGGGTTTTTTTGTTTTTTGTTTTGAGACAATATCTCAAAAATTACTCAACACATTTTCCAAACAATTTCGCCAACTTATTTTTCGGATAAGTCCTCTCGATATAGGCTATATTTTTTCCTGGTAGATGGCGCTGGAGTTGATATATTTGCAAAATCCGTATTAATGATCCGATTCTGTTCCCTTTGGGCAAGTATGTTTGATATGCAATTGAAAAGTCTGTAACTAAAAGAAATACGCTAGGTGGCGCTTGGAGTCGTTTGGTCGATATGTCATGTGCAACACAATCATCGATGATTGTAGTGAATTTTCGTCATAGGTGGATGTGATCCCGATTGATGGAACTATGTTCCCAGTTTCAAGTCGCTAGCTCACAAGTACATAGGTTATTTGAAAGTCAACACCCAAGACAACTAAATTTTTCATTCAAATTTCGAAACGAAAGAGGAATTTAGTAAAAACGTAGAAAAAAGTTCAAACTTATTAATATGTATGAACTCCGGCTGCAATTGCCGGACAATTGCACAACACTGTATTTTTTTACGCTGTATATATGAATTTATATTAAAACATATAATCTGATTGAAGACAACTTTGTTGCAGCTCTTAAATATTTTGGAAAAACTGTGTGTCATACCATTGCATCACATCACATCACAGCACATCACGTCACGTCGCTTCACCCATATATCATTTTAACTTTCATGAGTGCTTGTTGTTTGCAGTTTTGCACGTCTGAGTTTCATAACATGATATTCATCACAGTTTCAATTAATTTATACTATTAGTACGTTCGTATTGAACTAATATGCCTAATTTCTCCTGCTTATATATATATGTATATATTATTTTTAAATCACTTACACCTGATCAGCCATATTCGATTTTTTGGTTTGAACTGTTCAAAACACTTTTAGGTAATAATTAACCTAACCACAAATTAAATTTTTTTTAATACAGTGATTACGAGCAATTTTTCGTATTGAAAAGTATTGAAAATGTCTACAGTGTTTTGGTATTGTATGAATCGTTTAAAACGATGTATATTTTGCAACTGTATGATTTTGAGATTTATTGCTTCTTGCAGACTCGCGCGGGTAAAAAAAATGTTTGTTTTGCTTAATGATTCTTATGTGTAAAGTGTGTGTGTGTAAGTGTATGCACCCTGTAGACACATACGTACATTTGTTTTTACAAAATGGTACCATGAAAAATTGTCATGGAAGATTGTCGAGCAAGGTTACAAAAGAGGAAATTTGAATATATGTTGTTGAATGAAGCCAACGAAAAAAATCTACCGAGATCCGAAAAAAAAGTTATGAAAATTCAGACCTACTCTGTAAGTTCAAAGCCAAAAAGTTTTAAGGAGAGAAAAAACTACGATAATTTTATCATATGAATATTATTACATTTCACCACTGAAAAGAAACGGGAAAATGGGAAAGGCTCAGAACCTTATATTTTGGAAAAATAGTGACTTACAGGGTTTTGCAATGGGGCTGTCGATATATACTTCTACTGTTTGGTAGAAGAAAAAACAGTCTGAAGTAGCCATTATGTCGCTAGCTCATAATAGCTCTCTCTTTGGGCTTGGAGCCCAACAAATACTCAAAAAAGCTCTATTTTTTTTAAATTATGGAAAACTGCTGTTAGAATAAGAATCCATAAAAAACGCATTTTGAAAAAAATGTCGGTTACAACTTTATTTGAGGCGCGCATTCATTTATTGAAATGCAGCTAAAAGTTAGCTTCACTTCCCACAGGGTACATCCATATGCATGTCTCTATGTTTGAATACTTTAAATAAGTTTTGGTATCCCCATCAACATTTTGGTTGAATGTCAATGTTTATTTCGGTATAAATTGTGATTCACTGATTTGACTCAGTGGGATCACTTCGAAAACTTTTCGGGTTAAATTTAATAGTTAATTGATTATTCTTTCCTGTTTACGACGTCCTTTTGAAAATTCGTTTCAGTAGTGTTTGGGGATCATTTCAGGGTTGTATTTAATAGTTTTTCAGGATTGTTTTGTTGATAATTTTGATTATTTTCCTTGTCAAGAAAATGGTCCAAAATAAACCTGTAACTAAATCCAAAATGTCCCCAGAAATGTCACAAAATGATAAGAAATCCCGAGCATTGATCAGGGACTAGCTCTATAAAACTGGCAGATTTTGTTGGAATTAAAACCGAAACTTGATCCAAAATTAAATTCTAATATCGGATTCGGATTCAGAAGTCGATTCACTATAAGAAAATGTATTTATCTGTTTTTACATTAGCTTTGTTTCTTTCCTGCTAATTATGAATAATTATTCCTAAAAATGTGTTCTTTGAAAAAATTAGCAGCGAATTCAGCAGCTTTTTGACATTTAATTGAGAGAGAGCGCCAATTCGCTGCAAGTTAATGCTAGAGATTTTTCGTCCAGCAGAAACCAGCAAGCAGGAACAGCTGATCGGTGACATAGCAAAACAACACCAAAAAATGTAAATTCAAATTGTTAGCCAATCAGAAACGTAACCGCTGTTTTGTTTGCAAGTTCCTGCTGAACCCTGTTCGACGAAAAATTAGCAGAAATGAGATTTTGACAGCTTTTTACAAGACTCTCTTCTGCTGACAGTTCTTTGCTGGAGATTTCAAGAAACAAAGCTATTAATTTTTGCGTTTTTGACAAATTCTGAAGGCGAATTCATCTTCCCGCCACATGGTTTCTTCTTCTTCCTCACAAACCAAAGCGATACCGCTGAATTTGAATTTTCCTGGTTTTATAGAATCAGCTGATTGCTAGTTTACGTTGCCACAGAGTTGCCACCTTACTATACTTTTACCGCTGGTGTGATTTAAAAAAAATGTTGTGGGGGCAACTATTGACGAATTCAAGATGGCCGACTGAGCAGCGCAGTCGTGACGTCATACGATAACTGGAGAAGTCAATGTCTGCTTCTTCCTTAACTATAGCCTCGAAGCTGTCAAATTGCTTATGTTGTTTCTTTGTCTAAAATTTTTGAGGCGAGAAAACAAAAAAAAAAAAAAAAAACATGGACTTTGAGTGTATATGTCAACGCGACTTCGCTTGCAGCAACCTTTTATGAACTCGCCTTGATTAAGATCAAAGAAACAATGTTAAAAGTTTATAGCTTGGGAACGTCCTGTGTAAAAAAAATTTGCATTCAGACCTATTTTGCGAGGAATTTAGTTTTCTAAGAAACTGTATGGAAACACCCTGCTCCAGACTACTTTTTTAAAAAGCTCTGTTTCAGAACTTTTTTGAAAGAACGGTGTATTTTAGACTTTGTTTCAATAACGCCATATTCAAAAATTTGGTCGAAGAATGCCCTATCTCAATGAAAATTCGATACAGGGAGTTTTTAATAAAATTTTAAAATAGGCGCAATCGCAAAAATTCTGAGATAGGGCTTTTAAAAAAAAATTTTTTAAATAGGGTTATCCTCCAGTCAGCAATTTATATGCAGGTAATTTATCATGTTCCGTTATCGCTACTATTTTTGAAGTTAACTTCTTAGGCGGCGATATGAAGTTTTGATTGTGAGTAAAATTTGTAAAAATGGTTGATGATGCAACGGAAATAGAAATTGTAGCCGACTTTCAGGCGCATGTTGCAGACTTTCAGGCGTAGGCGATTGTCACCACGATGTATGTTAGGCCGAGCAGAATTCATGGGTGTTGCCACTTATGGCGGCTTACAGGGTTGCCACATATCCCAATTTTTTTTAAAATAGAGCTAGATATGCCAATATGGGTATCAAATGAAAGGTATTTTCGACCGTATTCCAAATAATATAATTTCATGCAGGGTTGCCGCTTAGGGTTGCCACCTAAAAAAAATCTTTAGTTCTCCTGTACTAGTTTCTTTTCAATTTCTTTTGTATGCAATGAATTGGCGAATTTAGCATGGCGATGTCCTAGGCGGTGGAAATTGCCCCCCCCCCCCCCTGCATCACCTTTTCGCCAGTTCCGAACATAGCTAGGGCGGTGGCAATTATCCCCCGCTGCATTACTTTGCCTAGGACATCGCCATGTTAAATTCGCCAGTTCATTGCTTACAAAAGGGATTCAAAACGAACTAGTGTGAGATAATACTAGAGATTTTCCCCACAGGGAAATTTTGAAGATGCAATATTTTGGGCTACCAGGCAAACATAAAAATTAGGCAGCGGACGACATTTTGCTCAATTTGAATTGCTTTTATTTAATTTATCGTTTAAGTTCGATATGAAATGTTAAAAATTCGATGATTTTTGGCAATTTCTCAAACATTTTCAAGGGTGCATTGAATTACTTCAATGCAATTGCATCACAAAATCGTTTTTGCCTCTCAAAACAAATGACCCCAAAAACTTTGATTTTGTCTTCTTCTTCTTTTGTGCTTGATGGTCAGACGATGGCAGGAATGAGATTAGGTATTGCACATAAAGGAAGAAAAATATGACTTGATGACCACCAGCGAGTTTCGAGCTCGCAATAAAAACTACAAGGCCAAGCGCTTAGCATGCCGTTAAGTTCGATAAAGTCGATAGAACTGGTACCAATTATGTCCGTTCTTCAAATCCTTATACGAGTGGTTTCATAAAATCCCCATATAACTCTGTTGGATTTTAGTGGCCTGGCATGAATACTTCTGTTCTAAAATCGATTATGATCGGTCAATCCGTTTAGAGGCAGACGTCCTGCCTAAATGTGAGCTCACTGTCCCCCTTTTACAACTCTCCTTCTCCTATTTCCGTCCCTCTTTCTCTCCATTCCCCTCTTTCCTTCTACCACACCCCTCTTCCTCTATATCCCTTTCGTATTGGCCCCTGTTAATTTAGGCATAATTCTACCCACGTACCAAATTTGAAGGAAAACGCACCATGTACATATAAGAAATTTTCGAATTGATCGATTCCCTGGTCCACTACCCGGAAGTAAAAAATTGTGAATCTAAACCAGCCATCGCCACGTAGTGTCTCAGTCTGCTCACTACATACGTTCAGTTGTATTTGCAAACTAGTTTCGGCGACTGTTTTTTTGACTTAGTTTAATAATAATTCTTTCGAGTAATTGTTTGTGATTCCAGATACGATGTTGTTGTAGAAAGTATGACGTTGTTGTTGTAGGCCTCAGTACATTGAAAGCACTGGCTATCCCTGATGTAAACCATCGTATACACCTTATTCATATTTCGTTATTTCTGAATTTAAGAAGTTAACTTCTTTCACATGTACTGGATAGACGCGGCTTTTTTTTATGTCACATTAATATTCAAACTGAAAAAATGTAATAACAGTAAACTGCCAAATCATTCCGAATTATAATTTTCGAGATATTTTGAAATTCGCTTTCGGATACGTAATTCGACCCCAGTCCTACGAAATTGAAACTAGCAATGATAGACCTCGAAAAAATAGTTAAGGCCCTAAAAGTTTTACATTACTTTTTTCGCCATTCGGAAATAGTATAATTAAAAAAAAAAAAACACACACAATTGTTTTTATACGCCCCAGTTAAGTCATCTACACGCCAAAAGTTTTACACAACTATGCGTCCTTGGAAATAATTGTCCTCAACATGCGAAAAGTGTCACAATAATAATCATGGCTGAAGAATACTTACCTACGCTTCTTTTAGAAATGTTCGATTCGATTCAAAAGCACCACTGGCAGAATACTCCTCACTTACAACTAATCACTTGTATTTTGCTGAAATTTTAAATTGCGTAATATTACTAAGCAAATTTTATCAATCGATATGCCATCAAATTGCAACCTACCAAAAGCTCACCGTCCTTTTCTGCTCCTTCACTTTATGCTTTGGCCCATTAACTGGGCTGCTGTTGCTGCTGCTATAGGTATTCGTAGTTAATTAGTTGGAATACGTGTCGATAATTGGTATCCACTTAAGACTACTAGTAATCGATTTTTTATATTCTTTTTTGTAAAATTGAAAACTCTGGAAGTCCTAAATGGAATTTAGAAATAAATTTAAAATTTATTATTCTCTTTATTTTTTTTTAACGAAAACTTCTTTTAGCGGCGTACAAAATATTTGACTTTGAAGTCTCCTTCAGTTATGTTAACTAGTTACTTGCGAATAAAAGGTGGCTTGAAATGCATCCAAGAGCCCAACTACCCTCATTTTGGCTACTGCGCAGGCACTCAATGCGCATCATGTCCTCTCGCTGCAATCCACTTGGCATCCACAAACTTTCATTGCTATGTATGCACTTAAAAAAAATGTTTTGAACAATATCAGTTTTGAAAGCCATTTTAAGAAATACAAAAATATCCAGAGTTGACAACTCCCACTGCATACTTTTAGGCGTAGAAAATTTTTAGTGCTTTCGGCGACTCTTCTTTTTTTGGTTGTTCGATTCTAGCCGAGTTTTACCAAATTGTAACAGTTTATTCTTTGGGTAGGTTCTCTCGACATACACTTTCTATTTTTTCGAAAGATAGTGCTGGGATCGCAATATTTTATATAGTTTTTTCTCTCTGCTGAAAAATTTTGATTTTGAACATACAGGGTTTTGCTGTGTGGCTGTCGATATACGCTCCGTTTTTGTAAGTTTTGCCGGCAAAGTCGGGGTTATGTTGTTGTTGTAACGAAGTGTAGCCCTGCCCAGCGTGTACTTTTCCTTAACCTAAATTGTCATCAATTTCTTCTAACGGGAGTCCTAGGAAACTTGCAGTTTCGACAGGGTTGGACCAGAGGGAGATGGGTGTTAGAAGAGTGGGCTCCGAAGAGCAGATAAATAAATGGTTGGTATTATGGGGTGACGAGCCGCATGCCGGACATTCATTCGGCACGTCAAGGTCTAGTCTGGATAAGTAGGAGTTTAACCTGCTACAGTATCCAGAGCGTAATTGAGCCAGAGTGACCCTTGTCTCTCGAGGAAGATGACGCTCCTCAGCCGCAACGCGAGGTGGTTTGGCGTGCAAAACGGCGTTCAGTGGACAGAGCGAGACATAGGACGCAACGGACGTGTCATGGATGTGCTTCAGGGCCTGCGTATGTACCTTTGGATCAAACGGCGAAAGTGTGAGGTGCCGGATCTCATCAAAATGCTCACGTAGATGTGCCCTTGCGGTCCTAGGAGGTGGCTCATACTCAAGCAGTAGTCTGTTGGGATGTTGGGGTTATCTGCTAGTCTACTTATAAACCTTCGAAAAAATTCGATTCCAGCTCATTATAAATTTCGTTTGATACCCATCCTCGATTCACCAGGCTCATAAATCCTCCGAAGGACTCTTCTCCCGATTCCGTCATGGCTAATCTCATTTGATGTCATCGTATGAGGTCTATGCCCCAAATTTGTATGGTGTTTCCGCCGTGGTGTAGCGGTTGAGTGTTCGGCCTTCTACACCAAGTCGTGGTCGTTCGATGCCCGGCAAAAGTAACATCAAAAATTATTTAGAAAAATAATTTTTCTAAACGGGGTCGCCCCTCGGCAGTAGTTTGGCAAACTCTCCGGGTGTATTTCTGCCATGAGAAGCTTCTAAGCAAAAAATTCATTTGCTTTGCAAGTGCCGTTCGGAGTCGGCAAAAAACTGTAGGTCCCGCCAACTTGTAGGAAAAAACTCAAAAGCAACACACCACAAGTTGGAAAGAGAACTCGGCTAAAAATCTCGTTAGAGGTTATGATAACCTGTTTCTCCAAAATGAATTGAATATGACCCACTAGATCGATTTTTTGACCCCCTTTAACTCTCGGATAGTGGAGTTTAGTCGCCTCTTACCACAGACATACCTTTCCAAAACGTATATTATAGGGCTCTTCCATAAGAATAATAATATGTACCTGATCATTTGAAATGATGAAGAAAATCTCCTTATTGAATCTCTGTAAGAAAAAAGTATTTTGTTTGACGAAAATGTGAAAATCCGTAGTGAAAAGATAAACAAGACATCTTACGAGACTTCATGTGAAAAAAAAGTGTAGAACGGCCATCAGGGCGTAGAACAAAGTGGACATCAGATGTTTACCAGCTATATAAAAAATCGGATGCATCCATCAGCAATGTCTTGTGGGGATGTCTTGTTTTTTTTAGTAGCGACAAAACACTTCTCAAACTTACTAGCCCGCTCGTCATGTGGACGATTCGATATGGCCACGTCGAATCTCCAAGTCACCTTATAACGGAAATGGTAAATATGATATACTGTTCCACTGAAACCACTAACAACACATGCTCCTAATTTCGACTATTTTTGTTTTATTTTTATTTTGTTTTTGGAAATTTTGACGCTTTGCGTATTAACATTTTGGTGCGTGCATAAAATCAGTGCAAAAGAACAACTTTATATCTTTTCAAGTAATTATGTATTAACTACATATTAGTAAAATACAGATTATGCTGATTTTTTTGAACCTGTTGTAATAACATTAATATGCAAACATGCATTTATTTTGCAACTCTTAAGCGAATTACCTGTCCCAAATGTGAGTTATATTTTTTATATTATTTTATATATAATTCCTTGATTCATAAACAAAGCTTGCGATTTTTTTTTTATATGTATGTGTGTGCAAGGTGCATTCTAAGTACTTTAGTTTTTTTTTTGTCGAATTCGAACATTAGTATGTTTAACATCTTTTTTACTAAACAACAGTGCGTCGGCTTTATTTTGTAACTTGATTTGAAGTATCGCAAGCCCATATACGAACTGTATATCCTATAGTACAATAAGGTAATACCGAAGCTTCAAATTTCATTTTACATTTTACAGCAAAGAACCTCTAGAGTTATTTTTGTATATATTTTTTTTTTGTTTAGTGTAGAAAATTTCATTGTGCATTCACAAAATTCTAAAAAAACACGAAATTATTGTGTGAAAAATATATAAAAAATGCAGGTATAAAAAGCATTTAAGATGTTGCGACTCTATTATTTCATGTTTGAGCCCAATTAAATAGTAGATATGTCTTGTGAAAAAAAAGGTTGATTAAAAGGAATAAGCTTGGAAAGTTTTTTTCGCTTGTTTATGTTTTAATGCAAAATATAAAAAAAAAAACAAATGCGTAAAATACCATCATAATACATGCAAAACCTAAAACATCTGCGCTATATGGAAAAATATGGAAATGGTTTTTGTAGTTTGTTTTGTATTTTTAATTTTAAGCAAAAATGTTAACAACTTTAAGTTAGACTTACTGGAGTGTGTGTGTATGGTTTTATATTAGTGTGTATGTAGTTTGGAGTTATAACCCTATTTCTTTGTACATATATACATGTCTAAGTAAATATGCGTTTGACATACATACAAGCCTATGTATACACCAAATTATATATCGACAGCCACACTGTAAAACCCCGCATGTTCAAAACCAACAAGTTTTCAGGAGAGAGAAAAAACTATGCTTATTTTATCATGTGAATTAGTTTTATCATATGAATATTATTACATTTCACCACTGAAAAGAAACGGTAAGTTATAAGCCGATTTTGGCTGCATTTTAATGCGCGCAAGTCCACGATCTATGGGAAAGGCTCAGAACCTAATTTTTTGGAAAAATAGTGACTTACAGGGTTTTGCAGTGAGTCCGTCAATATCTTCTATGACATTTTGGGCATAAGCTCTCTTTTAAATACACAATTTCATTGTTTTTAGATATATAATTTAATTAATTTCAAATCCAGTCCAGGAATTTAGTTGAATTGCTCTGGCATAACGTATGAGATATCATCCCATGGATGACGGTAGAGACCCTGCTTCAGACGCTTCTGATCCATAAAGTGACCAATGAAACCTATGCTGCGTCCGAGCACGAAGAGCGAGTTGATAGCTCCGATATTAATGTATTCTTGTGCTTCCTCACTGCAAGAGAAATAGAAATTCGTTAAATATATGCGGGTTGTTTGTTTTTGTGGAAGATAGCTCCAATGATGCACAATAACTTTAATACACCTAACCGTTTATCAAAAAAAAAAAAAAAACAATCGTTTCCTTAAAACAATTAATTTTTTATCGTTTAAACTATTCTTTTTTCTGCGATTACGACCCAGGCGTCGCAGATTCGATTCCGGGGCTCGGACAAATAACTGTCATATATTTTTTCTTTCGTGGCCCCTTGTTGTTCGCGCCCTCGGGCGTCCCGCGGTCAGCGCCGATCAAGCCCACCCCTACCGCCAACTAGCAGCACTTCTGCTATACCCGCCACACAAATCCCAGACTCACGCAGCAGCTCAACACTCTCGCTCTCACCGGAGCAGTTCAGATATGAGCAATGCCGAGCACCGGCACAGCCTTGGCCTTAACCTACCAACACCTGAGCGAACACATCCGTCTCTCACGCCTACAGTGAACTCGACATCGACCCCACCGGTGCACTTCCAAATCTTACAGCACAACTGTAACGGATTAACTGAAAATATCGCGGAGATAACTAATCTGATGACGCAATATGACATAAAACTTGCCGCAGTTCAAGAAGCCAAGCTTTGTCCTAGGTCGGACCTCATTACCTATGGTGGATATAACATCCATCGGAAAGACCGTCACAGAGTAACAGGAGGTCTAGGAGGTGGTCCTGCGTTCATAACACACAACTCTGTACAGTATGATCTATTTGATACCGACATCGAAGGGCCATCCGTTCCTAGAAAGCCAAAGCATAACCATTCGTACAGGAGATGTCGACCTGCAAATCATTAACATCTACATACCCGCTGTTTCAAGTTGCCCCACCGATTATCACCCCGACATTAGCCAGCTACTACGAGGAGATAACCGCGCACCACGACATGTAACCCATCTTCTCCTTCCTCATGGATGGAGGGATGCCATGACCTAGAAGGTTCCACTGGTCATACCAAATCGCTACCACGACAGTCGGGCAGTACCGCAAGGGAGTACCGCAGCGTTCCGGGGTCATATCCGGCCAAGGACTGTCAACTTCGGCATCACTTCCCAAAACCTTCGGGGAGTGTTTTGTTGTTAACAACAACAACAACAACATGTAACCTGCCAGCTGACAACAGAGGGCATGCACTTGCGGAGCAGATAGATGATACGGCTTTCTGTAAGCTGAACGGCGACTCACCAATTAGAGTATCGAGTAACTGCTATAGTTCGCCGGATATTTCTATCGTAAGCGCAGAACTACTGAACAACACAAGTTGGCGACCGATACTCACGTTGGCGTCAGACCATCTCCCACTTTTTACACCTGAGCACGGTTGTCTAAGCTGAAGCTAAATGGTTGGCGGAGAGTAGTTTATTATTATATGTATTTAGTTATTGGCTAAGACCGCTTTAACAAATCGTGGTTTTAGCAATGCGCTAGGCTCCAATGCATACGCTTCGAAGGGGATATACGCCCCTAATGACAACGATGCATATAAAAACTTTTGGAAGGGAACAGTCCCTAAATAAATAAAATGTGGGTAAAGTGAGCAGTCATCCAGATGCCTGTCTCAGATCCTAGTGCTGAGTGTCATTCAGCTTTTGCTGCTAACTGCAAACTCGTTAGTGCTAACGCTCACCCTCGTTAAATAACAACAATAAAATTATACTTAATACACTCAATTTCAATTATTTCATCTTTAATTCATTTTATTTACATATTTACATAATAAATCTATTTGTAACGTGTACTAATTCGCTCCTTTCTTTTATTTACGTGTGAGTACCAAATACGAAGGTAAGTCGCGTAAACATTTGTTTTAAAGAGCCATAGGTGCTGGTTTGATCCGGCTCGAAGGACCATGTCTAAGCTGAGGTTAATGGTGGGCGGAGAGTAGTTTATTATTATATGTATTTATTTATTGGCTAAGGAGTATGAGCTGTGGCACAGTGGTTGACGTACCCAACTCACACTCCGGCGGACAAGGTCGAATCCCGCCGCCGCCTACATTTTTTAATTATTAATTTTTTAGTTTATTTTTATTTTTTAATTATAAGTGGACTGTAAATTCCATTTATTTAATTTCACCATCGTTTCATATGCCGACGACTGTACAATAATGGCGACGGGGAAGGGCCCCTATACTGATGAAGTCTGTGCGAAAATCAACAGTTACCTCTTCGACCTTTCCAGGTTTTTCACCGAGCGAGATCTGACAATATCACCGACTAAATGTACGGCGACACTCTTTACGACATGGACGCAACAGGTGAGAAACGAATTAGACATTTACGTTGATGTCACTAAGCTACCAACTGTAAGCCACCCAAAGTTATTGGGGGTGACATTGGATAATACTTTCTCACTTGCTGGGTCATGTGTCTGCAATGGTCTCAAAAGTACGAGGTCGCAACAAGATTCTCAAGTCAAGGCCGGCAGTACTTGGGATAAAGATAAAGAAACGTCACAGATCCGCTCCCAAGAAACATAAGGAAACATCTCCATAAGCATCATAATCGGGCTCTAACCGACATCCACACTGAGCCGGTTGATACCTTTGTCGGATCTCGACCTGTGAACCCCGTTTTAAACAGTCTTTCACCCGATATTGCTTAAGAGGAACGCACCATACCAAGGGAGACAAGAGTCATCATTGCACAGCTTCGGTCTGGATACAGTGTGAGGTTAAACTCTTACTTATCCAGACTGAATGATACCATTTCAAACACATGCCCTGCATGTGGTAGGACCCCCATGATACCCTACATCTATTCAACTGCCTAATTGAACCTACTCTTCAAACCCCTCTGTCCCTCTGGTGCAACCCTGTTGAAACTGCAAGTTTCCTTGGACTCCCGTTAGAACAGCTTCATGAAGAGCTTCCGAATGATCATACACTCTAGGCAGGGCAATGCATTGTTAACGACAACAACAACGCTAACACCTCCCTCGTTTGTTTTGAACTTACCTTGTAAACGAACCGCAATTGCGCAACATATCCACAAAACTGGTAGCAATCACACCATCCACATTCAAAATTAAATTCGGTTTTTTGCTTGTTGTAATTTTCTCCACCTCCAATGCATACTTCAAGAGAGGGCATGCTGGGAAATTTTCCAATACAAATTCCTTAATAATTTTCACACGCACATCTGGATTATTAATCGATTTAACACGATGACCAATGCCCATAATGAGTTTGCCGTCTTTGCGCATTTGATTAACAAAATCCATGGGATGTAAACTTGAATCGTAAGCCTCCGAAAATTGCCGTGCAGAACCATCAAGTGCGCCACCAAAACGATCACCCTATACAAATAGTTGAATAAATATTAAACATGTTTTTTTTTATGTAATATTGAATACGCACAATTGTCAGTAAACCGCTGACGACAGATGACACCAAATCTTTGCCGGCACGTGCACACACAATTGTATTGTGCGCACCCGAAACTGCGGGTCCATGATCGGCGGTCACCATCAAACACATTTCAAAGAATTTGCAAACATATGGCGGCAAACAACGCTGGAACCACAAAAGCGACACAACACCTCCAATGCCGACATCTTTGTTGAGCACCTCACTAATAGGCATACCAGCATAGAGCAATTCTTGACCACGCTCATCACAAATGGATGTCATGAAAGAGGCTGGTTTGCGTATTAAACCCAATTCACGCGCCCATGAATAATCCATGGGTACAGTTGGTGGTGGCACTTCTTCTTTAGGTACAATGCGTCCTGATTTTACTAGCTCAGCATAAACATGCTGTATCAAATCACCCAAGGTATCAAACGAGTCTGGCACATAAGCGCCTGCATCACGCAATGCTTTGTTCTTAGCCGATGCTGTTTCGCGATCTGAATTGGCACATGAACCCGCATGACCAAACTGCACTTCAGATGTAAACATACTAGCGCAAGTGCCTATACACCACGCTACCAAAGGTTTGTTTATGCGTCCATCCTTGAGTGCAGCACACACCTCATACTCCTCAGTGCCGCCAACTTCACCCAACAATACAATCAATTTTGCCTCTGGATCGGCTTGATAACGTAAAATGTGATCCATAAATGTTGAACCGGGATAACGATCACCGCCAATAGCAATACCTTCCAGCACGCCATCTGTGGCTTTTGAGACGATGTTATTCAATTCGTTGGACATACCGCCGGAACGTGACACATACGCCACACTGCCCGGACGATAGAGTTTCGAATGCAAGATGTTATCCAACATGCCGCCTGTATTGCCAATTTTGAAGCAACCAGGTTTAACGCCACCCACAGTGGCGGGTCCAATAATGGAAACACCCTTCTTATCGGCAGCAACAATCAATTTGCGTGTCATATTCTCGGGTATGCCTTCAGCAATAATAGCTACGGTGCGTATTTGTGGAAATTCCAATACCTCCAATGTGGATTCGTAAGCCGAACGCAATGACGCAAAATTCACCATAACATCGACGTCTTTGTGATTCTTAACAGCGTCGGACATTTTCTTGTAAACAGGAATGAGAATCTCTTTGTGACCCCAGTAGTATTTTTGCTTGTGATCACCAGTGAAGGGGTATACCATAGCGACAACGGATGGCTCATCCCGTCTGATAGGAGAGAAAATAAAATTAGTATGAGATGATGGGAGGGAAGGGAATTTTATAGAAACGGACTCACTTATATTAGTCGGAGAGCCGAAAAAGGGACGACCTTTACCCAAATGTTAAGTGGATGAAATACACATAATATCGTCGCTGCGCCTGCATATCATTCGAAAGTGCAACATGTTTTTCATTCACCTAACATATGGGTAAAGGTCGTCTCTATGACGGATCTTAGACAATAAAAACCTCCATTACATACCTGCAAATGAAATCAAAATCGAGCATCGATTGTACGGCCCGCTGTTGCATACCCCAAACGATTGCTTTTGTTGTATTGCTAAAAAATCTACGCGTTTGCGCATTTGTGACGTTGTTGTGCACAGGCGAATCATTTGTAATTGTGCCATCTGCCGAAATAGGTGGTAGTTTAATCGAGTGTGATGATGAACCTATACCTTAAATGTGTTCCCAAATGATTTACGATTTTGATTTCGATAAACGATTTGAATGTTTTTGTTTGTTTGTTTGTAGATAGCGAGCAGGAAAACAAATCGTGGCAAAACGTTGTTTGTTTTTAGGTTTTTGAGTTATGAACGTAAGGCGATAGAATACGATGCACAACAACAACAAGGCATAACATAGACGAGCACAACAACACATACGAGTTTATGTAGAGATAGCAAGACAATACATTACAAAATATATATGAAACAAATTAACGGTCATGTCAAGTACGTTTACGTCGTATATACATACGTTATTGTAAGTAAGTTGTAGGGAATAAACATAATATATAAATTTATAACAAATTTCCAATTTTTTTTTTTGTATTTAATTATAAAAGTTTTGTTCAATCCAAAAAAGTTTGCATTTTGTCAAGGCAATGATTGTGGTGGAGTAGCAGTGGCGTCAGTAGTAGTAATAGTTGTGTGGAATAGTTGGAATTTGTTTGTGGTTGGAGGATGTGTTGCCAATCAGGATAGCCAATTACATACAAACATGAGGACGAACGAGGATGCATACAAAAATACAGAGAAAAAAAATGTTTAAAAAGAAGTTAGTAGTTGAAATAGTTGAAATCTAAATCATTTATTAAGGATAATACATATGTATGTAGATGTGAGTATATTTAGAATGAAGAAAAGTTCTACATCACTTCAATTCTACGGTTTTGTAACGCTTGACAGTTATTTTCGTGAGAAAAAGGCAGTGTTTGAAAAGTGCAATTCGCATAACACTATATGAATAATCGTGAGTGGTCTAAAATTCATTTTTAATAGAGAACGAAAACAAAATTCGCAGTTATCGTCGCTCGTCGAATATTCGAATAGTAAAATTCGATTTTCAATAGCAAAAAAATTGCCATACTAAGTTTCGAATACTTAATCTATTCGAATATTTTGAGAACCCTAATATTTTGGCATACAAAATTTAAAAAGATTTATCAAAAAAAGGTAGTACGCGCTTTTCAAAGTTTCAAAACCATAGAATTGGCCATTTTGTGTTAATTATTCATAAATTATTTACTTAGTACAATGCATAAAATGCCGCCCGATCAAATTTAGCAAATGGTTTATTTGTGTTGTTCCCAATCCTTAATGGACTAGTTATTTCGAATTTTGGGAGATAATTTAACCCAATTATTTAGAGTTCTAACTCTAACACTAAATCTAACTGAAACTCTATCGATATTCGACCATGAAAGCTTGTAGAAAAATACAGTATGAAAAATCACATCTGTATGGGGGATACCACCCTATTCTCCCTTTCTTTCTTTTTTCCTGAGGTATTGGAGGTTAATCTCATTTCAATCTTTACCCATTTTCCATATTCGGTCATGAAAACTTCCAAAGATATGCAGTACGAAAAGTCCACTTTTCGAAGGTTTTGAGGAGTGATGCCGAAATTGACAGTCCTTGGCCGGATATGAACCAATTTTTTAGTAAAAGCTAGGTATTTTGTTTTTGTATTAAAAACAAGGAAGCCTAATTTTTCTCACCTCAACTAATGCTCGACTTTTATGCATAAGGCCCATTATCCTGCTAACTGAGACGTAAATAACTCTAATGATATGTATTATGCATCTATGATCGTATGTATGATAGAACCATGCTAAACCTTCCAATATTTAAAAAAAAAGAAGCAAAAATTCATTACTTCAGTATTAAGTTTAAATATATATTACTCAAGTAATTAACTTATGTAGTAATTATTAGAAGAATTTCGTTCAACATACAACTTAAAAAAACCCCAACAAAAAAATTCGTTCAACAAACTTACCATTTTTGCTTACCGCACCACCGGCCGCTTTCAGTTCAGATTGTTCCTGACCACCGGGCAATAGAAAATTGGCCGTCGAGAATTCAGCTTGTGCTGTGGTAGGAATTGGGCGTTTACCCAATGCCATACCACAAATCGCAGTCATATGCGTTTCTGGACCGAACACATGCAATGCAATGCCAAGTGATGAGCCGAATTCGCGCATCTTGCGCAAGCCTTCTTGATAATTGGGGCCGGCACGACGCACGAAAATCGACACATTATGTTCGACCAGTTTTGGTTGGAATTCACGCAAGGCCGTTATTATGCCACGGAATGTTGCAGCAACATTTGTGAAATTAGCAATACCACCTCCGGTAATGAGCACTTTACCCTCAGGATGTTTTGGTGATGAGGTCATTAGTGTCAATATGGTTTTAGCATATTCATAGGTTTGTTGTTCGGATGGTGCACCACTATACTCGCCATAGTTAGCCAATTCGGAAGCACCTCCCAAATCACAAATTGTGTCTGAATAAATAACACTTGCACCACCACCTGCCACCATAGTCCAAATTCGACCGTTGCGATTGAGGATGGTTAGCTATATTAAAACAAAAATGTATACAATTATTGGCTCAAAAGGTTTGATTATAGTGAAATTTTGAATTTTGTTCAACAGATGGCACTACAATCTTAGCCTAATCTATATAGATACCTTCAATGAAGCACCACTCTTTGCATCCAAATCCGCTATATACGCCTCTTCGGGATAGGCATCACGGCCGAACGGTGGTGGATAATCCACATCACCCCATTTAGGACGGCAAATAAAATCGGCCGTAGCATCAAGCTTGGCAGCCAAATCCAAAATATACATATTACTTTTGGTCACCACCAATGGATTGATTTCCAAATATGTAAAATAAAGGTCCACGTAAGCGCTGTAGAGAGCAAAAATGAAATTGGCAATACGCTTCTTGTTAGTAGCATCAGAAACATGTTTCAATAGTTTTGTTGTAATTTCTTCAATTGTGGTTTTATTATTCACTGGCACATCCAATTTCATAGCCTTGGCGTCAACATCACCAATATCCACACCACCTTGATGATAGAAGAGAATTGTATCGGCACTGCGATGCGAGTAAATACAAACGTACATCTCCTCGGACTAAAATTTAAAAGGAATTTAATAGATATAATATTTAGATAAAGTATTCGCTATTTCTTTCTCACCTCATCGTGGGGCACGAATGGCTCAATAATGAAATTACGCAGCTTGCCAACAGCATTACCGATCTTTTGATCCTTATTGATGCGTTCACTGATCCATTGCTTTACTTGATCGTAATTCTTCTTGACGCCGATTAAACCCAATTTACCACGTCGTTTAATCAATTGATCCGGCTTCACAACAAGTGGCTTGAATCATGAAAGGAGAATAAATTAGTACGAGTAGTACACATGTAAAGACGGAAGTCCAAGCATAGGTGAAGGTCAACTATGGCATTAGGTATTATAAGTTAGGTACATTCGTGTATAGGAACATACACGGGCAAGCATTAAGGTGTTACTATGATATATATTGAGCTTAATTGAGAAGCACACACTATATTGAAGATATAGGATGTATGTTCATTAGGGTGCAGCGTTAAAGAGCGGATTTCGAAATGAATATAAAACCCAATAACTTTGAAAAATAAAAAATTAATTAAACACAATAACGTTCATAGATTTACCCCCATATTCATAACAAATAAAATTGGTTTATAAAGCTTTTTAAAATGACATTTTCATTCAAATTTTTAATAATAAGAGCTTCATAAACCTTTTATATTTTTTATGAATAGGGCGGGCAACACTATACGACAAAATCAACTTTTTGTCTGGGTATGGGACCAAACCAACTTTTTTGAAGAGACTAAGAGAAAAGTAAAAAATGGCGTTCCCTGCTTTTCGAAGTTAGCCAGCAGAAGTTAGTTACGGGCTTTCGAAGTTCGACCCTTCGAGAATTTGGTTTTCTAATTGTTTTGTTTAAAAAATTTAAAAAAGTTAAATGTGGGCGTGACCTTCTTGCTTTCTTACTTGAGTGGTGTACTTTACACTTTAAAAATGTTTGTATGAAGAAATATTATGTAATTAAAAATATGCGGCTTTTAATTTTTTCGAGAATCTCACTTTGTGGCCCTGTATAGAAAAATGACACCAATCAAACAACAGAGGCCAGCAGCCCACGGCCACAATTTGCCTTTTTAAATTTTTTTAACAAAACAATTAGAAAACCAATTTCGTACTTCGAAAGCCCGTAACTAAGTTTTGGAGGCTAACTTCGAATAACGGGGAACGCCATTTTTCACGTAATCTCTTCAGAAAAGGTAAAAAAATTCATCTATAGTGAAATATATTACTGAAATTTACGAATTTCTGTTATTTCTCTTTTGAGAAATCATGGATTAGTAAATTCCAGTAACAATATTTCTGAATCTGTCAACTTTCTTTTTTGTGGCTGTGTTATTTGAAGATTATACATTAGGGTGACTCAAAAAAAATATCTTCTAGTTAGTAATTGATAAGAAAATAATTTTGTACGGGAAAAAATTAGTTTTTTTTATAATTTTGGAAGTTTTTAGGTTACAGCGCTCATTTTTTGTGAGGCTTATTTGCTTATGGATTACTAACTTTTCGGGGGGTAAGACTAAAACAAGATTTTTTTTTATCTGAATCATTCTAATTTGTATGTGAGTAGGAAAAATCCAATAATTCAAATATTGAATTGTGTATGGCCTTTGCACTTGTAAATGCATACCAAATGCATTTATTGCTTTCATTGTTTATTATGAAAATTTTTTTTCTTCAAATTTTTATTCATAATATTCAATTAACCCCACCGCAAACCATTCTCGTTTTTGATTCGAAAGTCGTACTACTAGCGCTACTGATGGGTCTTTAACACCCCCTGCGGGTTAGGGGTTTAAAATATGTCCGAGGTAGGTATACCCGTCGTAAGAGGCGACTAATATGCACATAGGTAATCACGTGCTATAACTCGATGGTTGATCTACGGATATGATGCCTCTCACCCCTCATTACCCATCTTATCCTTCCTCATGGATGGAGGGATGACGTGACCTAGAAGGTTCCACTGGGCATACCAAATCGCTACCAAGACAGCGGGCAGTACCGCAAGGAAGTACCGCAGCGTACCGGGTTAATATCCGGCCAAGCACAGTTTCGGCTTCACTCCCCAAAACCTTCGGGGAGTGTTTTCGCTGTTAACAACAACAACATGAGTCTTTAACCGGTAGTCGTAGGTACTTCAAATTTTATCTAACTCCCGTGATATAAGTTTTCATAATCCACTGGATGCTTTTTATGCCCAACAAGAAAGTTCTTTTCATAAACGGTCTAATGTACAGCATCTCGCCATAGTACAGATTACGTATCTAAGTACATACATACTGATTACCTGACGGCTAATCGTAAACAACATCAGGCCACTTCGGACGTATACAAAAAGTTATTAAAAAAAATTATTTGAACTGTTGGCCCATATACAGATGACTCTAGAATCTAGATATATGTATGTATTGAGACTCATAACAGATGACTTTGCAATGTCAAAGCGAATGATGCGTGCTATATATTTGTTCTTACATACAACAAAAAACTATCACACAGTTTGACAAGCACATCAAACGAGATGAAGTTCAGGCTCTCCATGAGTATCTCTCTCAGTTATTACTAGAGCGGTTGTTGTTGTTGTTGTTGTTGTTAACAACAAAACACTCCCCGAAGGTTTTGGGGAGTGATGCCGAAGTTGACAGTCCTTGGCCGGATATGACCCCGGTACGCTGCGGTGCTCCCTTGCGGTACTGCCCGACTGTCGTGGTAGCGATTTGGTATGACCAGTGGTACCTTCTAGGTCATGGCATCCCTCCATCCATGAGGAAGGAGAAGATGGGTAATGAGAGGTGAGAGGCATCATATCCGTAGATCAACCATCGAGTTAGCACGTCAATTACCTATGTGCATATTAGTCGCCTCTTACGACCGGTATGCCTACCTCGGGCATATTCTAAACCCCTAACCCGCAGGGTAATTCGATGCAGCTTTGGGCTAATGCGGATAGCCACGAAATGCCCTAGAGAGCTACTTCGCTGCCCTTCCCTTTATATTCCAGATCTCAACCCTGGTTATCCCTAAATCGAGGACCTCAATGTGGGTGTTAAGGGTTAACATAACCTCTAAGGCGACATCATCAAAGAATTAAATCTACCCACTCTAATACACATTGCATCTATGCATGTATTTGCTTGACTTGTGTTGGTGTTAATTCTCTCTTTTATGAAGTATTGAAAACGTAGCCGGCGAAGTTCAAGTTCAATAACAAACAGTGTGGAATGTGGTACACCGCTCAGTAACTAGACAGATTTTAAGGTAAAAAATAAAGAAAACTTTCAAGTTGTTTTATTTGATCGAAGAGCTATAGTTCGAGAGCATATGGTTGTTGATTAATAGCAAGCCAAATTTTTGTGAGCGACTTCCTTTCCCCAAAACACCCAACTTTTTTATCTTCGAAAATTCTGGACCCTTGGGAGGTAGGGGCGTGTAACATATCAATTTGGTCCATCCAATCTATATATATAAAAGAAAGTGGCGTTAGTACAAACACTTATAACTCAAGAACGCCTGCACCGATTTGGATGATGGACACCAATTCAGATTGTTCTCTGGCCAGAATCGAAGAATATCCAAAAAAATTCCCGAAAAATTCCCAAAACAAAAAAAAAAAAAATAAAAAAATGTTCCCTACATTTTGTATGGTGCGAATTTTTGTTATTTTATATAAAGCGTTCTTGATGATCAATGACGTTAATGTTTGCGTTACGTTGTGATGGGTTATCCAGCAACGAACCTATTCACAATTTTTAAGTATTCTCGCTCAATGGACCAAATTTAATTTAATTTCGCTTTATTAATGAATAAAAAAGTTAATGAGTTTTTATATTGTTAAAAAATAAGTATATTTTCTAACTAACAAAAAAAAAATAATAAAACTAAACAAAAAAAAATAATAAATAAGAAATTTATTAAAAAAAAATTCAACTGAAAACCGATAGAAAAAATTATTCCGAAACTTTTTTCAAAATAATATTTTTCTAATTTTAAACATTTTTCAAAATTAGTTGACTTTTTTTTCTACCTATTAAAAAAAAAAAACAAAAAAACAAAAAAAACTTTACTTGAAAAAATAGTTGAAATTTTTTTTTATTTTGAAAAGAAAAAAGCGGTCTCACGAACTGGCCTCGGAGATCCATAAGAGAAAAAAGATGCACCTGAGCTCTGAGTGAAGGGAGCGACCGCAATGGCAACTACGGGTCTGGACTCCCAGGAGACATCTTCCCTACGCTCTGCGTACTTGGAAAAACGTTTGGCCTCAAAGACCCTAAAGAAATATGAGGGAGTCTCGCAGGAAACGCTGTCGCGAAGTTCCAGGAAGTCGGTGGAATTGGTGCAATCTCTGATACCGGATTTCCAAACCACTTATGTGCCAAAGAGGGTAAACGGAAACCCTTTCAAACGCAAATGATCGGACGTGGAGTTAAAACCTCACCCCCGAGGGGGCAAACCAAGCTTTGCCGAAGTAACTAAGGACAGGATCCTTATAGGCATTCTTGACGGAGGCAACGACCGTTTGGCCATCCCCAAAGACCAGTGGCGACACGTCCGGAGCGAACTCGCTAACGCTCTTATTGATGTTTATTTGACAGATTAAAATAGTCGCGTGTGACGACGCATGAACTGTTGCACTGTACAAGGCAGCAGCTACAAGACTGGATGAAGTCTACAAAGGTGCAAAAATCGAGGTCGTCGACTGGAATGACGTTCCGGCTTGGACAAGGGCACGGGCATGGATTCCTGCCATCCCTGCAGAGCCTGAGAGGATTCTCACGATGCTGCGGATAATGAATCCGCCCTTCCCGACGCAGGACTGAAGTGTCACTCTGGTCGGGGATGCGGTAGGGCCTGATAGACAAGTGGTCTTCTCCATGAATAATGAGGCAATCGGGGCAGACCTCGACGATATGGGTACGTCAGGGAAGTCTGAGCGCTCTCATGTTGGTGGTGCTTCAGATAAATCTGCACAAATCTAAAGTATCCTCGGCTTTCTAAATGCGACATGGATGTGGTCCTCATCCAAGAACCCTGGGTCAACAGCTCGAGGATCTGCGGATAGGGGACTATTAGCTTCAAGCTCATTCGAGCTAGCGAGGAGGGCAAGGTCAGAACCTGCATTTTGGTGAAATGTGAGCTTCTTGTAAAAATGCACACAAGCTTTTTCCTTGATTTAAATTCAGCTTCAAACGATGAGGTAACGTATTTGTATGCTGACAAAAGGCTGCAGAACAGGAAAAACTGCTGTTATTTAATTAAAATAATAAATTTTCATAAAAATCTTACCAAATAGACAGGTAATTTTTCAAAATAAAAATAAAACAAACTTCAAAAGCTTTCAGTGTTGCTGCAATTTTGTTCGTATCAAGAATTTTGGTTTTTACTACCATTTTCATACGATTTTGAAAATAAGTAGCACTGTCAATCAGATAGGGAAGCATGAAGCCGAGAAGTGTCAAAAACGTCTCGGACTGCTTAACCTTATATTATTAAACAATGGAAAAAACTTTTTTACATATCGAGCGGTGTGCGCAAAAAAGACGTATGAGCCAAAAATTTAATTGTTAACGAGACGGTTTTTTTTAATTTCTTTGCATCCAGTTTATGTATTGTCATGAAAATTGGTAAGTAACTTTATTTAGTTCCTTTGTATATAATGCAGTAAATATTTGTTTAATATTCGTAGCATAAGGACAATTTTCGGCTCATACGTCATTTTTGCCTGCATAAAATTAAGCCACTGTCTCAAAATTTGGCTGTTACGTCAAAATTTTATTGTTGGTTTTCTGTTCTATCCTTTTCAGTTTAATTCAATATTTTTCATAAAAAAAGGTTTTAAATGGATGCAACTAAATAAATTTGTTCTTCAAAACCACTTTTGAAATACAAATTATGTACATAAATACATATTTAATCTTTCAATTGCAGTCTTCCTCTTGGTCTGTCTCAGGAAGGCGATCCTTAACATTCTCATCGTGTTGCAAATTTAAAAACTCGTGAAACTGTCGAGGTATTGTGTTGTTTTCGCAATTTTTTTTTATCTTTGTGGGTACTTCCTCGATACAATTTTCAATTGTAGTTCTCGTTTTAAGATTAAAAAGCTTTTTTTTCGTTTTTTCGCAAAAAAAAATCATTAAAAAACAAATTTTCGGCCGATTTCAAAATTCTAAACGGTTTTGGGGTCGGGACATCAGAATTCGTTTTAGAGGTATGCTTACTTCGCCAAAGTATCTTATTTTGATCCCTAAAATAAGTTGTTCCTTGTCATTTGGGCGATTTTGGATTTTTTACGTATAATGCATTGTCAGCGAAACCTGAACGATGGTGAAAATTTCAAAACCCCAGCTCAACGGGAAGTTAATTCAAAATCCATAGCAAAAACTCTGGAAATGAAATTTTTCAAATATCTCTACCCATGCGCCAACTATCGGAATTTTTTTTTTATACTGCGTAGGGGTAGAAAACTAAGCCATAATGAAAATTTCAAGATCGTTGAAAAACGAATTGGTCGACACCGAAAACGGACCTTCGCATTTCTTAAATAGAGCGAATCACGCGCCACCTAGCGGGTCCAATTATTTTTGTTTGAACATTTGGAAATTGATTAAGTCATACACACTCTAAATATCAGCCAAATCGGTTCATAATTAGCATTTTCAGTTTTTATTACCCCGATCTCAGCTCCACCAAGCGGAATTTTTTGAGAAAATATTTATTTCAGCCAAATCGGGCCATAAATGCGATTTTTCAAAATTTAGCGACCCATAATATTACATTGTCATCGCGACCTGAACTGTGGTAAAAATTTCAAGAATTGGGTGCAATATTAAGCTAGCAACCCGTTTCATAGTATTGTTTAAAGTTACTGAATTCCACTACTGAGTTGGTTAAAACTGCTATTAAAAAAATTCCATACACCAAATTGCACGTTTCACGCCCCCTACATCCCAAGGGTCGCACTTTCTATAATTTTCGAAGATTAAAATGTTGGGCGTTGGGGAAAGGAAATCTCTCACAAAAACTTAGCTTGTTATTGATCAACAATAGTTTTCTTTTTAATCCCAGCCTTTCATATATTACCGATTTTAATTTTTATGTATTTGAAATTTTGTATGGATATGTCAACCTTGAAAGAACCTGTTTGTTTTTTGAACCACCGATTTTTATCTGAGCAAAACAAGAATGTAAATTTTATTTTATTATTGATGCATCGATTAAAAATAGTGGGGTTAATAAAATAGTCTAACAAACAACATTCATTTGTTTTCTTATCAGCGAGGAAAGCTAAAATAAATTCAGAAACACACTTGTTTATTGCAAAAAACCGTTAACTAATTTATTTTTGTCGAGAGTCCCTTTATCTGATATTTTAAAAGTTATTTTTAACGAAACATATCTCGAGCAGCTGTTACCCGTTTTATTACACGGTAAACAAATTTGTGTACACATATTTTAAACCATTCAATTTTTTAGTTATTCCTATCCTTTCAATTCCTATTAGTATTTTTTTCTGCTCGAAAGCCTATAATCTTAAAATTGTTTTTATTCGATAGGAGTTTGAACTTTCTGTCAAAAAGAGCGAATTTTTGAAATTCATCGAATTATTTTCTATAGAGTTGTTTTTGTGTGTACTTAGTAACTCTGTAGGAAGAGGACTCGACTCTTAGGGCCACTTGCATAAAAGCCGATTAAGCCTTTGACAGCTAACCATACAAAATACGTCAATTAAACTCCGGTTAGTCGTTATCAGCTTTTATGCAAGCGGGCCTAAGACTTAAACAATTTTTTCTTTTTTTATTTTTGTTTCAAAGTTGCAACCCTTTTCATCACAAGCCAATTTCTAGTTTAAATCTTAAGCCGAATTCTGTCTGATCGTATATATAGTTTATAATTGAGTTTAATTAAATCGATTTATTTGGTACTTACCGTGTCGAGCAGCCAAGGGTTTTGTGCTGTCAGTTGTGACCAATCCGTATTAATGTTGACTGTTGCGAAGCGACATTGAGCAGCACCAGAAGCACCATTCATATTTAAAAAGCGATTTAATATATCTTTGCCAGTGGCTTCAGAAATAGCTTTGGCCGACATATTTGTGACTTTGTTGTTAGGAAATTACTTCTTTTAGATATGTGTATTTTTGCAATATCCTGTGTTGCCTAAAAAAGTTTAGAGGAGATAAGAGAGACTTAATTACTACAGTAAAAAAATTTTTGGTAGGAAACCTAAAATATAACAAAATTGTTTTCCAAAAATTTAGTATCTAGAAGAAGCTAATCTTGGCTTGCGTCATTTATTGGCGCTTAAGCGCCTAAGCGATTTTGGCCGTTTCGTATCAAAGCATGCCAGTCATTCCTTTTTAGCTATAACTGACGCCAATTTGAAACCCCAAGGGAGTTCAAGTCATCCTCCACTTGTTGTTTCCATCTCAGTCGAGGCCCCCGTTCCTCTGTCGCCGAATTCGGGTGCTGGAGCCTCCTTGTTCATTGGCATAACATGACCCAGCCAGCGAAGCCTTTGGGCTTTAATTCGCTGCACTATGGTCAGGTCTGCGTAAAGCTCGTACAGCTCATTGTTAAATTTCCTTCGATACTCGTCGTTGGCATCACGAGAAGGACCATATATCTTCCGGAGAACTTTTCTCTCAAATCCTCCAAGGGCCATCTCATCTTCTCTTGACTTGTAGCTATCAACGGTGACTTGGCTGCAAAGGCGCAGGTGCGCCGATTCTTTCTTTTTTCGCTTTAGAAGAAGCTATAGTACATTATTTCCCCGACAGCTAATTCCACTATTTTTTATTTTATTTATCTTATTTTATACAGAAGTCCTAGTAAACCTTCTTTCTCTTCTCAAACCTGAGCAGCTCTAACGAAGGCTACATAAAACGGTTATCCCTCTCATATTTCAGTTTTTATACCTTTCATGAAGATGAAATGGTATTATAACTTTGATCCGATGTTTGTAAGTATGAGAAGAAGAAGAGATGGACCCATCATTAAGTATACCGAAATGATCAGGATGACGAGATGGGTTGATTTAACCATGTCCGTCTTTCCGTCTGTCTGTCTGTCTGTTTGAACCCAAACTAGTCCCTCAGTTTTTGAGATATTTGGCTGAAATTTTGTATGCGGTAATTTTCCAATATAGGAATCATTTGTCGGAACCAGCAAGATCGGACCGATATTACATATAGCTCCCATACAATCGATTGTTCCGATAAACGGATTTTGGGCTATAACTCCTGTAATTATATCGGTAGGAACGTGAAATTTCGTAACTATTACTATTTTAGAATGTGGAATGTAGATGTTGAAAATCAGTGAGATATAACTCATCGCCACCATATTATCGATAGTTCCGATAATTTCGGTATGAGCTAAAGTTAAATTCACACAGGCTGTACTGGGATCTTACAGTGAAAATCGTGACGCTTATTCATGAAAGGTATTTAGCCTTCGGCACAGCCGAAGACATCTTTCCTTACTTTTTTTTTTTTTTTATTTCGCAAAAACTTGAATTTGTTATTGTGGCAGGTCAACCACCTAATCATTACTTATTACAGAAAGAAATCAATTTGTCTTGACATATTCTATGGGTCCTCTCTCTGGCTCATGGCTCTGGTCCATGAATGAACGTTGGAAGCTTTTTTTTAACTAATTCCAGATACCAAGTTTATAAGCCCTAGGACGCTGCAATTGGACGCCCAAAATCGCCTAGGCGGTTAAAGGCTATTTTAAGTAAGGACGCTGTAAAACATAAAGTTGAGATTTAGCATTTCAAAACTCCTTCAATTTCATTCGTTTCTCTTGTTTTTATAACGGCACAAACCAAAAGTTATTTTTTCGTCTCAGCAGTCCTTTGCGAGACATTATTTTGCTCTTTACATCAATTATATAGTCTCCACTGTAAGGGCATCGAACACGCCTTGAGTCTTTGCACACTTCTGAACGTAGCAATTCTTAGACGTAGCAATTCTAATACTTGAAATTTTAATTTTTTTACTACGAATTACACCGTTATTAGCTTAATGGCCCTTTTAAATTGGATTTTTTAACCTACAAATTTAATTGTATTAATCGCACAGAAATCAAGTTTATTCATTATACATTTATTTAAAACAAGAAACGAGTGAATAACAATAACAACAAATCCATCATATCGCGCCACTTTTCTTACTTTGTTGTTGTTGCTGCTTTTTCGTGGTTTTTTTATTTTATCAATATGAGATCGGTGACAGCTAACTCAACACACGACACAACCGAAATGCAATAATGTTTCTTATTGACCAAACAACCGTTCCACGATCGCGCCAAGCCAGTACTAAATTCAGCTTAAGGTAGAATTGTTTAATGAAGGCAACTAGTGACCGATTGCTGTTTGAAGAGCGAATCGAAGCGCTGCTCCCACTCGAGTGGTATGTAGACAGCAGACACCTCATCGTCACTATCGACGACACCAAAGCGTCCCAATAAGCCAAATGACGAGAGAACTATGTATATTATAAAAAGCTTGCATTAAGCTTTAAAGTATTTGAAAATTCAGATCTTATTCAAAAAAAAAACCTCGACCTATCGCGGCATCTAGTGTATCCAGCAACACTTTCTGGACTTTTTTTAAACAATTCAGTGTAATTTATATTTATGTATACAAAATTGTAGGGGGGTTATGTGCTTTAAATTGGCTTAAAAGCTCTTAAACGAACTTTTGACAAATTTGGAGTGTTTATTCTTTGGATAAGTCCTCTCTAGACTATATTTTTTCCCTCTAGATAGCGCTGCAGTTGGTAAATTTTTGTAATGCGCATCTGCTAGTTCTAAATGAAATTCCCTATGGATTTTTTTTCTTGTTCCCTCTCCCATTTCTTCTATTGTGAATAATGATACATTTACACTGCACCAAATGCGTCGCAATTGGCGAAGTTATTTCGAGAATGTTTGTACGCAGAATGAATTTGTTTGCCAAATTAGATGAATTTAATTTAATTTAACCTAATTTGGTGATCAAATTCAATCTCCGGATTAACGGTATTGAAAACACTTGGTCAAAAGTGACGCATTTGGTGCAGTGTAAACGTAGCTTAAGATAATTTTCACTTTTTAAACATCTGGAACAATTGTCAAAACAGCTGAATTTCAACAACATTGCAACATTAGAATTTCGCCTTCTCCAGTTGTTCTTCCTCCTGAAAAAAAAGAATTGAAGGAATTTGTCGCGGGAACAAAAAAAATCCGAGGGAAAAATTCCGGTAAAAAATGTAGAATTTGTCATATTTTACCAGGCTAAGAAAAACATTAACAAAATCTGAAACGGTCTATATGATCATGCATATAAATATGTATAGTATGGCGTGATATATGCACAAAAATGATAACCGAGCGCGTCAAAGATTTATGTACGAATGGATGTATAAGCCAAGCTAAATTAATGTCATAAGTCGGCTTAAAGTTATGTGGATTAGTTTGTTTTGCTTGTTTGAGTAGCGAGAAACACGCCCAATGAGTTTTAAATATTTTGATGTACCGTCCCGCGAACTATTTATTAGCTTATCACGTCGATCCTTCTACGAAATCTCATGACCTTTTTATAAATTTGTTTAGTAAGTCCAAATTTTCAAGTACCTTAAAGTTTTCACTGAATTTTAAGAGGGGGTTTTTTGTCTCTAATTTCTGTAACCACTGCTTGTGTATCTATGTATTTTTTATCAAGAAACCGAAACCATAAGTCCAAAATAAATTTCAAGCCAGAGATTTTTCCGATCTACGCTTTTTTCAAAAACTGAACACCTTTACTGAAAACTAGCCGAAATGTATGTAAATCTGGGGGTTTTTGAGTTTCGAGTAATCCATTTCTGGATCTCTTTTGACAGCCGCTAGAGGGCGCTTCTGTGATGTTTTTGGATTTGAACGCCTTTTTCCGAAAATCCACCTAATTTGGCTTTCTTATAAGGAAGTTTAAAATTTTGAAATAGCCTAAAATACGGAGCGTTGTAAGAAAAAGAGTCTGGAAGTCCTTTTCGGCAGCCCTCAAAGGAAAAAATTAAAATTAATGCCAAAATTAATTCCTCGACCCCAAGAAAGCTTTATTCACATTTTGGTCAGAGAAACAAATATTTTTGTTTAGTTGTCAGTTCTTGAAAAATAGATTCCAAAAATCGCTGACTCGAAACTCATTTAAGACCTATGGTTTCTTGGGCAACAATACTGGAAATGATCCAAATAACCGGAATAGCGATGTGCCTTTGATGCAAAAAATTTTAACCGCCCTTATGTACCTACTCAAATATGTTTCTATGAACGAATAGCTGCTCATAAATCGCCAAATCTTTCGCAAAATTTTGGATTGAACTACTGACCTACTACAGTATTGCGCAATAAAATGGAACCACTGTTTTGCATAATTTTAGCTTATTTTAAGTCAAACAAAAATTGTTGATATTTATATACATATCTATTTACACTTCTGTATGAGAAGCACTTTAGTAATATCTTGAAGGACGTGACGTTGTTTTGTTCAATATGAAAACAGCAATATGCGCATACGAAGGCGCAGAAAGTACACTATGCAAGGTCGAGTATTTTGACTGTTGGCAGAGTAATCTTAGAATCTAAACTTAGCTTAGTGTATGCAACAATATTCACAACAATTATATATGTACATAGTACAATGCTGGTTTACATATTTACTGATGTGACATCAGAAAGTTTTTGAATCGTAATAGATGGGCACTTTTTATGGGTGGATTTTAAAAAAAAAAAAAACATTTTTAAAAATTTAAAATGAAAATTACATAGATGGCTGAGTGGAAGGTCACTCCATTTTAAAATATTTTACGAAAGCGTTCTATCTCAGAAGGTTGGTTCAAGAAAGCCCCATCCCAGAATGATTTTTAAAAACGCAGTATTTGAATGATAATTGAAATTAAAGGCTAGATGAGAAATCCGCCCTTAAATAGTGTTATTGAAACCAATTCTGAGATGGGGCGTTTAGAAAAATATTTTGAAATAGCGTGATCTTCCACTGAGCAGTCGATATGAAATTGTAGGGTATTATTGTATGAAATTGGCTCAAAAACTACAAAACGAATTTTTGCCAAATTTTTCTTTGGGTACGTCCTCTCGACATAGGTATATATGTATGTAATACTTCTTTTTTGCTACTAAGGCACCTATTCTACTTAGAAAATTCTTAGCTACTTAGAAAATTTGCTCTGTCGGAATTTTCGTTATGTATTTCAATTTGCTCATTTGAATGGACTAAAATAGCTACTTAAAAAAAAATCTTTGAGTCTAGTATAGGGGCTCTGTTTGGTAATTAGAGGTGGGAGCCATCTTATCCGAAGGTCAACTATAAAGTTAATTTTTACCGACTTTTTTCTGTAACGCTCAAGATTTATATTAAGAGCCGTTTTCTCATCTAAAAAAAACGAATGGCGACGATTATCATTAAAACCTCTAAAGTGATTTTTGTGCCGAGATTTTCCTCCAGTTTTTGGTGTGCTGCTTTTTGAATTTTTGCCACAAATCGGCGGGAGCTACAATTTCCCAGCCAGCAAAATTTCCGTAAGCGCATCTGAAAATGTTAAAAAATTTGGCAAAAACTGTATATTGGGATAAATTTCTGATGCTTTTAGAATAATTTTCTGATGTTGAAAAAACGAATCCAGCCCAGCAGTATAGTTTCCGGACCGTTTTCGGATACAAAAAACGATGAAAAAATATACGATCGGTAAACCTACGTTGCTCTGCGTCTGGGGTTTTCCTGACTCCGAACGGCACCTGCAAAAAATGAATTTTTGCTGAGAAGCTTTTCATGGCAGAAATACAAAAGCAATTTGCCAAACTACTGCCTAGGGAAACTGGCTTAATTGCAGAATACAGACTCCTCGCTCCGGGAAAAGATAAGTATGAGGAATGGTTCGTGATTTGCTCCTGATTATAACGGTATACTTCTTTTTTGGCGCAAATGAAAACTGTAGGAGTTAGGGGGGGGAAGATGGAAAATCATGCATTTAAAATCACATCTTTTGATATGCATATATCGTCGCCCGGATAAATGATTGTCGTATGTTACATTTGACGACTTTTAGAAAATGAGACTTGAAGTTTGGAGTTCAATTTCTCAAAAACGCTTCATTGCATTTAGACCAAAGTTTGGGAGAATTTTACTGGTTCAAGAAATTATTTTATTAATTACTTTTTAACGCGTTAACCCGCGGGTTTAAGAGTAGGGCGCCTCCCCGTTGGTGCACCCTGGGTAACGCTAAATGACCTACACGGCCTAGTTTCTTGTATTGTCGGTTCTACGAGAACGGTACCAGTACTTGTGCTGTACCCATCGTGCCGAAACGACCCGGGCCGTTTTCTTATATCGACCCGGCCAAGAGCAATACACTCGGGGCGACCTTGTCTGACATTTAGGCAGGGCTACACCTCGTTACAACAACAACAACATAACGGGTTTTATTAATTATTTTAGAATTTATAAAGGATTTTCTTCCGTAGAGTTTTATCGTATGATACATTTGGCAACAGTTTTGCAGGAACAATGTATGACGTACGACAAATAATTATCTAATTTTGATCTAAATTTAAGATGTTTGAAATTAGTTAATTATGTCATTTTGTTTTTTTTTATAAAAATAAAATAGCAGTTTTTAACATATAAGCACATTCTGCTTATAACCAAACCAAAAATGTATCTTAAATATAAAAAAATTAAGAATTTCACTTAATATCTCGGAAACTAAAAGAGATATCAAAACGCCGATGGCTCCATTCGAAATAATAATAATAATAATAATATTTATTCATTCTTCTTACAAAAAACAATATATAGTACATTAGTAACTTAAAAACTACTTGATATCGCTTAACTAAAATGCAAGAAAAAGTAAGGCATTTCTTAAAAACATTAAGTTTTTGTATTGAAAGCCATCTCAAAAGATGAAAATTATGAAATGCAAAAGAGTGTGTGGGGTGAAGATAAATAACCAACAGTGGAATTCATATAAAATTATAGAGAAAAAAAAGAATAAAAACAAAAACAAAATAACAACAATTGCTTATGTTTGCATTATTTAAGCAGCAGAACTCAGAAAGATCTCGATCAGTTTACTATAACTGTATTTATAACTCAATTCGACCAAATTTTCACATACGACAATCATTTATCCGGCCGACGATATTTAGTCGAAATCCACGAGTAAAATTACAAAAATCCAATAAATGATTTTTTTTTAAATAAAATAATTTGTCGTAGTATTTTGAAGCGCGGTCGAAGGCCGCCAACGCAATAGTACTGTGCATGGCATAGCCGGTTGTTGTTGTTGTTGTTGTTAACAATAGCATAGCCGGTGATGGGCTGCACCTGTACAATGACATCAATTTTGTAGAAATCGATTGAGTAGTTTGGAAAATATATGCGATTTTCCACCTTCCCCCCTCTAACTCCTACAATTTTTATTTGCACCAAAATAGAAGTTAACCGTTATAATCAGGAGCAAAATACGAACCGAAAATACGAAAAGCTATATTTTAAGATAATGATTTTATAAGAGGTAGAATATATCGAAATTAATTACATTATAGTAAAAAGTTGGGTCAAAAACAACAACAAAAATACAGAATTTGAATATTTCTAATATCCATACTAAATAATTTTTGAAACTCACTTAAGTAGTTAGTAGCAGTAATAACGGAGATATTCCAAATTTACAAAGCTATCTTTGCATGCGTTCAATGTAAAAAAATTTAGGTAACGATATATGGAGTCTCTACATTTGCAAAATCGGTATTTATGATCCGATGAAACCAAACAGGGTTTTGGTACGTATGGTTGATATACAATCAAAAATTGTTGCAAAAAATACACCTGCTAGGTGGCGCTGGAGTCCAGATTTAAAAAAAAACCCTATATTTATGTTCCGTTTATTTAAGTTTCGTAGACAAAGTCGGGGTCATGTGCTAGCCTAATATGTATACAAAAATCTCGTAATCTATAATAAACAATGCTTATTGAAAATTTTTCTACAGTATGGCCATATATGTGTACCTTTTTCTGTTAAAAGCTTTGTTTGCTTACTTTTTCGACAACCTTCAAATGTTCCCTGTGGACGCAGCTCTACGTACTATTGTTGCTTTCTGACGAAAAACCCAACTTATATTGATAATGATGCAGGCGCACATACATACGTATAATAGTTTAAATGAGCTATAAAAATCGCCTGCTGATCGCATCATCTTTTTCGCATGAAGCAAACCTATTGATAACAGAGCAAAATTTGTTTAAGGGTGAATAGAGGAGATGTAGAATAGTTGATTTATAATAAGAAAAGCAACTTGATATCAAATCGTAAAACTTGCAATCTGTAGATATTTGATAAGATTTAAGAAAGCGTTATTTTTAGGGATTTTTCCGACCATATCGTCAGCTGAATAATCCGCGGTAAGCTTTGTTTGTCGTAAAAGGTAGCCTGGCTAGTTCCAGAAGGTATTCGTACTGGAATCATTCAGTATTTTGCGTTTACAACTAACAACTACGCTTTACCTTGTCAACCGAGGTATGCAACCACTGTGGGTTAGGGGTTCAGAATATGCCCGAGGGGTGTTTTTGCTGTTATAACAACAACACCAACAACAACAACAACAGCCTAAGTATGCAAAAGAGGATGTTTCATAGAAACAAGGCTTTTGAGTTTGATCACAAATTGCCCACTCCGACTGGTCGGAACCGTTTGCAATCGTGTTTTCTGTTAACCTTCGGTTTGAACAAAAGTAAAGTATTATCAAATCAAACAAATGAGCTGCAAAGCGGGCTTATGTTACAGATGTGATTTCCATTTATATGCATTTTAAAACAAGTTTTATAAAAAAAAAACTTGTATGTATTGAAGTGCGACTGACCCGGTTCGGGACATTGGATATCTAGAGATAGAGAACTACCTACTCTAAGCAAAAACACTTCCAGAAAACTTAGCTTTGATATTCATGCATAGTTATCAAACGACAAATGATATACGGTATTTTTTTTCAGATGCATAAATCTGTCCAGGGCATTTTCATATTCACATACATAAATATGTATATTACCATTAATACTGTATATTATAATATGTATGCAAAGCAGTACTCAATAAGAGAATACATATGTATTAGGGCGGGTCGATTTATATAAACCCCTAAAAACTCACAACAGCACATCGTGATCATGATTTTTTGGGTAATTTTAAGCATGTTTGACCAAGAAGCCATAGGTCTAATATGAATTTCGAGTAGCCCATTTTTCTATTATTTTTATTAAAAGGCCTTGTTACACCGCGACCATTTTCACCATCTATTTTGTATGACCTTTCAGATTTTTATTAGATTTGGCGGCCGCCGTGGTGTAGCGGTTAAGTGTTCGGCCATCTACACCAAGTCGTGGCGGTTCGATGCCCGGCAAAAGTAACATCAAAAATTATTTAGAAAAAACAATTTTTCTAAACGGGGTCGCCCCTCGGCAGTAGTTTGGCAAACTCTCCGGGTGTATTTCTGCCATGAGAAGCTTCTCAGCAAAAAATTCATTTGCTTTGCAAGTGCCGTTCGGAGTCGGCAAAAAACTGTAGGTCCCGCCAACTTGTAAGAAAACTCAAAAAGCAACACACTACAAGTTGGAAAGCGAAGCTCGGCTAAAAATCTCGTTAGAGGTTATGATAACCTGTTGGTATATCGCCACCATTAGTATTTAGTTTTTTTCAGATTATTGCAGTATGCGGAGGCTTTTTATAAATTTGAGCACCTCCTCAGGTTTTTTTTATTCCATATCACGAACGGATTGAGAGTGATACCACCTATGTAGCAAACTCTCTTTCTTGCTAACGGAATGCATTCTCAAAGAATATGAACCGGCATTTCAGCCTCCAGTTCGCAAAACCGAGAGATTCTATCTGACAGATTCATCTTACCCAGGTAAGGTAGACTGCTCCCCAGGGTGTCGCATATCGAAACAAACCTGGCCAAAATGGGATCTTAAAAGGTCTAGACGCATTTATGCCCTAACTAGGAGGGAAATCTGCATATTGATAGGGGTATTAACCGGTCACTGCCTCATTGGTAGGCATGCAGAAAGGCTAGGTGTGCCCTACCGACGATGCTGCAGGAGTTGCAAAGATGATGAGGAGGAGGAAACAGTGGATCACCTCATCTGCAACTGTCCGGCTTTAAGCGGGGCGAGAACGCGCCTTTTGGGAGTTCCGTTCCTGGATAGCCTAAGACAGATCGCGGAACTGGACATAAAGGACTTGATGGGCTTCATAAAGTCATCTAAGTGGTTCGAGGAGGAGTAACGGTGTCGGTTTAGGAGTGTCAGTCCCGGGATTCTGCTATGTGGAAAATCCCAACAACTCAGGGATTTTCCATATGGCTGGGTCCCGGGACTGACTTTCCTTGTGTTGGTGGTATCACAACGGGCCTTTCAAAACTGGCCTAAGTGTGTCTCTGCGGCAGCCACTTGAACCTAACCTAACCTAAGGTAGACTGCAATGTCCCGTATAATACCCAGTGAAGGTTCTTAAATCCTTCCTCCTTAAATTAATGAGTCTGGCCGATGCTCTTTGGGATGATAAAGAGTTTGGCCTGGCTCTGTCCTAGGCTGCTAAGTCAATGCTGTGTTAACTGTTTGTTTCCCAGATGCTTATGGTCTCACTTACGTGAACCTTGGTGAGCCCACAGAAGGGCTCCGGACCAATAAACCCTTGTTTTGCAATAGAGAAACCATGGGTCTACGAATACTACTTTTTTTTAAATGTTTGACCACCCTAATGTTCATAAACAATTTCTCTATTTTTTTTTTTTTTGTTGCTTACAGTTTGCTTTCGGAGTGTGTTATCCAATAATGGCTTGAGAAACCGCTCATCACACACACGCACGCATACATAAAAGAGAAAGTGGGTAAAATCAATAGCAACAATGATCCACTGAGTTGGCTGTGATGTGCAAGGTGGCTTGATGAAATGGCGCAATCGTTACGTTGCTGACATGTCTTACCTATACAAAAAAAACGACAAAAGGTGTTGAAATCGAAAGTGGTCCTTCAGGTGTTCTTGTACTACTCGATAGTATTGCGAAATGCTGCGTGGGTGACAATCCTTGCCCGTATATGTAACCGGGCTGATTTGGCGCCTAAATCGATTAGGAAAGGTAAGTTCATACTGCTTGCTAGTTAGGAGAAATGATTCCTGAATTTGTCATTTAAGCTTTGCTCTGTGATTTATTTATTTAGTTGTAGAATCGATCACATTCTTGGCATGCACATATGTACGACCCTTTGCTGCGCCGGGCCAAGCAGCTCTAATGAATAAGGCATTAGGTTTGCTGTACTTTGTTTTTTTATATTTCACTATTTCAATTCTAGGATTGCCTAATTGTAGGTATGCCTCAGATATTAAATACATTTCGGCAAGAGGAAGCCGTCATACCAATGATGTGACGTAGGTAATTACCAAAATATATAATCCAGTAAAAACATGAAAAAACAACACACAAACGGACCCCTGTTAATAGTTTGCAAATTTTCGTAGATACACAAAAGAATACATGCATTAGCTCGCAGCTAGATTTCCCTTTTCGCTAAAATACTTTCACTTTTAACATTTGTATCAAGTTTTATCTAAACTTACTATTTGAATTTAGGTTCACAACGAATCTCCAACACAAATTTATTTATTGCTATTGGATTTTACTTGGACGGTGCGCAATAATTATTAAAAACACGTCTGCAATTATCGAAAGCAAGCAAAAGTCAAATGATTTTGCTTTTTTCTTGCCGGTCCATTTTACCAGTGCTGCCCAACTTAAGCTTTCGGCAGAATCGGTCCGTCAATACGTCATGTACGTGACGTACGTCGTGACAAAACGTACGTGCCGCACAGGGATGGCACATAGCGATTGACGTACGTCATGTTGAAGTAAACAGATATGTCAACAAACGCAAAACAAAAATTATTAAAAAAAAAAACATAACAAATGCAAAATTTCGGTTAAAAACATGGAAAATATACAAATAATACTTGTTATAATGATGCTAATAGAAGCAATGGAGCTTTTCCGGCGGCTTTAAAACCGCAGATGGTGGGTACGTCCATCTTTACAGGACAGGACCATCCACGGCTTTTTTGATGTGAATTTTGCATTCCCTGAGGAGTTCAGAATTAATGGAGAAGCCCATATTTGATCTACTGCTGAACCTGCTAGGGAAAAACTAACCAAGCATTCAAACCGCAGATCTATAAATAAAAATATAAATCGGCAATTACTTTGGTTAAATTTGCTTTTTCACAATTTTCACAAACGCGTTGTTAAATTGGCGGTAAAATTGATTTTGACATTTGTCACGCAGCTGCCGTTCCGTCAAAGTAGAAAATTGGCAAAGGATGCCGGATCCGTTGACTGATACTTTGTCAATCTAGCGTTTTACATGCAAAATACACACATCCTACTCGGGTGTCAGTTTCTTCCTTTTCCGGCAAGTACGTGACGGACTGATTCTGCCGAAAGCTTTAAATGTTGCCAGCAGGCTTTTAAGGTATACTGCAAATTGAAGGATTTTATGCTATTGTACATTTACACCGCACAAAATTTGGGGAAAAATTGCAAATTTGACGTTTTTTTTCGTACAAATCTCATTTTCCAAATTTGGAATTCCATCACATTTGGCCACATTCGCCGAACAATGCAATTCACAGTTCCTCAAAAGAGCAACCCTGCCCAGCAAGAACCTTAATGGGTAATTAACGTGTGAAAACTTTTGCATTATACACAGTTCTAAAAAACAATTTCAACTACTTTTTTTATGATATTGGACCAGTTCCACTAAGAAAAGAGAGAAGCCTTCTTGATTCTTCATCTAATATCTTTAAACGAGTTAATCTTGTATATTTGTATATTTGTATGTTCGGACTATCTCGAGAACCGCTTGACCGATTGGGATGAAATTTGGCACAAAGATAGTATGATGGATTCTAAGACTACCCACTTTAGGGTTGCCACTTGGGGCGGTTTACAGGGTTGCCACATATCCCATTTTTTTAAATTATGGAGCAAGATATGCCAATATGGGTATCATATGAAAGGTATTTTCGGCGAGATACCAACTAAAATATTTTCAAGTAGAGTTGCCACCTAGGGTTGCCACCTTACCACAATATATTTGTATATCCGGTACTATCTCGAGAATCGCTTGACCGAATTGGCTGAAATTTGGCATGGTGATAGTATGATCGATTTTAAGACTACCCACTTTAGGGTTGCCACTTGGGGCGGCGGTTTACAGGGTTGCCACCTATCCCTTTTTTTTAATTATGGAGCAAGATATGCCAATATGGGTATCATATGAAAGGTATTTTCGGCGAGATACCAACTAAAATATTTTCAAGTAGCGTTGCCACTTAGGGTTGCCACCTTACCACAATATATTTGTATATCCGTTACTATCTCGAGAATCGCTTGACCGAATTGGCTGGAATGGTGATAGTATGATAGGGTTGCCACCTATCCCATTTTTTTAATTATGGAGCAAGATATGCCAATAGGGGTATCATATGAAAGGTACTTTCGGCGAGATACCAACTTAAGTATTTTCAATTAGGGTTGCGACCTAGGGTTGCCACCTTACCGCAGTACTATCTCGAGAACCGGTTGACCGATTTGGATGAAATTCGGTATGGTGACAGTATGAAGGATTCCAAGGCTATCTACTTTAGGGTTGACATTTCGAGTAGTTTACAGGGTGGCCACCTATCCCATTTTTTTTAATTATGGAGCAAGATATGACAATATGGGTATCATATGATAGGTATTTTCGGCGACATATCAACTAAAATACTTCCAAGTAGGTTTGTCACCTAGGGTTGCCCGCACTATATTTCTATATCCGGTACTATCTCGAGAACCGCTTGACCGATTTGGATGAAATTTGGCACAGTGATAGCATGCCTGATTCTAAGACTATCCACTTAGGTTTTGCCACTTGGAGGGCTTTTAAGGGTGGCAACCTATCTAATTTTTTTTTTTTTTTAATATTGAGTAAAATATGCGAATATCGGTATCAAATTAGAGGTATTTCCGGCGACATATCAACTAAAATATTTCTAAGTACAGTTGCCATCTAGGGTTGTCACCTTATCGCAGTATATTTGTATTACAGGGTTGCCACCTATTTAATTTTTTTATTTATGGAGCTAGATATGCCAATATGGGTATCAAATGAAAGGTATTTTTGCTGACATACCAACTAAAATATTTTCAAGTAGGGTTGTCCGCAAAAAGTCCATTACGGCTACGAAAATTACAAAATTTTAATAATTTGCCCACATATAAAGGACAGTGTAACACGTCCTCACAAGTTTGGTAAGTAAAGTTAGCACTAAATTGATAGCACCGAGCAAGCTCGGTCACCCAGGTACTTTATTATTACTCTACATGTGTTTAAAACATCAAGGTGGTGCAGTATAAATGTACTATTAATGGGTAATTAACTTGTGATAACTTTTGCATTATGAACAGCTGTAAATAACAATTAAGAAAATGTACCAAATTTACCAAGAAAAGACAGAAGCCTTCTTGACTCTTCATTCATTATTACTATACAGGTGTTTAAACTATTGAAATATTTGTATATTGTAGCAATTTTTTAATTTAAATAATTTGAAGAAAAAATATTTGTCATATTTTTTCAGTCTATAATTTTTCCTTTAACAAATAACTTTGTCCTTACGCATTTTATTATTAGTAAAGCATCTTGCATTTCATAAAATACCGTGATTAAATAATAGGTTATGAGCGATTTAAAAGATCACGGAATACCGCAGTTTGCTGGCGTTGGATTTGACGACTAGCAATTCAGGATGAAAATGCATTTCGATGCTCTCGAGCTGGCGGAAGTTTTAACGGGCTTTCCACCAGCTGAGGATGCGGCGAAGGCAGAATTTATCAAGAAGGATAAAAAGGCTAAGGATATTCTAGTCGGATTCGTGCATAACGACTGCTTGGGTTATGTTCGAGAAAGAAGTTCGGCTAAAGAGATGTGGGACAGTCTCCAGATGGGATTTACAAGAAAATCCATTGTGAGTCAGATTTTAGTGCGCAAGCAGCTAGCAACGCTTCGCATAAAGGACGACGACTCAGTAACGGCACAGTTCCTTACGTTTGACAATTTGGTGAGGCAATTGATGATGGCTGGTGCTAAAATCGATGATGAAGATCTTTTAGCCCAATTATTTTTTACATTACCGGGGAAATTCGATCCGCTTGTGACCGGGTTACAAAATTTGAGTGATGGGAATTTGAATCTCAATATCGTTAAAGAGAGATTGTTAGCGGAAGAAATTAAATTGTGTGATCGTCAGCAAAGAGATTGCATTGAGAAGACAGCGTTTGCTGGTAAAAAGAATTTCAAGAAGTTTACAAAATTTCAAGGAAAATGTTTCAAGTGCGGTAAAGCGGGCCATAAGGCTAAAGATTGTCGACAAGTGGAGGCTAGAAGTGCTGTTGTTAAAAATAAATCTACGCGTATTTGTTTTGTTGCTGAGCGTGGTAATGAACTGAAAGGCAGATCGAATTCGAAATTGATTTTTAAATTGGATTCTGGAGCAAGTGACCATTACGCTACCGTGTAAAGCGGGCTACCCACCTGACAAGAAATGCCTCAAGAAAAAAACGAGCATATATTTCTTGTGCCTGGTCAAGAAATTTTGACGTTTACCATATTTTCCATTTTTTTTGCAAATTACTGTTTTAAAAATGTATAAAACATGTGTAGCGAAATATGTACTCACCTTTGCCGTGAATCTGCACGCTTACCTCAAGAAATATATACGAGCATACTTATTTCTCGATATAAAGTAGCGTTGCCAACTATCGAAAATTGTGGTATTTTTTCTTATGAGCTGAGTATTGACTTAAGAAAATCTGACGTGTGAAAACGTTTCTTGACCATTTCTTGAGCGTTTTTTTATATGGTGTTTGACATTTCTTTGCAGGTGAGTAGCCCGCTTAAATGAGGCTTAACAAGAGAGTGTGCACAAGAGCAACGGCAGGCAAAGCTTCTAAACTATATCGCCAATTTCCAATGTACACGTGTTTGACAACAGAATATACCAGCAAATATAAACTATTTTGAAGGAAATAAAACCAGGTAATTATGAAAAACTATAAAAGAAAAAAAAAAAAACATGTTAACGTTTTAAAAAGAAGTCTTCCCTTCATAGTCACCAGCCCGCAGGACAGTGCACAAAAGAAGTAAAATAGATAAATAATTAGATTTTAAGTTTTAATTCAATTATTTATTTTTAAGTAATTGTGTTACCTTTTAAATTAAAAAAAACTTGGAATAGCAACTTATCATTTTTGACATTTCATGACAATGGTCAGCTGTGATAGTTTTATGATCAGCACTGGCAGTTTGAGCTTGTTTACAATGATCAGTCATGATAGTCTTATGGTTAGCAATGACACAACAATACAGTGAGAGAGAGCAGTGCAGATATATGTTTATTTAGAGCGCATAACTAATGTGCTGAAGTGAAACAAAAACTCACACGTACACATTTGTTTATTCAGCATTGCGCAAACCTCCATGAGTGTGTGATCAAAAGTTTGTATGGAGTCCTGACAATTAGACAGCCAGTAATGACCCTACAAGACGGGCTGATATTTTTACTAACACACTCACACTTTAAATTGTCAATGCTGATATTTTTTTTAACAGAATACTGACAATTGTCATAGCTGACTGTCATATGACGCATAAAACGATTATATGAAATGGTGTATTTTCAATTATTGTTAAAACTTTAAAAAATTTTGTACGATGTTCATTATTTTCAAAATATAATTAAAAAATACGAAGCGGTTTGCTGAAAAAAAGAAGAAATAATTTACAGTCTGGAAATGCAGACAACATTGGAACCTTCGATGCAATACGTTCATTGGAAAATTGGTTTGCTTGCTGGTCAAAAAGTGTTTTTATTGAAGTAATGCCCGGTGCTTATGACCCAGCAAATCATGCTACCGCAGCAACTGTTCCACCAATATATTTTTCCAGAGACATCAGAAAGTACATCATTCCGCAACGGTTCCTCCGTTCGCATGCGCCTTAGATAAAACGCACATTAGAAGCACTACGTACATAGATCATTAGTTTGGGGGCACATAGCTCTCCTACAGCACCTGATACATTTGTTCCTTTCATTTTGCAAAGAAGTAGAAGTGCGTATACCATAAGATGAACGCATACCAACGTCGGAACAGTGGGGTCTATCAGCTATGATGTTTATTAGCAAAGGACAATTGTGTTGTAGCAAATAGTGCACGTTCCAAAATAAATAGTTAATGTTTAAGATATTGTTTATATGTATATTTATGTACATTATTAACACATTTTGCATACATATGTATATATATTATTTAAAAAGAAATAAATATTTTAATACTAAAAACAAAAAGCAATTTATCATTTTTGACAGGTTATGACAATTGTCGGTTGTGAGATCACTTTGACGATATTTATGAAGTCATCATTGATCAAAAATAACGTGAGAATGAAGAGTACACATCTATCATTATTTAAAATTATTAATGTGTTAGAGAGAGACAAAAACTCACACGGACACAGTCGTTGACATCAACTTTTTCTTATTCCTCGTGTGAAATGATTGAAACGATGATCGTTTAGCTGGCAGCAATGACAATCAAATGTTGTATCAAATGATTGTCATCTGTCTTGTAGGGGAGTATCACATGTTGTGTCAAATCAACGTCATTGTTCTTGTAGGGAAGTTTCGTCCAAAAATTGAATGCTCTAAAACTACGAATATATTAACTATCAAACGAAAGGAATGAACTATCAAAGGACTACAAAGTCAAAGTTTCACAAAGTTTTATCTAATTGGGGCTTTAGTACAAAAAATTTTGAGATTGGCAGCACTGTTTATGCATACGTTCCACTCGAATTCCACAATAACAACAAACTTCTTTGTTTACTAATTTTTACAAAAAATTTCTTATCACTATCGGTTTTTCGTTCTTATCAGAGAATCTGGGATTTAGTCAAACACGAGACGAAAGCTGAAGATGTCTATCTATAGCGAATTAGCAGAGGTAAACGTGCGGTTTCTTCTATTTAGTTTTATATATGAATCTAATAATTGAAACAATCACCCTACTGACTAGGATCATCCACGTAAGCTAATACCGCAGCTATGCCGACAATTCTATCATCTTGGGTAAGAGTACTTAGTAACCACAGAATTTTGTTAATTCAAATAATTACGCATGAACAAACATGATTCTAGTTGGGTAACCGGCACTGGCGGTGGAATGAGCATCAAGCACAAGTAAGTATTCACATACAAATTTACTTGAAAAGTACTATAGTACCTAGATTTATTATGAATGAGCAGCAATGAGATTTACATAGCGCCATCGGGTGTACAAAAAGAGCGCATGCAGCCAGAGGATTTGTTCGTGCAGGATAATGAAGGCAAAGATATACAACTGCCGCCGGATTATAAAAAGTATTGAACATTTCTTGGTACATCTCATCGTGCATCATTTAATTATATATTTATCTTATTAGACTAACAAAAAGTCAGTGTACACCACTATTCATGTTGGCTTATCGCCATCGTGGTGCCCAAGCAGTTATACACACACATTCTCAACATGCAGTAATGGCAACTTTATTATGGCCCGGAGAAGTGTTCCGATGTACACATTTGGAAATGATTAAAGTATGTATGGTACCAAGGAAAGATCATGGGAAGACCCTTCGTTACAACACCAACATATTTCAATATATTTTTTAAAAACGCCCTATCTCGAAATTTCTTTGAAGAATCCTCTATTTCAGAATTTTTTTTAATACGACCTACATATTTGAAAATTTGTTCCAAGAGGGTCCTATTTCAAAATTTAATTCAAAAACACCCGGTCTTCTCTATGAATATATCGAATTTTCATTGGAATAGATCGTTTTTGAAACTCATTCTGATATAGGGCGTTCTTGAACCGTATTTTGAAATAGGGCGTGATTGAAAAAATCTTAAATAAAGCTTTCTTCAAAGAAATTCTTTAAACTACTTTTTACAGGGCATTTACGATGAAGACTTAAAACGCTATTTACGTTACGACGAAGAGTTGGTTGTGCCGATTATTGAAAATACGCCTTTTGAAAGGGATTTAGCGGATAGCATGTATGCGGCTATGCTTAAATATCCTGGATGTAGCGCGGTACTAGTTCGCAGGCATGGAGTATATGTTTGGGGCCAAAGTTGGGAGAAGGCTAAAACAATGTGAGCTTATTATTTATGGGATATCGACAGTGTACGTGTAAAATCATCTTTTTCAAGTATTTTTCCCTCTTTTACAAAATGTATTCGAGCTCTTCAAGAATGAGTCAAAACGCGTTAACTCAAAAAAGTTCAATACTTTTTCAGTTGATATAGTGGATTCCTAAAAATGTTGAGGGGAAACTTTCCGAGAGTTCGGCACGTTTTGGGAAAATCTGCTTTGGGGGAATTTTAGGAATATTACACTTTCCGATAAGATAGCCAAGGTTTAATAGATTTTTTTTTTGTGTGAAACACCTTTGACACATTTGGCCGCGGCAACATGTTGCCATTTTTGCAAATCCAATGTCATTACATTTTGCATTTTTAAATGCAAACTGTTCCTAAAATATGAGTTTCCTTTTCATTCTGTGATCTGTGTAACCCTATCTGTCCAACATAAAAGAAAGAAAATTCCTAGACATTCTGCAACCTCGGAAAGTCAACCCAATTTTGAAACAGGATTTTGTGGATAACATTTCTGAGAAGGGCACTGTTTAAAGTAAAAAAATAAATTTTATCAGCTTTTTAAAAATATTTTCAAATATAGTGATCATAATTTCAGCCAACGGTCTTTCTCAGTTTTTTTTTTTTTTTTCAAAAAAGCAATTCTTTTAAAGTAGCCCAGAAAATTTTTCAAAAACGCCCTATCTTAGCTCAAAATCTGTTGAATTTTCATTGAGACAGGGCGCTTTTGAAACCAATTTAGAGAAAGAGCGTTCTTGAAACAAATTTCGAAATATGGCGTTATTGAAAATATTCTGAGAGCGTTCTTCAAGCAACTTCCAAGATAGTGTTTTTGAAAAATATTTTGAAATAGGTGATCTTCCACTTAGCAGGCGATATGTGTTCTTAGAGGCATATTTATGTATAACTGAATTTATTTTAGGTCGGAATGCTATGACTATCTTTTTTCTATTGCCGTTGAGATGAAAAGACATGGGTTGAATCCCGAAAAAAATTAAGGCTTTATTGAGAAGAAAAGTATAACATATATTAATAATACGTTTTTGCATTTATTTAATTAAAAAAATTTATATTTATTAGGTAATTTCAGTTATCAACTATCCAATAAATACTATACGATTGTTTAAAACTACAACATTTTTCAATTCAATTGCAAAAATATTTCGTCTTTTCGGAGCGCCGAGAAATTAATTTTGCAATTTGACAATTTATTTTTTTGTTTGTTGTGTGAAGTGTGAAACGGGAATATATCTCGCTTTCACACAACATTGAATTTGTCAAAATTTTGTTTTGCCCCAATCCGTTTCACAAATCAAAAAACGGAGTAGAAAATTTCCGCGCTTTCTAGTGAGACAAAAAACGGAGCATTAGAAATGGCATCCTCGATTCATACGAAGATATGGCAACTACCAGATTTTAATGAATTCCACACTTTCTTCATTTATATGCACACATGACATTCGTATCAACGCTGTCATTCTCATTTATGCTTTTGCTAGCGAAGAATTTGTGATTGTCCCACGTTGTTTTTAAGTAGAAACGCAAAAAGTTTTTATCAAAAATCAGCAAAATAAAATACTTTAATATCAGTGATTTCCATAAAGCGCCATTCTTCTTCGGAAATTGTAAACAAATTTCAATCGTTTGCAAGTGAAAATTTTCTACGCTTTGATTAAAATAAAACGATCTTCCAGAACTACCGTTGGATGTGCGGAGAAAATCATGCCGAAAAGGAAGTAAATTATTTCTAATTACGTCAACAAAAAAGCTTATTGGAATATTTATAAATATATATGTACTTCGTATGAATTTATGTGCAAATATTTAGAAAAGAACAGTAATATATAAAGAATAACGGTACCAAAAAGAAAATCTGCATAGACCTGTTTATGTATATCAAAAGGCGCAGCAGCAGCAGCAGTAAAAGTGAAATAAATTTTTGTGCCTACCGCAGCAGTACAGTCCGATACGGTGTTTGCGAATTCCGTTTGATACCAACAAATGTGCGTTGTGGATTTATTATCAGTGTACAGTTGCAAAGTTTTTTGTTAATATAATTTACAAGCTTTTCGTTGGTGGTTAAACCTTTCTATGTAAAAAAATTGGAATTGTAATAGAAACGTATCTAAAACCATTGTATGGTAAATGCAGCAAAGAAATAGAAAACCTTTAAAATGGAAATAGCTGAATCAGATTTAACTGACTTGCTGTCAGTGTTCTCGAAAAAAGCCTTTGATGCTGGCACAACCGAAGCTGGATCATTGGTAAGTAGAATTAATTTGGGTCAGCTTTATGCATTTTTCAAATATTTTTCTTATATGCACTCTATCGCTTTTAGGCGTGAAGCCCATTTTGCATATACATATGTACATACAAGTCACGTTTTTTTGCGTTGTTGTAAATGCTCGAATGTACGAGTCGTGTTCGGAGACCGGCATATTGCACATCGCTACTTTCGTGGTTAAACTGTTAAGTTTTTTTTCCTGTTGGTAGGTTGGTCTGAATTTTGGTGGCTTTTTACCTTCCTTCAAACAAAATGACTGTCTTTCTGCAAAGTCAAATGCTTGAAGGTCGAGTCTCTCTCATGGTCGTAAGAGGCGACTAATATGCACATAGGTAATGACGTGCTACTCGATGGTTGATCTACGGATATGATTCCTCTCACCTCTCATTACCCATCTTCCTCACGGATGGAGGGATGACATGACCTAGAAGGTTCCAATGGTCATACCAAATCGCTACCACGACAGTCGGGCAGTACCGCATCGTACCGGGGTCATATCCGGCCAAGGACTGTCAACTTCGGCATCACTCCCCAAAACCTTCGGGGAGTGTTTTGCTGTTAACAACAACAACAACAGTCTCATTCATAGCAAAGATGTACACATGAACACTTAATCCAGAACTTCTTATGTGTTTTGTTTTCATTGGATTGATGTACCTATGGCTCGGAATCATGAACGGTGTCAAGAGAAGATGATATGGCCCTTGGAGTATTTGGGTGAAAAGTTCTCTGGAAGATTTATGGTCCTTCCCGTGATGCCACCTGTAAATATCAAAAAGATTAAACGATTAGCTGTACGAGCTTTACTATGGAACGGACAAAGATGATCCAGCCCAGAAGCTTTTCCTATCGTCAGCCGAATTTTGCAGCAGAGGAAGCGGGAGTTGAGGTTTCCAATTGGCGCCAGTTGTCGCTAAAAAGGGATGACTGGCGTGCTTTGATAGGCAACGGCCAAAATCGCCTAGGCGATAAAGCGTAAATAAATGACCTTTGAAATCATTATTTTACAAAGTATTTATTGCAATGGTATCCGCTGAAACGGGTGTGGACCTACTTTGAAGCCAAACTGCAATTTTTTTAAATCTGATTGAGCTTCTCATAGAGAATGTCACAGTAGGGTGGGTGGATTTGATAAAGTTTCGTAAAGAAAATATTATGAGTTTAAAAGTCTCACAATTGAAAAAGGGGCATGTATTTGAAACTCTGGGTATGCATGACTTGATGAATGTCCTATCAACAGGAATATTTACTGTCACAGCGTAAAATGTCGCATACAAAATTTTCCTCGAAACTTTGACGTCGAATTCGGGGGGATAAAATTTTTAGACCTATAGTTTCTTCAGCAAAGTAGCTTCAACAATTTTATAAAACTCGGACATGACTTGGGGAAAAAACGAATTAAATGTTAATGCTGTGATAATACTATGTGATAAACTATGTCAATACCATTCTCACAGAAAAAAGTGGGAGTTATAGAAAAAATAGGCGTCACATCTGCCATACCAACTTGTTGTTGTTGTTGTAGCGAGGCCCAAATGTCAGACAGGGTCACCCCGAGTGTATTGCTCTTGGCCGGGTCGATATAAGAAAACAGCCCGGGTCGTTTCGGCACGGTGGGTACAGCGCAAGTACTGGTACCGTTCTCGTAGAAACGGCAATACAAGAAACTAGCCGTGTAGGCCATGTAGGTCATTTAGCGTTACCCAGGGTGCACCAACGGGGAGGCAACCTACTCTTACACCAACTTAATTTTTGATGCTGAATATATCTAATAGAGGTCCTGGCAGGGACCAGAAAATTAGTATGAAGATACACTATGTATAACAATACCAATAACGGAAAAAATGGGAGCAATGGAGAAGTTATCATAAATGAAAACTGTGAATATTATACGTCCCTTATTTTAGCGGCGATAGGTTGGCGAAATCAGTTGAAAACGAATAGTCAAAAAATTGTCGGATCAAGTTGAAAATTTGCCAGAATTAGTAGCTAATTAATTGCCAAAAGAAAAAATTTATAGCTCTTCAAATTTTTTTTTTATGACATTTTTCGCCAAAATAAGACTGAAGTTAGCGAAACGAATAGTCGAAAAATTGTCGGATCAAGTTGAAAATTTGCCAGAATTAGTAGCTAATTTATTGCCAAAAGAAAAAATGTATAGCTCCTCAAATTGTTTTTATGAAATTCTGCGCTAAAATAATAATTATTAAATAAAAATGTACATAGTTACATAATCCACAGGTAAATTGGCAATAAATTAGCTACTAATTCAGGCAAAATTTCAACTCGATCGGACAATTTTTCGACTATTCGTTTCGCTAACTTCAGTCTTATTTTGGCTAAAAATGTCATAAAAAAAAATTGTAAGAGCTATAAATTTTTTCTTTTGGCAATTAATTAGCAATCACCCGGGTGACTGTATTTAATAAAATGTAAATGAACAACAGGTAAAAACAAGTATGCGGAAATAGTGCAGTTGAGTATATTGTAACATTATCAGCATCTGGTAACCTTATCAGCTGTTATATATACGCATATATATATTCATATCTGTATAGCTTCTGATTTGGTCACCCAGGTGACTACGTCGGCCAGAACAAGAAAAAAATTTTCAACTTCTAATATTTGGCTATAAATAAATTCTTTAAACTTTGTTTTGTATTTTTTCTACTTGAAATTCCTTATTCTTAGATGTCAGAGAAAATAAGCTAACTGAGTTGATTAAAAATTGGTCTTTTCGTGCCTCAAATGTGAAATAGTCACCCGGGTGACTCGTCGGCCGAAGTAGGGTTAAGCCATTTCAGCTACTGAAATATGTAAATTTATATGATTTTCGATATCGAAAAAGGGGGAGTGGTTATCATCCGATTTCGCCTATTTTCAATAGCAACCTACCTTGGCCAGAAAGTAACCTGTATACAAAATTTCACGGACATGCCTCAGGGCGGATTTCTCAACTAGCCGTCAACTTAACGCTCACTTTAAATTTTATCGGTCAGTTCATCCTCCTGTTAAATAAAGGGCAAATGAACTGGCTAGGCGGCCGCCGTGGTGTAGCGGTTAAGTGTTCGGCCTTCTACAAAAAACTGTAGGTCCCGCCAACTTGTAGGAAAACTCAAAAGCAACACACCACAAGTTGGAAAGAGAAGCTCGGCTAAAAATCTCGTTAGAGGTTATGATAACCTGTTGGTATATCGCCGCCATTAGTTTTTTTTTTTTTTTTTAAATGAACTGGCTGTTAAACTGACAGTGAATTGACAGTGAATTTTGACGTTAACAGGCATTCGAGAAATCCGCCCTTAATGAACTTTTTTTTCAAACCTAAGAACTTTCATATATGGAACTCTATATTTATCTCGATTATTTTGCGCCGTTACGCAATAACCGTTATGTGGACAAAATTATAATACTATTGTACTAGTACTGGTACGCTGGGTATAAAAATAAATAAAAATATCAGATAGACAATGACTTTAATTCATATGTGCATACAAAAGTATGTATGTATGTACCTATGACCGAAATATTTCCTAAATGCATATCGACACCGGCAACTTTATAAAGACATTCCACAGAAATAAAAAAAATACCTATATAAATTGAGAATAAGGTGGCTAAACGGCATTGCAGTTCGAACAACAGACGACAAAATCACGACCGTATTTATTTATTTATCAGAGATGGAAAGTAAAATCTTTAAAATTATACCAGTTTCAATCTTTTTAAGTTAAAAGGTACATTTAAATTAATTCAGGTACAACTCTGTGATAGAGTGTACCTATATTACGAGCGTTAACGACTCTCACAATTCTACATACATAGAGTTGAGTGTTTTAGTTCAATGAAGTGATTATTTTGATTCTAGGACCCCCACCCCTGGGCTAGTTCTTTAGGATCTTATTAAACTATAAGCAGATGTCCGCCAATTTGTCCGAGAAACTTGAATAAACGGTTTTTTTTGAATATCTTGTCTCCAGCGTCGCCTAGCGGAATATAATTTTGTATCAAAATTCTTCCTTCCACAACAAACATAAGTACATACGTCGTAGAAAGTAGCAAAAACGCGCCACCTAGGGGGTTAGTTTTTTGCGACATATTTTGATTAAAACTCAAACATACGTGCCAAAAATGAACAGTATCAGATCATAAATACGGATTTTGCATTTATAGCAACTCCAGCGGCTTCTAGCGGAGACAATATATCCTATGTTAAATATCCTACTGTCAAAGTTTGGCGAAAATCGGTTCAGTAGTGTTTGGGCCAATTCGATACAAAAAACCCTTGCGATTTTTTATAATAGGTATGTATATGTAAATATCAGGGATGCAAACCGGTTCTGCACCGAACCGGGTTTTGAACCGAATCACAGCGGGTTTTCAGTCTTTGAACCGAACCTTTTTTTTTAGATGTATGAATCGAACCGAAAACCGCAAACCAAAGTTGTGCAATCTGAAGGAACGCATTATGGCAACGCGGCCTTAGCTGTGGGAAAACGAACATGTCGAATATGAAAACCTAAAGTACTTCACGAACATTCTCATACGCGTTCTTTAAATTCTGTGGTATTTTTGGAGTAATTTCTAAAATCTTATAAAATAGCATTTTATTTAATTTTATATATTATTTACTTTATTGTTATATATTAGGGTGATTCAAATACAAAAAAAAAAAATAGGTTTTTCGGTCTTACCCCCGAAACTTTAGGTATTGATGAGAAAATAAGCCATGCAAAAAATTAGCGCTAACTTAATCCTTAGGGGTGGCTATTTTTTTCGCCATACATTTCGTATAGGGAAAAAGTCATTTTTTTTTTTTCAAAGTAAATTTTCTTTTAATATTTGAAACTTTTTTCAAAATATTTTTACATATTCTTAAAATTGAAGCTTTAAATAAAAAATTAAAATAATTACAGCCATTGAAAATTTACTAGATTTTATACTGTGTATGTGTGTGCAATAGTACAAGACTCGAGTTATTTTTAAATGGGTGTAATTATTTTAATGGTTAAGATAATCACACATGGCTTACCATTTTGGAAGCTTCAACTTTAAGAGCATGTGAAAGTATTAAAAAAAAGTTTTAAAAGACGAGAGTTATATTATATTATAAACGTCCGAGTCGCTCGGTTTATTCTTTTACAATGGCCGTTTCGATTTGAAGCGTACACTAGTAACGCTGGTTTCTATTTTATATTTACACGGTTGCATTTAGTACTAAGAATATTTTGTCTTAAGGCTATGTTTAATATGTACTGAAGGTCGTTTTACACGATATGTCTTTAGACTTACAATGTGTTTACATTAACCAAGCTTACAGCTCGGCCAAACTGACAATAGATCGACCGCGATCTATATTTACTAACTACATAAGCTATTGTTTACAATTAATAAATAAATGAATTGAAAACTGAAAATTGTGCTTTGATTTTATGAACATGACAATCGACATTATACTCATCAGTTTATCTATTTGTCTTAACCTACTTAAACTTTTTTATATCTACGATCATCTTTTATACATTACTCGGCCAATCTGACCATTGATCGCCCTCGATCTAAAGATTTACAAAATATTTATATCATCGGGTGAACTTATTTGTTTATTAATTGGCAACAACCATTTTCTTATTCTGTTGGCTTCGATAACACCATCGTACGGAAGTTGAGTAAGTTGGCAGTTGTCTACATCGCGTATTACATATCTATCGTTTTCTAGTACTTTATGTACAACGTACGGTCCCTTATATTTAGGTACAAACTTTTTGTTTGTTCCGGTTTCAGTACTGACATTACGCACTACAACGAAATCACCTTCATGGTATTTTTTTGCGGCTTTACTATGTTTTAAAAAATATTCCAAATTGTATTCTTGCAATCGAGCTATAGAATCAGCAGCTTTTGAACGTATCAATTGCAAGTCATCCCGCTTTGTTTCAATTTTAGTTTCAAGATATTCTGTTAATTCGTCTATTTGTTCTCCTCTCTGTTCTACCCCAAATAATAGCATACTAGGCGTATGTTTTGTGGACTTGTGCACCGAATTGTTGATTGCATATTCTACTTCGAGAAGCTTATTTGACCAGTCTTCGTGATTTATATTGTCACATAATTTTCCCAACATGGCTTTTATTATTCTATTAACCCTTTCGGCTTGGCCGTTAGCTTGAGGTGATGCCACTGCAACCTTAACATGGGATATGTTTCTCTTCAACAAAAATTGTGAGAATTCTAGAGATGTAAAACAACTCCCTCTGTCAGAAATTATTCGCCTTGGACGGCTATAATAACTGAAGTATTTGTCCAAGGCGGAAGTCACTTCACGAGTACTAGTGGAGTTTGTTGGATATAATTTGACAAACTTTGTAAATGCGTCAATTACAACTAAAATATGTTTTCTTTTTGACTTGATTGATGGCAACGGCCCAAAATGGTCAACGTGAATTGTATCGAACGGAACTGGATTTTTCGGAATATTATGCAAGTTTCTTTCATTCAAGCGTATTGGCGTAGCATACATAATGCATTTCAAACAATTATGAATAAAATCGTCTATTTTTTTCCGCATACCTGGAAACCAGTAATGCCTATAAATTTTATCGTGAGTTTTGTCAACTGCCTGGTGCCCTATTTTCTCATGCATAAGTCTAATGACATTATCTTCCATTTCGGATGGGACGTATAAAACTTTTTTTTCATTTTCCTTTAATTTAAAAACTAACCCGTCTTCTAAATCAAAATCTTTAACAATACCTTCTTCCATGCGCCTTTTTAAAGTTTTTATATTTTCATCGCGTTCCTGAGCTACTTGTATATGAAAATCGACGTCGTTTGCGTCTAGAACAGCGGCAACGTGACATCTGCTTAAAGCATCAACATGCCCCATAGAGGTGCCTTTACGGTGTTGTATAGTATAGTTATAATTTTCTAACTCTAACGCCCATCTAGCTATTCGGGAGTTTACTTGTTTCCGGGCCAAGGTAAGCATCACTGAATTACAGTCCGTCACTATTTTGAATGGAATACCTTCTAAATAAATTCTAAATCGCCTTAAGGCGTAGATTATGGCAAGCGTCTCTAATTCGAAACTGTGATATTTAGCTTCGGCCCCCGTAGTTGATTTTGAAAAATATGACACCGGATGAAACTTTCCGTCACTGTGTTTTTGTAATAAAACAGCTCCAAAACCCAAAGCACTGGCATCGCAATGTAATTCTGTTTCTTTTTCGGGATTATATATAGCTAAAATAGGCGACTTTATGAGTCTAGATTTTATTTCATCGAAAGCTCTAATACAACTTTCGTCAAAATTGAAGTTACTATTCTTTTTCAGCATGTTTGTTAAGGGCCTCGCGATTTCCGAAAATGATTGTATAAATCGTCTAAAATATGAAAATAAACCGACACACGATTGAAGTTCTTTTAAGTTTTTCGGGAAGGGATAGTTCTTTATGGCATTAATGTGTGAGTCACTAGGTGCCAGACCGGCAAGAGAAACTGTGTAACCCAAGTACTCAATCATCGAAAATCCAAACCGACATTTCCGCAAGTTAAGTTTTAAACCGTGTTCCGATACTCTCCTCAGTACCTTTTCTAGCAATAATTTGTGCTCGTTATAATCGGAAGTTGCTATTAATATATCGTCCATATAGACTGTTATCTTTCTTGCGTCAATTAAATCCCTGAAAACACTATTTACAAATCTTTGAAACGTAGCCGGAGCGTTCTTCAAGCCAAACGGCATTTTTAAATATTCGTACTGTCCACTGGGCGTAACAAAGGCGGTAAGAGGAATGGAATCGGCAGCTACACTAATTTGGTGAAACCCGTTTTTTAAGTCTAATATTGAAAATATTTTTTTATTTTCCAGATATTCTATGCAATCGTCAATAAGTGGCAAGGGATAGTTATCTCTCACTGTTATTTTGTTCAACCCTCTATAGTCGACGCATAAACGTGTTTGACCATTTTTCTTCCGTACGAGTACAATGGCAGATGCATACGGTGAATTACTCGGCCGTATTATTCCCTCTGCTTGTAGATCATTAATAATATCTTGAACCTTACTACGTTCTGCAAATGAAAGGCGCCTAGGCGAACAGTGAAACGGAACGTTCGTTGTAAGATGAATCTTCATTTCATACTTAAGCGGGTTAAATGTAACATTTACTGGGTTAACATAAGTGTCTTGTATTAATGACCTTATTTCGGTTTGGCATGTTTTGTCTAACTCATGACTAATATCTAGCATTTCGCTTTCGCAATCGATTTCGATACCAAAAACATCCGGTACATTACAAAAAGTTTGTTCCTCACTGCTTTCTTCATTTTGCCCTAACTCAACTTCCGGAAACTCCAGTGTTATGTCTACTTTGCAATTTTCTGCCTTGCATTTAAATATATCGTACTTACTTAGTCTATAACTTAGATTTCTCATCAAGGAATTGCAAGTGATTTCTTCTCTTTTATACAAGTTCAGTAATTCAGTTTTATTAAATTTAATTTTTTTCTTAGTTAAAGTAATATTAAATGATTTTAAAAAATTTCGCCCCAAGATAACGGGCACAGACATTGCAACGTCTGGCAAAACATAAATAAAAATACTTTTATACTGTCCTTCAGTTTTTATAATACATGTTGTCCCATATAGAACTTTTAATCTCCCTCCCCCAACGCCTCTGTAGTTTTTCTGCGGCACTTTCGGATGTTTCTTGGCATTAGCGGGCAGACAGGATTGCCTAATAAAACTAGCCGGACTGCCAGTATCAAAAAGAGAAAGATATTGTTGAAAACTTGCACTTCCTCTTAGATTTACATCGAATGATATACTTACTAGGTTAAGAGAATCCAATTCTCTGAGTTCGTCATCTATTGCGGCAACCTGCTTTCCAGGAACGGCTTTCAAAATCTTCTTCGGGTTATTACACTCCCTATGGTTATGACCCATTTGCCAGCAGCGGAAGCATGAACCCCTTGCACGCAGCGGAAACGGACAATTCGGTTTGATGTGACCTTTCTGCGAACAATTATAGCACAAAGGATTGTCGGCAGTAGTATCAGCACTTGGTGTTTTAGCGGCAACGGTAGATGGTTTTGCATTTCTGAAATCGGCAACGGCATTTTGTGATAAATATTTCTGCTGGTATCTGTTCACTAATTTCTTTAGCTCCTCCAACGTGCGAGCTCCTACCAGAAGATTTATGTTGCGAACTTTGTTGCCAATGCCATCGATTATAAAATCGATTACTTCAGTCTCATTTATGTCAGAGCGCTTCGCTATGGCTTGCATTACTAATATGTAACAATGTAAAGACTCTTCGTCTTTCTTCCACTGACGACGGGCCAACATTCGGTACACATCTCGGCGAGAAACCACCGTACCGAACTCATTGAGCAGTGCCTGTTTCAGTGATTGGAACGTGAATACGTTAGCAGTCATCAAAAATTGGCGAGCTGTACCCGTAAGCGAACGGCGTAAGCCCAAAAACATAAACTGGTCATCCGCACCAATACTTGCCATTACTTCCGAAAATTCTCGCAAGAAATCAATCACGGAATGGGAAATGTCGTCACCACTGAACTTCGGAATAGCGTATTCTACGTCACTAAATTCAACCTGTCGCCTATTGGCAGATATCGATGGCGTTATATTTTCCAGCTCCCTGATTTGGCGTTTTAATTCTAAAATTTCCATTTGCTTTTTTAGTTCTTTTATTTCATCATCAAGAGCAGCGGCGGCAAGTTTGTTCATACGCAATGAAATGTTAGCGGCATTGTCGGCAGTGGTAGTTGGGCCAGTAATTGCGTCGTCGGCAGAGCGTCGGCTTGTGACGCCATAATTTTCGACAATAACGGAATTTTTGTTACCTGAAGTAGCAGCATTACCATCGGTTTCGGCAGAGGTGGTTAAAGTGGCAGCAGCGGCGCTAGCAGAGGCGTCATGAGTACCGGCAGTAATTATATTTTTGGCGTCTGCAGATTTTTTAGCGGCGGTAATTTCCTGCCAAGCAGCGACGTTGGCAGCGGCGCCTTCGTCAGACACCGTATCGAAAACGCTATAAGTGGCGTCACCAGCGTTCAAAATGGCTTCTCCAGCAGCGGCTGTGGCATTAACGAAGTATACTGTACACCCTGCTTGATTTGCCGCATCAGAGGTACTTCCTCCTGATGGAGTACCATTGTGAACATCGATCAGCTTTCCTTTTCCATTTGTGTCATCGTAGCGATCATTTCCCACCAACTCATCCATGTCTTCTTCAGATGCCATTTCCAATTGCCTTGAGTGGTTATAGAGGCGCTTCAGTTGCGCCATTGTGGCGGTCGGTGGAAAGTCAATTTCAAGAGCTCTTAAAGCTTCAATCAGAGCCTGTTTGTTCCAGCCTGATGCCATTTTAGTTTTTTATTCGACGATTAAAAAAAAATTTTTTTTTTCTTGTTGTATAAAATTATTATTTAATATAACTTTGGTTTGCCACACCTGAGGCTAAAAGACGAGAGTTATATTATATTATAAACGTCCGAGTCGCTCGGTTTATTCTTTTACAATGGCCGTTTCGATTTGAAGCGTACACTAGTAACGCTGGTTTCTATTTTATATTTACACGGTTGCATTTAGTACTAAGAATATTTTGTCTTAAGGCTATGTTTAATATGTACTGAAGGTCGTTTTACACGATATGTCTTTAGACTTACAATGTGTTTACATTAACCAAGCTTACAGTTTCAAAAATTAGAAGAAAATTCACTTTGAAAAAAGTCCCATTTTTCTCCATACAAAACGTATGGGAAGGGCGAAAAAAATAGCCTGCCCTAAGTGTTAAGTTATAGCGTTTTCTTTTCTGCGCGAAAATATCGCCCTCGCCTCATGCCCGCTAAAAGCCATGTTCTGTTGTAAAATAGGAATTATCTTCATAGAGGGCGTCACTATCTTTTCTCAACCACCCTTCCCTATAAAATTGTAAAAACGCAAAATTTCTTGCCCTCGCTCTCGTAGAAGGTGCGGCTATTTGCACTGATAAATGGCAATAACAAACAAAACATCATACCTTTTTTTTATTTCTTTTTTAGTTTTTGGATTGGTTGAATAAGCCCTGACCGGTTTACGAACCGGTTCAAGTTTTATCAAGGTGTTTCGAACCACAGCGATTTTTGGAGTGGTTTGCATCCCTGGTAAATATAGAAGATATCTTGACCAAACAAACTAGTTCAATAGTTTGTAATAGCAACCTAACCTTATAATGGTCAAGAAAAGCTACTTGTATTATTAAAAGAAAATCCATTAGATTAGTTTACTTTTCTGAACGAACTATTTTAATTAAAGGATTTCGTTCACTTGTTGCTTAATTGTGGTACAACTTAAAATTTTGATATCACATCTCTATTTTGAGCATTTAGTGCTGCTGATATGGATGATGCTTTGGTGGGCGTGGGGGTCTGCTGTACTACCGAATTCACAATATGTAATCGCGAACTGGCGAAGAACCAAAGAGCGAAGTAGATGCATATTCAAGCTGAAATTGTGATTGCTTAAAGAAACCGAGGGCCGTCTGCTACTAAATCTGCTGCTTACCCAGCATTTCAAAACTTTTTAAAATCCGGGTTTGTGCAAGCCATGATATTTTGAAGCAACAAGTAGAACATTAACTGCTTAAAACATCAATCCATACAAAACAAGATTCCATTCATTGAAGCAGCCGAAAAATCAAGACATCGCTTAGCCACCTTATAGAAGCTATTAAAACTATGTAGCTAGTTTAGCAGATATGCATGAGTATGTGAGTGGCGTTGTGAATGAAGTCGTGCAAGTGAGTGAGTAGTTGGAACATTGCTGCACACTATCGCTCAGACGTTGTAACAGGCAACCAGGCGCGATCGTTGCATACCTCTCACCGTTTTGTGTAGAACGTGGCTGGCGAAGTGCAGTTGGGCACAGTCAAGTGAAGAAAAATAAAAATTACAACAAGAAATACATGAAAGGCGGCAGGGCACAGTGGGTTATGCCGAGGTAAACCATGCAGAAATTTTATATCCGTTTTATATACAAAAATTAACTGTCTATTCTAAACAGATAAAATGTATCGACCAAAATTTTCTATTTTAAATTTATTTGGATAGGTAATGCTAACCATAATTTGGATTATTTAAAAAATAATCGGATAGTTTGTAACCCGTAAAACTGCCCGAGGGGCAATAGGTTCCCCAATAGTGGTTCAAATACAAAGGAATACAAAAACGAGTTGCCACCCTGCCTGAAAATATCTTCGTTGGTATGCTGCAGAAAATACTTTTCATTTGGTACCCACATTGGCATTTCATATTTAATATTTAAAAATAATACCTAATAAAGATAGGTGACAGCCCTGTAAATCCTTCCAAAGTCTTAGAATAAAGCAAACTATCTACATATATGACAATTTGAACCAAATAGCTTCACTCTTCCTGTGATATTGGTCTATATTGGTTTAAATTCTGTTTAAGTTATTAAATTAGTGGATAATTTTGGGAAAGGGAACAAAATATTTGTGGAGTTTTGTTTAGAGTTGCAATACAAAAGAATTTTGTGGACAACCTCATCTGTTGAAAATTAGTCACCTAATGTACCAACTGGACGAAGTTACAAGTCTGTCAAAATACTGCCATCAGAACTGCTACGGGATGTCTCCTCATGTCTTCCGAGTCTCATCTCCATCAGGAGGCAAAACTGCTCAATGTAAAAGAGCACGCGGAAATGCTGAGCAGGCAATTCCTTCTGAACTGCCACAAGCCAGCACATCCAAACCGTCATCTTTTGGACACAGATCCGCCCCCGAGAGACATAAAGAAACATCTCCGTAAGCATTATGATGAGATCCGGCATCATATTACCTTGCTGTTTGATCTGCAGAATCATAAACGGGCTCTAACCGACATCCACACCGAGTCGGTAGACACTTTTGTCGGATCTCTACCTGTGAATCGCGTTCTGAACAGTCCTCCACCGGATATTGCTGAAGAAGAACGCACCTTACCAAGGGAGACAAGAGTCACCTTGGCACAGCTTAGGTCTGGAAATAGTGTAAAGTTAAACTCCTACTTATCCAGGCTGAATGATACAATCTTAAACACATGCCCTGCATGAGGTAGGACCCCCCATGATACTCTACATCTCTTCAATTGTTCATCTGAACCTACTCTTCTAACCCCTCTGTCCCTCTGGACAAACCCTGTTGAAACTGCACGTTTCCTTGGACTCCCCTTAGAAGAGCTTGATGAAGATCTTCGGAATGATCATACACTCTAGACAGGGCAATGCATTGTTAACAACAACAGCAACAACAACAAAATAATCCAGGTTCAGCGGTTCTGGCAAATACATAAGAGAAAGGCTTCAAGATAATTTGTCTAGTTATGATATCTTTGTTTTTCATTTTTTGACAACTTAAATGTAAAAGATTACAACTATTTTTCTCTCATATTTTTATTGCCTTACGGTTTTGCACATTGGACATTGTGGCGGCGTCATTGTCGTTGTCGTGCTTTAAGCGGGCTACTCACCTGCCAAGAAATGTCAAACTCCATATAAAAAAACGCTCAAGAAATGGTCAAGAAACGTTTTCACACGTCAAATTTTCTTGAGCCAATACTCAGTTCATAAGAAAAAATACAGCACTTTTCGATAGTTGGCAACGCCGGTTTACCTCAAGAAATAAATATGCTCGGATTTATTTCTTGAGGTAAACGTGCAGATTCCCGGCAAAGCTGAGTATATACTTTACTACACATGTTTTATACAATTTTATAATAGTAAATTGCAATAAATGGGAAAATTCTGTAAACGTCCAAATTTCTTGACCAGGCATAAGAAATATATGCTCTTTTTTTCTTCAGGCATTTCTTGGCAGGTGAGTAGCCCGCTTTAAAAGAAAAAGTGGAAAAAACAATTCCAAAAACGAAAAGCTGCCGGCGCTACTTTCGAACTGGTTAGCGCGCGTACTCTGTTCCTGTGTCAGTCGATTGGGGCTGTTGTTGCGTTATCAGTACAGTTGTTTGCCGTATGAATGTGCGTAACTACAACTACACGGAGGGAAATCTATGGATCAAACATTCATAATTATTGATACCACATTAAATAAAAATTGTTAACCCTATCCCATCAATGAATATGGATGCTCCATCAATGCATATTTGATAAATCACTATTGAAGTGGTATCCATATAAATTATTGATAAATTATAAATACTTAGTTTAAAAAACAACAAAATTCCATACATCTTGTCATCTGGGACTCGAACACTGCTCCTCTGGTACGTTAGCCCAGTGTTCTACCATTCGGCTATGGTACACTATACAATTTTTAGAAAAATTTCAATCATAAGAAATTAAAAAAATGTTGAATTCAAAAAAACGTTCCAGTTGTAATATTGTTAGGTAATCCATGGTAAAAAATTTTTAACTAATATGATTATGCGTCCCAGAAAAATTTACATTTCGTCCATATATGTATATTAATATGCTGCCTCTACCATTATTACTGTGCAGTAAATATAGATATGGATATCGCAACAATAGAAGTTTATATTACTACCATAGATATTGACATGCCGTTCAAATAATTTGACTTTATTGGAAGCAAATAATAGGTTTGTTTATTGGGCTGCTCTAGCTTACGCCAGATTGAGATATTTCACAAAATTGTGTTTAACGAACATTTTTCTTGCTCTAGGTTGCTCTATCTTTTATTTCATGAGTACGCTCAAAACAAAACTAGAGTAATCCAGATCACAAATTTCTGCTCTAGCTTTTTTTATGGAGTAAGTTAGAGCAGAGAAGCAATTGTCAGGCAGGAAAAAGTAAATTTTTGAAAACTTTAAAAAATTTAGTTTGCAAGAAAATCAATGTGTTTGTAAACGTGAATTTGCATTAATTTTGAATATTTAAATAAAAAACCAAATAAAAAGAAGCTATCGAGATTCAAGTGTTTCATGGCATTTCTGCTCTGAGTTGCTCTAAGTTGCTCTATTTCTATTTTGACAGCTGCCCTGCTCTGCTCTGCTCTAACCTGCTCTGAACTTTTTTTTGGTCAGTAAACAAATCTAATATTTGATACCTTTCTCATTCTGAATGAATATTGCATCAAACTCGTCGTTATCAATAGTGATATTGTCACAACATTCAAGACATTTCTCTCAGTGTATCTATACCGAAGTAAACTTACAAATAAACTTGCGTTATTTTTAACTTGTTAGACTTGAAAAAGCAGCTTACTCACTTACATTAAAACAACATCAACAACAACATAATCGAGTGCCCGCTCTGCCTATAAGAAGCACGCTCCAGGGCAGGATGCAATTTTGATTATTGTTTTCAATATAATCTTGTTGTTCTTTGTTTTATTTTTGTTTATTATTTCTTTATTTGCTGTTATGACTACTTTTGTTGTTATTCATTATTCGAAAATAACAGTTGAATTAAGGAAAGCTGTCTTCGGCTGTGCTGAAGGCTATATACCTTTCATGAATAAACGTCACGATTTTCACTGTTCGATCCCCAGTACAGCCTGTGTGAATTCAACTTTAGCTCATTCCGAAATTATCGGTACTATCGATTATATGGGGGCGATGTGTTATATTGGTCCAATCTCATTGATTTTTAACATCCACATTCCACATTCTAAAAGAGCAATAGTGACGAAATTTCACGTTCCTACCTATCTAATTACAGGAGTTATCTACCGAAATCCGTTTATCGGAACAATCGATTGTATGGGGGCTATGTGAAATATTTATCCCATCTCAATGATTTTCAACATCGATATTGCACATATGAAAATAGCAATAATTAAAAAATGTCACGTTCGTACCGGTTTAATTACAGGAGTTATAGCCCAAAATCCGTTTATCGGAACAATCGATTGTATGGGAGCTATATGTAATATCGGTCCGATCTTGCTGGTTCCGACAAATGATTTCTATATTAGAAATTTCAGCCAAATATCTCAAAAACTGATGGGCTAGTTTGCGTTCAAAAATCAACTCATCTCGTCATCCCAATCACTTCGGTATACTTATTGATGGGCCCATCTCTTCTTCTTCTCATACTTACAAACATCGGACCAAAGTTATAATACCATTTCATCTTCATGAAAGGTATAAAAAAAATAAAAATAAAATACTTGAAAAATACCGGAAGTTAAATTGCGTATTTTTTATGGAAGCATGCCGAAACTTTACGGAACGGTATTATTAAAGTAAAACTCAAGTAAAATACCTGGAAGATACTTAAATACTACGATGGTACATACATATTTTATTTTTAAATTGGTAGCTATAACGGAGGGCTACCGAAATTTTACCAAATCTTATTTACTTTGGGTTTATTGGTGTTATAGTACATTTACACTACACCTAATTTGGTGAATTCAAATGAGCCAGTTCAACACCGTTTACATTGGCAAATTTGCATTTAGCTTCACCTTCCCTGCAAGAATCACATATCGCTTATTAAAGCAAGTTTACTTCAAGTTATTTTTAAAAACACTTACAGAAATGCTTGTTGGGTAAATATTGCAGATAATGCTTTATGTGCTTATTTAGTCGAAATCCTTGTCATATTTTACTGCAAATGCTAGTGAAGTCAAATTTTCCATTTATTCAATTTTTTTGGTATTTATAAAATACTGAAAATAATTTAATTTTTTAGTTGTCAGTCGGCTAAATTTGAGGCTGCCGTCACACTTGAGCACAATTAGTGCTTTAATGAAGGCAATTGCTTTAATTGTGCAATTAACTGTCTGTCTGTTTCACCTGTAAGTCAATTATTTATTCTATTTCTATCGCCTTTATTTTTTTTAATAAAATTTGATAAAATACCAAGCATTTTTTTATTTGCACAGCGTCCCGACTTGAGGAAAAAAATGGTCACATTACGTATACATACGTAACGTTGGTTCAAGGGGGTGTAAAAGTCCAGTTTTTCGATATAAAAAAAAGTCTGAGCATGGTTCCGAAAGGATATAAAAAAAGTTTGACGCTTTTTTTGTATTAACAAAAACTTTGTAATGGATTAAAAAAATTAAAACTAAAAAGTGATTTTTGGTATATATTTAAGGAATTTTATAGCTCGGTTACTGGCAACACTGGTTTAAGGTACTATATTCTTTTCCTCACGTCAAAACGTGAAACCGGCCGGTCTTCTTCATCGATGATCATTACAGTGCCACGTTATAAGTGCATTTCAATGTACATATGTATGTGTAGGAATTTTTTTACACTCCAGAATTGTGTCGCACCACAAAGTCAACAACATATCATTGACCCCATTGGCATGCGTTGAGGCTATACGGATTGTTTATATTCAAGTTTTTGTTCCTAATACAAACACCTTATTGTTATTGTGGCAATGATTTCATTCGACGTCTTCGTTTGCATGTCGGATTAGAAAGTTTAGATTATATTTATATTTTTGTAATAACTCTTTTCTGAGTGTAGACGAAACGTCAAGAGACGAGATGTTTTCGTTCGTAACACAGAATGAACTACTAAAATAAAAAAAAAAATTATATTTATTTGGCCCACTCTAGTCTGTCTACATTGTAGACCAAGCATCGGCGCCCCATAGATCTTAAGATCAGTCAAACAAGTTGGATTCATCACACAGACACGTTGTGCTTTTTGTTTACCAAATGATTTAGTCGTCCCTGGGCAAGGGGCGAAACCACATCGCGTGGGGGTGTCGCTTGTTTGGTCAGCGAATGTTAAAGATATAGTTCAGACGATCACAGCGCGTGTATAGGCGTTCTCTCTTATACACCTGCATTTACAAATCTGCCGACCCATGTTGTAGACTATATTCATTTATCTTATCATATTAAATATTTAACGACAGGCTATTTTTTATTAACCTCATTTTGTGACATCAGACACTGATCGACCTTCCGAAGAAAAAAAAGTTCATCTATATTTCTTCCATAAACCCCGTCTATATGGTAGAAATATTGATTTCAAAAAGGTTGTCACTTTTGTACTCTTTTCTTCTCACAGGACACAGTTACCTTGAACAACTGCGAATATCTTATAAAACTTGACTACAGCGTAATTGAGCTGGATAATACTAACGGCGCCCTTAGTACACGCTATCCTCCACGCATCTTTATACCCGAATATGAATATGGTGAACGTCACGTGTCATCAACAGACACTTCGAGCACAGGAAATACAACAAGCAATTGCAATAGTAGCAGCGGTTTCGAAAGTGGTGGCTTTGACAACAACGGCACATCTAACGATGATGTGAAAAATAACAAAAAAGCCAGTTCGCCGTCACGATCTAACAGCACATCTAAGATGTCATTAATGACGATTGACGTCAATGCCACAGATAAAAGCATCATAACTTCAACAATAAATACATCCAATGAGCAAAGTGAACCCACAACAGACCATCCTCACTCAAGTCGCAAAGGAAATGGTGACAGTGATAATGGTACAAATTCATTTGTTAATGTTGGCACCAAATTCACGTTACCACAACGTACACAAAAACAACAACATACCATTTACGAGGATCTATTCGATATAAGTAAAATACGCGATTATATAACTTATGCACGATATGCGCGCTGTCGTCAACGTTTCGTTGTGCCTGTCATTCTTTATCGTGGCAAATTGATTTGTCGTTCGGCAACATTATCTGTGATTCATGAAACATATTCCCGTTATGCGTTTGATTATATAACATCGGCTAATAATACAGAATCGCACCAACAGCAACAACAACAGCAACCGCAACCACGAATCAGTGGTCATGAAAATCCTGATTACTCAGAGGAATTACTTTTACACACCAACGAATCACCGTCACCGTTTTCCTATAATGAAGTTATCAAAAATGATGTTTCTTTATTAAATGCATTGAATGTTAACACAATTGTCGATTTAATGGTGGAACAACGGAAAATCAAATATTTTATGACGTAAGTAAGAACTTAATAAGACGTCTTCTTCATTATCATTATGTATTTATTACGTCCGCGAGAGCCTAATTCAAAGTATCATTAACAATTTTCTATCTCATTGCTAGGGTTTTACAAAACTCATACAGTTTTTTTATTACAGGTTTTTATATCCACTCCGATCATTTAAACATTTTAGATCTTTGTAGAAAATGTTTTTTTTTTTTGTCTATATCAGTTCTAAACAATGGCAGTTTAAAATTTTGTTTATTCCTAGTTACCAGTTCAAGCTCTTTAGCATATCAGTCGTTCTGAAGAATAAATCGCATACACCTATTTTGAAGTTTATCAGTTTCAATACTGATATTATAAATAACCAGCAGACCCGGCAGACGTTGCCCTGCCAAAAATTTGTCTGCCTGCATTCTTATCCCCACATCCCTATCTCTCCCTAAATTCACTCTTGGGTTCAGATGAGCCTGAAATTCACTTTTAGCGGAAACTATCATCAACACCTTTTATTTGATAGCTATATACATCAACACTTTCTTGGGTCAGCCTTGGCCCACCTAATGGTGAAAATCTTGGAAACGGGATCACAGATGAACCTAAAAACAGCTCCTTGTGAAAACTCTCATCAACATTTTAATTTGAACCCATTCTTGGGTCAGCCTTGGTCCACCTAATGGTAAATTTCTTGGAAATGGGTTCACAGATGAACTTGAAAAACTCTCATCAACACCTTTCATTTGATACCCATAGAGTATAACCACATTCTGGGTCACACTTTTTCTTTGATAAGAACCTTATCTTGGCAAAAACAAATACATTAAAAAAATTAGTGAAATCGGTCCATCCGTTCAGGCCACAAGTCGTGACCAAGGGAGATGGGAACTCATTTTTATATATATGGCAAACACCTCTGTGAACAAAGCGTTTGTGTAATAATTTTTCTCTTGGGTTCAGATGAACCTAAAATCCACTCTTAGCGGACACACTCATCAACTCCTTTGATTTGATAGCTCTATTATAAGAACATATTCTTGGGTCAGTCCTGATCCACCTAATGGTCAATATCTGAAAACCGCTCTTGTGAAAACTTTCATCAACACCTTTCATTTGATAAACATAAAAACACATTCTGGGTCACCCCTGGTCCACATTTTGGTCAATATCTCAGGACTCCACAAAATTATTTTTCTTCTTCTTTCTTATAAACCTTTTCCGGGCAAAAACAAATACAATAAAAAAATTAGAGAAATCGGTCCATCCGTTCAGGCGTGATGTCGTGACCAAGGGAAATGGGCATTCATTTTTACATACATACATACATATATAGATAAGGCAAACACCTCTATGAACAAAGGATTTGTATAATAATTTTTCTCTTGGGTTCAGCATTGGGTCAGCATTGGTCCACCTAATGGTCAATATTTTGGAAACGGGTTCGCAGATGAACCTGAAAACTGCATCTTGTGAAAACTCTCATCAACACCTTTTATTTGATATCCATATCGTAAAAACACATTTTGGGTCACCCCTGGTCCACATTTTGGTAAATATCTCTAAATTTTTTTACTTTTTCTATCTTATAAACCTTTTCCGGGCAAAAACAAATACAATAAAAAAAAAATTGTGAAATCGGTCCATCCGTTCAGGCGTGATGTGATCACCAAGGGAATTCATTTATATATATATAGATTATGATGGACAGTATACAAAGTTTGGCTCAATAACACTAGTTTACAAATAATTAATTTGAAAAAATACCAAGATATTCATGTATATGGCTGCATTGGCACTGGTATGCCGAGCACAAAACATATTTTGAAAAATTTTTGTATGGTTAGGTTTTCGAGATATCGGCAATTTTGTGTTTTTTCAGGTATCACTTCATTCAAAAATTCTTTTCATCGATGTTAGAAAAGCGATGGACGCAAGCAGTACCTCGTTTGAAAGGAAATTGAAATACGCTTCCAACGATGTATAATATGTAGGGGTGGACCAAACCATTGCTGAGCAATAGGTGGTCAAAGTCAACATTTTGTCGAATTTTTTCGACTTTTGAATTGGTTGGTATTTTTTGGCTGTAAACTAGTGTAATAGATTAGATATATGTATTTTGTATTTTTTGGCGGCCGCCGTGGTGTAGCGGTTAACTGTTCGGCTTTCTACACGAAGTCGTGGCGGTTCGATGCCCGACAAAAGTAACATCAAAAATTATTTAGAAAAAGAATTTTTCTAAACGGGGTCGCCCCTCGGCAGTAGTTTGGCAAACTATCCGGGTGTATTTCTGCCATGAGAAGCTTCTCAGCAAAAAATTCATTTGCTTTGCAAGTGCCGTTCGGAGTCGGCAAAAAACTGTAGGTCCCGCCAACTTGTAGGAAAACTCAAAAGCAACACACCACAAGTTGGAAAGAGAAGCTCGGCTAAAAATCTCGTTAGAGGTTATGATAACCTGTTGGTATTTCGCCGCCATTATTTTTTTTTTTATATGTATTTGTATTTTTTGTGCAGATATTTGGATGTTCTCTGCATCAGCCCAACTTTTTTAGCTACTTTCTCAACGGTGTAACTACTTAATATGTTCTTCAAATTTAAGTTTAGTATCAATTAGCAAAACCATGTATTTAAACTATTCAGTTCCATAATTAATGCATCGTCGGCAAAGGGTCGAATTTCCCATCCCTCAATAGCATTGACAATATCATTAATATAAATTAGGAACAAAACCATTCTAGGTCCGTATCAGTTATACCAATTCGTTGCAGTCTGTCCTTTGATACTGAGTTTAAAACGTGTCTTTTGTAACCTTGCTCGACAATCTTCCATTTAAATTATTCAAGGTAATTTTTGTAAAAGAAAATGTGTCCGCACTAAAATAAGTGAGACTATAAAAGAATTCAAAACCGTTTGGAACCGGTTCTGGCTTTTGAAACGATTTGGTACAATACCACTTTCCAGGCCCATTCGCAGGAATTTTGTATATGGGGGTTTTGAACTTTTGGATGTTCCGAAGGTTGTGACTTTTGATAACGAATTCTCTTGATATGGTGTATGCAAAATTGACACTAAATACGAGCAGGGTTGGGCCATTTTGAATAAAAGTTATTCAAATAAAAAATTATTCATTATTCAAAAATTGCTGGAAATAAAAATAAATTGCTATTCATCACTTTGATTTTTTTTAATAAAAGCCGGTCACTCATCATTTAAATTTTGTTGAATAATGAATACAAATTTATTTCTTATTTTTTCGTCACTCATCCCTTAAAAATAAGGGGTAATTTTATTTTTGAGCGACGAAAAAATTAAAAATTAATTTTTATTCATTATTCGAAAAAATTGAGTGATGAGTTACCGGCTATTTTTATTCAAAAAAAATCAAAGTGATGAATAACAATTTATTTTTATTTCAAGCGATTCTTGAATAAAATAAATTGTTATTCATCACCCAAAATTCTCTTGAATAAAAATAGCCGGTCACTCATCACCAGTGTTGCCGTTGGGGACCCTAAAGGGTCAATTTGACCCTTTTTTAGAGCCAGGACCCCGGACCCTAGATACTTTTTAAAAAATGTACTATTTTTGACCCTTTTTTGAAATTCGTGGCCCTTTTTGACCCCTTTTCACTTTCAAACAGCAATGAAATGCATTTTTTGTCGCTTTTTTGTAAAAACCAAAATCTCGTTGATCCTTATATCGGGAACTCTTGTCGATTTCCAAATGTCTTGCCTAACTGAAGTCTTACTACTGACAACGCTGTATCTTGTTACAACTCCGTCATATGTAGGTATGTATACATTAGGATGATTCAAATAAAAAAGTTTTTTGGGTCTTATCACTTCAAAGTTAGTAAATGGTGAGAAAACAAGCCTCGCAAAAAGTTTGCTCTGCAACTTACCCCTTACCTACTTAAAATAGCCTTTAACCGCCTAGGGAATTTTGGCCGTCCCTTAGGGGTCGCTTTTTCGCCACTTCCCATAATTTTTTTCGGGAAAAATGGAATTCTTTTCAAAGTGAGTTTTCTTATCATTTTCGAAATCTTTTGCAAAAACATATCCTTAAAGTGGAGGTTTTTAAGTTAAAAAAACTTTTTACCTCATGCGATTATCATTACAATTAAACTAACTACAAACATTTAAAAATGTTTATTTTTCTTATGTGTTACTTGCAACAGTACAAAACTCAGTCATTCAACATCAAAAAAAAATGGAAAAGGCTTATGTAAACTTGTTCCTATCTAAAAAAAATAGGGGACCCTTTTTTTTGCTGGGACCCTTTTTTGGACCCATTTTGAAATTTTTCAGCGGCAACACTGATCTTACATAAATTTGTAAGTACCTCAATTACCCGTAAATTTATCTAGGGAGTTCATCTAACTGAGCTGGTAAATTTATAAACTTACGCATTTCGTAAACTTCTATAGTTTGATGAATCCCCATAATATTTATAACTTAAACAGTTGTTATTTTCGAAGGTGTAAAATGCACAGCTGGATTGACTATTGTTCATTACCAGATCAACACTAGGTATTAGGGTTGTTCAAAAAACTAAAGGTTTTCTTAGAGACCTAGGTACCCTCCTATTTTTTTACATCTAACAAAAGAAAAATCTTAGCACTGTGAAACATATGGAAGGCGGCGCTCAACGAGGTCTAGTTTTCATAAATTTCTATGAAGCAGTAAATTTTAGAAATTTTTAAATTGTTTTTTTTTTTAAGGATTCCGATTTTAAAAATTGTGTGTTTCTTCGATACATTAGATAATAAACATGTTAAGCATGTTCAGATTACTGAAATGTAAAATAATTGTAAAATCGCATATTAGCTATTTTCTGGTATTTAAAGCCTTTTTACTTCAGGTATAACAGATATTTCAATCAAAATTAGTGCTCGTAAAATGGTTGCGTATTTACAATGTCCAAATAAATTACAGGTTTTGCCTCCTAACATGCCTCGTAATATTTTTAGAAACTGTAGAAAAAATCCCGTATTAACTTTTTTAACAGCATTGAGCGCCGCCTTCCAAGTGACCTATGCCCTTGAAATTTTGTCTCCTTAGTTCGTTTATCAAACAGAAAATAATTGGGGGTCCCTTGGTCTTTACATTCAACTTGAGTTTTTCCCATACGATTCTGAACCACCCTACTAGGTATGTTTCTATTTATTTCTATTCTGTTTATAAACAATCACTTCAGTTTATTAGCCAATTCGGTATCATTCTCAACCAGTACACCATCTGTTGCCGTTTTTTTTGCATACCATCGTTATCTTCATTTCGTAACAGTTGGGAAGATGGTCAGAGCTTTGTGTTCCTCCATCAATCACGCGTTATGACCCTGGGTATATTCCATCTAGACTAAAAGTCTTATGAATTAAGGTCTAAGCAATTTTAGAAAAGTCCCGTTTTTAAATAAACAAATCTATAATATCGTTCAAGTTTTGGTTGCCTTAATATTTATGTCCAGAGGTTTGTGCTTGTCCATAAATCACCCGAGAACGGATAGACAGATTTAGATTAAATTTTGTACACACAAAGCTAGTAGTCTGCAAGGAGAGATAGGCTACGTCCTTTCGGAAAAATTTGGGAGTGCCGAGCCTCCTAAGAAAAGTAACCTTTTTTAAAATTTTGTATTCGTTATAGGGCTGAGTATCTACACATACTTGACCTTTACTATTGATATTTGGGTTATAGGTCATACTGATAGAGATATCAACACTTTTGAGAAAGGGGAAAAAGACACCTCTTGGCTCCTCCCCCGCCCCCCCAATCGCCTTTAACATTTCGATACATATATCGATGAATAAGTAATCGGTCAAAATTTAGTATCCAATGAAAGGTTTCATTTTGATTTTGCTATTAATCGACACATGTATCGAAGAACAGGAATATTTCCTGGCATAGTCTTCTAATAGGTGACTTCATCTCACCACCTTAATTTCGAATTTAAATTTGAATTAATACATTTTTTTACAGCGTTTCATCATCCGAAAAAGCCGACCCCGATAATAACTATGAAAAGTTCAATTTACTTTCCCTGCCATATCCAGGTTGTGAATTCTTTACGAAATTTCGCGACAACAATTTTATGGCCAAAGGTTTACATTACAACTGGGAACTGCCATTCAATGATGCCGACGTCAGTATACCAAAAATTGGACCAGCAATGGATTTGGCTGTAAATTGGGAAGATTATCAAAAATGGGACTTGGTGGCGATAACACAAAATTACCTCAAAGCAATGCTCAAGTATTTGCAAGAAGAAAATTCGGGTATATTGGTGCATTGCATAAGCGGTTGGGATCGTACGCCTCTTTTCATTTCTCTTCTACGCCTATCTTTATGGGCTGATGGTCTCATACATCAATCCCTCGATCACATACAAATTACATATTTCACATTAGCCTATGATTGGTATTTATTTGGTCATCAATTGCCCGATCGTGAGAAACGTGGCGAAGATATAATGTTATTCTGTTTTCATATGTTGAAATTTTTGTCCGGTGAAGAGTTTAGCCTAGTGGAACAGAGGTAAGTTTGTGATTAGAGGAACTCTTATATTTTATATAAACTTTAATTGCTCTGTTTTTATAATTTTTTTAGGAAGCGAACAAAAACAACGAGCAGTAGCGGTAGCAGCACAAGTGCACCAAAGCAGGAGGATGAAACACCTTTACGAGAGTAATTTGCATTTTCTCATACCATCTATATATCGTTACCTTAATTCACAAATGCCCTAACTGACATAAAAAAAATTTTACAGGAGAAGCAAAAAACAAAAATTTTGTAAATTTGGAATATCTCCGTTATTACTGCTAGTAACTCCTTAAAGTGTGTGTTTTATTATATCATACTTAAATATGTGAAAAAGTCATTTTCGAAAAATCTGTCATTTAGGGCCTTTGTGAATTAAGGTAAGGATATGTACATACATACATAAGGGTGATTCAAATAAAAAAAAATCGATTTTGTTTCGGTCTTACCCCCTAAAAAGTTAGTAATTGGTGAGAAAATAACCCTTGCAAAAAATTAGCACTGTAACTTAACCCTTAAGGGTGGTTATTTTTTTCGTCCTTTTCCATACATTTTTTAAAGTGAATTTTCTCATAACCTTAAACCAAATTTCAAAAAAAGCTTTACATTTTCTTAAATTTGAAGCTTCCAAAATGTTGAACCGTGTGCGATTATCTATTAAACTAACTACAGCCATTTAAAAATTACTGAATTTTAAACTAAATATTGCAAGTATTACATACAAAATCTGTAATTTTTAAATGGCTGTAATTAGTTTAATAGCTGAGATAATCGCACACGGTTTGACGTTTTGAAAACTTCAAAGTCTTAACTTTAAGACTACCTATGTAAGGGTTTTTTGGAAAAAATTAAAAAAATTATGAGAAAATTCACTTTAAAAAAATCCCATTTTCCCCACACAAAATGATGTATGGGAACGGGCGAAAAAAATAGCCACCTCTAATGGTTTAGTTACAGCGCTAAAATTTTTTGTTAGCAGTTCAATCAGAAGAACAGCTTACAAATGAATTTATATTTATGTCTTCTCTTTAACAACTGTGATGTGATATATTAAATTACCGTATTTATACTGAAAATTCATCTTATTTTCCAATATTTATTTCATCCTCATAGGTTCAACTAAGTATAAAAACAGAACAATAGAATTCCAAATGACTATTGTCTTGGCATAAAAACCCATAGTTTTGTATTAGTACATACGCATTTAAAAAGTGAGTGTTAAGCTAGCAAGAATTTGTGCAAAAGGTGGTGGATCACATATCCGTAATATATGTTTGTATGAGTGTACACATGTCTGTACACAATTAGCATAAATGATCTTTTTTTTCTATGCGCCATTAGGGTAACACAAGGCTTATTTTCTCATCAATTTCCTACTAACTTTCCAGGGGGTAAGACCTAGACGACGTTTTTTGTTGGATTTTCAAAGTGTAGATGTCGAATGAAAATAGCTCAGATATGCGGGAAGGTAAACTTTTTTTGAAGGGACTGCCACCTGCTTAAAAATAAATGTGTTATTAGGTAGTTTTTTTTTTTTTTAATTTGCTGTGTTATGTGTTTTCGTATAGTTTGTTTGATTTTTAGAGTTGACTGCACCATCCTTTATGATTGCCCAGGCCAAGGAGAATGTTGCGGATGACGCTTTTAACTTCTATGGGGTTTGTGCATTTTTGATATTGCCTAACCCGGGAATCGACCCCAGATCCATGTGTATGGAAAGCAAACACTCCTCGAACTATACCATGTACTATACGGCATGTTCAAAACCTGATGCAACTTTAACTAACTAAAGGCGACGATATACCAACAGATTATCATAACCTCTAACGAGATTTTTGCCGAGCTTCTCTTACAACTTGTAGTGTGCTGCTTTTGATTTTTTTTTCCTACAAGTTGGCGGGACCTACAGTTGTTTGCCGACTCCGAACGGCACTTGCAAGCAAATGAGTTTTTGCTGAGAAGCTTCTCATGGCAGAAATACACCCGGAGAGTTTGCCAAACTACTGCCGAGGGGCGACTCCGTTTAGAAAAATTCTTTTTCTAAATAATTTTTGATGTTACTTTTGCCGGGCATTGATCCGCCACGACTTGGTGTAGAAGGCCGTACACTTCACCGCTACACCACGGCGGCCGCCAAAAAAATCAATATTGTAATGATACTGCAAAAACCTCTATCAACCATATTTTATACAAAAATATTTCCTATGGAGTTGCAAGAAATTTAAATAAAACTGAACTTAAAAAAAAAATGGTTCAGTTATTCAGCATGATATTACATTACTCATTGTGGTACTTCATATTATTCGCACTTTCCAAAGTATACAGTTTTTTTGCTCTCCTGAAAAATTGAATTTTTGCTGATGGAGGTTATTTAATATAAGCCCACTATCACGGTTGCCACTCCAAAACAAGACGGTGGACCAATAATTTTGAGAAAAAGGACCAAAACGAGAAATAGTGGACCAAACTGAATTTTTGTTAAATATATAAAAAAAAACTTCGACACGCAGATAGATTGGATTTCATCCAAATTTGGTGTTCCCTAATTGTTTTACTTACTTTAAGGGTCGATTTCACAGTGGCTGGTTAACTTACGCTCCACAGATTTCCAATTTTCATTTTGAGCCAACCTAACGTTGGAGAGTTAACCTGTGGTCAGATATGAGAATTTTGTATACCAACAATTGAAGCATTATCACGTTCTAAGTGTCATTTTTTTTTCAAAACCGGTTTTATTGCATATAACATTTTGTATTGCTCTGTTACATTGACCAGATAACAAATTTTGTAAAATTTGACACACCAAAACTGTAAAAATGCATTTAAAAATAGTAAGTTAATTTAAAGTGACATACATTATTTTGCATAGAAGCGTCGAAAGTGATTCGCAATGGCACTGAAAGATCATAAGGAAGATGTAAAACTGTTAATGTGAAAGATATAAAAGAAAAAGTTAAGGAGGCAGATGAGAGATATAAATTTAAAAAATATGACTTGAGCGTTTTTTTGCTCTCCTGACAAATTCTGATTTTGTAACTTAGAACCTTATTCGCGATGATGCTTTAATTATGAAGTAAAAATTCAACTAAATCACTTAAATAAAACTGCGAATCCATAGTTAACTGTGAAACTTAAGTTGGCTTGCCTCTGTGAAATCGGGGCTAAGGGGCATAATCGTAAACTGATACTTCGACCTGCGTTCGATAAAATTAGTCTAAGGGCCGTTTTCTCTAGTTCCCGTTAACGTCAAAGTTCATTGTCAATTTAACAGCCATTCATTAGCCCTTTTAACAGGAGGATGTTTTATGAAAAGGTTTGCCAGCATTCAAAAAAATTTATTTTAATTATTTATAGATTTTCGATTTTCAAAAACTCTCCAGTAATCAAAACTGGTATTTACTTTACATTTTGCAGCGAAATGCTTTTAACCGATCAAGATAGCAACGATAGTATTCCAAGCGATTCGGGAATAACAGAAAACCTTAACACAATGACAATTCCTAATACACCACCGCCATTAACAGCAACGACGAGCATTGATGGACTAACAAGTCGATCGCCAAATTCCAAACGGTTTGTGATAATTCAATATTTTATTTCTCTGAACTAATTAAATTCTTTTTACCATATTTGATACATTTTTTAGCTCACGCACCAGCCCTATCTCAGTGCCGGGCGCAAATGCGAGACGTCAACGTCAAGAGTCGATATCATCGAATGGTAGTTGGCAAGTGGTTACAGAAACTGGCTCGATAGATTCATTGGCTCCAGGCAGTTATATGCGCGCCGGGAGGAACAGCGCGAGCAGAAGTAGTAGCAGTAGCGGTAGCGATACAGTAGACAGTAGCACAGCGAGCAGTAGTAGTAGTAGCAGTGGTGGAAGTGCCAACGCTAGTTGTAACGGTGCTAACAACACATTGCCAACAACAACTGAAGAAATTAAAGCAGACGCTAATGACTGCGGCGATTCGAAACGAAAAAAGATATCAAGGTTCGTTTTTTTTTTCTTTTTTGAAGCAAGGCGAATTCAATACGAGGTGGAAGCAACGGCCGTGGTATAGCGGTAAAGTGCTCGGCCTACTACACCAAGTCGTGTCATATCAATCCCCGGCAAAACCAACATCAAAAATTATTTAGAAAAAGAATTTTTCTAAACGGGGTCGCCCCTATGGAAGAAGTTTGGCAAACTCTCCGGGTGTATTTCCGCCATGATAAGCTTTTCAGCAAAAACTCATTTGCTTGCAAGTGCCGTTCGGAGTCGGTAGAAAACTGTAGCTGCCGCCAACTTGTAGGAAAAAAATCAAAACAGCACACTACAAGTTGGAAGAGAAGCTCGGCAAAATTCTCGTTAGAGATTATGATAACCTGTTGGTGGTATATCGCCGTCATTAGTAAGGAAGCAACGGCATATTACAAACACACATAACTCCCCAAAACCTTCGGGGAGTATTTTTGTCGTTAACAATAACAACAACAACAAGCACACATGTATATATACATCTCAAGAGGGTTACATTGAAAACAGTCTTCCACCCGATATTGCTGAAGAAGAACGCACCTTAGCAAGGGAGACTAGAGTCACTATGGCCCAGATTCGGTCTGGATACTGTAATAGGTTAAACTCTTACTTATCTAGACTAAATAACACTATATCTGACACATGTCCTACATGTGGTCTATCCCCCATGACACTCTACATCTCTTTAACTGTTCAATTTCACCTACTCTTCTAACCCCTCTGTCTCTCAGGTCCAACGCTTTTGAAGCTGCACGTTTCCTCGATTATTCTCAAAGTTCGAAAAAAAGTTGCATTAGCTGTATGGATAATTCGCCCTTATACTGAATTCGCCTTTATTTTGTATAAAGCTTTGGTTGTTAATATTAATTTGTATTTATTTTAAATTTCTTTCTCTAGACGTGAAAAGCGTTTGAATCAAGTTCGTGCCATATTTATACGTACTTATGGCAAAGCAGTCGGTTTGAAGTTCCGCGATGGTTCTGGCATGGCAATTACAACGCTAATTGGAACACTTTTCTAAAACATATTTGTTAACAATAATATACTACCTAACTGCATAAGCATCAACTATTACAGACGCGTCATACGTGCTTAAATCACATACATACATACATACACACGTGCATACATAAAAACACTAATATTGATCGATGTCTTTGCAAATTCACCTAGCGACCAATTCTGGACACATTGGAACTCATGCATAAAAGGCTCAAATTTTTTAGTAAAATATGGGTACATATTTTGTTTTTGTAATGACACCATACCGCTTTTCCTTAAAAAGTTGATTCTGAGCAAAGGACTGCTCTTTAAATGGTTGTTCCGCTCGGTTTCATGTAAAGCTTTTTTTTTTGTGTTCATGTTTAAACCTAAGCTTTCTTTATTTTCAACCTGAGATCACTAAACAGTTGTTTTTTCCACGGTTTTCGCCATGGAATTCCACATTTCTAAAAATTTTGTTGTTATTCCGCATATATTTTCGATTCTAATTGATTTTAAAATACAAAACTGGATAATAAGAATAAAAAACTCGACAAAAGCTTGGGTGGTTTTTGCAAAAACATCGACGATATAAAACATTTTGTTGTAGTTTTACCAACCGATGATTAGCTCATTATGTTATAACTATATTGTGTTGTTGTTTAGCTGTTTTCAATTAATTTCCATACAACAGTTTTAGCGTAAGATAAATTAACTTAAAATCAACATTTGTTTTATCATGAGGCGTTATGTACAGTCTCGGAATTATTTACCTATTATACTTTATTCTGCTGGTTGCACAAATGTTCACCTTTTTATAAGACAACCTAATTAATGTACACGAGACTATGCCAAAAAATGTGTCCTCTTTAAAAATATGTGTTAATCTTTTTTCTAACACACAACACCAGCAGCGATAGAGCGCACACTTTAGCATTTCATTCAGAGATTGCTTGGGTTATCTTTGTAACGGTACTTCTTACGGTGGAGATATTTTGTGAGATGATTAAAACCAACAAAATTACCAATACCTCTGAAAAACCGGATTTTCATAATTTTGTGGGAACCATTTTGGGGTTGTTTTGGGATTTTAGTACTACATTGCGATCATTTGTGCCCAAAGTGACCCCAAAATGGTCCCAAAATAAACACAAAGTGATCCCAAAATGAAAACAAAAAAATTGTCCAGTCTAACGTACACATCACAGATCAATACATACGAAATTCTTTCCCGGTAACTTGAGTTCCACAGTTAACTATGGATTGGCAATTTTATTTAAGTTTATTAGTTGAATTTTTACTACATAAATTGTTGATAAACGGCCTTCTGATATTTGAACTGAGGTTAACTCACCAACGTTGAGCAGTTAACCTTTGGTTAACTCAAAATAAAAAGTAAAAATATGTGGAACGTAAGTTAACCCGGCACTGTAAAATTGGGCCTAAGAAGGAATAAAACTATGAAATAGTACAATTTAAGAAAAATATACATAAAAACACCTTTCTTCAACAAATTTACATGATGTACAAGGGCTGGTGTGGAAAATGAAAAATGTTGTTTTCACCATACTGGCACCATTGGAAAATGTTATAAAAAAATTACCACTTTTGGAGCGCTCTCAGAGAGCGCGATGTTTCGTATCTATTGATCTGTGGTACACACATACATAAATACAAAGCACACTGCCCTACAAGAAAGCTGATCATCACATGAGCTGTCATCTGCAAGAAAATGCTGAACTGTCATCAGGACGCAGAACGAAGTAGCCATCAAATTTGTACCAGCAATATGAAAAACCGGATCATTCATTTTGTTCGGGTAGTAAAAAAAAAAAAAAATTATGGCGGGATGTAACATTTCATTATCATTATAACCTCTAAAGAGATTTTTGTGCCGAGCTTAGCAGATGAATTTTTGCTTAGAAGCTTTTTTTGGCAGAAATACACTACACCTTTTTCAGTTTATGTTCAAAAAGTTACAATTTATATTCAGAAAATTTCAATTAATATTCAAAAATTTCATGTCATATTCAGAAAATTACAATTGATATTCAGAAATCCAAATTTATATGAAAAAATTTCAAATGCAAAGTACAGAGATTTTCTGATTATGAATTGTTACTTTCTGAATATCAATTGCAATTTTCTGAATATTAATTTTATTTTTCTGAATATCAATTTTAACTTTCTGAATATAATCTGCAACTTTCTGAATATGAACTGAAAAAGGTGTAGAAGAGTTTACCAATCCACTGCCGAGGGGCGACCCCGTTTAGAAAAACTTTTATAAATAATTTTTGAAGTCTCTTTTAACGGTTGGCGATACCCGAATACTTGGTATAATAGGCCGAGCACACTACCGCTACACCACGGCGGTTTTCTAAAACATTTTTCTTTAAAGCTGTGCTATACCAAAACCAGGTATTAGTTGAAAAGGAATTTATTAGTTTGACAAAATGTTGATAATGTTAAAATGAAATAATTAAAAATTCTTTTTGATCTAATTTGTAAACAGGAGGTATTGATTTTATATTTATTTGGCATCAAAAATTTCAATACTTTTTTTAAATTTAAGTGTTGTTATTGTAGTTAATTCGTGTTGTCGAGCGTGTACTGTATGCTTATTAGGTTACGCCTTTTTTATTTTTGTTGTTAAACTAGATACCTAGTACTTTTTTATTTTTTAAGAAAAGTTCAAGTGAAAAGAAATTTCGCAGCGCAAGTTTTCATGACCCAAGGCGTACCCTAATATACATATGTACACACATACAAACGGATTTTTAATTATGTACCGCTTATCCATCCGTATGCTACGTAAAATATCAATTCACCGGATAAAAATGCCGCCGCCGCACTATTTTGTAATTTTGATATGAAATTTTGATATTAACAAAAAAAAAAAAAAAAACAGCATGTACTCGCTAAATTTGCATTGTATTTTTATTTAATTTTTTTATTTACTTCGATTTATGTTAAAAACGATTTATTTTAAACAATAAAAGTTGAATGCTTACAAATTATACTGTTAAACGGTAATTTTGAGGTAATTTAACGAGATAAGAAATTAAAAAATAAAATGCAAAAGACGATAATGGATTTTGAAGTGTTTTTTTTTTATTTTTATGACCATTTTCTCATCTAGCCTTTAAGTTCACTGCAAATTTGTTTAGACTTCATTCTTCATTTAAATTAAGTCTAAACTAATGTGAACTTTAAAATTAAAGGCTAGATGAGAACAACCGATTGTTGAATGTTGAGAAATAAATGTGAGTTGAATCGAGACACCAGAGCGCTAAGCTAGGTCTTCCTGGAAACACTGTGCGTCGTCAGGGTTTTTTTTACTATAGAAAACACTTTCAACTCGTGAGCACTCAGAAAAGACGAAAACAACTGCCGATTCCAATTATGAATAAGATAAATAGAAAATACCCCGAATGTTAACTTGGGGATACCTGAGGAACTTGTTGAACCAACTGAGAAATACAGAGGTAAATCCCAAAGCAGCAAGTTTTCTTAATAGCATTTTATGAGATACCTTGTCTACCTTGAAAAATCAATAAAGATGAAATCCACTTGTTGGTTAGATGAGAACGCATCCGAGCAGTATTCATTGAACAAGGCTACCTTTTTCTCAAATACAGTTGGAAAAGGTGTTGTTGTTGTTGTAACGAAGTGTGGCCCTGCCCAACGTGTAATTATCCTTAGCCTAAATTGTCATCAATGTCTTCTAACGGGAGTCACAGGAAACTAGCAATTTCCACAGGGTTGGACCAGAGGTAAATGGGTGTTAGAAGAGTGGGCTCCGCAGGCCAGGTGAATAGGTGGTTGGTGTTATGAGGAGGCACGTCGGGGTTCAGTCTGGATAAAGGGTCAATTACATAAAGCGAGGTTACCTGGCATATGCAATCAAAACTTTGCGCTCAACTTCAGAGGTATGCTACAATGAACGATTTTTACGTTTCTCTTTTTTTACATTTGTTTTCGTTATTTATTTCTTTGAATTCAGAGTGTTTTGGTAAATTTAATAATTTAATAGAGAAAAAATTAATTAATTAATATTTCCTCCAAGCAAAGCAGGCAAAATTTGAGAGTTTGCCAAATTTCAACCTTGCTTCGACTTTGAGGTTTCCCATTTGCCATGTTTCGTTGAAACACGCATATTGAACTTATCTGTCAAAGCCAAAGCCCGAGGTAAAGTTGAAATAAAGTTTTATGTAGTTGACCCGAGTCTGGTACGATATGTCGAAAAAAAAGAAGTCGAAACTAAAAATGTCGAAAAAATTTGCCGAAAACACAAAAGGTCGAAAAAAAATTCGCGCGAACTTAACACATCATCCATTACATTGTTTCTACATCTTATATATTAATGTTGAGTATTATATTTCTAGTGTTTTGCAATAGCTCTTGCAAGCAAATATAAAACCTCTTAAGCTCTTCTCAATACAATTAACAACAACCTCTCAGAAACGAATCTACGGTTTAAACATGTCAAAAAATTTCGATTCTTGGCGACTTTTATAGTCACGTAAATATTTGATGTATCGATACATCAATGTTTCTATAAAAATTGTGAAGTTTTGAACGTTTAAACGTTATTTCGGTTTCTCACTTGTCCAAAAACAAAAGTAAATTGGACCAACATCTTTTCCTTGTTCAAAAATATGCACGTAATTAGAAAAATATACACATATTAGAAAACTTCTAACCAAGTCGAAGCATTCAAATTAAAAAAAATGTTTTTTTTCGGTCTTAGCCCCTGAAACTTTAGGTATTGACGAGAAAATAAGCCTTGCAAAAAATTAGCGCTCTAACTTAACCCTTAGGGGTGGCTATTTTTTTTCGACCTTGCCCATACATTTTGTATGGGGAAAAATGGCATTTTTTTTTTTTCAAAGTGAATTTTCTTTCAAATTTTGAAACTTTTTTCAAAATATTTTTACATACTCTTAAAGTTGATGCTTTGAAGCTTCCAAAATGGTATGCCATGTGCGATTATCCTAACTATTAAAATAAATGCAGCCATTTAAAATTTACTAGATTTTATACGTGTTTCTGTGTTTGTGTGTGCAATAGTACAAAACTCAGTCGTTTTTAAATACTGTAATTATTTTAATAGTTAAGATAATCTCACATGGCTTACCATTTTGGAAACTTCAACGCTTCAACTTTAAGAGTGTGTAAAAATATTTTCAAAAAAATTTAAAAAATTAAAATAAAATTCACTTTGAAAAAAATGCCATTTTTTCCCATACAAAATGTATGGGAAAGGGCGAAAAAAAATAGCCACCCATAAGGGTTACATTTAAATGTATTCGCCTTGCTAGCTACAGTGTTTGTTTGGCATACACAAATATCAATAAATACATCTCTTTATTATATTAAGATTATATTAAATTTATAAACATATCTAATGCTGGAATTTATATCTACAGTCATACAACTTGAAAAGTAAAGTGAGTTATACCATCAACATGAATATCTACTAATTAAAAACGCGTTGAAAATCTACGCTGTCGTCGTATCTGAGATAATGGTATATAATCTTCCAAATTGATTCGCTCTAGTCTAACAACAACTGGTTTTATATATTTGTGAGCTTCTCGCAAAGGTATCCATTGGCTTTGGAATCTCCTCCTCCGCTTTGTAGTATGACCTCGTCTTCTATATATTTGTGAGTCGTTGCTTGTTGCGTCTTCGAAATCAACATTGTTCGGTTCGTACATCACTTCTGAGCTACTATCACCATTCACACAATCAATTCCAAATAGCCCATTCGTGCTCGTTACAGTTGGCTCTTGCGAATTGTCAGTGCTAGCATTCTTATCGTAAGATTTTAGTAAAATTAGTTCTTTCAAATCCATTGCATTTAATAATTCTTCATATTCGTCATTGGCATCTGCTTGACCATACGAAGTGAGTTTTATTGTAGCTTTGTTATCCAACTCTGCATTTAGTATGAAATCCATAATTTCTGCTTCTAATTGTAAGCGTTTTTCCATTGGCAATCGTTCGACCATTTCCATGTTCTGATAGATGACTTGTTGCGCAGAGTTTGGTAGGTTAATGCGCACATCGGTGACTTGATCATCTAATTGAATACTAATTTTTACAATCATATGTCGTAGCGGCTCCGGAATAGCAGTTAAATCCAACATTTTAGCCATTTTCTTTATAATCGGTTGTAGCTTTTCCCAGCGACGTAGCAGTTCAGTCTTGTCAAAGATGACCGGTGGCAATAAACCAACGTAGTTTTGATTAAATGCAGTGGTAATGCGATTCCACGCCCAATCATCATAATCGGGATCTTGAAATGGGCGCACACGTGGATTGTATAAAAACGGATACAGTTGCACCAATTCCAAAAGCTTTTCATCATTTAGCACAACTCCGCCTGTAGAGTCCACATTATTAACATTGAGCACTTCTATATTCTTGGATTCTCTAGAGTCTCTCATAATAGTGGTGGAAGGAATACCGTCGTCCATCATTTTCGATGACAAACAATTTTAGTTTAATTTAAGCTGATCAAATTAATTTTCCGTAAATTTCCTGGATTTATTTTCTTTCAAAATTAGAGATGTGAATAGCTCACGAATGTATTTTGTTACGATTTTTCCGATTAATCGAGGCCGAGACCTAAAAGCAAGGCGAATTTATACGTGGTGATGGCACGGCAATATTCGCTTTGCTTCGCAAATCAGTGTGTGAAAGAAAATATGAAATGTAAACAATTTAGGATTTTCTTTTTAATAAAAATTGTAAAAGTTAACTTTTTGCTCGTTTCGGTAGCAAATACAATTACAATATGCGCATATTATCAAAATAAACTGTGGTAGCGCGTCGCTGATGACGGGCAGCAGGTCTGTCCGAAATGCATTTGTTGTGCCAAATAAAAAATTTATGTTTCAGTGTTTTTTATTTGACAAACTGATTTTGTAGTCAATAAAGGAAGAAAATAATAATAAAAGTAAATATTTTAAGTGACCTACCGAAGAGTCAGGAAGTTTGAGAAGTGGAGTAGTTGTGGTATACTTTCACAGTGATATTCGATGTCGGAGCGTAGAAGTTTGGCCAATATTGTGTAACCGTCTGCATAAGAAAATACTATGACTCCTTCTGGGGGCGAGGAAGTTTTGGTATGATGAAACGAAGTATATCGAAGCTATCCAGAAATCTGGAAAATTAAAAGCGAAGAATACAAAAATAAAATAAAAAAGAATTCTGCCTAGTTTGTTCTATTTCGTCTCTTCTAAAATGTCAAATACAAGTGCTGCAACCAATGCGAGTGCCATATTGCTTCGTTCATAAATAACAGAGAAATGAATTATGACAACATGTGTGACCGTTTAAACGAAAGCAATTTTTTTTCATCACACCATGTTTGTCACACAATTTGATCGTGTAAAGGCCGCTTAAGATTTTAGAAAACCATAACACATGTGTGACACACACGAATTTCTTATGTTTACACGCTCACACTTCTCATCACACCGCAAATGTTTGTCACACAGTTTGATCGTGTAAAGGGCCCTTATGAATTCGTCTGGTTTTGCCTTGGCAGATATAAAGTCGATAGAATTTGATTTAAATAGTGTATAGCGGCCTTTACACGATCAAATTGTGTGACAAACATTTGCGGTGTGATGAGAAGTGTGAGCGTGTGAACATAAGAAATTCGTGTGTGTCACACATGTGTGATGGTTTTCTAAAATTTTAGAAAACATGATGGTGTGACACATATGTGTGATAGTGTAAACACTTGCATCATGCACGTAGTGTATTTTTTCAGTCGATAAGCAAAAATTGGAGGGTAATGACATCGCGGGCAAACAAAGAAATTTGATAGGAGTTCTTCGAAGTATATCGAAGCTATCCAGGGGGTGAATTCTGGTTCTATGAAATGATAAAATGAAAAGAATTTTCATACAAAATTTGTGAAAAGAAACGTCATATTCATACAAATTTTTTTTCACGTTATCATATCATAGAACCAGAATTCACCCTCAGAAATCTGGAAAATTAAAAGCGAAGAATACAAAAATAAAATAAAAAAGAATTCTGCCTATTTTGTTCTATTTCGTCTCTTCTAAAATGTCAAATACAAGTGCTGCAACCAATGCGAGTGCCATATTGCTTCGTTCATAAATAACAGAGAAATGAATTATGACAACATGTGTGACCGTTTAAACGAAAGCAATTTTTTTTCATCACACCATGTTTGTCACACAATTTGATCGTGTAAAGGCCGCTTAAGATTTTAAGGGCCCTTTACACGATCACACTGTGTGACAAACATGTGTGATGAAAAAAAAAAGAAAAAAAAAATTGCTTTCGTTTAAACGGTCACACATGTTGTCGTACTTCATTTCTCTGTTATTTGTGAACGAAGCAACATGGCACGCGCATTGGTTGCAGCACTTGTATTTGACATTTTAGAAGAGACGAAATAGAACAAAATAGGCAGCATTCTTTTTTATTTTATTTTTGTATTCTTCGCTTTTAATTTTCCAGATTTCTGGATAGCTTCGATATACTTCGAAGAACTCCTTTCAAATTTCTTTGTTTGCCCGCGATGTCATTACCCTCTAATTTTTGCTTATCGACTGAAAAAATACACTGCGTGCTTGATTGCAAGCGTTTACACTATCACACATGTGTGTCCAACATCAAAAAAATCAAAAATTTTAGAAAACCATCACACATGTGTGACACACACGAATTTCTCATGTTTACACGCTCACACCTCTCTTCAAGCCGCACATGTTTGTCACACAGTGTGATCGTGTAAAGGGCCCTTATCGATATTAACTCTTTGCAAAACAAACGATAAATTGTTGTGACTACTTGTGTGACGAATTGATAAATTGATTGAGTAAAAAGTTACGTCAAAAACAATCTTCACACTTTTCATAAATAATTGCCTTTATAAACTAAAATTCGTACCAAGTTTCAATTAAAAAAAAAAAACGAAGGTACAATTGTGGAAGCATCAAGGTGCACAGTTCGAGGGATCAGTTATGGCAGAATCAATTGTACAAGATTGGCTGACAGATTACCGCCGCGTTCAAAGTCAACCAAGTGAACTGACGACCTTCGGAGTCGAACATGAGACCGACCCTGAAATTGCAGAAGCCATTTATACAATATTTAGTGAAAGACAACGCCATGAATCGCTGGTGCATGACATTTGCCAGCAAATGCTTTCGTTTTATCGTTCTTCTGAGGATATACTTCGAAAATTCCCATTACAATTCATTCCAGTATTAATATACACATATTTGCATGCTGTCGCCGCTGGTGACAAAAAGGGGGCACGCAGTGTCGAAACATTGCTGATTTGCATTTATAATGCCGAAATCTCTACCGAAGATGGTGGTCAACGTGTAGTCAATTTCCGAATGCCGATACTAGCACAAGCATCAGTTTACCATGAGGAAAAAAATTTACCCATGACTGATTTGCGTCGTTGGGAGGAAAACTGTAATCGAGAAATAAAGTGGGGCCCTCATGCACAAATTGAGGCAATAACAGCACAGAATCGATTGCGTATTATGACGGCCCTAATGTTTTGTTATAATCAACAAGTGAGCCTAACACAAAAATCTGCGCTAATACATCTTTGTCGGGTAGCATCACAGCTAGTAAATCAGGGATTCTCCAAGCAACATGCGCATCGAATATCTTACGGGTGAGTAGGGAATTTTGAAACATTTATTTACAATGCTTTAACTTGTTGATCATGTTTACCTACCTAGATCCGATTCGGGCAGCACTCTTGTACCTAAATCTATAACACCACGGATTCCACTGTCCTCACCATTCCTTGTTGAGTTGGTACATGCCATTTATTTTGCCATGTTTAATGGATTTGGAACTGTAGCCATACAAACGTTGGACGATATACATCATCGTGCATGTTTCGAAATGTATACTGAACTAATTTTGGTGACAAGTGCCGTGCGGAATTCATTGCATGCAAATCCTTCAGGTCAACCAAGTGATGGACCTATGGGTCTTAGCGTTGCTCTCACACCTGCTACCAACACGGTAACCACCGCTATTTCGAAATCGATGATAACAAATGCTTCATTCCGTACCAAGAAATTGCCTGATGATATTCCAATTCAGGTGCAAGATCTCACAATGGCCCAAGTACCTCCAATGTTGGCCAGTGTTACTGAAGAAGTCGACCCTAAAGAGCAGCAACAGACATCATCGCGTAATTCTATAATACGTCCGAGCATGGAAGGTATTAAAGCACAAGCACATAAAGCATTAATTGCTGGATTCAAAAAGAATAAAGACAAAGAAAAGGAAAAAGATAAGGAAAAGGATGGCAAGAGTAGCACAGCAGCAAGTGAACCGCCTAAACCACCACTGCGTAAATTTGAAAAGCATACCCAGCGCAACTCCTTGCTACAACTGCAAGCTGAAGGCACTAATATGGCAACAGCCGAATTTGAAAAGAGTCCATCACTGGGTCTGAAGGCTAACAAGACATACGATTCAATGGATACGACAGATGTGCTGCCCATGCAAACATTGTTGGGTAATGAAAACGGTAGCGGTAGTTTCAGCATTGACAGTGAACTAAATGGTGGTGCTGCTAGTGGTGGAAGTGGTAATATACTGAATAACAGCAGCGCAGCTAGTAATACAAATTCAATTACTAGCAGTGACTTCATAACAAAAAGCTTCGATTCGAGTATTGAGATGACACAAAGCACTAAAGTGGGAGATGCAAATATGGATTAGTGCAACTTTGCCTCCAGCAAATTTAGTTTTAATTTAATTGGGGATATTAAAGCAATAGTAAATTCTTGCGCGTTGCCAAATATTGGGAAAGGCAACCAACATTTTTGTATGTTTCTGAGCGACGATTTCGCTTCAAGCTTAAAGGTGGCGCACGTTTTATTGTTAACAGATGTAATTAAAATTTTTTGGTATCATATGATACATACATTAAAAACAAAAACTAACTGCGAAAAAATGTACGAAAATGTGGAATGTTTGAATGTAATTTTTCTGATGAAATTCTCTTCTCCCTAGAGGAAACTTCTCCGAGGGAAAAAAGTTAGAGGAGAAAAAATTGTGAGAGAATATTTAAAATTGGCCTGATAGCGTTTTGCCAACAATTTAAATTTTTAAAATACATCACTACAATAAAACGCGAGATTTGCATTATATGTATAACATACATACATACAGTATATTAACAAATTATTATATATGTTAAATAATTGTTGCTAGGTTTAAATGTAATGAATATATGGCTAAATGACTAAACTGGCCTATGTAACATTTTTTTCAGGAATCGAGTTATGTACATATTTGAACTTGAAAAATATAAATTTATCCGCGACAAATTGGTCTGTATCTTATTTCTGCGCCTTTAAAAATATCACTTTAGAATTCACGTCCAAAATTCAAAAAAAAAAATGCAGGACTTAAAAAATTTTGAAATTTGTACCACCGATTCATCGCCCCTTTACCTTCCCTTCCACATGCAAACAATCCAGAATATTAATGTACAATATTCACTTAACATACATCAACAATCGCACACTGCATTAAAACGTGTTTCATTTGTTTTCCCCACTTTTGCATTTTGTTACTTAGACCAGTTTAGTTCTACGCTAGCCATATCTTATAAATGAATTGGGCTTAGAGAAAATCTAGATATGTATCAGGTTATACTTTCCTATTAAATTAAATCAGGGCTTGAATCGTCCCATTCGGTCGACATGGGTGGGAAAGAAAATAAATAACTTGTTCATGTAGTAGGTATATCATCATAAGAATCATACATTTACGTAGTTGACGACTCGACCCCTGATTATGTGAGTTATTCAACCGATCGAATAAAGGGAATTCAAAATACCGCTGTTGAATAGTAAAAAACATTGCGTCTCATTCATGAAAGGCGAGCATTTGCTCATACCCAATTTTTTTTAGTAAATGCTAGGTATTTTGTTTTTGTAATAAAAACAAAGAAGCCACGGTTTACCCACTTCAACAAATACTACACCTTTTCCTTATTGAATTCAGAAATTCGCAATTGAATTTCAGAATAGGCAGTCGGATTTGTCATTCGTATTTGTCATTCGTATTTCAGAAAAGCAATTGGATTTCAGAAAAAGCAATTGGGTTTCAGAAAACTAAAATTGGATTTCAAAATATTCAATTGGACTTAAAAATGTGTAAATGGGATTTGAGAAATAGGCAATTGGATTTCGGAAGACAATTGGATTTCAGATCCCAATAATTTCATTGCCCAAAGTTAGAAAATAATTTTAAAGCTCAAGTAAGAAAATATACGTAACTACAAATCAAAGTATTAGCATGAAAAAACCCACTTTTCTGAAATCCAATTCACACATTCTGAAATCCAATTTTAGTTTTCTGAAATCCAAATGACATATTCTGAAATCCAATTGCTTTTTCTGAAATTCAATTGACGTTTTCTGAAATACATTTGGAGTTTTCTGAATTCAATCCGGAAAAGGTGAAGACCCAAAATGCAAAAAAAAAAAAAATAATTTTCGGCAATGATTTCATCGAACATTTCCGTAAACCATTTTTAGACTTAAGATTTATGGGCCATTGATACCATTCTCAAATAAAAATCAAGTCGGTTAGTTGGAATTAATAACTTATTAGTAACTAAGCTAGTTGACCAGTTGACCAAAATAGGTAATCTTCAAAGCATCATACCTCTCAATTCAATAGGACACTATTTTAAACGTATTTATTCAATGTTATCTAATATTATATTTAAATAAATTAATCCTAATAAATAAAAATTATATTGCATTTCCTGTTAACTTTTTCGAAATTTTGCTTGCAAAAAAATTCGTGGCACATCAATGCCTTCTTTGATATTCAACGTGCGTCGGTGCACGTACGAGTTTGCCACCACTTCAAATTTTCCCTCATTTGTGAATAGTGCACTTAGCTCTTTTTCGTCAAAGAAATAACTCCGTGTTCCATCGTGACGCATATAAAAATTGTCAGCGATTTTATTGCCAGGTTTGAAACGCAGTTGTGCCATATCGTAACGTCCATAATCGCGAAATAATACAACACCACCTGGCTTTAGCAGACGATAAATATTTTGTACAACTTGCGCAAACTTGTCAGGATGTATAGCGGATAGTACAAATATCATAGTGACAATGTCCAATGAACATTCCTCTATATTTATAAAAACATCGATTGTGGTGATGTCGCATTGAAACGCGCTTACCATTTGCTCATCATAAAGCGGATTTGAGCGTACAAAATCTATGGCACGTTTTGAAAAGTCACACGCGTAGTAGAACCAACTACTGTCCGCATTTGCATCTCCCTTTTTATGTTGTTCAATCAATGGGAATATTAAGTTGCCAACACCGCATCCGACCTCAAATAAACGTCTTGGTCCTTTGAAACTGTCATTTGAACTCACTGCATGAGTTTCTCGCCCTCCATCTAACAATTCTTCGAACTCACGTGTTGTCCAGCGGCGATCTTTGAAGAAATTAGTTTCATTGCGTTTGTAAAATATGTCCCAGTGGCGTTGTGCTTGCTCTTCAAGTTTCTGTGCTTTAAACACCGGTACAATCCGGCTATCTTGTGCTTTTAAACGTTGTTTCTCCTCGTCAGTAAGACATTTGTTGGCTGTGGTGAAGGTATCCCTAAGTAACGAGTCGGAATCTTCTTGAATTTCCATTTTTATTACCTGATACTGATAGAAATATGACGTTTACAGCATTGTATACCTTATAGTAGGGATAAAAAATGGTTTACAGGACCTGCAAAACTTTCTATTAAACTAATTTGCTTTGATCCCTTACACCAATTTGACAGTCACAAACAGTCAGAAACGGTCACGAACTACAGGAAAGTGATCCCGTACGCACCTTTTTTTGCCTGAAGCGGGCTACTCACCTGCCAAGAAATGTCAAACTCAATATAAAAAAAACGCTCAAGAAATGGTCAAGGACCGTTTTCGCACGTCAAAGTTTCTTGAGCAAATACTCAGCTCATAAGAAAAAATATTACAATTTTCGATGGTTGGCAACGCCGGTTTACCTCAATAAATAAATATGCTCGTATATATTTCTTGAGGTAAACGTGCAGATGCACGGCAAAGATGAGTTTATACTTCGCTGCACATGTTTTATATATTTTTATAATAGTAATCTGCAATAAAATGGAAAATGCCGTAAACGTCAAAATTTCTTGACCAGGTATAAGAAACATAAGCTCGTTTTTTTCTTGAGGCATTTCTTGGCAGGTAAGTAGTCCGCTTATTTCGATAAAGTCGATAGAAATTATCAAAATTTGACCTAATGAAAACCAGACTTAAGAAGTTTTCAACTATTATTTTTCAATTTATTTTATAAATTTAGAGAACTATTACCCCTGTATTTACTACTAATTTTTTTACGCAATCGAATGCAACTCGGCGCTAAATGATACTATTTTCCAAAAAAGCAACTCTGATCATGAGGTGTTAAACTCACTTTGAAAATTTGACGTCTATGCAGAAGATTCCACACTTGTACTGATACAAAATGATAAGTAGTACGCTTTATTCACTACTAAAAACCGTAGTACAATATCACGGGTTAATTCACTGTTTAGTACTTCACTGTAATAAGCTGATTGAAGTGCGTTGTCTTTGCGCGGTTTATATAGCCTAGCAGACAGCAGCTTCATAACCAAGAAATGTCTACACATTTCTGGGTTATTCGTGCAACAGTGTTTTCGAAACGTTTATCTATCGTCATCTCCTCTTTGTGCCACATTCGCAAATATGCGAGCTGCCTCTCTCTCTCGCGTCATGCACCTAACCATCATGAAATAAGAAAGGTGACAGCAAATGAACAGCTGTTTAATTTTTTTTCTACTTTTTTCTGATTTTGATCAACTTTGTTAAGTCAAATTGTTGTCAAACTATCGTGCAAAAATTTTCTAGGAAGAGTTTGTGAGATTTAGTGTGAAATTGGCAACCATCAAAGTGAAAAAAAGCAGGTGGATGTATAGCAAAGCCTGCAACTTCACCGCAGTGCCCATTTAAATTGCGTTTGGGAGATTACCAAAGCCCGCAACTTCCACACCAAAATTACCAACAAATGGTTAAAAAAATGCGAGTTTCAACTTATTTTGCGTGCAATGCATGCACATATGGAATATCACACATATTATTTACCGAAAAAGACCAGAATTATATTCTAAAACAAGCTGTATTCAATATTTTTTAGCCTGCAAACTTTTCAATGAATAAATTTGTAAACAAACCAACGCAGTTTGACAAATATTTGACAGCCCAAAATACTTTGCGGTAGTGACGCTAGAGGTGGAATTATGCTAGAGTTGGGAGATGAGCGATTCTTGAGAACATTCGCCACAAGTCCGTCAATCAAGTAAAGTATCGACTTTGGCTTTTTTGTCATTTCTATGAAATTGAGGAACGAGGAACCATTGAAGATTTGTGTAAATATTTTTTCGTTGCGTTATTTAGCAATAAAAAATGGATATTTGCGGAAATGTTTTGGTGTCGAAAGACGTTCTCAACTTTGCTATAAAATGTTTATATTGTGAAACAAATATCGAAGAATGGGAAGCTTTCGTAAATCATATACAAAGTTTGCACAATAATTTTGAAGAGCCGTGCATAGATCCGCTTGTAGAACTTGAATATAAAGAGGATATTCTGATCGAAGGAATTAAAGATGAAGTTCCGACAACGTTTGAAACCACATTATTGGAAACCATCGACGACACTGAACTTAAAATGGAGGTAGCATCGGACGAAGAACTTGTAAAAGATGAAGAAGTATGCGCAATTGTAATTTGAGGATATTTCTGTATATACATAAAATATACATATGTATTTATTGTTGCATTGTAGCTTGATGAAGAAGACAGCGGCACAGACTATGATCCAAACCAAAACAATGATGGTGCATCAGATTCTGACTCTGATTTTGATTCAAATTCCATCAAAGAAGAGCTTCAGAAGGAAAGGCGCAAAAAGGTAAGATGATTTAAAATATATATATGAGGGGAGTCGACAGTGTTCAAGGAAAACGCTTCAATTCAATTGAACGGACGAGATGCGTTGCCGGATATGAATCAGATCTGTTCCGGTGCTTGTATTACCGTTGGGCCGCAGTTGTATTACCGATAAATAGCCATACCCAACCGTAGGTAGACCTGCTTGCTCGTCGCTATTATTTGGCAATATAAAACTACCGCTTCTTTCGATCAGCATTATAGGAAACTTTTAATATATATATGATTACAAAGTATCCTTTTTTATTAACAGTTCAATCCAACATTTTGGCGACGTAATGCCAGTACATTCGCTTTCATTGAACTTTATAAAAACGCTCCATGTCTATGGGATCCAAATGATGAACATTACAGCAATAATGCAACACGTGAAAGTAGTCAAAAAAAAATAATTGAAGAAATGAAAGCCAAGTTTGACTACACATTAACTAATCACGCTCTAAAAGTATGCTTCCGTAAATTATATTTGCAATACGAGTCCACGCTTGAGGCAAAAGATACGAAAACCAAACCACAATTGAAAAAGATGCCGAATGTGATGTTTGAATATTTTGAAAAATGCACCTTTTTAGCTGTTGCAAAAGATGAATTTGTGGATGCCGTAGAGAAAGCACCCAATACCAGCACAGTAAGTACGGAAAATGAATTACAGCCTCATTATTCATGAACGAAGCCCTAAAGCCTTGATATCGCCAAAAAGGCACGCATCATTTTTAAGATAATAATGCTGCTAAAATTATTTACTATCTGGCACTATGCAAATATTTTATTATACGTTTATTTTCAGAACTTGAGCTTTGCGAAACTTAATCCCACAACAGAAACTTTTATTGAAACATATGCTTTGTTTCCACCATTATATGATCCTAAACATGAGGATCGTAATGATCCAGCTGTACGCAGACAATGTTATGCCGAAATGTCAAATATTATGAAGACCAAAGAAAACATAGAGTTTACCGAAGATGAAATTTTGAAAGGTATTCATTGCATACGCCATTGGTATTATAAGACTAAAAATCGGGTGGCAACAAACAAGGGTAAGGATTTGGCTCGTTCAGCAAAAGTTTACTTACAAAAATGTAGCTTCCTGCCAACTAAACCGCCAAGTAAGAAACTAAAATGCACGGAATGTGATAAACTATTTCAAAATGAAACCACAAGGCAGAGCCATCTTTTCAAGGAACATAATATCGGTGATTGGCCATTTAAATGTGATCAATGTCAACGTTCTTTTGAGTATAAAGCTCAGCTAACAATGCATGAACAACGTCAACATGTTGGTAAAGTGCATAAATGTGATTATTGTGAGAGATTATTTGCTGTGCAAGTCGATTTACAGCGTCACATTGATACACATACTGGTCATAAACCATTTGTTTGTGAATTATGTGGAAAGGCATTTCGCAGTAAGACTCAATTGGGCTATCACAGCGATGCTATACATACAAAAACTCGAGCTTACAAATGTACAATGTGTCCCAAAGATTTCTTGAAAGCGCGCGACTTAAAAGATCACATTAAAGCCCATTTAAATATACGCGATAAAATATGTGAAACTTGTGGCAAAGGCTTTACAAACTGTCATTCACTTATACGACATAGACAAATACATTCCGAAGTTAAGAAGTTTGCATGTAAATTATGCGAAGCCAAATTTCATCAATTTGTTGGCTTAAATTCACACATGAAGCGGACCCATGGCATCGTCAAAAATCCACAATAGTTTGAAAAAAATCTACAGTTTATATTTGAATGGAAAGACATACTTATGCATGAGAACATATAAAAATATGATTAAGTTCATATAAGGCTGGGAGTAAAAAGGAAGCGTATTTTTTATATAATTTCAACCCTGATTGCAACATCGTTCGCAAATAAGCGCTATTCAACTATCAGGGAAATCAATCAAACCTTTATTGACATTTGTAATAGATTTAAATGTTGATAAATGGCATATCAGATGGCCCCCATACTCTACCCGTAACTGTTTGAATTAAAATATTAAATGAGATTTAATTTTTAATATTACTAAGCAATTATCCCTTTGTGTTATTTAATTACCTCAGGCGTAAGAATTAAAAAATTTATCTGTAATTGATAACGATATTGAGTAACGGAATTCAACTGTAAATTAAAAAAAAAAAAAAAATTGAAATACCATTTTATGATTTTTATAGATGACCCTTAGTTATAAAGTCAGTTTTTTCCATTTCGATGACTTAGTCAGTTTTTTAAAAGAACTTCGATAGAACTTATATGCCATTGCAGTGTGAATATTTTATTTCAAATTGTAATAAGTATTTTAGTAGTCTTCAAATAGCTACAGTTATACATTAATCGAACATTGATCAAAATTTAATAAATTATGATTGCTACGATGTCAAAATAGATAGCATTTCTTCTAATTTTCCCATTAAATTAAAGAGCAAATGCGTAGACTAGCCTTTTTCTATTTCCGCTTGTAAGGCTTACCCTCTAATATCTTCATAGCATTCAATCATATTTTGTTTGGGATAAATTGCAGGCCTTAAAAGTTCCAACTTCGAAATAAAAAGCAACGCGGAAACTCTTACCTATACAATTTTCATCTTATATTTCTATAAGTTCCTCGAAATTAAATTTAACTTAATTTTTGCTACACTGGGTTATTTTAGACAGTTACTAAGATCTTTGATAACTTATTCTTTGGTACATCTAATGCAGGTTTTCGTTCCGTAATCATGCCCGTTGCAACCGTTGCTCCATTCTCTCTGATCGTAAAAGCTTGGCCTGGTATCAAAACCATTTTGCGTAACAGTGTAATGCGCACCTTAGCATGTTCGCCCGGCATTAGCATACCATCCGATGGTACTGTTAAAAGTTGATATGTTCAAAATTAATATTATTCGTTTACTTAGATTGAAACCAATCGTTTGCTTACTGAGATCAATACGCGCTGGTATATTCCAAGTTGCACTAAATAATTGTTGTATATATTTGGAAAGCATCGGTTTAGACCGACCACCCTCCGCACGTGACAAAAGATACATAGATGCCTCGAAATGATTCGAGATACTTTCGGTATCAGCTGCGCACAACAGCATGCCGCGATCCACACTCGAGATTTTAACGGATCGCAGTAAGACACCAACATTTTCACCAGCGATAGCCTGTAAATATATTTATTAGTACTAGTTGAATATTTGGATAGGAACTGGACCTTTGGCACGCTTTTCTTGAAAATTTGTATATCCCCAATGCTTGTTTTAATATGTTGATTGAAGCCCAACAAATCCGCCGAATCATTCTTCATCAAAGTTCCACGCTTTATCGTGCCAACTACTACCGTACCCCGTCCGGGTACTGTAAATGCATTATCGATGGGCAGTATAAAAGGTGACTTATAATCGCGAGTAGGCGTCTTTACATACGAGTCCATTTCATGCAGCAACTTTTCAATCGCTGGTACGCCAAATTCCGACGTATCACCTTTCAAAGCCAACAACGCTGAGCCATAAACGACAGGACTGCTAATGCCATCAAAACCAAAGTCGGTCAGCATTTCACGCATTTCGATTTCAACTAATTCTAGTACTTCTTGATCCACCAAATCGGCTTTGTTAATGAAAACAATAATACGTTCGATACCAACCTGTTTTGCGAGTAGCAAATGTTCACGCGTCTGTGGCATTTGACCGTCGTTGGCGGCGACTACTAATATTGCGCAATCCATTTGCGAGGCACCAGATATCATATTCTAAAAAATAAAAGGGTATTAGTTTCCTTTAGGGGTCAACTGCTAATAAATTAGCAAACATTATGGGAGATAGCTCAAAAGACGGGATTTGGCCTCAGGATCACGAATCCGGAAGCGCTTTTTTAATTTTTTGTTTTAGTGAAAAGTTATGGTCAAAAAACCGAAAAATGACCCAGGTCCGATACCAAAATTGGGGCGGAATCCATGGTATTTATGTGCGAAACACCTTTCTGAGTTGGCGGCCTTCGGCCGCGCTTATAAAAAATAACCCTGGGCTACGCCATCCCAAGTCCGGACGTGTTCCATAACCGTGGCTACCGCCACGGCGGGACTTTTTTTGCACGGAAGGAAACTAATACCAATAAAAGAAATTGAAATGCTGATATGAGATCACTAAAACGCACCTTAATATAGTCCGCATGACCCGGGCAGTCGGTATGTGCATAGGAGCGATTTTCAGTTGCATATCCAATGTGACAGGCATTGATTGTTATGCCACGCGCCTTTTCTTCGGGTGCTCTATCAATCTGCTCATATGATTGATACTGTGCTAGACCTCTTTCCTCAAGTATTTTTGTTATTGCCGAAGTCAACGTGGTCTTACCATGATCGACATGTCCAATTGTGCCGACATTGCAATGTTGAGGCTCATTGTTACGGCTGCTTACAGAGGCGGCTAAGCTATGCGTAATGCTAAACCATTTTCTTTTATTACAATAGACGTTTAGGTGATTTTCGCTGGATATTAAGCGAAGCGTCGTACGCAAACTAGGTCCAATTACTTGTGAAAATAGTTTTATCATCCTGGGGATCCCAAAAAAAATGGGAAAATCGCTTAAATGATCGCTGTTTCTTTTTTAGCGAATTTGATTGTTGTTGTTGGGTAGCAGCTGTTTTGGAAACGCAGAAGACATTAGCTTTGTTTCTTTTCTGCTAATTATGAATAATTATGAATAATTATTCCTAGAAAAGTGTTTTGTGAAAAAATTAGCAGCGAATCCAGCAGCTTTTTGACATTGAATTGAGAGAAAGAGCGCCAATTCGCTGCAAGTTCGCTGCAAGTTGCTGCTGGAGATTTTTCGTCCAGCAAAAACTAGCAAGTAACAAACAGCTGATTGTGACATATGGCAAAATCAAAATTGATTGCATGTTTTTATGAAATTTAAAATTTATTACGAATATTTTGAAAACTATGAGTTATTTACCAGCAAATGAAGTAAGTACATACAATAAATACCAAATCTTCAATAATTCCGTATCTTTGAATAGCAATGCGCCGAAGCCCAATGTCCGTTGGACCAACGTAATGTGGCTCGTTTAGGAGACCAATATAATCCTGCAGACACAGTTACAGGAATCGGAAATACTGAAGGTGTATAAGGCATTCAATTTTCTTAATATTTTGTAAGGTTTACGTCGATATATACGGAGAAATTGTCCAAAGACTGAAAAATTCGCAATTTCATTTGCTGCGAAAAAAATTTATTTTCATTTGTCAATTGTCAGAACAGCTGTTCTGCTGGAGAATTTCTGCTGGCTCCTGTTCGGCGAAAAACTAGCAGAAGAGAGATGAAACTAACAAAAATGAGATTTTGACAGCTTTTTACAAGACTCTCTTCTGCTGACAGTTCTTTGCTGGAGATTTCAAGAAACAAATCTATTAGCTTTGTTTCTTTCCTGCTAATTATGAATAATTAGGACTTGAAAAGTGTTCTTTGAAAAAATTAGCAGCGAATTCAGCAGCTTTTTGAATTTGCCTTGGCATTTAATTGAGAGAGAGAGCGCCAATTCGCTGCAAGTTATTGCTGAAGATTTTTCGTCCAGCAGAACCCAGCAAGCAGGAACAGCTGATCGGTGACATAGCAAAACAACAAAAAATTTAAATTCAAATTGTTAGCCAATCAGAAACGTAACCGCTGTTTTGTCTGCGAGTTTCTGCTGAACCCTGTTCGACGAAAAATTAGCAGAAATGAGATTTTGACAGCTTTTTACAAGACTCTCTTCTGCTGACAGTTGTTGTTGTTGAGTTCTTTGCTATTAGCTTAGAGAATTCAGCAGCTTTTTGACATTTAATTGAGAGTGAGAGCGCCAATTCGCTGCAAGTTATTGCTGGAGATTTTTCGTCCAGCAGATACCAGCAAGCAGGAACAGCTGATCGGTGGCATAGTAAAACAACAACAAGAAATGTAAATTCAAATTGTTAGCCAATCAGAAACGTAACCGCTGTTTTGTCGGCAAGTTTCTACTGATTCCTGTTCGACGAAAAATTAGCAGAAATGAGATTTTGACAGCTTTTTACAAGACTCTCTTCTGCTGACAGTTCTTTGCTGGAGATTTCAAGAAATAAAGCTATTTTGATGTTTGTACCAGGGACCCAGAAAACAGTCAAGCCCCAATTAAATAAAACTATGAAACTTTGAAGCCCCAATTACACAAAACTTTGAGACATGCGCGCCTCAGCTTTGAGCATTTGCCAAAATCTCACTTTGCCTTACGTTCCACAAACTTTGTATGAAAGTGGAACCTGTAAAGCTTGAAGGTGATGACCCAATGCACGCTTGCTTTGCCTCGAGAAATGTCAAAATTCTTTTGAACTCTACTGAAATGTATGAAAGTTGGCCCAGGGCAGCATTACTTTGCTTGCTTGAAGTGCTTCAAAGCGTCGAATAGCCCAAATCTCTATTTGACAGTGCTTTACACGCTTCACTACTTGTCTTGTTATTGTCTTGTTTGTCTCATCCTGTATTTTTGACAACTTTTGTAGCTTTTATTGGGCCATAGAAGCCTTAAGCGGGCTACTCACCTGCCAAGAAATGTCAAACTCCATATAAAAAAACGCTCAAGAAATGGTCAAGAACTGTTTTCACACGTCAAATTTTTTTGAGCCAATACTCAGCTCATAAGAAAAAATACTACAATTTTTGATGGTTGGCAACGCCGGTTTACCTCAAGAAATAAATATGCTCGTATATATTTCTTGAGGTAAACGTGCAGATCCACAGCAAAGGTGAGTACATATTGCGCTACACATGTTTTATACATTTTTATAAGAGTAATTTGCAAAAAAATGGAAATTTTGGTAAACGTCAAAATTTCTTGACCAGGCTCAAGAAATATATGCTCGTTTTTTTCTTGAGGCATTTCTTGGCAGGTGGGTAGCCCGCTTAAGCAAGGCAAGCGAAGCAAGCGTACATCATCAGCTTAAAGGTGAATTTGATCACCAAATTAGGTCAAATTAAATTAAATTCATCTAATTTGGCAAACAAATTCATTCTGCGGACAAACATTCTCGAAATAACTTCGCCAAATGCGACGCATTTGGTGCAGTGTAAATGTATCAAAAGCCTGATTTACATAAAACTTCAAAGGATCCACTTCCATACCAAGTTTGTGGAATGTAAAGCGCTGCAAAAAGTTAAACCCTTTTTATAATATAAGGCGGTCATCTTTCAAAGCGTGGGCAAAGTTTTAACTTAACTTTTTGCGGCGCCTTACAGCAGATTTAAGGGTGAAATACATAAAGGGTCGAATACATAAAGCTTTGTTAACCTCGCCTGACATTTGCTACCTCAAAACTTTGCATCCAACTTCAGAGGTATGCTACAATGAACGCCTTGACGCTTCACTTTTATACATTTGTTTTCGTTATTTATTTCCTTGCATTCAGAGTGTTTTAGTTAATTTATTAATTTAATAGAGAAAAAATGAATTAATTATTATTTTCTCCAACTTTTTATTCTTTAATTAAAGCAAAGTCATCAACATCTGATTGTCAAAGCAAGCAAAATTTGAGAGTTTGCCAAATTTCAACCTCGCTTCAACTTTGAGGTCTCCAATTTGCCATGCTGGGTTTAAATACGTATACTGAACTTTTCTGTCAAAGTCAAAGTTTGAGGTAAAGCCAAAATAAAGCTTTATGTAATGCTATGGATACACACACGGAGATTATCTCCAATAAATCTTCTTTAATCAGATCCAAATTTTACCCTGATACACACAAAAATGAAGATTAACAGCAATGAGAATTACTACTTTGGTTGTTACTGCACTATATTCTTACCTACCTCAGCGACAGCTAGTTGTCGAAAGTCGGATCTTAGAAACCAGAACTTAGACGCCTATCTGTCAGCTAACCTTAAGTTCCTAGTGTTTCTTGGTGTTGTTGTCTATTTATGTACAGAGTGTTGCCAGTGCAAATTTTTTAAAACTGCTCAAATCTTCTTAATTTTTGGGAGTTTATAATGAAGATTATGCTCAAGTTAACTCCCAAAAGCGCAGTTAATTCGGAATTTGCGCTAATGTATCAGCCGTATAACTGACCCTTTATTACAAATTGGTGCTAAAACGGGTATTACACGACAGGCCCTTGCGTAGGGGGGTTGGGGAAAATTAACCGCATTTGACACACATATGAGCATATATGGATCGAAAACGTGACAGATGCAAATGACAATACATATCGGTATAACAACCTTATTTATTTTGTCATTTTCAACAACAACATACAAATTCTGACACCAAAAGCAACTAAATGCTACAATATTTTTGCATTAACATTATTAATCCACATATACACCCTGTATTCTGCTTCGAAATAATCGTTTCGAACTTAAAAAAGTTTTATCACTAGTGACTTTTTCTTGACATTGTTCCTTTCTCTGCCATTCGTAAACAATTGAAAAATTTATTTTGTTGAAAAACTAGCAACAATATAAACAGACCAACCCCCGAATTCTGTAATTTTGTCTCATCTCAAGTCACAAAAATTGAGATTTGTCGTTTGAGGTTTGATATGGACGAAATGGAATTGGAACACAAAATGTCTCTATTAGTAACTATTGTCTCTATTAGTGACTAGAGACAGCTTACGGAATTCTGGGGCAAATGTATAAAAAAAGTTCGAATTTTTGTAAAATGCTCATAACCTAAACTAAAGGCAACCGTCAGCTAAATTCATAAGAAATGTGGCAGCATGAACGTATCTTCGAAATGTAATTTAAAACCTAGCAAACATCTAGACTACACCTACAACCGATCTGTAGGCCGTTTTTGTATCCTTGCGATACGAATTATATCGCAAAATGCAGCCCTGATTCATGCTTATCGCAAGGTAGTGTTTCTGTATGAGTGGTGAGTATGTATTTTCGATATTTCTTGCGTTATTCATATCATTAGCTCCGAAGGTCGTGATATTATACGCTAAAATTAAAATGAGTGAAGGTCGTTGGTAACTAATTTAGATTTTTTGTTTTCTAATTAATTTTTTACTTTATAGAAAAAAGCAGGAGTGGAAAAATTACAAAAAACTAGAAAGTAAAACTTTTGGAGCTAATGAAGGCCAAAAAGGTATTTGTTTCCTCTAGGGGTCAACTGCTAATAAATTAGCTAAAATTATGGGCGATAGCTCAAAAGACGGGGTTGGCCTCAGGATCACGAATCCGGAAGCGCTTTTTTAATATTTTGTTTTTGTGAAAAATTATGGTCAAAAAACCGAAAAATGACCCGGTCCCGATACCAAAATTGGGGCGGAATCCATGGTATTTATGTGCGAAACACCTTTCTGAGTTGGCGCCCTTCGGCCGCGCTTATAAACAATAACCCTGGGCTACGCCATCCCAAGTCCGGGTGGTTGCCTGAACCGTACAGCCTAATAAAATTACAACAACCACATGAAAACTTGCAACTTTGATTGCAAATATCTCTTCAGAGAAGCAAAATATTAAAAAAGCGATTCCACATTTGTGATCCTGAGGCCAAACCCCGTCTTTTGAGCCCCCTTCCATAATTTTAGCTAATTTATTAGCAGTTGACAGCTAAGTTAGACAATTACCTTAATTATTAACAATTTGGAAATTCACTGCTCTTTGTTTATTATTATACTATTATTATTCCATTTCGTTTATTCCATCGATATGATAAAAACTCACCACTATTTTAACGCAAGGTGAATTGAGTGGTGTTACAGAAACATTTTTCATATTGAAAGCGATCCGAGCCTTGCGGTAGCAAATCGATCGGTATTATAACGAAAGTTTATAGAAACGGGTTACTGCATAAAAAAAGTTAAGCACCCTGTGTCACGAATACAACCATGTTCCGATAAGGTTTTTCGAACATTGAAAAGTAATTCGGCGACGTCATTCTGACTTTCGAATTATTGCTTTGTCAGTGCGTTTTACTATTATTGCTTTTTCAATTGTTGGATCTATTGGTTGGTTCTAAAAGTTATATTCTATTGAAAGAATTAGAAATCTAATTAAATATGGCGGCCGAAGGAGAAGTAAAATTGTATACACGTGAGGAAATCTCAAAACATAACACAAACAAAAACACCTGGCTAATCATCCACAATAATGTTTATGATGTATCGCAATTTTTAAATGAGGTAAGTTACTCAATTCGGTATTAAAATAATGAATGAGTAAATTAGAATTAGACGAATAATAGCTCAAAAGTGGAGGTCAATGTGCCAAACGGTTTCCTTTCAATGGCTTCGGATACAGTCTGATTTTAACATTAGAAATCTTCAAATTGTGCATATTTCTAAACAACTTCAAGTTATCAAATTGTTGTCCAATGAGGTGATGTTGGCCACTCAGCTGTGTGTGTACATACATATTCATGCTGATATGGAAAAGGCTCTAACTTAAATTGCCCGAGTTTGGAGCAGATCGCAAAGACATAACAGGAAAAGGGAAACCCATTTCAACTTTGGTTATTTAGCGCTATATAATTTAGCGGTGTATGGAAGTTTCAGAAAAATCTCGTTCGTATAAAGATTAATAGCAAATACACATGTATCTACCTACATATAAGTATAACAAAAAGATTAGAAAAAGTAGGGACTGTCATATTCTTATGTATCACAGATAGGTACATATGTAATCGAAGGAAAATTTAATTTGGCTTCTTTCCGGGTCATGACCTTTTTGAAAAACAATTCAATGTAGGCTTCGAATGTTCTACGTTGCACCAAAATCCCTTAGATATTATAATTTTTGGCGGCCGCCGTGGTGCAGCGGTTAAGTGTTCGGCCTTCTACACCAAGTCGTGGCGGATCAATGCCCGGCAAAAGTAACATCAAAAATTATCTAGATAATATTAACTTTTTAAAAGTAAAAAACAGTAGGTCCCACCAAGTTGTAGGAAAAAACACAAAAGCAACACACCACAAGTTAGAAAGAGAAGCTCGGCAAAAATCTCGTTAGAGGTTATGATAACCTGTTGGTATACCGCCGCCAACATACCGCTACCCCAGAATACGATTGTCGTATGTAAATTTTAGAAAGCTTATAACTTCTCAGATTTTCAGCATGCATTTTGTCGTATGTGATACCATTGTTGTTTTTCAGTAGTGTATTTTAAAAATTGAAAAGGGTCTCCTGAAAAATCAAGTTTTGTCACATGCGACATTCGTATTCTGAGGTATCAATACATATTATGTACATATGTACATACATGTGTATTATATATTTATTATTATGCATTGTCACTATTGCTATCCCACCGCTGCAACGTTACCTATGTACGTAAATTCTATACTAACTTTCTGTTTTGTACTTTGATCGTGATTATAAAATTTGTTTTTGATAGGTTCGCGTGCATTTATCTATAAATCTAATGAGTGTTACAACTTTTTCAGGCATAATTTTATCTATTTCATATCTCTATTAGTTATGTTTTTAAATTTTGCTATGTATCTATGTAGGTATAAGATATGGGTGTTCCACAGAAAAGGTCAACCAAAATTTTAATTTTGCATGGAAAAATTTGTTTTTTTATTTACTAGTAAAATAACGTCCGCAAAAGATATGTATAACGATTACTTACAAACAGCTTTTCTATTTTTGTGTTGTTTTTTAAGAACTCATTACATTTATCTTTAAGGTTTTTATCTTAATACTTTGAAATTGCAGAAAATTGCTAATTTATCTAGTTTCCTAATGACTACTTCCGTTTTATGTAACGTCCGCAACGCAGTTGGTGTTAAGCGCCTGCAACATACTTTTACCGACAGCAGGTCCTTAAATACGCCCATATAGATACAATATTTCGGTTCCAGTTTTCACGATACTTTCTACTCAAAATTCAAAAAAATCGTTCAAACGTAAAGTTCGCAAAGCTAGGAAATGCCCATATACATATACATAAATATATACTGAATTATTGAGTTTTGGTTTGAAGCTCCTCATATGTACTTAAATTTTAATATTTTCACTTCTCTTACATCAAACAAGTTTTGTTATTTCATTCGCCGGAAACTTTCAAGTCAATTTCTCTACCCTGCTAGACAGTCTTTTGACATTCAGTCAGCTTTGTAATGTTGCCTTTGAAAAAGTGATAGAAAATCGTGATGTAAATATAAAACAGCTGATATTTACATCACGATTTTCTATCACGTTTCCAAAGGCAACATTACAAAGCTGAATGAATGTCAAAACATTGTCTAGCAGGGTAATTCTTTATTGATTTGTAGTTGTGTGTGATAGAGTGGAAGATTACCTTATTTCAAAATATGTTTGAAAAAATCTCTATCTCAGAATTTGTTTGAAGAACTCTTTTTCAGATTTTTTTCAAGAACGCCCTAATTCAGATCAAGTTTCAAAATTTCAAATTTGAAGTCCGCATTCCGAAAAATGAATGCTTATTGGACTATTTAAAAACTTTCCTTACGTTTACTTTGATTATTGGATTTCTTTCATTCACTTTTTGTTGATATATTTGATAGGTACGTGAAAAGGTACACACAAAAAAATTTTGGAGTCAAAATTGCACTTCTTGATGTTGTTCTATATAAAAACTAAAATAGTGCAAGAGTAGGTCGCCTCCCCGTTGGTGCACCCTGGGTAACGCTAAATGACCTACATGGCCTACCCGGCTAGTTTCTTGTTTCTTGTATTGCCGGTTCTACGAGAACGGTACCAGTACTTGTGCTGTATCCATCGTGCCGAAACGACCCGACCACTATTTTGGTGCTTAATCTGAATGGAACACCACAAAAATTGTTGCTACCACTGCAAAAAGTGTTAATATTGCCCTTTATTTTTCTGTCTGTATATAAATTTTAAAAATTAAGGATGTGAATATGAATACGATAAAAATATTAACCCAAACAACCTTTAACATACAAGTAAGGACAGGATTTTTTATAAAAAATTTGCAGGTGTTTTTTCCATAGATAATTCCATTCTCGATAATATACAAAGTAAACTTACAGAATGTGTGCTAAGCATGACTGAGTATAAAAATAGGTATTCTTGTAAAAATATACGTTTTGATAAGAATTTGCAGCGTCATCTTGGTATAACTAACTATATAAGTTAGTCTTATCACATTAGCAAATATTTCTTCAAAACTTTCCGAGGGAAGGGTGTGGAGATACTTATGCTAAAAATATTTCTATTCTGTTCTTTCGTAGTTTTAACCATGGTTAGGAGTTGAACGTTCAGTAAACCAATAGACTCATGTTTATTCCAATAAGCTTCGTCCAGAGGAAATCTGCAGGAGAAAAATGTAAATAACTACACCACATCATATATGTACATTGGGGTGTTTCGTTTTCAGCTTCTTTGGATTTCTTTGTCCCAACTTAAAATTTAATTTCTAATGGTGATTTCGGTTCATCGAAAAAAATGCACACTCGCACGTTGAACTGAACAATGTAAACGTGTTATAAAAGTGTACAAGTTCTACATTAACCTGCTTTCGATTAAACGAATAAAAAACCCTGTCCCAGCAAGTCAATCAGTGCAAAAGGTCGTTTGCTACGCTATGTGCATGGATAATTAGGATTCGCTTATCACCAGGGCTGGTAACCGGTTCAGAACCGAACCGGTTTTTGAACCGAACCACAGCCATTTTTCAGTCTTTGAACCGAACCACGAACCGAACCATTTTTTTTTGGAGATGTATGAACCGAACCGAAAACCGCAAAAAAAAAAATGGTTCGGTTCGGTTCAAAATTGAAACAAGTTATATGCCTAAAACATAAATTTTCCTGAAAATGACAACAGTTGCACTCACTGGTATTTCGATTAAGTATCAAGTTTAGAAGGTAGAAAGGTAGAAGCATACTTTTAACTTTTGCACTGTTGTCAAAATGCGTCCAATTCCTGCCAATTGCATGCCCTTTGACAGGGTAAAGATAAAAAGAGTTTTTTCCTTCGTCATGTATTACACACCATGCGACAGCATATCAAACGAATATTAAATCAATTACCTGTCCAATGAGAAATGTTCAGCCTCAATAACTCTTGTTTTTGTTGTTCCCTCCAAAAAAGACCCCCATACTTTATTTTTAATTTGGAAGTTGGAGCTATCCTGCATTTAAGCCGATTTTTCATACATCCTTTTATAAATGAAATCCCTACTAGAAACGCTTACACCAAAAACTGACAGCGCTGATAATCTATTTACAAAATACTGACTATTTTCACAACTGACTGTCATAATGACTGTCACAACTGACTGTCAAAGAATTAATAATAAGTAACCCGACTGCTTTAGCTGCCGTTTATTTAGACCCTAGCGCCCTAATTCTAATGTGGTAACAACATTCTGTTTACCGGCAAACAAAGAATGTGTCAACTTTTACACCCTTTTGGTATTCTGCCAACTAAGTTGCCGACTGGTTTCGTAACCACCCAAATAGGTGGTAACGTCACGTAATCGCGAAAAAAAGCACGTGTTTTTTATATATTTTTTTGGACCGAAAATAGTACAAATTTTGTACGCATACTAGTTAACGACAAAGAGAATATATATTCTCTCTTTGTTAACGACAAATAATAAACAATATTAGCACTTGTTTGCACGAAATTTCGTTTGCATTTTCATTTTATTCACTTTTGCGTATTTATAATTTTTGACAGCGTTTCCATGCACGATAGAATCGCGGTTGCATGAACTACATTACCGACGATAACGATATTCGTACAAAATGTCCGGTTACGCTCGGAATCGACCCGTAGGTATCAGATTATTTTATCAGAATCAGATAAGGATTTAGCAAAAAAATATTTGATTCAAGTTTTCGAACTAACATCTAAAATCCAATGTCCGGAAAGATCGATGGAGTCTCCTCAATCTAAGATAAGCTCGGATGTGCTGGAATGCATTCTGGAACAATTAAATAAAAAGGAAACTTTACCAAATAAGAAAACTTTAGTGGACGTCATTAATTGCTGCAATAATATAAAACGAAAAAGAACTAAAAATAATTGCTGAGATTGTACTAGCTGTTCCTGCCACACAAGTGTCGGTAGAAAGAGCATTTTCAACTTCAAAATTTATTTTGAAGACATTCTTTTGATAAACTTAAATACTAAATAACCAAATGATGTATTTTTTTAACAAAATAATGTCTTCTAACAAGTCTTCGTCTATATATGCATGTTTCTTTACATAGTAATAATTTTCAGTATTGTATTGCTATTATAACTTTTTGCCGATATATTAATAAATATTATCTATAAATGAATTTGATCTCAATAACAAAGCGTTTTATTTTTGACATTTCCAAACAATTTTTATTTTAGTAGGCTTTTATATATGTACATATTTTTTTTTTAATTTTTGAAATTTTTTTTTTAGTTTTTGGCTGGGTTGGTATAAGCCCTGAACCGGTTCAAGTTTTTTAAAGGTGGTTCGAACCACTGAACCGAACCAGCCAGATTTTCGGGAAGTGGTTCGAACCACTGAACCGAACCAGCCAGATTTTCGGGAAGTGGTTCGAACCACTGAACCGAACCACAGCGATTTTGGAGTGGTTTTCCAGCCCTGCTTATCACCCATATTTATTTTTATTGTAAAATCCAATTTATTTCACCAAATTTATCTGTCAAGTAAAATTTTCGTCAGCTGATTTTCAGTGAAACCAGCTACCCTGTGAAAGCTTCAGAGGGTAAAAAGTGTGAGTTTTTTACACTCCTGAAGTGTACATTTTTATGAAGCGAAAATATATTCTGTTTGACGTTTTACCTTCAAACGAAACGAAAAATTGAAGAGTACAATGTAGTGTTCATGCTGAGTTTACCATTTTCGGACATATATGCAGCAACCACTTTCTTCCTGAAGATTTTGATAATCTTTTAATATTAAACAGTGATCGAGCCTGCTATTTAGTATCCAATGCTGATATACTATCCACTACAACACGGCTTCTAGAACACAATGTAAAATTAGCGCTTTATAAGGAGATTCACAAAATTTTGTTTATAAACATACATACATAAAAACAAAGTCACAATCAAAATATTTGTTTGTTTGTTTTCGTTTTTATTTTTTCATAACATTTGAAACCTTTAAATCGGAGCAGACCTGTTTATAAAACCGTGACGTCAAAGTTTTTTTTAAAAGCGAGATCTTGCTCAGCATGTTTTGATGCTGGCTCAGCATGTTTTTGATGAAACGAAATAAGCCTTACATAAAATTAAAGGTATTTTTGATATTAGGACTTTCCATTAAAGAAACTTGGGGAAAATTTGATTTTTTTTTTAATAAAATATTTTCGTTACGGTCACTGAAGGTAAACAAAAAAACAACCAGCAACTTAAATGTTAGGCACTTGGAATGATCAACGTCTCGACGGAAGATCCCCTATTTGAAAGTATTAAAAGAAAACGCTGTAACGCCTATTTTATAATTTGCTTCCAGAACACCCTATCGCCAAATGAGTTTAAAAAACGCCCTATCTCAATAAAAATAGGGCCTTCTTGAATAACAATTTTAATTAAAAGGCGTCGTTGAAATCAATTCTGATATAACGGGCTACAGATGCTCCATTAGGACAAAGAATACAACACTTGGAAACAAATCACCTTAATGTTCTGTTCATTCATACATATATACATAAGTACACGTGTAAACTATTTACATAATTCAAGAGCATGACCAGAAGCTATTGCCCTCGTTACATTGTAGAAAGGCTTTTAAACAACCTGAATACTTAATATTTTGCAGATTTTGCTCAGATTGAATATTGCTCATGATCTATTACTGAAAAACTTATTTATATTTAAATGTCTATAGCCACATAGCCACATAGCCACACAGGGCAATATAAAGGGTCAATTACATAAAGCTTTGTTAACCTCGCTTGACATTTGCAACCTCAAAACTTTGCGCTTCACTACAATTGTTTTCGTTATTTATTTCTTTGCATTCAGAGTGTTTTGTTAAATTTATCAATTTAATAGAGAAAAAATGAATTAATTATTATTTCCACCAAATTTTAGTTCTTAAACAAGTAAGGAAGTCTAAGTTCGGGTGAAACCGAACATTACATACCCAGCTGTGCACATAAAGTGGGCGTGATCGTTCACCAATTTTTCTTATTTTCTGTGGTAGTACTCTACATAAACATAACATGCCTGGTACCTAGTTTCGTAAATCTATCTCACACCGTTCTGAAGTTGATAGCAGTCGAATTTAAAAATTGCTTGACTCATTAGTGGGCGGTGCCACGCCCACTTTCCAAAATTTTGAAAAAATTATGTAAAGAATATGAAAGTTGATGTATGTACCACATTATATTATTATAGCGAAATCAGTTAATTAGATATGGACTTTTCAATATTTCCACCTCCTTTCAATATAACTTTTATGAAAAAGTAGGCGTGGTCGCGAAGCGATTTCGTTTATTTTCTATAGCTGAATTTACCACAACAATAGTATGTCCTCTACGAAATTTCGTTATACTAGCATAAACTGTTCTGAAGTTATTAAGAGTCAAAATTTTAAAATTTCTTCAAATATACGTGGGCGGTACCACGCCCCCTTTTCAAAATTTTTTATAAAATCGGCCTTAGAACATCTAAATCAATACATATTGCAAATTTTATCATTGTAGCTGCTTCTAATATTGAATTAACCCATTTTATACGTTTTTCGAAATTTTCGATATCGAAAAAGGGGCGTGGTTATGGTCCGATTTTACCCATTTTCAATAGCAATCTATTCTGAACCCAAATAAGTACGCATGCCAAATTTGGTGAAGATATCTCATTATTTGCTCAAGTTATCGTGTTAACGGACAGACGGACGGACGGACGGACGGACGGACGGACGGACGGACGGACGGACATGGCTCAATCAATTTTTTTTTCGATCCTGATCATATTGATATATGGAAGTCTATATCTATCTCGATTCCTTTATACCTGTACAACCAACCGTTATCCTAACAAAGTTATAATACCCTGTGTACAAGTACAGCTGGGTATAATTAAAGCAAAGTCAGCAACATATGATTGCCAAAGCAAGCAAAATTTGAGAGTTTGCCAAATTTCAACCTTGCTTCAACTTTGAGGCTTTCTATTTGCCATGTTTCGCTGAAACAATTATATTGAACTTTTCTGTCAAAGTCAAAGTTCGAGGTAAAGTCAAAATAAAGCTGTATGTAATTGAGGCCTAAGGAATGTATTTTTTATAAGCAAACACATTCATTTCAAACCCCTAAACGAGGATTCTTAATCGCTAAGGCCAAGGGCGACTTTTTGACTCTTTCTATTACTCAGAATGTTTGCTGGGCTGAGATCATTGCACAGTGGGTTATTAAGTTGACGTAGGCCCAGTTTATAAGTACAATTTTAAACCAGACAAAGTTGACTAGAGTTTATCACTAACAAATTAGGCTTTTGAACTAAGTTTAAATTTGCACTGAAAACCCGGGCCGTATCCCCAATTACATAAAATTTTGCGAAACTTTGACAGACGTGCGCCTCTTTTTTGAGCATTTGCCAAAATCTCGCCTCGCTTTATCTTCCACAAACTTGTATGAAAGTGGATCCTGCAAAGTTGTATGTATTTGGAGCTTTAGCGGCAAAAAGTATATAAAAGTCTGTACATATGTATAAATACGCCACATGAAAAACTTTAGGAACCTCCTGTGAGCGAACCGTTTGACCGATTTGAATGAAATATGCACCGATGGAAAGGAAATTAATAAAAAAACCGAGGTATAGGCGGTATATTTTTAGAGGCGTCCCAGAAATTTAAGTATGGGGGTACGGGGCTAGCGATCCCACGACCCCCTAAAGATTTTATTGGTCGAATTTTCGATCACAAGCTAGTTTATGTAAAAACTGGTATGTATATCTAGCCCTGGCTAATATCAATATTTCTTGTTCTTTTATTCTAGCACCCTGGCGGCGAAGAAGTCCTTATTGAACAAGGCGGCAAAGAAGCTACAGAAAACTTTGAAGATGTCGGCCACAGTTCTGATGCGCGTGAAATGATGAAAAAATATAAAATTGGTGAATTAGTTGAAGCTGAACGTGTAAATGTGCCTAAAAAATCCGAACCCACATGGAGTGACTCGGAGCAAAAAACGGAAGATTCCTCAATGCGTTCTTGGTTGCTGCCATTGGTGATTGGTTTAGTAGCTACACTTTTATACAGATATTTCTTTAAACAGTAAACTTGTAAAAAAAAAACGAAAACTAATGAATTTGTTTATCATTGACATCTTTTTATAGTTGAGTTTTGTGAAATTTATCTAAGTGAAACCATTCCCAACAATTTATAATTAGTTAAAAGAAAAATATGTCTGCATTTAATTGTGCGCAAAAGATCAAAAACCAAACACAAATTTTAATATTTCGCATAAATATTGTATGTGCTATGTATACTGTATGAAAAGTATAAAGTGTAAACTGTGGTTAATGCTTAATAGATAAATTCTATCATATGTAATTTTTTAAATAAATAAAAGTAAATTAAAAAAATTACAGGCAAGTGGTCTTCACCTTGAATAAGGAAGCACTCGAGCCCCTTAAACGGTGCAATGGACGAGTGCACTACGGCATGGGTCAGATCGTGATCCACGTATACCGCGGCGATGCACAACGCGCTGCTATTTCGGCTGCACCGGAGGACTCGGACATCGCAGTGCCGGTAGAGGAGTCGGAGATGTCCGACTCGGAAAGTATGGTATCTGCCACGTCAAATGGCGAAGGAGCAGTGAACAGCTCGGAGATGGGAGACAGCCTGCTGGACGGGGAAGACCTCAACGTCACAGTGATAGCAGCTAGTCCTGAGCGCACCATACTGCCACAAGTAGTAGGATCTCGGCCACGCCAAATCGTGGTCTGAACAAATCGACGTTGAAAGATAAGCCTCCAGACGAGGTGGAACTCGACGATACGGCGGTGGCTCATGTTGGTGGTGATTCAGATAAACCTGCATAAATCGAAAGCAGCCACGGCTGCTTTAATCAGTCGTCTCTCTAAAGGCGACATAGATGTGGTCCTCATCCAAGAACCCTGGGTCAACAGCTCAAGGATTTGCGGTTTGGGGACTAAGGGTTTTAAGCTAATCCGAGCCAGCGAGGGGGGCAGAGTTAGAGCCTGTATTTTGGTTAAGTCTGAGCTGAATGCCTTTCTCTTGCCCAACTATACCAATGGTGACGTTACAGCTGCCAGTTTAACAGTCGACAGTACCAGTCTGACGATGGCGCCGGTCTATATGCCCTACGACGCCGAAGAACCTCCGCCACAGAGGGAGGTAAAAGACCTGGTGGCAAATTTTTCCATGGGTGATCTTATTATCGGAACTGACGCCAATGCTCATCACGTCCAGTGGGGAAGCTCCGATGCTAGAGGAGAGTCGTTATTTGATTATTTGTTAACAACTAACCTGGTAGTTTGCAACGTGGGTAACGAACCTACGGTTATAACTAAAACCCGTAGGGAGGTCATAGATCTCACTATTTGCAGCGAAGGCGCTTATGAGTGGGTCAGAAAATGGCGCGTTCTCGATGAACACTCATTCTCCGACCACCGGTACGTAGAATTAGTTCTAGACTTTTCTGTTGAGCAGCCGGTTATGAAACGCAACCCACGTAACACTAACTGGCAGCTACACAATGAAATACTATCTAGGGACTTGCCAGCACTGCCCCCACAAGTCCCCTCATCAGTAGGGGAGTTGGAGGATCTGGTAAAGACATTTACAACGGCGCTCTCGAATGCCCTAGAGCAGGCGTGCCCAGTGCCAAAACCACGCGGTAAACATAGGGTGCATTGGTGGTCCTACGACCTGGACTTGCTCCGTAAATCATGTAGGACACAATTTAATAAGGCCAAGAGCCTTGGCACGGAGACTCAATGGCTCGAATATAAAGTTAAACTCAGGGCCTTCAAAAAAGCTCTGAGGCAGGCGAAGAGAGTATCGTGGAGAAATTTCTGCACTGGGGTTGAAAATGTCGACGATACAGCGAGACTTGGACGAGTGCTCTCAAAAACTGGACCAGCACGTAGAGGGAAACCCAAGAGCTGCTCTTGAATACGCACTTCCCAGGGAACTTGCATGAGGAACCCCTAGCACCTACAACAAACCAGGCTGTACACATACCCATCACGGAGGAAAAGGTTAGGTGGGCGGTTAAAAGCTTCGAACCGCTCAAGGCTGCCGGGTCAGACGGCATTATTCCCGCACAACTCATAAACACGCTGGAGACATCAGCCAAATAGCTGGTATTTCTCTATACAGCCTGCCTGGCTCTTAGCTACATTCCGTGCTCCTGGAGAAGTGCCACGGTAGTGTTTATTCCTAAGGCGGGGAAGGCGTCTCATTACGAGCAGAAGGACTATAGGCCGATCAGTCTCTCATCCTTTGTGCTCAAGACCTTCGAGAGGATAATAAATGTCTACCTCTCCTCTACTATTGATAGCAACCTGCATGCATGCATACACCAAAGGGAAATCTACAGAAACTGCGCTTCACAGCCTAGTTTCTGTTATTGAAAAAACGCTGTATGAAAAGGAGTACTGTCTTGTGGCCTTTTTAGATATTGAAGGAGCCTTCAACAACATAAGCCCTGATGCTATAAACACCGCTTTAACAAGTCTGGGCATAAGCAGGTCTCTTATTGGACTTATTGATCAACTGCTAAGGGGTAGACGAATAGTTTCATCACTGGGCTCGGTTGTTGTTGTTGTTGTAACGAGGTGTAGCCCTGCCTAAATGTCAGACAGGGTCACCCCGAGTGTATTGCTCTTGGCCGAGTCGATATAAGAAAACGGCCCGGGTCGTTTCGGCACGATGGGTACAGCACAAGTACTGGTACCGTTCTCGTAGAACCGGCAATACGAGAAACTAGCCGTGTAGGCTATGTAGGTCATTTAGCGTTACCCAGGGTGCACCAACTGGGAGGCGACCTACTTTTACACCCCTCGGTTGACTTATCACGCTATGTCACAAGGGAACGCCTCAGGGTGGTGTTCTCTCCCCGCTTCTATGGAACCTCACTGTCAACTCGATGCTGCGAGACACAAGCTGGGGGGGGGGGCGGGAAGAAGTGGCATATGCAGACGACTTAGCTATAGTATATATGGGCAAATTCCCACAAACCCTGTGTGACTTGATGCAAGTAGCACTGAGAGAGGTTTGCTCATGGTGCTCGCGCTGCAGACTGAGCATCAACCCGGGAAAAGTAGAACTGGTCCTTTTCACCAACCGCTATAAGATACCACCGCTAATACTACCAAAAATGAATAACGTGCACCTGAACCTGGCTGACAAAGCCAAGTTCTTGGGCACAGTTCTGGATAGGAAACTAACCTGGAAGGAGAATGTTCTTCAGCGCCAGAAGAAAGCGTGTATTGCACTCTACACGTGCAAAAGAGCCATTGGAAAGAAATGGGGGCTCAGCCCCAAAATATGCAAATGGATCTACACTGCAATCATTCGACCAACTCTATGGAGTTGTGGTATGGTGGCCTGCGCTGAGCAAGGCAACAAACCTTAATCTGCTAGGTAAATTACACAGATCTTGCATGATCTGTATAAGCGGTGCGTTAAGAACAACGCCCAATGAAGACCTCCAGGCCATTCCTGGCATTTTGCCACTCGATCTGGAAGGGAACCGGGTAGCAGCAGCATCGGCTCTGCGTCTAAGGGAAACGTCCGGCTGGGGCGCAAGCACAGATCGCTGTGCGACCACAACAGTCGGAGATAGGGGTGTAAAAGTAGGTCGGGGGTGTAAAAGTAGGTCGCCTCCCAGTTGGTGCACCCTGGGTAACGCTAACTGACCTACATGGCTAGTTTCTTGTATTGCCGGTTCTACGAGAACGGTACCAGTACTTGTGCTGTACCCATCGTGCCGAAACGACCCGGGCCGTTTTCTTATATCGACCCGGCCAAGAGTAATACACTCGGGGCGACCTTGTCTGACATTTAGGCAGGGCTACACATCGCTACAACAACAACAACAACAATAGCGGTTTTAAAATCAACATTCCCAGCAGGGAGGAATGGGAGAGCACGGATCGGAGTCCCACCACTCATGGCGGCACTTCCATTTATACTGATGGCTCGAAGTTAGACGGCAGAGTTGGAGGAGGGGTTTATTCAAAGGATCTGAACCTTGAGCTCTCCTTCAGACTACCTGATCACTTCAGTGTCTTCCAGGCTGAAGTTACAGCAATCATGGACGCCGCGGCTTGGATAGGCCAACACACTATCAGACAGGACATTTTTATATTCAGCGACAGCCAGGCGGCCATCAAATCCCTTGGCTCTTACTCGTTCATCTCTGAACTGACGCTCAGCTGTCGTCGATCTCTACAAGAGATGGCCCAACAGAATCGCGTTAACCTCACATGGGTCCCGGGGCTTAGGGATATTGTAGGGCAGACGAACTTGCGAGGCAGGGCACGACCAAGCAGGTTCTTCGCAATAAAGAGCGCTTAGGTATGCCGTTTGCCACATGCAAGCTTATGCTGAAGGAGTACACACTCCGCCAAGCCAACGAAAGATGGCTGCAATCTCCAGGATGCCGGATATCCAAAGAAACCTGGCCGGAATGGGATCATAAAAGATCAAGACAATGTCCATATTAATAGGCGTATTAACTGGGAACTGCCTCATTGGTAGGCACGCAGAAAGACTTGGTGTGCCAGGGGTGTAAAAGTAGGTCGCCTCCCAGTTGGTGCACCCTGGGTAACGCTAAATGACCTACATAGCCTACACGGCTAGTTTCTTGTATTGCTGGTTCTACGACAACGGTTCCAGTACTTGTGCTGTACCCATCGTGCCGAAACGACCCGGGCCGTTTTCTTATATCGACCCGGCCAAGAGCAATACACTCGAGGTGACCCTGTCTGACATTTAGGCAGGGCTACACCTCGCTACAACAACAACAACAACAACTTGGTGTGCCCTACCGACGATGCTGTAGGAGTTGTAAGGATGATGAGGAGGAGGAAATGGTGGAGCACCTCATCTGCAACTGCCCGGCTTTAAGTGACGCGAGAATGCGCTTTTTGGGAGTTCCCTTCCTGGTCAGCCTACGCCAGGTCACGGAGCTGGACATAAAGGACCTGATGGCCTTCATCAAGTCATCTAAATGGTTCGAGGAGGAGTAACGGTGTCGGTATAGGAAGGTCAGTCCCGGGATTCTGCAATGTGGAGAATTCCGTTAATACCGGGATTTTCCATATGGCAGGGTCCCGGAACTGACTTTCCTAGTGTTAATGGTATCACAACGGGCCTTTTAATACTGGCCTAGGTGTGCCTCTGCGGCAGCCACTTGAACCTAACCTAACCTAAATTAAAAAAAAAAAATGTCGTAAGTGTCAGAGGAATTATGAATTTCGATGCAAATTTCCAAAAGAATAAGTCATTGAGATTTTTAACCACAAAAATAGGGTTTAGCGGTGTTAGCGGTGAAAAAAAGCAAAAAATATGTAAAATACACCACTTTCGGAGGTCTTTTTTATTGAACTTTTTTTTCTCAGAATCTTCCAGAATAAGGAGGTTTTTTTTTCGGTACCTCCTTTTGTTCTTGGTAATATAGATTTTGTCAGGAAAGATTTTATCACAAGCTACACTGGGCACCGTTAAAGCAGCAATTTTCTTTAAAATAAAGGCATTTATTTTGGTAAATTTATTTTTAAGTACACAATTGTGTTAATACTTATTTTCCTAATTAAATATAGTATATTGCTAAGCACAAGTATTTATATTAGGCACTCAATTTATATACAAAGGTTTCAATCAAACTTAAAATATCGTTGAGGTCTATGTTAGGGGCCAGGACAACCCAAAACATTATTTTTATTATTATTATTTGAGCTATACTTAATAAATAAATTTACAAGTATATTAATGGGGAAGGGCAACTAGGCCATACCGACCTTTCTAGTAGATTTTTGTCGTTCCACCATGTAACTAGCAATTTTACAAATCGACAACTAGTATTTGATAGTTGAACGCAGTGGAACAAAGCAAAACCATCTATCAACAGATGCAAAACAAGCTATCTGAAAGCAATCAAATTTTACAGCAGAGTAAAAAAACTAATTTCCTCTTAATCCCAGCCAGCAAACATTTAGGCTTGAGTTACGTTAGATCTCAAGTTGAGAATTAAGGGGCTTCTCAAACCTCAAGCGGTGTTTCTCAACAGGAGAACTACTTGAGAACGATGGCGTTCTCAAGCAAATGGGCATTTTTATATGAAAAAAAAAACGCTGTTTCTCAAGTTGAGAAAGGGATAGTTCTCAACTTGTACTCCAATGGGATTCTGTAATTGGATTCAAGGGTATGAATATGACCCTGAAAATAAATACCGAAAAAAAATATACCATGACTTTTCTAAGTTAAAACGCCATGAATTAGTTGACATATATACATAAATTTCAGTCTTAGCTCTTCAAATTTAATATGAATATTAGAAGCTGAAGATTGGAGAATATGTTGGATATCAACTTGAGAATTAAAAAGTTTTCAAAGGTTGGAGAAAAAGTTGAGCCATGTTTGCTGGGTATATTTGGATATAGGGTGGCTTTTGAAAAATATTTTGAAATGGGGTGATAATTCATTCGGCCGACGAAATGATGTTCGATATATCGTCGATGCCTATGCAATACCACCTATCTACCAGATGTAAAACCTCCCAACTGACGAAAGTGGCAAAATGAAATTTGGTAGCCCAGCATTCCAGCCATCGAGTTTCATCTATAAAAATAATAAATTTTGCATTCCAACAAAAAATTACAAAAAATCGGTAAGCTGCCTAGCAAATGTAAGGGGTGTAATTTAATATTATTTGCAAACCACCCATTTCTTAGTAAATTTCAGGAAATTTATTTGCAAAACCATCTACCCAACAAACAGTGTCTCTAACGTTAGAGCAATGTTCGTCTTTACGTCAGATAACTACGGTAATTCTCTAGCTATTCTCTATTCGAAGGCAACAGTAGAGAACTACACTAGAACTCAATTCGAGATAGATTTGAGAACTAGCCGCAAACTATAGTTTTCTCGATTTGAGAATTATGTCCCATTTTGTTGGGGAACGCTGTGATTCTCGACTGAGGTCCTTACTATTAACATCCATGAAGCTTACATTTATCGAAGAATTGAACTTTGTGCATTTGTGTGACTCGTCTGATATAATTGATGATTCATCTGTAACATTACATGATTTTGCCTCTGACGATGCCCCGTTTGTGATTCGAAAAATGCACAAGAATTACCAACACCAACTTCACCCTCCGTCATATGCTGGTCATCTGGGTCCTGCGCATACCAATGATGCGATTGTGGTAAATTGGTCGAATCTTGTGTAATACAGTTATTACAATTACTACTACTGCTACAATTGCCATTACTATTACATGTGCTGCCACGCCCATATTTTTGATATGAATTGTCGCGAGTATGATTCCATTCTGTCGGAGAATATTGAAGAGGAGTTGTTGGTAAACGCGCATTGTTATTGTTGCTATTACTCTGCATGTTGTGGAAACCAAAGGGCCATGTCTGGAAGAAACATCAAATATGGGAAAAATCGTTATTAAAAAAAAGAGTAAATTAATGCCCAAAAATTGGTTTAAAACCGCCCTATAGCAAATTTAAATTCTCAAATGAAACATATTAGATATAAAAAAGTAATTTTGTGTGCAAACACAGCGGTAGTGATGAGCTAGCAACAGAAAAATCGGATCCGGGCCGCCAGAAGGCCTACTGTAAGACAAAGGCGTGTTAGGGGGGGGGCGGGAAAGCTCGCCCCTCTTAAAAAACCTGTGAGTGAACCAAACGAATTTATGACTATGAGGGATCTTATAGGTTCGACAGTAGAACTTTTACCAAGGACTGAAACCGAAACTGTAACCGATTCATTTTTCAAAACCGAAACCGTATCCGTTATTTTGATCTGAAAAAGAACGAAACCGAAACCGTTTCAAAAGCTGGAACCGGTTCCAAACGGTTTTGAATTTTTGTATGCCTTTTTTTCTTTTTGAGGGAACATGTTTCTTTTACCAAAGGATACCCTGAATAGCTTTCATGGAAGATTGAAGAGCAATGTTACAAAATACACGTTTTGCCCTCAGTATAAAATTCCGGAAGAGGAAATTTAGCTATAGCTTAATGATGGCATCGAAAAAAAATTTGCGAGATCCGAGAAAAAGTGTTTAGGAAAATATTCAATTTTTTTGAATTTACTTTGCAGAAATTTCATCCATACATCGTGTTAATAATATTTATTACAATGTATAGCAGCCGGCTGGGTATTGGATCAAACCAAATTTTTTAAAGAGATTAAGACTTAAGTAAAAAAATGGCGTTCCCCGTTTTAGAAGTGGCTCCAAAACTAAGTTACGGGCGTTCGAACCTTCTCTTAGAATTTTTATATTAAGCCTAGTTCTCCCACGATCCGCGCTTAGAGCTCAACTGACCTATTTATAGGAGCTCTGTAACTCTGCAATGAGAAGCAATATTTGGATCAAAGGAAATGATTCTGAAAGCCTAATAGGGCTGATACATTAGCGTAAATTCCGAATTAACTCTACTTTTGGGAGTTAACTTGAGCATAATCTTCATTATAAACTCCCAAAAATGAAGATTTGAGAAGCCACAGCAAAATGTTCGCTGGCAACACTCTTTAGATAAATCAACAAAAACTGCAAGAAATACATCGAAACGAATATTTCTTGCAGTTCACCGCTATTTACCGCTAGATGTCGCTAACACTAACAACTGAAGATTTGAGCAGATATCATAACGATTTGAGCGCTACAGTCAACGATAAATAAACAAAAATAGCACAACTACCAGCAAAAATTTCAACTGGTCTAATTTCTTAAGTCGACTTAGGCTGTTATTGCTTATGACCACAGAGTTATGCTAAACAAACATGTAAGCTAAAATAAAATGTAGCAGGGATCCCTCATGAAAAGAATTTAAGCAGTTTGGTGGTATGAAGAAATTTTTTTAACTTTCGCAAGATCACCCTATGCCAACTAACATAGCATATCTGTGTCTCAAACCATAGCACATCTGTGCTAATAACCGACAGAGGGTAAACTCATGTACTGTCACCCACACAACCATAAACACACACCGCTATATTAAAATTTTAAAATAACATTTTCTTCATTTTAACTTTAAAACTGCATATTAGACATAAAATGTATTTTAGTTGACTGTAACAGACATGGAACGATGTTTATGTTAGAATCATGTTAAAGTAGATTAAACCCTATTCTAATTCGACTAGAACTATGGGCCATAATAGTTATGCAATTCACGATATAAGTAGTGTATTTTAACAGTTTCTAGCATTTTGCTTCAAACCCTTAAAAATCCAAAAGGTGGACTTAACACCTTTGCGACCTAAGCCGACGATTTAATGAATGTGGAGTAGAGGTGGGCGCGTGCATGATTTTTGCAACACGACACGACACGTTCACGAAACAGATTTTCGAAAATATGCACTAAGACCCCGGGTAGAAAATAATCTAGGCAAATCCATTCTTAATCTAGGCGCTGGCTACATTTTCCTACAATAGACAATTCTTCCTTGGGCCTGTCAGGGCTCTGATATGGAAAGCGTATGTTTTTCAATTTACGGGCAATTTATGGTATATTCTGTATGGGGGCTGCCTAGTTTTGCGTACCTTGCGCCTGCTTAGTTTTTCCAATCCCGGGCCTGAATATTTTTTCTATATTGGGGCAGCCTAGTTTTTCCAATCCAGCGCCATGATAGTTTTTCCACGATTATAAAATTTAATTAAAGTTTGCCGAACAAATATCACGAGTTGTTTATTGTTATTTGATTAAATGTATGTGAAATTTAATTCAAGTTGTTCATTTGCCGAAAATATTTCAATGATTGGAATAGCCCAATGGCAAGAGATGCCGAATGTGGTGTAAAGGTGTCCGGGTTCAATGCTGCCTGAAAGGCAAGGAAATATTTTATTTCCTAGCTGGTATTGCCTTGGAAAAACTAGGCAGGGCCAAGATTTGCAATACCCCACAGGCCCTTTATTAAAAAGCATTAACAAACAGATAAGGGCCAGCGTAAACTCTTCTTGGCAGCCCCATGATTTTGAAAGGGAAAATCTAGTCAGTCTCTAGGCTAAATTTAACAGATTTTCTACCCAGGACGCAGGGGAAAAATTACTAAAACACGCCACGCACGAAAAAAAATAAAAAGGTATTTTATAATTTTATTTGTAAATGTACTTTGTACTTGGTATGTACTTATACATCTAAAGCTTATAAGGTATGTATCGACGACTGGGTGGCAGGTCGCCCTATTTCAAAATATTTTTCAAAATTTGTTAAAATAACACTCTCTTTAATGCTTTTTTCCAGCAACGCTCTATCTAAGAATTTATTCAAAAACACCCTATCTAGGACGTTTTTGAAAAATATTTTGAAACAGACCTTGCAGCGAAACCTCAAACTAGTCAGAAAAATACTAGTATACAACTATAATTTTTTGGCAGAACTCATACTACTCAGGAAATATCCATTTCATACCAGTATACAACTAGAATTTTCTGGCTGAACCCATACTAGTCAGGAAATATCCATTCCATACTTGTATACAACTAGATTTTTCTGGATGAAATTCTACCAGTTAAAAAATACAAAATTCATTCGTTTCGTTTTCTCTTTAATTCATAGATGCTTTTTCGTGATAGGGTTAATACAAATAGTCGTTGTTTTCTTAAGAATAGACATGAAAATAAAGTCAAATGATAAAATAAAGGGTAAGCCAGGAAAATTCTGGTTGAAATCATACTAGTCCAGGTTAAATGCTTTTTGGACTAGTATGTGGACTAGATCATTTTATGGAAATTATACTAGTCCAGGTTGAACTAATATGAAACTGGTATTTCCTGACTAGTAGATAACTGGTATATTCTGGTCGAAATCTGACAATTGACATCTCATAGGACATCAACACGTAAAAAATACCAGTTGCTTATATGGAAAAAAGACAGAACACTGACTAGTTGGGTCCGACACTAACACTGACTAGTTGGGCCCGGACCAACTAGTTGTAAAGTAGTTTTCAACTAGCTGCTTTCGCTGCAGGGGAGTGATCTTCCACTCAGTCGTCGATATATTTTTACACATATTTCTTTAAGTATTTATGTACATACATACATAAATAAAAAACACTAGGCAAAACTATTATAATGGTAAAATAAAAAAAAATCTGTATCTTTGTATTTAATCAAGTGTTAAACTGCAGTTTGGGATGGAGTGAAGTGGAATTAAAATACTTATAAAAAATATAGTTTACAAAAAATAAAAGTGCGCCAGTTTAGTACAAAAAGTTTAAAAGTTGATCGTGTTTTTTAGTGCGTATTTTTTTTTTTTTTTTTGGTTTTCGAGCTCAACTTGAAATCACATTTTCAAACACGAGTGCATGGACACACGCGTGCGTGTTTCGAGTCACGGTCAAAAACACGCACGACGCTCATCTCTAATGTGAAGTACCGCAAAATTTGAATGTGTGAAAAATTAACAGCTGTTTGTGGGGTGGTGGTGTTTGAGTGTTTATTTACACAATTGTGATGCGTTAACAATCACTTAAACATAACAATAACAACACAATTAACAAACCTATAAAAACAAAGGATTGGCCACAAAAGGGCACACATTATATACAAATCGGATAAACAAAGATGCGTATGCCATATGGATGCATACCCTGCAGCGAAGAACCAAACTAGTCAGAAAACATACCAGTATGCAACTAGAATATTCTGACTGCTATTGAACTAGTTGGAAAAGGTGTTACAGTAAAAATGCTGAGCTAAGCAAACTGCTGAAATGACCAGAGTTGGAAAAATCCACGCAGTTTTTTTAATTTTGTTGTTTTTGCCCCAGGGTTCTAGCCTGTGACCTTGCTGATAGGTATCACTCTCTACTATGGCATTGAATCCCGAAGCCTTTTGACAATCAAGGGATTTTTGGATTTTAAATGACAGTCCCGCGCTACCAGGACTATCTGAGATATTCAGAAAGGTCGTAAGGGGTCGTGCATATATGACGTCACGCGATTTTTGGTAGTTTTTGACCCCCCTCCCCCCATGTCACACCCAGTCACAAACTCCAGACCCCCCCCCCCCCCCCCCCCCCCTCCCCCTCGAATGTCACATCACACCTTTAATAAATATAAATTCAATATTTATTTGACATAAAATCTGATACATATTTAGAATGTTTATATTAATTATTAAATAATATTTGCCAATCGAAAGAATGAAAACGTGCTAAATTTGAAAACGTTCATGGACGTTGCACGCTAGAAAACATGCAAAAAATAACGTGACATCACGTAAGTGCTACTCCCCCCCTCCCCCAATGTCACATTTCGTCACAAATCGCAGACCCCTCCCCCCCTCAAAGAGCGTGACGTCATATATGCACGACCCCTAAGAGGTATCAAAAAGCGAAAGCGAAGACTCGATATTTTATTTCTGTCAAGAGATATGTATGTACATAAATACCATGGGTAACGCCTCGATTTCGGGATCGGACCCGGTAAAATTATTGGTTTTTTGCCAAAAACTTTTCACTGAAACAAAAACTTTAATATCTGCTTTCGTATTATTGAAATCATATCTGTCCCGACTTTTTTCACTTTCGCTATCTATAATTGAAATAAATTTTAAACTGATTTGAGACTGGTATATTTCGGTCCGAAAACAAACAGCTGACATATCGCGATGTTAAGGGGCCTATCAGCAATTTCGTCGAAACGGGGCCTACCTAAAGAGTTCCGATAAATTTCTTGATTTCTATGAGTTTCATTATAATGGGCTGCCCATTTGTGCTAGTTTTGAAGTACTTTGTAACTAGTTGGTTTGATAGTAGTATAATCACATTAACACACTCATATCTATATTTATGTACATATGTACATAGCTACAATATGCAACCAAATGTTTGTGGGATGTATAAACAAGCAAACACAAAGAAAAGCCAAACAGTCAACTGTTAACAGGCAGCACCGAACTAATCAGGCGCCCTCCATTTTACAAAGAGCGCGATTCGGCATCCTGGTATGTGCCATGATCATCCTCAATTAGGCGGTCTATCATGATTTATTCATACTAGTATCGCTTGTGATCGAAAATTCGACCAATAAAATCTTTAGGGGGTCGTGGGGTCGCTAGCCCCGTGCGCCTAGGCGATTGTGGCCGTTTCGTATCAAAGCACGACAGTTATTCCTTTTTAGCGATAACTGACGCCAATTGGAAACCCCTAGGGAGTTCAAGTCATCCTCCACTTGTTGTTTCCATCTCAGTAGAGGCCTCCCCCTTCCTCTGCTGTCGAATTCGGGTGTCGATAGGAAAACCTTCTGGAACCTTCGTACCAGTTTTTCTTGCGGGCTCGCTGAAACTCTATTGTGGCCTCGAAAAACGTTCAGTTTTTTTTCTGAAGAAAATGTACTAGCCAAAAGTGTTAGTTTTCGTCAGACACAAAATAAAAGTGTTAGTTTTCTTACAGAATTTCAAAAGTGTTAGTTTTCGTAAAAAAACTTGAAAAGTGTTAGCTTTCGTATGGCTCGTCGATATGTACTTAGGCTCAACCCCTATACTGAAAGTACTATACCTGGAGATGTGCAGAAATTTTGGACACCTATAATCAACTATGCTATAGTCGGAGATATCAAATATAAAATTTGTTTGTGATCGGAGACCAATCGGTAATCGGAACTTAGACAATCGTGCGACACGCCTTAACGGTCTCCAGTGGGGATACAAATTCGTATGCGATACATCTATGGACCACCCCAAAATTTTGGCAGGACTTTGGTTATATCCTAACCTCAGCTTTATTATAAAATTTCGAAAAAAGCGTGTATTGCACTCTACACGTGCAAAAGAGCCATTGGAAAAAAATGAGGGCTCAGCCCCAAAATATGCAAATGGATCTACACTGCAATCATTCGACCAACTCTATGGAGTTGTGGTATGGTGGCCTGCGTTGAGCAAGGCGACAAACCTTAATCTGTTAGGTAAAGTACACAGATCTTGCATGATCTGTATAAGCGGTGCGTTAAGAACAACGCCCAATGAAGCACTCCAGGCCATTCTTGGCATTTTGCCACTCGAACTGGAGGGGCACCGGGTAGCAGCAGCATCGGCTCTGCGTCTAAGGGAAACGTCCGGCTGGGGCGCAAGCACTACTGGACACGCCAGTATTTTGGGATCCTATAGCTTTCTTCCGCTGAGCACAGATCGTTGTGCGACCACAACAGTCGGAGATAGCGGTTTTAAAATAAACATTCCCAGCAGGGAAGAATGGGAGAGCACGGATCGGAGTCCCGCCAAGCGGCCATAAAATCCCTTGGCTCTGACTCGTTCAACTCTGAACTGACGCTCAGCTATCGTCGATCTCTACAAGAGATGGCCCAACAGAACCGCGTGATCCTCACATGGGTCCCGGGGCATAGGGACATTGAGGGAACTTGTAGGGCAGACGAACTTGCGAGGCAGGCATAAAGAGCGCTTAGGTATGCCGTTTGCCACATGCAAGTTAATGCTGAAGGAGTACACACTCCGCCAAGCAAACGAAAGATGGCTGCAATCTCCAGGATGCCGGATATCCAAAGAAACCTGGCCGAAATGGGATCATAAAAGATCAAGACAAATTTATGCCCTAAGGAGAAGAGAAATCTCCATACTAATAGGCGTATTAACTGGGCACTGCCTCATTGGTAGGCACGCAGAAAGACTAGTTGTGTCCTACCGACGATGCTGTAGGAGTTGTAAGGAGGATGAGGAGGAGGAAACGGTGAAGCACCTCATCTACAACTGCCCGGCTTTAAGTGGCACGAGAATGCGCTTTTTGGGAGTTCCCTTCCTGGTTAGCCTACGCCAGGTCACGGAGCTGGACATAAAGAACCTGATGGCCTTCATCAAGTCATCTAAATGGTTCGAGGAGGAGTAACGGTGTCGGTTTAGGAACGTCAGTCCCGGGATTCTGCTATGTGGAGAATCCCGATAATACCGGGATTTTCCATATGGCAGGGTCCCGGAACTGACTTTCCTAAGTAGTGTTGATGGTATCACAACGGTCCTTTTAATACTGGCCTAGGTGTGCCTCTGCGGCAGCCACTTGAACCTAACCTACCTACTTTTGACCAAGGACTGATAGGTTTGGCATCATGCGTAACCTTGAAACCGAAACTGATTAAATCCGATTCATTTTGAGTACATCTCTCCCGTGACAAATGCAAAACCAAGTAAGTCTCAGTTATTTTCCCAAGATGGGTCGCGTGTAGGGTACCATTTTTTCCCGACGAGGGAGTCTTTTCTGATCATGAGCGCACATATGCCTATTTTAATCATTTTAATCATCCAGGAGACTCTAAAAAGACTTGAATATGATTGATAATTTCAAAAAATGCTATGTGGGTTACTACCCAAATGCATCTAGTCTCTATTCTTAAAAATGCAAGGATTGCAAAAAGATACGTATATTTTATTACTACTACTTTTTTTACGGTTCCTGGTGAGCTCGACGTATTCCCACCACATGCAACTGAGACTGCCGTACAGAGTTTTAAGAGCTCACAGAAAATACTATTTATATGCAAGCGTTTAAAAAAAGTCTCGCAATCAAATTTCCGGTAATTTGATATTTTTCACTTTCATCTTTAAATATGACAGTTATTTGAAATCTACATATGACGTGTACCTATGCAATTTTGGTGCAAGTACAAGTCCTACACAAGCTGCTATGGAAAAATAAAACCAAATACACAAAATCAAGTGCGCTGTTGTTTTAAAGATTCCTCATCAATGTGAGTGACAGATAAGTGTAAATTGTCGCCAAACGAAGCACGGGAAATTGTGGGACGGTATTAACTTAAAATTTTAAAAGCAGTGCCAGGAAGATGGGAAAATATATAAAATTATATATATGTATGTTACACACTGTCACCACGGTTGCCGAACCTGGTAATTAGTTACCAAACGGGGTAACTTTTTTCGCCGTTGGTAACGTGCTAACTTTAATTTGCGTTTGGCAACTTTTTTTGAGACATAGTTTTGGATACAAAAAAAAATTATTATCAGACACATGTGCGTGAATGTTTATTCACATCACTACATCATACAATTTCTTGTGGTCCAACCAGTGGATAACGCCTGGTCAGTTGGTCCCTCAGCTACTACTTCATATAATCAGGAAGGGCTCCGTACTAACTTTTCTTTTCAATTAAAACCGTAGACGCTCCCATTAGGACTCCTCCAAGAGAGTTTTGATGGCGTCCGTTTGCGCTCCATTTTGGGAGAGCTACGTACTTCGTTGGCTTTGATTGGTAAAGCATTGCGTAGGCAGGGTGCTCGATAAATTTATATCAGCTGGACCAGGTCTATATTTAATGCTCTTCTAAAGGGAGTTCAAATAAACGGGGGCAGTTTTAATAGGGGTGGACCAAAGATAGATTGGCGTTAGAAGACCTTGCTCTCAGGAGCAGGTAAATAAGTGGGTCGGGTCGGAGAAGAAGATCCGCATGCCAAATCGGAGTTGGGCGAGATTCTTTATGCTCTTAAGGGAGATCGGGTTCCTCTGCAGCAACTGGTGGTGCTTCTTGTTGCAGGAAGGCATTCACCGGACGGGAGCTGACGAAGGTGTTCGCCGTTTCGGTGTGGATGTTGTTGAGGGCTTGTCTGTGAATACGCGGCGGCGTTCATTTTTCAGAAACATGAATTCTATTTTTGAAATTTATTATACATGGCATTTTTTAAATCTTTTTAGTGTTGGTAAATTACAAATTCTAGTTAGGGCAAAATCTAGCAAAGAACTGTTTGCAAAAACTGTTTCAGGGGTTTCCATCTTTTTTCCTTAACCATAACTTAGCAATATTTAACAGACACTTAATATTGATTAAAAAAAAAAATATTGAATTTTGTCTAGACTTGATTGGGGTTCGGATTGTAAATCTGCCCTTTTTAAAAATTATTACATACAGTGACTCACAGTGAATTCGGTACACTAAAATTTGTTGAATTTCTTTAGACAGGGTAATAAAATGGTATTTCTAAAATTTTTTAATTAAAATATAGCCAATTATATCGACGTGCCATACGAAAACTAACACTTTTTAAATTTTTTACGAAAACTAACACTTTTGAAATTTTTTACGAAAACTAACATTTTTGAAATTCTGTAAGAAAAGTAAAACTTTTATTTTGTGTCTGACGAAAAGTAATACTTTCAATTTGTGTCTGACGAAAACTAAAACTTTTAGGTAGTACATTTTCTTCAGAGAAAAAATGAAAGTGGCACTTTTCGTCAGACACAAAATTTCTGGTGTTAGTTTTTGTATGGCACGTCAATATAACAGAAACCAAAAAATTTCCTTAAGAACTTGCACAAACTTCAGGGGAATTTTTAAAAATTTCATGAAAATTTATTTGCTCAAAATTTTCCCTGAATTTTGAGCATTTTTTTTGTTACGTAATTTTTTTCATACAAAAAAAAAAAATCATTTTGTATGGAAGAAAACCCTCGACGAAAAAAATTCTTAAAAATCAGGAAAAATTTTGGGGTACTTCTAGCTTTCACATTATTATAGTGAAATTGACTGGCCTACAAAACTGCGTACTCAGAAATTCGCTAGAAATTCTGCGAAAAAGTTGAAAATTTTGAAAAATTCCCCTGAAGTTTGTGCAAATTTTTAAGACAATTTTTTTTGGTTTCTATTATATAATTGGCTATATTTTAATTAAAAAAAATTTAGAAATACCATCTTAGTACCCTGTCTAAAGAAATTCAAAAAATATTAGTGGAGCGAATTCACTGAGAGTCACTGTATATACATATGGATAGAAATTAGTCGTTGCTTCCAGTAAAATTTAAGACGACCGCTAACCACTTGGCTTAGTTTAAAATTTAAGTATCTATTAAGGGCCACTTGCATAAAAGCCGATAACGACTAATCGGTGATTAACTTCACAGCTAACCATACAAAATATGTCAATTAAACTCCGATTAGTCGTTATCGGCTTTTAAACAAGCGGCCCTAAATATGTTGTCGATTTTTATACCCAGCGTACTAGTACTAGTACAAGGGTATATTAATTTTGTTCACATAACGGTTGTATGTAACGGCACAAAATAATCGAGATAGATATAGAGTTCCATATATGAAAGTTCTTAGGATTAAAAGAGGAGTTGATTAAGGCATGTCCGTCCGTCTGTCCATCCGTGTACACGATAACTTGAGTAAAAATTGAAATATTTGCATGAAATTTTGTACACAGGTTACTTTCTGGCCAAGGTAGGTTGCTATTGAAAATGGGCGAAATCGGATGATAACCACGCCCCCTTTTTCGATATCGAAAATTTCGAAAATCACACAAATTGACTTATCTCGGCAGCTGAAATGGCTAAAATGATATAATTTTATAGGTGAATCCCCCTGGTCATTCTCTTATGATTTTTTTTATAGTGGGCGTGGCACCGCCCACTTTTAAGGGAGGCATTTTTGAAAATTTGACTGGTCGTAACTCTTAAAAACAAAGCATACTAGTATCGATGGGAGTATACCTGATGAAACTGGATAAAATCGCCCTTCAACCACGCCCACTTTCGATATCGAAAATTTCGAAAATCACACAAATTGACATATCTCGGCAGCTGAAATGGCTAAAATGATATAGTTTTATAGGTGAATCCCCCTGGTCATTCTCTTATGATTTTTTCATAAATTTTTATAGTGGGCGTGGCACTGCCCACTTTTAAGGGAGGCGTTTTTGAAAATTTGACTGGTCGTAACTTTTAAACTGATTAGGATAGAACGATGGAATTTTGCACAAATCATACTAGTATTGTTGGGAGTATACTTGACGAAATTGGATAAAATCGCCTTCCAACCACGCCCACTTTCGATATCGAAAATCACATAAATTGAAATAATTCGGTAACGGAAATTAAGTAAATCCTCCTAGGGCCTAACCATCAACCGTTCGACCACTACGCTTCCCACTGGTTTATCGCTCTATGTACAAACTCATTCTCAGATAACCACACTCTCTGACTAGGGACAATGAAAAAGGCTAGCTTATCTTTTCAAGCCTACATTAAAAAATCTGACAGTTTTGTCAGGCCCAAGCCGAATTCAAAAGCTTTGTTTCTTGAAATCTCCAGAACTGTCAGCAGAAGAGAGTCTTGTAAAAAGCTGTCAAAATCTCATTTCTGCTAATTTTTCGTCGAACAGGGTTCAGCAGAAACTTGCAGACAAAACAGCGGTTACGTTTCTTTCCTGCTAATTATAAATAATTATTCCTAAAAAAGTGTTCTTTGAAAAAATTAGCAGCGAATTTAGCAGCTTTTTGACATTTAATTGAGAGAGTGAGCGCCAATTCGCTGCAAGTTATTGCTGGAGATTTTTCGTCCAGCAGAAACCAGCAAGGAGGAACAGCTGATCGGTGACATAGCAAAACAACAACAAAAAATGTAAATTCAAATTGTTAGCCAATCAGAAACGTAACCGCTGTTTTGTCTGCTAGTTTCTGCTGAACTCTGTTCGACGAAAACTTAGCAGAAATGAGATTTTGACAGCTTTTTACAAGACTCTCTTCTGCTGACAGTTCTTTGCTGGAGATTTCAAGAAACAAAGCTAATACAAGCTGACACTATACGATCAGCTGATAGCTACTTTTTCTCTCGAATTTGGCACTACAAATTTAGCTGCGGTACGATTTTGACATTAACGGTCTAATTCTGTGCCAAGGCAATTTCATTTATATGGTAATATCAGGGCGAATTCGGCAATATTCGTCTTGATTCGCTTCAAGTTTTGGTACTCTATTTGTACTCGATATTTCCGGCAGGGTTGCAAACTTCTTCTCAGTGTGGGAAAAAGAAGATTATTCTCTTGCTAAAGCGAAAGCCAAATATGCCATCCAACGCTCGTGCCATCCATTGACAAGCACCACCTGCTTCCATATGGACCATAACAAATATGCGGATTTGGAGTTGAAGCACTGCTGACATCACTTAAACTATTATAATTATATGTACATACCTACATACAAACAGGCCATATGGGCACTTTCATGGTAGCCTATGGTATAACAGGGCAATCACTTTTTGGGGTTTCCACGAGATGGAAATTTTTACACTCAGCTTTTTTATACCCAGCGTACTAGTACTATAATTTTGTATTATAAGCGTATTAGAATTTTGTCCACATAATGGTACTACGTAACGGCACAAAATATCTAATCTGGTATTTATTTCCTTTAGCACCCAACTGCTAAAAAATTAACTAAAATTTTGGGAGAGGGCTTAAAAAACGTGTTTTGGCGTGAGGATCACGAATCCGGAAGCGCTTTTTTGATTTTTTGTTGCTGTGGAAAGTTATGGTCAAAAAACTGAAAAATGACCCAGGTGCGATACGAAATTCGGGCGGGATCCATGATATTTATGTGCAGAACACCTCTCTGAGTTGGCAGCCTTTGGCCGCGCTTATAAAAACTAACCCTGGGCTACGCCATGCCAAGTTCGGGTGCGTGGGATACCTGTGGCTACCGCCACGGCGTACAATTTTTTTGCACGACAGCCTAAAGTAATTACAACAGCCACATGAAAATTTGCCACTTTGATAGCAAATATCTCTCCTGAGAAGTAAAACATTAAAACAGCGCTTCCGGATTTGTAACCCTGGGGCCACATTTTTCTCCGTGTGACATTACTCGCTAGCTGAAATGGCTAAAATGATATAATTTTATACACGGAGAAAATAATTTTTCTAAAATCTAGAAAAATATGTTCTAAATCTCAAAATAGTAAATAATTTGAGATATTTTAAAAATTTACTTGATTTTCAATGAAACTTTACTTTAAACAAGCAAGTTATTTTCTTATCAAAAACAAAAACTATAAGGAAAAATGTTCAAAACAATTTTTAAATAAATGAGAAAACTTTTCACTTTATTGATAGGTTTGTTTACTGACCAAAAAAAGTTCAGAGCAGGTTAGAGCAGAGCAGAACAGGGCAGCTGTCAAAATAGAAATAGAGCAACTTAGAGCAAGTCAGAGCAGAAATGCCATGAAACACTTGAATCTCGATAATTGCTTTTTATTTGGTTTTTTTGTTTAAATCTTCAAAATTAATGCAAATTCACGCGTATACAAAAACATTGATTTTCTTGCAAGCTAATTTTTTTGAAGTATTAAAAAATTTAGGTATTTTTTCCTAACTGACAATTGCTTCTCTGCTCCAACTTACTCCATAAAAAAAGCTAGAGCAGAAATTTGTGATCTGGATTACTCTAGTTTTGTTTTGAGCGTACTCATGAAACAAAAGATAGAGCAACCTAGAGCAAGAAAAGTGTTCGTTAAATACAATTTTGTGAAATATCTCAATCTGGCGTAAGCTAGAGCAGCCCAATAAACAAACCTGATGAAATACTTTCTTATTTATTTAATTTTTTTTTATTTCAGTCCATATTGTTTGAGCAACACTTGCTATGGTAATTTCGTTAAAAGTTTATGGAAATTCATAATTTATGCTTTATCACAAATTCTGGGTTTTTCCAAGCAAACTTAACACAAGCAGAATGCCGTTCTAAATCCTCAGAACCCAAGCGCTCGCCCCAATTGAACACATAAGGGTTTTTGATTTGCTCTTTCATAAGAAACTCAGGCACTTTCATTTGAATTTTATTTTTATATGAGGGCAAATGGGAGGCTTTGAAATTTTTTTTTTTTTAATTCAAAGTGTAAATTTGTATCTGTGACTATATTTCAGGGCAAAACAGAAACAAAAGTGCTTCAAGGGTATAAGGGCCTGCGCAGCACTGGTCAATGGGGTTGGTACCGTCAACTTTCTAAGACCCTTTTTAATCAACTATTCTCCAAGTTACTAGAAAATGAGCAAATCGAAAGTAAATATCTCCAAGAATAAATATTTATACTGTCTAATTATTTACCATATTTTGTGGAATTCCTTGCACACTGAATATTCCCGTCGCCTCTTGGTGCACCTCTCGATTTGATGCACCACCTTCAGCGAGAGTTTTTAACTGCTTAATATACATTGTCGCTAACCGTAGAGTATCCAATTTAGATAGTTTTGTATCCGCCGGAATGTTTGGCAGCTTGGTTTTCAATCGGCCAAAAGCGCTAGACAAAACGCGCATGCGCGCCCTCTCTCTTGCATTGGCTGCATTTCGTTGTATTGGCGGATTGCCGTTTTTGGAACCTAAACAAACATGAAAATTAAATTTATTATGGCCGTCAGAAGATCTACCCTTTTTTTTTAAAGTTCACTATAAATTTACCCACAACTTCATTTGCCATTTAATTAAAGGCAGATTGAAGTGTCAAATAAATTTTTAGTGAACTGTTAATTTATTGTTATAAGAAAGGCTGGGACTAAAAGGAAACATACTTTTCATGCAAGTAAAAGGGAAATAAATTGGGTAAAAAAATTGTTCAATAAAATGTAGAAAGCTTAAAGCATTTTTTTTTTTTTTCATTTAAAGAGAGAAATCCATCTCTTTCTGCGGCAAAATAAGATGTTTCACGTTGCCCAGACCCAACTACGCATCATTACATCCGTCGCATCATTACAATCAGCGTCATGTAGTGCTTTGGTTGTATTACTTGCGGTTTTAAACTAGATGTCGCTGAGGATTGTTTATTTTTTTGGTGACTCTAGTGTCCAGTAGCGGTAAAATCGTAATTTTGGTAGTTGTCCTTGCTATTTTTGTTTATTTATCGGTGACAGTAACGGTCAAATCGTTATTTCGTTTTCTGAAATCCGCTCAAATCTTCTTCATTTTTGGGAGTTTATAATGAAGATTATGCTCAAGTTAACTCCCAAAAGGGGAGTTAATTCGGAATTTTCGCTAATGTTAACGTCAAAGTTCACTCTTAATCTATAGTCAATTTAACAGCCACTTCATTTGCCCTTTATTTTAACTAGAGGATGAACTGACCGATAAATTTATAGTGAGCGTTAAAGTTGACGGCTAGTCGTGAAAACGACCCTTAGGTCTTTTTGAACACCAACGCTAGCAGCGAAAATAATGCCAGTCGAGAAATTCAACGGAAAAATACGGCTACGGAACCATGGACATTGCCGAGAGAAAATGAGACGGTTCTCGGAGTGTTTGAAAGAAAAGTTCAAAAGTCAGAGGAAGGAGAGACCTTTACAGAATTAAAAATAAGGTGGAGGATGACTTTGACTCTTGATGTTTCCAATTGGCGGCAGTTTTCGCTGATAAGCTGGTTGTACTTAAGAGTCTTTAGAAATTTTCGTTTTCTGTATTAGAAAGGACAAGGTCAACGTAGCTGGTTTTCAGTATTCTACCTGTCGGTCTTGCGACGTCTACTATAGAAGCAATAAACCCAGCCAACATAGTGCTGAGCGATTCCAAAAAAAAAGCGAACAGGAACTCCTTCAAAACTCCCTTTAGCGTTTACAGATTTCATTGACAAAGGAGTCCGTAAGGAGCACTTACGGATGAATTGAGGGTTTTTCGGGACTCCTTAAACGCATCTTTGAGTAGTCTCAAATTAGCACTTTTTTCATACATTTTTAAAAGGCACGTTTCTCTGCCGGTTACATTCCTTTGAAAGCGTGCCTTGGAGGGTGAGCACCGTGCAGGGAGTTATAATGTAGCAGCTTACGGACTCCTGGCTAGCTGGGGAAAAAGACGGAGTTAAGAGATAACCCATACTCGCAAGTCCCGTGTTTCACTGATGTAACAATCTGCCATAAAAGGGATCTAAGGCTTAACCGAGCAAAGGCGCGTGAGAAAAACAGGACTAAGTATTTTAAAAGTTTCCCGTTAACTTGCATGAAAAATAAGTTCCCTTCTTACTCCCAGCCTTTCAATTTAAATAATTATACTAGGAACTCGTACAATAATATTAAAAATTTACATACTTTGCGAGCTGGCATCCTCGTCGAAGTCATCGTCAAATGAATCAAACGGACTTGAATTTCGCTTTCGTCTTGGCATTGAAACACACTTTCAAATAATTCACAATCCACTAACTTTTACTATGATTGAATAGTTAAATCCAGGTACTAGTTATGATACAATCTTTTTAATTTGCAACTTTTGTTTGCTATCACAGATTCACCAAACACAAATTGTATGCACCCGATCACCAAATATCTAAATATTCCGTTTATTGTAATGCAATCGACCGTAACGAGCCATCAACTAATCGTTTCTATTAGAAGATCTTTAAGCATACATATGCGCTACTGAAACGACTAAAAGGACTATTTATAGAGCACATTGTGGGTGGAGTTTACCACTTGTGTAGTAGCGGTTCTTTAACTCATAGATCTACAGACAATCTCATTGGTAAGAATCTAGCTGAGAAATAGGCAAATAGTAGACAGGCATGGAAGATGCCGAAAAATCGCTCATGTTTATACATAGTACAATGTACAACCATCATACTTGAGTAGATATGGGTGCAGAAGAAACATATCATTGCTCGACGCACAATACCGCGTATTTGCGGATACGCAGATTGCATTGCTTACTTCAAAGAAAATAGGTTCCATAAACGTTATTTCATTTATTTACTTGGGTTTTTGTTAATAAAAATGGCGGAATTTCAACGCAAATACATTAAGGGCGGATTTCTCGACTGCCTGTTAACGTCAAAGTTCACTGTCAATTCACTGTCAGTTTAACAGCCAGTTCATTTGCCCTTTATTTAACAGGAGGGTGAACCGCCCGATAAAATTTAAAGTGGGCGTTAAGTTGACGGCTAGTTGAGAAATCCGCCCTAAGACTGATGAGTCCTAGTCAGGGTAACGAAATCTCGATCTTGAAAGTTTTGGTATATACGCCGTATTGCCTTTTGCAAATACGCGGTATTCGCGCCTAGCGACGATATGTAAAACAAATAAGCAAATCAGAGTGCGACGAAGTACCCACACATATTATATCTGCAAGTAGACCCAAACAAATTTGCTGAAGATGCTGTCCAGCTGTGCTCATTTCAATTAACTTGTTTATCTTGAGTGTTAAAGTTTTTTGAGGGCGCTGGAAATAGATGTGGTTTTTCGATAGGGTGATTTATTCGAGTTTTTAATCTTATATGGGCTAGTTTTGACATACTTTTTGCATACTTTTTTGAATATCCAGATTTTTTATGTTCTCAAAAAATATATCATCATCATTCATCATTTATTGGCGCTTAACCGCCTAAGCGATTTTGGCCGTTGCATATCAAAGCACGCCAGTCATTCCTTTTTAGCGATAACTGACGCCAATTGGAAACCCCAAGGGAGTTCAAGTCATCCTCCACCTGTTGTTTCCATCTCAGTCGAGGCCTCCCCCTTCCTCTGCTGCCGAATTCAGGCGAAGATAGGAAAACCTTCTGTGCTGGAGCTTCTTTGTCCATTCGCATAACATGGCCCAGCCAGCGGAGTCTTTGGGCTTTAATTCGCTGGACTATGGTCAGATCTGCGTAGAGCTCGTACAGCTCATCGTTAAATTTCCTTCGATACTCGCCGTTGGCATCACAGGAAGGACCATAAATCTTCCGGAGAACTTTTCTCTCAAATACTCCAAGGGCCATCTCATCTTCTCTTGACATTGTCCATGAATCTGAGCCATACATCAGGACAGGTATGATGAGAGACTTATAGAGCGTGATCTTTGTTCTTCGAGAGAGGACTTTACTTCTCGATTGCCTACTCAGTCCAAAGTAGCACTTGTTGGCAAGAGTGATTCTCCGCTGGATTTCTAGACTGATATTATTTTCGGTGTTGATACTGGTTCCCAAATAGACGAAGTCCCTCACAGTTTCAAATTTGTAACTATCTACAGTGACATGGCTGCCAAGGCGCAGGTGCGCCGTTTCTTTCTTTGATGACAGCAAATACTTCGTCTTGTCCTCGTTCACGGCAAGACCCACTTTTTTCGCTTCCTTATCCAGTCCAGAGAAGGCAGCGCTTACGGCGCGGTTGTTAAGGCCAATGATATCAATATCATCGGCATACGCCAGCAATTGCACGCTCTTGTAAAAGATTGTACCATTGCGGTTTAGCTCTGCTGCTCGAATTATCTTCTCCAGCATCAGATTGAAGAAATCGCACGAAAGGGAGTCGCCCTGTCTGAAGCCTCGTTTGGTTTCAAATGGCTCAGAGAGGTCCTTCCCGATTCTGACGAAGCTGTTGGTATTGCTCAACGTCATTTGGCAAAGCCGTATAAGCTTTGCAGGGAAGTCAAATTCAGACATGGCGGCATACAGGCAACTCCTTTTTGCGCTGTCAAAAGCGGCTTTGAAATCGACAAAGAGATGGTGTGTGTCGATTCTTTTATCATGGGTCTTCTCCAGGATTTGGCGTATCGTGAAAACCTGGTCGATGGTAGACTTACCAGGTCTAAAGCCACACTGATAAGGTCCAATCAGTTTGTCTACGATGGGCTTCAGCCTTTCACACAACACGCTAGAAAGAACCTTATATGCGATATTAAGAAGACTAATTCCGCGGTAGTTGGTGCGGTTAGCGGGATCGCCTTTCTTGTGGATTGGGCAAAGCACACTTAAATTCCAATCCGGAGGCATGCATTCGTCTGACCATATTCTGCATAAGAGCTGATGCATGCTTTTTACCAGCTCTTCGCCTCCGTGTTTGAACAGCTCGGCGGGTAGTCCGTCTTTTCCAGGCGCTTTGTTGTTTTTGAGCCGGGATATAGCTATCCTCACTTCATCACAGTCAGGTGGTGGGACGACTTTTCCATCGTCAGGGATTGGGATCGCCAGGTCGCCATTATTGTCCTTACAGGAGCTTGCCCCGGTCTTAAAACCTTCCGTCATCCGCCGGATCTTTTCATATAATTTTCGGGCATCATTCCTGTCAGCCAGCATCTCAAGCTCCTCACACTCACGCCTTTCGGCCTCACTTTTCTTTTTTCTGAAAAGGCGTCTCTATTCCTTCTTTGCCTCACGATATTGTTGCCATACACTGCGGGTTGCGCCCGTTCGCAACGTCTCCTTGTAGGCAGCGTCCTTTTTTTCGAGGCAATTTTGCATTCCTCATCGTACCAGTTGTTCTTGCGGGCTCGCTGGAACCCTATAGTGGCCTCAGCGGCGGTACGCAATGAGTGAGAGATATGCTTCCATTGCTCGGTTACATCGTTAGGTCGGGGATTGCCCTCTGCTAGCAGGTGTGAGAGTCGACTTGTGAAATTATCAGCTGTCTGTGTCATGCGCAGCTTCTCGACGTCAAACTTTCCTTCCGTTACTGTGCGCACTTTCTTCGTTGCACAGAGGCGTGTGCGTATCTTGGCTGCGACAAGATAATGGTCAGAGTCAATATTGGGACCACGCAGTGTACGCACGTCCAGAACGGTGGAGCTATGTCTGCCGTCAATCAAGACATGATCAATCTGGTTTCTAGTTCTTTGATCAGGGGACAGCCATGTGGCTTGGTGTATTCGCTTATGCTGGAACCTGGTACTACTGATGACCATATTGCGAGCAGCGGCGAAGTCAATCAACCTAGTGCCGTTGGGGGATGTTATATCGTGGAGACTGAATTTTCCAACTGTAGGACCAAAGACTCCTTCCTTGCCCACCTTGGCATTAAAGTCGCCGAGCACGATTTTGATATCATGCTGGGGCAGCGATCATAAGTCTGTTCAAGTTTATCGTAGAAGGAGTCCTTCTCTGCGTCGTCCGTCTCCTCAGTCGGCGCATAGGCGCAGATAAATGTTATGTTGAAAAACCTCGCCTTGATGCGGATCGCAGCGAGACGCTCGTCCACAGGAGTGAACGCTAATACTTGGCGGCGAAGTCTCTTTCCCACCACGAATCCTACACCACGCGCTTTGCCGCGTGTCTGGCCACTGTAGTATATGTCACAAGGACCGATGGTCGTCTTTCCTTGCCCCGTCCATCGCATTTCCTGCAGGGCGGTGATGTCGGCCTTTGCGCCTACGAGGACATCAACCAGTCGGGCAGCGGCACCGTCCCTTGAAAGGGTCCGGACATTCCTGGTACATGCCCTAATATCCAAATCATTATGCCTTATTCGTTTTGCCGGGTCGTCAACATTAAAGGGGGTTCTCATCCGAGGCTTTGATTTTGTTTTCATTGGAATTAAGTTTTTACGTGGCGGGTCCCAAACCCAGCGCACAACCCGTTTCGGGGTTGTTGGAAAATATTTACACATTTATATAGCGAGCCGCTTGCTTCAAGACAGACGACCGCTTGCAGCCGCACCTCATGGTGAACAGACGCTACGCAAAAACCTCGGTGAGCCCTTAAACCAAGTATGTCAGAGTGGCCCCACCGGGGCTCCCTCTCTTTCTGCCGCGAGCCTAGGTAGCTCCCGTTGCCCAGATTGCACGAACGAGGACGCAAGAGTCGGGATTGAGCAAGGTCACTTAGCAACCACACTCCATTATACTCCTAGATACAAACAAAATATAACTACATATTTTCAAACGACAATCACTTTTTTCAACAAGTTGAAATTTGAACTAAGTAGCCAAGTTATAAAATTTTGACGACAAGGACCACACTCTATAAGACAAGTCTCTCAGCATCCCTGCCCTGACGTGTGGCTCGGAAATAGTGTCCTGCATGAATGGCCAAAAATATACTCACGAATACAATCACAAAATTTGCCACACACTTTCTTCAATAGATAGTGTGAGGAGCTGTTGTTTATGAAACACATCGAGCTGACCCAACAAACATCGATCACTAAAAACTCAAACGTTTGAGAAAACATCTATTCTCAACTTTTTCTCATTCTTATATAACAGGAGTATTTGTTAATTATATTAATTTAAAATAAAAAAATATTAAATAAAGTTTAACTGAATAAATGAGAACTCGCTTTTTATTAAAATAGGTATTTGTTTTGCATAATTGGCATCTCTGAATAAATATTTCAATGAGAGCATGTGGATTCCATTTCGATCCACTTCGCTCAGTTTGAGAAACGTTTGAAAATTCTGTCGTTCTCAATTTGAAAATCAGGGCAAAATACCATATTAAAAATTAGCCGTTTTGTTTGAGAATGCTATCAACGGTTATTTCACCTCAAATTGAAAACGAACGTTTGAGATTTGAGAAGATGATTGGTTCTCAAATGCATCTCAAATTTGGATTAGCCAAAAATGTTTGTTGGGGATACACAAAATACATAACAGCGCATGAGCATATAGCAACAATCAAGAGCTCGTCATTTATAGGAGTCACAACGTTTGTACGAGTACATATAAATACACTGTGGATTCGGGAATCATAGTGAGCCAGTAGGTATACAAAAGGAAAAGTGCAAGTTTGCCATTGTAAGATTTCATTTATTTTTTATATTAATTCATATTTTTGCCAATATCGATTTTTCCAAAAATGCGCCAAACCTTGCTATATAATTTTATAGTCTTGTTGTTGTTGTAGCGAGGTGTAGCCCTGCCTAAATGTCAGACAGGGTCACCCCGAGTGTATTGCTCTTGGCCGGGTCGATATAAGAAAACGGCCCGGGTCGTTTCGGCACGATGGGCACAGCACAAGTACTGGTACCGTTCTCGTAGAACCGGCAATACAAGAAACTAGCCGTGTAGGCCATGTAGGTCATTTAGCGTTACCCAGGGTGCACCAACGGGGAGGCGACCTACTTTTACACCCCTATAGTCTCCCTTGGCTAGCTTTTTTTTATTGATGAATTGGATGATGTTAATGACATCCAGACTATTTAGTATGCAAGTTTCCTTTTTCGTGGTTTTATGAAGGCAAGGGTAAAGTGTTGCGAACTTTAAATAAGCTGAAGGCCAAAAATAACATTTCGCTGAAATTAACTTAGAAAGGTGTTTCGCACAAAAATACCATGGATTCCGCCCCAATTTTGGTATCGAACCCGGATCATTTTTCGGTTTTTTGACCATAACTTTTCACTAAAACAAAAAATAAAAAAGCGCTTCCGGATTCGTGATCCTGAGGTCACACCCCGTCTTTTGAGCTATCTCCCATAATTTTAGCTCATTTATTAGTAGTTGGGTGCTTAAGGAAACAAATACCTTATTATACCTAGATATTTCATAACAATTAAACTTAAATAGAAATATGAGAATTGAAAACAAACGCCAAAATAATAATTAGCTCTGATCCCTTACACCAATTTGACAGTCAGAAATGGTTAGAAACAGTCACGAATTACAGGAAAGTGATCCCGTACGCCATTTTTCTGACTGGTGAGAGCAGAAAATTGAGTTCTCTCCAATCTACTTGTTGTAGAACTGTCAAGCGACCAAGTTTGACAGTTCTACCGCTTTAGCGATCCCGTAATCTTTGGTGTTGTTATCGCACTGAGAGCGGAAATGATAATAACAAAAAACCTGGTCTCTACTCAAAGAGCTACCACGAAATTTTCTCCATGTAATGGGGACCATATTTCCTGATCATGGACAACACAGTTCTTATTTTTTTTCCTTAAGGTCCAAACGCTAAAAAAAAGTGTTGCGTGGGGTGTTCCCCTTCAAAAATATAGCATGTTTTCTTTGTTTTTCAAGAAAAAGTTCGAAATTTGTTGTACTATGTAATCAAATGTATTTGGTTTTATTTACAATATTGAATTGTATACATGTTAAATAATAAGTTAGACCAAAATAATAAAACCAAAACAAATCATGACAATCATCTTCCTTTATCAACATCTGCTGACCTCTACGACAACAAACAACTTTCACATTTTATCAGTACACTGAGAGAAATGCATTGAATGTTGTGACAATATCACTATTGATAGCGACGAGTTTGATGCAATATTCATTCAGAATGAGCGAGTTATCAAATATTATTTGCTTCCAATAAAAAGTAAAATGACATGACAACCATTTCGATATGATGTACTATATATATGGATAGAATACTAATATATTTGAACGGCATGTCAATATCTATGGTCGTGATATGAATTTCTATTGTCGGTATATCCATATCCATATTTACTGCATAGTAATAATGATAGAGAGAGCGTTCTAATATACGAGTATATGGGACGCATAATCATAATAGTTCAACAATTTTTACTATGGATTTTCTAACAATATTACAACTTGTTGGAGCGGTTTTTTTAAATTCAAAATTTTTTGAATTTCTTATGATTGAACATTTTTCTAAAAATTGTATAATATGCCGTAGCCGAATGATAGAATACTGGGCTAACGTGCCAGAGGAGCATGGTTCGAATCTTACTAAAACCGGATGTCAAATTATATAAAATTTTGTTTTTTTTTTAAACTATTTAGAATTTATCAATAGTTTATATGGATGCCATTTCAAAAGTGATTTATCAAAAAAGCATTGATGGGACAGGAATATCAATTTTTATTTAATGTTATATCAATAATTATGGATGTTCGATCCATAGATTTCCCTCCGTGTATTTAATCATATGCCCTCATACATAGTTAAGTTTTGCGCTAGGCTTTAGTTTAAATTCTAAATTGCTAGTGATCGGTTCGAATCTTAAAAAATGTGGAAGATTAGCAGACGAGCAATCTTACGGGGGCAAGGAAAGCCACGTCTTCGCGCCAGTGCTGCAATACTAATGCGTTGCAATAGTGTTGAAGCTACGAGTGTTCCACCACCGCAAATACCTTCAAATGCCGATGTGGTTATAATTGGTGGAGGTTCGGCAGGATGTCACACATTGTATCACTTGGCAAAGCGAGGGGTGAAGGGGGTGCTGTTGGAGCGTGCTAAACTCACAGCCGGTACCACCTGGCATACAGCAGGCTTAGTTTGGCGTCTACGACCCAATGATGTCGATATACAGTTGTTAAATAATTCAAGAAATATGTTGAAACAGTTGGAACAGGATACTGGATATCATTCGGGCTGGATTCAAAATGGTGGCATATTCATTGCTCATACGAAGGTGATTTTTTTTTGTTTTGGGTTGAGATGAAGTAGCGCATTAGGCTTTCAGTTATTTAAGTTTGTCAGAGAAAAAAAGTGTTTAATATAAGCGAGTTAGAAACTTCCCTACCGGACATTTATTAGTAGTAATCATTACTTTAGGAATTAAATTACTCCCAATACCCCATTACATGTAATTGGTTACATTTCAATTCCTAAAAAAAAAAAAAAGTATTTTATCGTTTTGAGGCTCAACTACAAAATGTAATTGCCGCGCCATTACTTTTGAAAGGAATTGAAAATGTAATTTCCCATTCCTTAAAGGAATTGCAAAATTAATTGAACTGCATTACTTTTTCAATTACTTTTGCAATTCATTTTGGGGTCATATAGGGATCATATTGGGATCATTTTGAGGTCGTTTTGAAGTCATATTGGGATCATTTAGTGGTCAATTTCGGGTCATTTTGCGGTCAAATGATCGCGAATTACAAAATGATCCCAAAATAACTCAAAAATTATCCCAAAGCGATCTCAAAAGACCCTAAAATATTCCCAAATTGACCCGAAAATGATACTAAAATGGCCCCAAAATTATCCCAAAGTGACCCCAAGTTGAACCTAAAACGAGCACAATATCACCACAAAATGATATCAATTGTGAGCATGGCCCGCAAATTTCATTTAGATAAATCGCAATACGTTTTTATACACCAATTAACATTTAGCATTTCAATTACTTTTAAGGCAAGGAATGGGGAATTCTCAAGTACATTTTCCATTCCTTGTAATGTAATTGAAAAAAATTTCAATTACATTTTCAATTCCTTTCAACAATTACATTTTGTACTTGAGCTTCAAAACGATGAAATACTTTTCGTATTTTTCTTTAGGAATTGAAATGTAATCAATTCATTTTCTTTTCATGAAAGGAATTGATTACATTTTTCAAGTACTGAGGAACAGAGATGATAATCACTATGAGTTAAATAATAAAAATCGGAATTTAATTATTATTGTTCAATTTATATTTTTTGGATCAAGGTTAATTATTATTTTTTGAGCACAATCATTTTACTCAGACATAATCATTATCCTTGAGTTTTATAAATTTTGCTCAACCATGATTATGATTTTGAATATTTTGAATTTTACAATAGTAATCATTTTCTTTGATTTTTTTTTCGCTCAGGAAATAATAATTATGCTTGATTGTTATTTTTTTGCTCAAAATAGAACTCAAAACGTCATATCTCCTGAATGATGAGGAGTTTTGGTTTGAAAATTTACATGAACGTATCTCTTGCTCTGAAGTATCTGATCCCACACATAAGTAATTCAAAAACCGCCTATAACTAGTGGAAAAGGGGTATGGAAGTAAGACGATAAAAGAATTTCATATTTTATACATACATATGTGATTTCGTCATTTATCCAGGTGACATTAATTAACTAATTAATTAATTTATCCAATTGACGAAATACACCTTTTTATACCCTTTCCACCATTTATAGTCGATTTTGTATGGGATCAGATTCTTCAGAGAAAGAGGGACGTTCGTGTAAATTTTCAAACCAAAATGGCTCGGGAGATATGACGTTTTGAGTTTTATTTTGAGCAAAAAAAAATAAAAATCAAGCATATTTATAGGGGACTCATCAAAGCTTAAAACACCTTATAAAGCGTTTAAACGTATAAATTTATCAAGTGTGTAAATGAACTGTCAAATTTTTTATGTAACTCAGTTTACACAAATTTGATAAAACTTCCGCGTTTATTTGCTCAAATCTTATTCATTTTTGGGAGTTTATAATAAGGATTATGCTCAAGTTAACTCCCAAAAGCGGAGTTAATTCGCAATTAGCGCTAATGTATCAGCCTTATTAGTGTCGCAGATAAGGTCCCGGGCATCTGCTAGTCTATATCTATACTAATCAAGCCAATTCTAAATAATCTTCCGAAAAAAATAATTTTCCTCTAATTAAATAACAAACTTCAAAATTCGCAAAATCATGCCAAAACAAATGATTTCCAATATTTGAAATTCGTATTTTTTCTAGAGGTTGTTGACGTATTCCGTCTTCAAGATATTGGCCAAATGTGAACGAGGTGTAGCTCTAGAAAGGGTTTTTATAATATGGGATTAGATAAAAAGTGTTGATAAGGGTTTGAACAATGTGTAGTTCTCAGTCCCATATGAGACCCCGTTTGTGAAACGAAGACCGGATCTGACCATAGAAAAAACGATTTTACGACATGGGTATATATTTCAACTTGTTGATTGGGGTACCTATTATCACGAAGTGGATTTTAGGCGGCCGCCGTGGTGTAGCGGTTAAGTGTTCGGCCTTCTACACCAAGTCGTGGCGGTTCGATGCCCGACAAAAGTAACATCAAAAATTATTTAGAAAAAGAATTTTTCTAAACGGGGTCGCCCCTCGGCAGTAGTTTGGCGAACTCTCCGGGTGTATTTCTGCCATGAGAAGCTTCTCAGCAAAAAATTCATTTGCTTTGCAAGTGCCGTTCGGAGTCGGCAAAAAACTGTAGGTCCTGCCAACTTGGAGGAAAACTCAAAAGCAACACACCACAAGTTGGAAAGAGAAGCTTGGCTAAAAATCTCGTTAGAGGTTATGATAACCTGTTGGTAGGTATTAGGATAGGATTAGAGATATGGATTTGGATTGAGATTGGATTAAAAAAGGAGTGTTATGAAAGAAGAAAGCAGATGAAAAGGAAGACAGAAAGATTTTGACGCTAAGGAGAAGACAGAGTAAAGTTGTATACATGTAGAAAAGTAAATTCTTGGGAAGCACAACGTCGACCGGGAAGGCTTGTGTATATATAATATGAATTTCTATGAACTCATTATTTTTTTAAACCAGACGCGCCTAGATGAATATAAACGTTTAGCCACAATAGGCAATGCTTTGGATATTGAAAACCATATACTTGGGCCAGAGGAAACACAAAAATTGTTTCCACTCCTCGATCCGAAGGCATTTATTGGAGCGTTATACTCGCCCGGCGACGGTGTTGTTGATCCAGCCATGTTGTGCACAGCTTTAACTCGGGGAGCTGTAAAAAATGGTGCCACAGTTGTTGAAAATTGTAGTGTCACAGATCTTTTGGTCGAGGATACATCGAAGGGTAAGCAGCTTATCGGTGTGGCCACACCATATGGCAACATCAATACAAAGCTGGTCGTGAATGCCACTGGAGTTTGGGGTCGCGATCTAATCAAGAAGCATGGCTCGCACTTGCCACTAGTTCCCATGAAACATGCTTATATTGTGTCGGAATCGATACCTGGTGTACGTGGTTTACCAAATATACGCGATCATGATTATTCCACCTACTTTAGAATACAGGGTGATGCTATTTGCATGGGTGGTTACGAACCGAATCCGGTGCTTTTGGAAACGGTGGCGAATGATTTTCATTTTGGTTTATACGACTTGGATTGGTCTGTATTCGATGTGCATCTTAATGGCGCTATAAAATTGTGCCCGTCATATGGGAATTATGGTGTGAAGAGCACAATATGTGGGCCGGAATCATTTACGCCCGATCATAAACCTCTAATGGGCCCCGACACGCACATACAAGGTGTTTATCATAATTGTGGTTTCAATTCGGCTGGCATGATGTTTGGCGGTGGTTGTGGTGAACAAATTGCTCTTTGGTTGATTAATGGAAAACCCGATTTGCCGATGTTCAGCTTTGATTTGCGGCGTTTCACCGACAAACAAAATCGGGATAGACAATGGATATGCGAGAAGTCGCACGAAAGTTATGCTAAGAACTATAGTATGGTTTTCAAATTTGATCAACCACTTGCTGGACGTAATTTTCAAAAGGATCCGTTGCACGAGGATATGTTGGCGCAGAATGCATTTATGGAGGAAAAGCAAGGTTGGGAGAGACCTGGTTTTTTCCTGCAGCAAAAGGCAGAGGTACTACCCTACGATTGGTATGGCAACTATGATTATGAAAGGCACACCGAGAAAGCCTATGAAGATGTGTTGGATGGCGATTTAAAGTATGCTGGGTTCTCGGAGCATCATAAATTGGTAAGTATACGGAAAACAATTTTTTATAAGTTATTTTTTAGAGGTCCATAAATCTTTCGAAGAATTTTTCTCTCGAATACTCCCAAATCCGCATCATCAGATGCTGTCAATGTCCATGCTTCTGCACCATATAGCAGGACGGGTACGATAAGTGACTTATAGTGTTGTTTTTGTTCGTCGAGAGAGGACTTTACTTCTCAATTGCCTACTCAGCCCAAAGTAGCAATTGTTTGCAAGAGTTATCCTTCGATGGATTTCCAGGCTTACATTGTTGTTGGTATTAATGCTGCTTCCCAGGTATACAAAGTCCCTTACTATCTCGAAATTATTGCTGCCAACAGTGGCGTGGTTGCCAAGACGCGAATGCGCTGAATCTTTGCTTGATGCCAGCATGTACATGTTGTTGTTGTTGTTGTTAACAATGCATTGCCCTGTCTAGAGTGTATGATCATTCCGAAGATCTTCATCAAGCTCTTCTAAAGGGAGTCCAAGGAAACGTGCAGTTTCAACAGTGTTTGTCCAGAGGGACAGATGGGTTAGAAGAGTAGGTTCAGATGAACAATTGAAGAGATGTAGAGTATCAGCCATCCAGAAGAGATGTAGGGTACTGCCAGCATGTACATACTTCGTTTTACCTTCGTTCACCACCAAACCCATTTTTCCCCTTTTTTTTTCTAATTTCGAGTACGCAGAAGTTACGGCGCGGTTGTTGAGGCCAATGATGTCGATGTCGTCGGCATACGCCAACAGTTGTAATATATCGTTCCAGCGCGATTAAGTTCTGCAGCTTGTATTATTGTCTCCAACATCAAATTAAAGAAATCGCACGATAAGGGGGCGCCCTGCCTGAAACCTCGCTTAGTTTCGAACGGCTCCGAGAGGTCCTTCCCGATTCTGGTGGTGTTGCTCAGCGTCAATTTCACGGCCGTATAAGTTTTGCTGGGAAACCAAAATCAGACATAGCCGCATATAGGCAACTCCTTTTCCTTCCTTTGCTGTCGAAGGCGACTTTAAAATCAACAAAAAGATGGTGGTCCAAGGTTTCCGTCAGGCTTCAGTCTTTCGCACAATACGATTGATAGGACCTTATATGCGATACTCAAAAGGCTGATTCCACGATAGTTGGCGCAGTTTGCGGGATCACCCTTCTTATGGATTGGGCAGAGAACACTTAGATTCCAATCTTCAGGCATGCATTCATCCGACCATATTCTGCACAAGAGCTGGTGCATGCACCTTACCAGCTCCTCGCCGCCGCATTTGAATAACTCAGCGGACAGGCCATCAGCACCCGTCGCTTTATTGTTTTTTAGCCGTGATATAGCTATTCGCACCTCGTTATAGTCGCGTTGTGGAACTTCGATTCCATCGTCTTCGATTATGAGGTCGGATTCGTCGTCTTCTCTGGATTGTTGCTCTGTTCCTCCGTTTAGAAGATCAGAGATTTAAGAAGAACAGACGTAGAAAATCCTCTATTTGTGAATACATTAAATAAATTCATTCCAGATTGGTGAAGAGGCATTGGCTTGTCGGAATGCTGCAGTCATCTTTAATATGAGCTACTTTTGCAAACTGATAATGGAAGGCCCAGACGCACAGAAAGCAGCTGATTGGATTTTTAGTGCAAACACAAATCGTGAGGCTAACAAGTAAGCTAAATGAAAGATGCCTCTTTCCCAGCTAACGGTTCAAAAACGTCCCATTCCAGGATGGAACATGTTCAAGAAACGTTCTATCTCATCTAAAGACATATTAGAGTTATGCTGAGATGGACCGTAAAAAAATTACAAAAGAACTCTTTCTTCAATAGAGTTATGAGCCTGGAAGTTCTTCAACGAAGTTCTGAGAAATCGGGCGTTTTCGAAGGGGAAAAAGAGTTAGGGTGATGCTAAGCTCATTCCTCAATATATTGTATGAATTTAAATAGTTTGGATCCTTATTAAACTTATATTCTAATTTTTTTTAGAACAGTTTATACTTGTGTGCTCAACAACAGCGGTGGTGTGGAAGCCGACATTACTGTATCATCTTTGGGATCTGGCACTGGTGCTGTCTACGATCCGAAATTCTCCGGACACGGATATTACATTGTGGCTGGTGGTGCATCTGCTTATTACACTTACTCGACGATACTCGCTGAGATACAAGATAAAGGTTTCAATGTAAACTTACGTGACATAACCGCCGACTTGGGTATTATATCTATACAAGGACCGCGTAGCCGTGATATTCTTCAACGCATTATCCACTCTGATCTATCGAATGAAAGCATACCCCCGAATGGAACACAATTATCAAGCATCAAATGTCCAGCTAATGGTCGCAAGGTCGGCCTGCGTTTATTGCGCGTAAGTTTTGTTGGTGAACTCGGCTACGAGCTACACATACCAAAAGAAGATTGCTCCGCTGTCTATCAAACACTAATGGCGGCAGGTAAAGAGGATGGTTTACGAAATGCTGGCTATCGTGCACTCTACTCGTTGAGCAGTGAAAAAGGTTATCATCTTTGGAGTTTTGATTTAAGACCTGATGATACACCACTTGAGGCTGGTCTAGCATTTACGTGTCGCAAAAAGGGTAGTTATAAAGGAAAGGAGGCTATCGACAGACAACGCACTGATGGCATTCGAAAACGTTTAGTCTATTTGACATTGCAAGATCAAGTGCCCATTTGGGGCTTAGAAGGTGTGTATCGTAATGGTGAAGCGGTCGGATTTTTACGACGTGCGGAATATGCCTATGCTTTGGAAAAATCACTTGGCCAAGCATACATTAGTCGAAAAGATGGCGAAATAATAGACGAGAATTATATAAGGAGTGGGTCATATGAGATTGATATTTTAGGAAAGCGCTTTAAGGCTGATTGTCACTTACGAAGTCCCTTCGATCCAAAAAGTGAACGTGTGCTCGGTATTTATGAATGATGAGTACAATAAAGAAATCAAAAAAAGTTCGTTATTGATTAATTTTATAGGTAAAGCTTTTATGAAAGGCCAGGAGTAAAAGAGAAACTTATTTTTTACGGAAATGGAAAAGGGCGCCAAAAATGGCTATGACATCTATCAGCTATTCCGATGGAGCTCCCATTGAAAATTATTCGGGAAAGACGATATAAACTGGGTTCCAATTGACAGCAACCCAGGTCTATTTCAGACCCGAAAGTAGTTCTGTTAATTTTTTTTTTTTTTTTGTAGTAGATTTTTGGCCAGCCACCCCTATTTGCTTGGTAGTACACAGAGCCAAAAATGCCTAATAAAATTAATAAGATTGTCTTCATGATTAGTTTTTGGGCAAAGGGGTAGTCGCAACTGTGGAAACGAAGAAAAAACTTAAGAAGAAATTCTTATTAAAAAAAAACTATACATTTAGTACAAAGATATAGTTAGACGCTGGCAATTATTAGTATACGATGGCCGGATGGTAAGCAGCTGGGTTTCGCATTCGAAAAATTGTAAGTTCGATGCTCTCTCCTTTTTTACTAATTAGAAATGTTAAACCTTTGAAACATTAACAACTATACACATAGCAGTAATTAGATGCTAGCAATCAAAAGTGAGCGATGGCCTGATGGTTAACAGCTGGGTTCATCATTCCGAAAATTGTAAGTTCGATTCTCGGTGAGGGCAATATCATTTTATTTTTCATTTAAAATATTAAAAAGAAAATCTTCTTAATAACATTAAAAAGACTGTCTCTACAATAATAAGCACATCTTCTTGAAGAAAAACTATACAGATATCTTATAATTTTTGTTCTATTTTATTAGGTAACTTTGGCTCTGTCATGATTCAATAAGAATGGTTGGACTGACAGCTGTGGCTAACTGTTCTTTCATGCACATTTGATTTTTTTATCACTCAAACTATCACCTTTTTTGTTTCCCTTTTTACATTCTTTGCAAAGTTCGTGGAAAAGCTACGGAATTCGTTTGCGTGTTTTAATGAGTTTTAATTAATTTCTTTAGAAAAAAAATAGTTGTGAAAAGAAATTTAGTGAGTGTTTTGTGATACCTAATTTCTTTAGAAAATGTGGAAAAACAAGTAAAAAGCCTGGAAAAATAAGTATATCGTTTATGCACGTGTTTTATGCGTTTGTTGTTTTGCCACTGCTTTTGACAAAAAAATTCGGGCCAAAACGGTAATTTCGTATTCTGTTTTGGGCTGCGGTTACCATTCAATCATTTTGCCATGGGCTCTGTATACATGCATATCGTGAACCAAAGATAGGAGATTGTGCCAAAAGCGATACCGTTAGAATGAATTAGCCAGTTTTGACAGAATCAGCTACGTCATGAGTTGACACTGAATTGCCACCATACAAAACTTTTACCGCTGGTGTGATTTAAAAAATAGTGTTGTGAGGGCAACCATGGAAGAATTCAAAATGGCCGATGACCGCCATAAATGAAAAGGGGAAAAAAGAGACCACGGGAAGGCATGGGCCTGCATGCATATGTATACACACGTTTAAGGACAAGCAACTCTCATGAAGCTGACCCATATCGTTCCGGTTAGATTATGGTCCTGGAACGGCCTTATAGATTTCACTACTAAATTCTGATGAAATCAATTAATTTCTCTCATTATCTTTTACATTTCCCTCCGTAGGGTGCTCCGCCGTTACAGCTGATAGATCCCTATGTCTACCTTTTGCTGAAAAAAGGCAAATGGGCATTTTAAAAGTTTCCTTTTTACTTGCTTGAAAAATACGTTTCCTTCTCACTCCCACCCTTCAAATGTGACGAAGCAAAATACCGGAGGTATTGGAAATTTCCCACAACTTACTCGCGAACTCAAACAACACATGAACAAACTCGGCAGTCGGTCAAGAGGCTCCTACGGCAGCCACAATTCTACCAAGGCAGTAAATTAATTCTGAACCAAACATCTGTTTGAATATCAAAACTAACTCCAACGTTGACCAAATTATTGCACAAGGATATACTGTGTAGTAGCGTCCCACCGAAGTTTCGACCAAGCTTCGGTATTCGGCTGCTTTTTTATATTCGGCTCTGGATTCGGCCTTCTACTGAAAATTCCGATGCCGAACAATGGCTCTGTTTAATAAAAAAATAAGTAAGGAAAGCTGTCTTCGGCAGTACCGAAGGCTATATACCTATCATGAATAAGCGTCACGATTTTCACTGTTCGATCCCTAGTACAGCACGTGTGAATTCAAGGCCCAAACCTAAATTGGAGCGTTGAGCGTTTTTTCATCGCGTTGTCTCCATCTAACATAACAAAATACTATATGTTAGAAGAAGACAACGTGATTAAAAAACGCTCCAATTAGGCTTTGGTGTAACTTTAGCTCATACCGAAATTATCGGAACTATCGATTATATGGGGGCGATTTGTTATATTGGTCCAATCTCATTGGTTTTCAACATCGACATTCCATATTCTAAAAGAGCAATAGTTACAAAATTTTACTTTCCTACCTATCTAATTACAGGAGTTATCTACCAAAATCCGTTTATCAGAACAATCGATTGTATGGGAGCTATGTGAAATATTTATCCCATCTGAATGATTTTCAACATCGATATTGCGCATATAAAAATAACGATACTTACAAAATTTCACGTTCCTATCTATTTAATTACAGGAGTTATAGCCCAAAATCCGTATATGGGAACAATCGATTGTATGGGAGCTATATGTAATATCGGTCCCATCTTGCTGGTTCCGACTAATAATTTCTATATTGGAAAATGGTGGATGCATACCAAATTTCAGCCAAATATCTCAAAAACTGGGAGACTATTTTCAAACAGACAGACGGTATACTTATTGATTGGTCCATCTCTTCTCCTGCTCATACTTACAAACATCGGACCAATGTTATAATACCATTTCATCTTCACTGCGAATTGTTATAAAAAAAAATTCCAAACTTGAGTATGTATATGTATATATTCTTTTTTTTTCGTATTCGGCGTCGGATTCCGTGTTCGGCCGAATGTAGGATAATGCCGAATATTCGGCCACGGCCAAAAATTCCAGCTCGGTCGGACACTACTATGTAGATATTATTCAAATATTTTGAGACCTTTGAAAAGTGTTTCATTACTTTCTTTGAAGTGGCGCAATTAATTATGACGAGACTCAATTTCTCAAGTGATAGTACATAGCACTTACCTAGTAACTAGTAGGTTGTTTGCTTGTATGTACTCGTATTCACCCCGTAACATTTTAAGTTTTGACACTTTTGTGGTTACCAAAAATTATTACTCAATTAATATCAATGCGTGGTTATGAAAGTATTTGAGTGTATTTCCTAGAAGGGTTTTTGCTTATCAATGCATTTGGGTACTTATGCACATTAGGCTGTGCAATTTTATTTTATATGTTCGATATGGTCAGCTCAGGGCTTCTTCCCATAGGTACAAATCTCTTATTTCAAATTACGAATTTCATCAAATTTCGCAAAAACTTCACCAAAGGCTCTAACTCTCTTAAAAAAAAAAGAACTAGTGGCGGCGATATACCAACAGGTTATCATAACCTCTAACGATTTTGCCGAGCTTCTCTTCCAACTAGTGGTGTGCTGCTTTTGAGTTGTTTCAGCAGAAACTTGCAGACAAAACAGCGGTTACGTTTCTGATTGGCTAACAATTTGAATTTACATTTTTTGTTGTTGTTTTGCTATGTCGCCGATCAGCTGTTCCTGCTTGCTAGTTTCTGCTGGACGAATAACATTGTATACCTTATATAGTAGCGCAACTCGCAAAAACCACACTAATACACACGCACGACATATTCCCCACGATTTGGACAAAATTTATTTCAGGGAATGGTAAAGGGGGTCGAATGTATAAAAACTGAAGGTAGAATCTGCCGGACATTTATAGTATAATTTTTATATTTAATTATACCTCAAGTTAATACTCAAAAAAGTTGATCTGCTACTTGTAGTTTATTACTAAATCTAAAATTAATTGATTGATTAATTGATACTAAATTTTCAAAAAGTGAGAATTGACGTTGAAGGTTTCATCTAAAATGCGTCTCAGATTGATATCAAACAAAATGGCTTATTGGGCTTCATTCCATTTCGTTTGGAGTCACTCAGCTAGTGCCTTACACTCAAATTGGAAAGAAGAAGAAAAGAAGTTGCCAAACTATAGTAGGGATAAACAATGACGAATAATCTCCAGCAATAACTTGCAGCGAATTGGCGCTCCCTCTCTGAATTAAATGTCAAAAAGCTGCTGAATTCGCTGCGATTTTTGTTCAAGAAACGCTTTTTCAGGAATAATTATTCATAATTAGCAGGAAAGAAACGAAGCTAAAGCAAATTAGTTTTTGCTGAAATACACCTGAGAGTTTTTTCTAAATAATTTTTTATGTTGCTTTTGCCGGGTATCGATACTTGGTGTAGTAGGTCAAACACACACTACCGTCACACCAAGGCGGCGGTCGAAAGAATTTTTGAAAAAAGCAGTCTAATGTATACATTTGAAGTAGAAGCAAATCTATGGCAGACACGTTGTCGCCAAAAAATAGCTGCAATGAAATATCGAACTGAGGAGGAAACATACTAGTTCACAACTACACAATTTCCAGTTGTGAACGAGAAAATACATAGTTAAAAATTGTAAATGAAAAACGATAATTTGATAATGGGTCGTTCCACGACGAACGAAATTCAACAATGAAGATGGCGGATCGCCGAAACCGGATTGTTACAAAACCAAATTTGACACGGGATGACGAAAAAATGGAGTGCCGTCACACATTACATCCATACTGACGCAATCCATGGATGTTACATCCCTACTTGGATCGCGCTCCATATCGCAAAATATTTAGAAATTTTTAAATCCAGATGTTACATCCGTATTGAACGTACAGCACCAATTTGTGATCCATCTGCGATCCATCAGTGCGATTTGTGTTTTCCGCAGAACGAATATATTATTTGCTACTCCTCCATTGCCTTCTTTTTACCTATTTTTTTATTAAAAAAGATAATAATATATAATTTTTTGTGTAAATCGTACAGATAAAAGTTGAAAAAATACGGAAATCTGGATGTTACATCCATGGATGTATCAGTCCATATTGAACGTTCAGCACCAATTAGTGATCCTCCTATATTTTCTCCTCCAGCAGCTTTGATTTAATGTTTTTGAATAAAAAAGATAGTAATATGCCTGTTTTGAATTTTTTGGTTTCATTTATTTAAACCTTTATATAGCTTTTTAAAATGACATTTTCATACAAATTTTGATTAATAAGAGCTTATTAAACCTTTCACATTTTTATGAATAAAGGGGTCAGTTTCTTTTCACATAACCGCATGTCAAACTAATTTTCTCATACAAAATTGTTATGCTTTTTTGAGCAAACATCTATAGATATATGCACTTTATAAGTTAACTAAAATTTTAGGGTGTATGAAAGATGCCATGCCCTCTTTTACCTTACCGCCTACTTTTACACAACTCTACCGGAACTCAAACTTATAATTCCAACGCTTTAGGGCAAACAACTGCAGATATATAAAAGTATCCAAATTTGTATGGGGCATGCGACTCCTCCTTTTCCAATGACGCCCAATTTTACATAATTCTACCACAACTCAAAAACTGTTTCTTAAAGGTTTTTCCACGAAAAATAAGAAAATATTTGTTCGAGCTTTAGACGCAAATTAATTAAATTATGCAAAGTAGGTACCTTACTCAATAAAATTAGCATTTATGTACGTTTCCTATTGCGCTCACTTTTTTTCTTATTCCGCATCATGAGTGAAACAACGAAAACAAGCGCGTGCAAACAGCACAATGTGCAGTTCTTGGCCACCGGGCTTTTAATTTTTATTCGAGTTTTATCTTTTTGATTGGCAGCAATAATAAAATTTATTTTTACACTGAGAGAAATGCATCGAATGTTGTGACAATATCGCTATTGATAGCGACGAGTTTGATGCAATATTCATTCAGAATGAGCGAGTTATCAAATATTATTTGCTCCCAATAAAAAGTAAAATGATATGTCAACCATTTCGAAATTATGTACAATTTTCTATATTTATGGATAGAATGCTAATATATTTGAACGGCACGTCAATATATATGGTCGTGATATGAATATCTTTGGGCGGCCAAAATCGCCTAGGCGTTTAAAGGCTATTTTAAGTAAGATATGAATTTCTATTGTCGGTATATCCATATCCATATTTACTGCATAGTAATAATGGTAGAGACAGCGCATTAATATATATTGGCGAAATGTAAATTTTTCTGGGGCGCATAATCATAATAGTTCAACAATTTTTACTATGGATTTTCTAACAATATTACAACTTGTTGGAGCGTTTTTTTTAATTCAAAATTTTTTGAATTTCTTATGATTGAACATTTTTCGAAAAATTTTATAAAATGCCGCAGCCGAATGGTAAATACTGGGCTAACGTGCCAGAGGAGCAGGGTTCGAATCTTACTGAAACCAGATGTTATATTATATAAAATTTTGTTTTTTTAAACTATTTAGAATTTATCAATAGTTTATATGGATACCATTTCAATAGTGATTTATCAAAAAAGCATTGATGAAACATCCATATTCATTGATGGGACCGAATTATCAATTTTTATTTAATGTGATATCAATAATTATGGATGTTCCATCCATAGATTTCCCTCCGTGTAACGATTTACTCGATTTTTCTTAATTATATATTTATTTTATAAATTTTCCTCGATCTTAATCATTTTCTTATGCTTTTTTTTGCGTAAATAATGAGTTATAATGGGGTAGCGTATTGTGTAAAAGACTGAAGCCCATCGTAGACAAGCTGATTGGACCTTATCAGTGTGGCTTTAGACCTGGTAAGTCTACCATCGACCAGATTTTCACGATACGCCAAATCCTGGAGAAGACCCATGATAAAAGAATCGACACACACCATCTCTTTGTCGATTTCAAAGCCGCTTTTGACAGCGCAAAAAGGAGTTGCCTGTATGCCGCCATGTCTGAATTTGACTTCCCTGCAAAGCTTATACGGCTTTGCCAAATGACGTTGAGCAATACTAACAGCTCCGTCAGAGTCGGGAAGGACCTCTCTGAGCCATTTGAAACCAAACGAGGCTTCAGACAGGGCGACTCCCTTTCGTGCGATTTCTTCAACCTGATGCTGGAGAAGATAATTCGAGCAGCAGAGCTAAACCGCAATGGTACAATCTTTTACAAGAGCGTGCAATTGCTGGCGTATGCCGATGATATTGATATCATTGGCCTTAACAACCGCGCCGTAAGCGCTGCCTTCTCTGGACTGGATAAAGAAGCGAAAAAAGTGGGTCTTGCGGTCAACGAGGACAAGACGAAGTATTTGCTGTCATCAAAGAAAGAATCGGCGCACCTGCGCCTTGGCAGCCACGTCACTGTTGATAGTTACAAATTTGAAACTGTGGGGGACTTCGTCTATTTGGGAACCAGCATTAACACCGAAAATAATATCAGTCTAGAAATCCAACGGAGAATCACTCTTGCGAACAAGTGCTACTTTGGACTGAGTAGGCAATTGAGAAGTAAAGTCCTCTCTCGAAGAACAAAGATCGCGCTCTATAAGTCTCTCATCATACCTGTCCTGATGTATGGCTCAGATTCATGGACAATGTCAAGAGAAGATGAGATGGCCCTTGGAGTATTTGAGAGAAAAGTTCTCCGGAAGATTTATGGTCCTTCCCGTGATGCCGACGGCGAGTATCGAAGGAGATTTAACGATGAGCTGTACGAGCTTTACGCAGATCTGACCATAGTCCAGCGAATTAAAGCCCAAAGGCTCCGCTGGCTGGGTCACGTCATGCGAATGGACAAAGAAGCTCCAGCCCAGAAGGTTTTCCAATCGTCACCCGAATTCGGCAGCAGAGGAAGGGGGAGGCCTCGACTGAGATGGAAACAACAGGTGGAGGATGACTTGAACTCCCTTGGGGTTTCCAATTGGCGTCAGTTATCGCTAAAAAGGAATGACTGGCGTGCTTTGATAGGCGACGGCCAAAATCGCTTAGGCGGTTAAGCGCCAATAAATGATGATGAATGGGGTATATCAGCAATTTCGACGGAGCTTCCCGTTGGGAATAATTCGTGAGAGTCGATAGATATTTCCTCGACTTAGTCGAAGTCCTCTACCAAATTTTGATAAAGTCGATGAATTATCTATCGACTCTCCCGAATCATTCCCAATGGGAAGCTCCGAATGATTATCTTTGATTAGTACGGATTCAACTTAAAAAATTAGCCGTTTAAATCACAAGTGGTATAACCCAGTCCTAGGACATCCCAATGTTAATTGGAGCACAATTTCTATATGAAAAAGGATTACATTTGGAGTACTCTGATGCTCCAATTGGAGTACTCTTTGGATAGCAAATAGAGTACTCTCGATTTTTGCAGGGAAGTCCAGTTTTGGTTTTTTTTAGTTAGGCATGGCGCTATGTAAGGGAAAATGTGTTCTATATAACACGCTAACTGGGTAACTCCTAGCTCCCATAGAAACCGAATAAATAGCAGAACTAGCCATGAACCAAAGAGAGGAAATGTCGTGGAGCGTTTTAGCAGAGTACTTTCACAGTTGTGACGTGTACGACCTCTTCTATCATTCCCCCGAAGACGTTTTTCCAAAAGCGTGCTGTTTCCCCTAAATTTTTATATTTTTATTTGTTGGTGTTACTGAGGCTTAAACAAATAAGTAGTTGGACAAGAATTTGGATTTTTTGGCCAGCGTAGTGAAAAAATGAAGCTAGTGGGTTAAATAAAGATATTTTTTAGCGATCGCTACCATTTCAGGGTAATAGTACATTTATGCCGCACCAAATTTGGCTCTTTTTTCCATATCTCATAATCTCATTTTCCTAATTTTGGAATTCCATCACATTTGACCTCATTTGCCGAACAATACAATCCAAGGTATTTGTGCAAGAAACGATTCAACGGTACGTTTTCAAGTGTACTCTTCCCCTCTCTTCTCACTCCCTTCGCCTATGTCGCGGCAGAATTGAATTCAAGACTGCGGTATAAATGTAGTATTAATCTCATTTAAACAGGTTTTGAACATGCTTGGCAACCCAATTCATTATAGGGCGCCTGTCATTTTGACATTCAATTTTGCATATCTTTTGTGTCTGTTTTAGCTGAAAATACGCTTTTGTCGCAGATTTGTGTATTTTCAATAGTTGGCTGATTATTTATTTTTTTAGGTGCTCTTTGTGTGAACGTAATTTAGTTTTATTATAAATGTGCAGAAAAATCTTTTCTTATAATAAATCGTCCCAACACTTGTAGTAGGTACAAACAAAAATGGCCTGCTTGCTATGCATGGATGTGGACGGCGCGATACCGGCACAGCGATCCATTGACATTTTTTCAGAGGAAGGATGTCGTATGAATATTTGCAGTATAATTGCCAAACATCTTTGGTTAAAAGTAAGTGATGAAGTACACTTTTCTTCAATAAATAAAATGTGTTCTAAACTTAGCCGGAAAGAGATATATCAACGGGGCAGCGCATTTGTTGGACATGTTGGGAAGCTTTACGCGACTTTCATATATTTTATCAACGTGTAGCTGAAGTGCATAATCGTTCTGATTGGAAAACACCATTTGCACATATTGAGCAGGAAGGACAAGAACAAGAAAACGATCCGCTACCACCAGAAGTTCAACTCAAATCTGAGAACGGCAACGCCGCCGATGTTTCAAAGACTTTGAATTCAAGCGATTTGGAAGGGAGCTTGTTTGATACTGGTACTTTTCAATTTTTAATTGCTTCTCTTTTTTAATGTAATAAGGGTTTCTCACTTCTTCCAGAGGTCAAAGTGGAGGTTTATGACTTGGATTTATTACCACAAATCGAAATCATTGAAGACCAACCGCAATCGGCGCCGCCACCGCCAGCAAGTACAAGAGCGCAACGTGCAAAACGTCGAGGGCGTCCAGCAAAGGAAACAAAAGCAGCACCAACAACATCACCTCTAAAACGCATTAAACGAGAATTTACGACTTTGTCTCCAACAAAAACTGATGACGAAGATTCTGAAACCGAGCTGCCTTTGTCGGTTTTATTCAAAGCAAGCAATAAGTCGTCGGCGGACATTTTTGAAGAACAAAAGTACGCCATAGATGTAACAACTTCCACTAAAGATAAAACAGGAACCGATAATGTACTTGAAGAAACCAATACGGAATCATCGAAGAAACGTCGTGGTAGACCAAAAAAAGTGAAAACTGAAGATACAATACCACCAGCAAGGAAGAAAGATAATAAAAAGGAGACAGCTGAAAATACAGAAAATAAAACGAAATCGGAAATAAAAGTTGAAGAGTCTGATGATGACATGGAGTTCTACAACGATTCTGGCGCTGGCGCCGCTGCTGGTTTCTCGGGCACAGACGATAGCGATGACTCAAGCAGTGATAATGCCGGAGACTCGGATGCTAGCTTACCTGACTTCGTACCGAAACGCCAGTATGCTGTTATACCGAAGAAAAAGGTGGTTAAGCCCAAAAAGTATCGCAAACGTGAAAAGCCTGTGGTGCCACCTAAGCGCATGACACGCGAGGAGATTGAAGCTAAACGCGCTCAACAAGACGAGTATGATCGTGTTATAAAGCAATTTTTCGGAGGTATGGCATGTCCTAAATGTGAATTGTTGGTTAAAAATTTTGCCGAAATACGTGGCCATTTTCGTGCATCACACGATGAAGATGTTGGCTATATGATGTGCTGTGGTCGCAAATTCCCACAAAGAAAGGCATTAGCCGAACATATATATTTACATTGGAATCCAGAGCATTTCAAATGCACCACATGCGATAGAGTTTTTCAGGATAGTCGCCATTTGGAGATACATGTCGCGGCGCACACTAACCCGCCTGAACCGAAAGAGCGCAAAATGTTTCAATGTGACAAATGTCCCAAAGTCTTCACAACGAAGGCCGCATTTGAACATCATTCGTTTTCAAAGCATGTACCCAAGTCAGAATTTCAGTTTTCGTGCACACAGTGCAATAAGAAGTAAGTTTGGGTATAATTAAAGAAATAAGACTAACTTGAATAACAATTTTTTTATTTTTTTTTTCAGACTTCCAACGGAACGCAAGCTCAAGGATCACATTAAATACAATCATGATCCGGAAAGTACAATAATATGCGACAAATGTGGTAAACAAGTGCGTACACTATATTTAAAGAAACATCATCAATTGGAGCATTCCGAACAACCACGCCCAGCTCCACAGCCAATGCAATGTCAAATATGTGGCACATGGCTAAGGCATATATCTGGACTTAAACAGCATATGAAATCCATACATGAGGATCCTGGTGGTGAACACCGTTGCCAAATTTGTAACAAAGTCTCGACTACTGCTAGAGCGCTGCGTCGTCATGTTTATCTGAATCATGAATGTGAACGCAAATTTAAATGTACTATGTGTGAAAAAGCCTTCAAGCGCCCACAAGATCTTAGAGTAGGAACCCTAAATTTTTGCTATTATTATTTAATCTGTTTATATCTGATAATTTATTTTTTTCAGGAGCATACCTCAACACATACGGGCGAAGTTTTATATACCTGTCCCAATTGTCCGATGACATTCTTCTCGAATGCCAATATGTATAAGCATAGACAGCGTTTACATCGCGCTGAATGGGAAGAGGATAGAAAGAAGCCTAGGCATATAGCAAATATTATGGCTCAAGCGATGGGTGCTACAGCTGCTTCAAGAGCAAAACAGGCAGTCGGTGCAGCATCGGCGTTCTTTGCACAAAAAGCACAAAAAACGAATACGAGTGCTGGTAGCAGCGCAATGGATAACACCAATACGGATCATGTGCAACAATTAGAGATGAGTATTCAATAATAATAAAAACTATTTTTAGAATTTAAATTTGATTTGATTTAAAAATTAGTCAAGATAAATAGATGCATAAGTTGCTACTGAGAATTACTGAAGTTATTAATTATAAAATTGTACATGCATACATATGGATGATCATATGTATTTACTTTTAAATAAAAACATGATTAAAATGAGTTTGTAAAGTTTGGTCAATTATGCTTTGCCAGTGAGACCCAGGTTCAGTTCGAGAACTAATTATATTGTTGTGTTAACAAAAAATATACTTTTTATTTTTAACATTTAAATACGTATGTATATCATACTAGCTATCTTGTGGTATATTTATTGTTTTTGTCATATACTCTGCACGATGTATTTCAGCCCATTTTTGCGCCACTGCAGGATTAATTGTTTTGCGAAAAGCCATACAAGTTATATGAGGCAGCTTTTCAAAGCAAATGCGAAAAAATCCTAAAGTGCCCAATGTATATCGCCAGTTTTTCATTAGTTTTGCATTCTTGCCAACATGTTGAGAGTCTGGTGTTATAATTATAAGTATACCTTCCGGGCGTAACAGGTTATACGCTTTATGACAACAATTGAAACGGTCTTGCGATGAGGGTATGTACTCCAGTAATAGGCTAAATATAACACAATCAAAATATTCAGAAGGCAAACCTTTGACTTCTCCAGATTCTGCACAAATTTCTGTTGTACTTTTATCGATTGGTATTTGTAAGAAATCACCCTTTAATACATCTTTTGTGGCAGGACATAAATCAATTGCTGTTACTCTAAAGTTCGTCTCATGCCCAAAGGGATTAAAACAGCTACCTACATCTAATACATTAATATAACCGGAAGAACCTATCCTCTGCTCGATACTCTTGGTAATAGTTGGAATGTCCGCATAGGAAGCTTCTAAACGTTGCTCGCGTTCACGTTTTTCTAGAAATACTTGGTTGTTCAAAAAGTATGATTTACAATAATCAATAATCCATTTCACTCGACTGCGTGCTAATAATTGCGGATTAGTTGTATTAGTTTCCCAAAGAGATGCTAAGCGATGCATAGCTTTGGCATATTCTCGCAAAACGGGCTCGTTCTTCAGATGATCATTCCAAGCTTCATGTGATCCTTTTAATCTAGCCTGGGCACGTAGATTTTCATGACAATCTTTGATTATGGTCGCAAGCCGCATGTGCTCCATTTTTTGGTCATCGGAAGGATTATTTATTCTCTTGTCCATTGTAAACAGTTTATGCAAGTTTCTCATCAAATATAACACTTGCTGTTTTAAAACTATCGATTGCTCGATTTATCGCAAACAAGTATCGAACATAAGGTGCTATTCCGCAAGGCTACGCTCACATTGCAACCGACTTTTTCATCCGCCCTCATCAGAGAAATTCGAGCGCGTTCTATTTTATCGGGCGGCATGACAATCCCAGGGTTCCAGGATTATCTTATATACTGTCAAAAAAAGGTCAGGGGAGGTATCAAAACACGCGTTTTAACTTCGGTAGGCATAGTTTCAAGCGAAGACCCGATATTTTATTTCTGTCAAGAGATATTTCAACACAGAAAGGTGTTCTGCACATAACTGGAACAAAAACTTTATTTCCCCTTTCAGGTTATTGAAATCGAAGTCAAATTCCGGGATCCCGAAGGATTTGAATAAATGTAATGCCGGGATTTTGGGACGAAAAATGGCACTGGAGGACTAGGGCTCGGGATCGATGCCTTAGTTCCAATGCACTTAAAAATATGGGCCTATGCAAAGCGAAAGGTTGTAAGCATTTTCCTACCGGACGATGATTTTTTCATATGCATTCTTATTATTTGTATTTGTATTTATTCATTGATTTAAAAATCATTAAAATTAGAATAAATTAACCAGTTTTGACAGAATCAGCAGTGTTGCAGTTGTTACGTGACGTCATGAATGGAAAGGGGGAAGGCGTGGGCCTGCGCCATCCTGCAAAAATCGTTGAATTATGTGTTCCAATTTTTTGATATTGGAGTACTCAAATAGTAATCCTTTGTATACCTCATCGAACCACCTTCAGCCTTTTGAAAGTCGATCATTGCTCGTGCTTTATCTACGAAAATCACGACACTATCGCTCTGGCAGTATATACCCCAAGGAGTACTCTGACTGTAGGTACTCCATGGAGTAGCAGAAACAAAGCGAAGGTTGGATTAGGTGGTCCAATCCTAGGACATCGCAATGTTAATTGGAGCACAGTTTTTATATGAAAAAGGATTACATTTGGACTACTCTGATGCTCCAATTGGAGTAATCTTTGGATAGGAAATAGAGTACTCTCGATTTTTGCAGGGCACTATCAAACTGAACGCTTGTCAAGCGAAAAAATCTAAAAATTTTAATTTTCCCCCAACTTGAGCCGATAAGTGCGTGCGACACGACGATCGCCGATTGCTCCGGTTGCTATGCTCATTCTAAAGGTGGGTTCGTCCCACCATATGGTTTATCTTCCTTGTTGGTTTGTCTGACATTTCCAGTTACAAGGAGTGTGTGCGTGCGTGTAGATCTAAATTCGCTCGAACCCACCTGTGTGAATTCGCCTTGTTGTTGTTGGTTTGTTGTAGCGAGGTGTAGCCCTGCCAAAATGTCAGACAGGGTCAAACCGGGTGTATTGCTCTTGGCCGAGTCAATATAAGAAAACGGCCCGGGTCGTTTCGGCACGATGGGTGCAGCACAAGTACTGGTACCGTTCTCGTAGAGCCGGCAATACAAGAAACTAGCCGTGTAGTCTATGTAGGTCATTTAGCGTTACCCAGGGTGCACCAACTGGGAGGCGACCTACTTTTACACCCCTTGGTTACCATCATTGTGTATCAATACCAAGTGTAAACTCTTCTGCATAGACGTCAAAATTCCAAAATGAGTTTAACACCTGTTTGAGATTGTGGTTAATAACAAGTGTGATATCATAGACATAGTCGTTAAAACTTGAAAGTGAGTTTAGTCAACTGTTTTTAATTTCCTTTTTTGTCTCACTTCTTTCCATCTTCCCATCTCTTTCTACCATAAGGTAAAAGATAGGAGACCGCCATGTGGATGTGTGCAGGATGTTAAACAACGCCATTGCTTTTCTGTTATTCGGTGCTGGCGACATTTTAATATGTGCAGGATGTAAACAAACCGACATTTTAATCTGTGTTGTCAAAAGAAGAGTTCACACTTGGTATTGATACACTATGGGTTACCATCAACGGATGCTTGAAGTTGCCGACGGGCTTAAGGGTTAATTTCATTTAGCAAACGATGCTCGATAAATCGCTATCTGAAAACATCGCAACGAAACACTCATCGATTTATCGTTTGTATTCCTAATCGGACGCCGAATAAACAAATTGTTTAGTGCATAATCAGAGCAAAAGGATTGATCTCTCTCCTTATACTTGGGACTCCAGATTGGAACTCAAATTGCTTGTTTAACCAACGTCTAGTTCACTGCTTTTTGCATAAGAGCAATGGCTTGTGTTTTATGTTTCGGGGATAGTGCAAACGCAATAGAGCATTTTATTGACATTTTCTCTGAGGAAGGTGAACAATTAAATATATGCAAGATAATTTCTCAACATCTTTGGTTTCGAGTGAGTAACCTTGAAGTACTTGTGTTTTTCCCTCTAACCATAAATGAATGAATTGAAATACTTGTATGATAGCCGGAAAAAGAACTATCCTTTAGTCAATGCATTTGTTGGAATTGTTGGGCGGCGTTGCGCGATTTTCATACTTTTTATCGTCGAGTCGCTGAGTTACATTCAACAGACTGGAAGTATCCATTTACGTGTGATGAAGAAAATCAAGAGAAGGATCCATTTCCCCAGGAAAGCGAATTTAAATTTCAAGAGTTTCAGGACATTGAAGAGAGACGGCCTAGAAAGAAAACCTTATTTGAAGGCGGTAAGTTGAGATTTCGGGATTTATAAAGGGAAATCCCCGAGTCCAGGGATAAGGTAGAAATAGGTATCAAAAAGAGGCAAATTCGACCTCGGTATGCATATTCCGAAAGCGCAGACTCGATATTTTTTTTCTGTCAAGAGATATTTTAACTCAGAAATGTCTTCCGTACATAAATACCATACGCCCCAATTTTGGGATCGGATTCGTTAAAATTATACTGGTACTTTTCAATTTTTAATTGCTTCTCTTTTTTAATGTAATAAGGGTTTCTCACTTCTTCCAGAGGTCAAAGTGGAGGTTTATGACTTGGATTTATTACCACAAATCGAAATCATTGAAGACCAACCGCAATCGGCGCCGCTTTGACATTCAGTCAGCTTTGTAATGTTGCCTTGAAAACGTGATAGAAAATCTTGATGTAAATATAAAACAGCTGATATTTACATCACGATTTTCTATCACGTTTTCAAGGGCAACATTACAAAGCTGACTGAATGTCATAGCACTGTCTAGCGGGGCTCATACCTAGGGGGTGCCACAGGGTGGTGTCCTATCCCCGACACTGTTTAATTTCTATCTATCGAAGATGCCCCCACCACCAGAGGGTGTCTCCGTCGTTTCTTATGCCGACAACTGTACAATAATGGCGACGGGGAAGGGCCCCTATACTGATGAACCCTGTAATAAAATCAACGGTTACCTCTGCGACCTTTCCAGGTTTTTCACAGAGCGAGATCTGACGATATCTCCGACTAAATCAACGGCGACGCTTTTTACGACGTGGACGCACCAGGTGAGAAATGAATTAGACATTTTCGTTGACGGCACTAAGCTACCAACTGTCAGCCACCCAAAGTTATTAGGGATGACATTGGATAATACTTTCTCATTTGCTGGTCATGTGTCTGCAATGGTCTCAAAGGTACGTGGTCGCAACAAGATCCTCAAGTCACTTGCCGGCAGTACTTGGAGAAAAGACAAAGAAACGTTGCTGACTACATATAAGGCCATTGGCCGACCAGTCTTTGACTATGCTGCACCCATATGGTCGCTTAATGTACATAACACCAACTGGACGAAGTTACAAGTCTGCCAAAATACTGCCATCAGAACTGCTACGGGATGTCTCCTCATGTCTTCCGAGTCTCATCTCCATCAGGAGGCAAAACTGCTCAATGTAAAAGAGCATGCGGAAATGCTGAGCAAGCAATTCCTTCTGAACTGCCACAAGCCAGCACATCCAAACCGTCATCTTTTGGACATAGATCCGCCCCCGAGAGACATAAGGAAACATCTCCGTAAACATTATGATGAGATCCGGCATCATATTACCTTGCCGTTTGATCTGCAGAATCATAAGCGGGCTCTAACCGACATCCACACCGAGTCGGTGGATACTTTTGTCGGATCTCTACCTGTGAACCCCGTTCTGAACATTCCTCCACCGGATATTGCTGAAGAAGAACGCACCTTACCAAGGGAGACAAGAGTTACCTTGGCACAGCTTAGGTCTGGATAGTGTAAGGTTAAACTCCTACTTGTCCAGACTTAATGACACAATCTCAAACACATGCCCTGCATGTGGTAGGACCCCCCATGATACTCTACATCTCTTCAATTGTTCATTTGAACCTACTCTTCCAACCCCTCTGTCCCTCTGGACAAACCCTGTTGAAACTGCACGTTTCCTTGGACTCCCCTTAGAAGAGCTTGATGAAGATCTTCGGAATGATCATACACTCTAGACAGGGCAATGCATTGCTAACAACAACAACAACAACAACAGGGCTCATACCTCTTCTGACATTTTGAACATTGCTCCAGCAGTTTTGTGGGATTATATTTTTTTCAAATCCCAGGAGATTTTTAGGGTTTCCCGATACCCGAAAGCCCGGGATTTTAATAAATATAGTCCCGGGATTTCAGGTATTCCCCGGGGTCGATGCGTTAGTTGAGAAGCACCATAAACATGTGAATTCGGCTTGGTAAAACAAATTCTTTCTATTTCAGAAATAAAATTAGAAGTTCGTGATATTGATGTTTTATCACAAGTCGAGGTAATCGAAGAAGCTGCACCGACAAAGCTTCAAAAGCGTGGACGTCCACGCAAAAATGAAAATGAAAAACCCATCACCACACGTGCAGGACGCAAACGAAAAGAAACTACAACATTGCATACATCAAATGATAACGACTCTGAAAACGAGCTTCCTTTATCTATTTTATTCGGTGTTGCTAAACATGATGATTCAAACTTACAAAACCCTCCAGAAGGATTAACCGCTACTGCCCTAAATATCAAACCTGACGATGATGAGGAAACCCATGAAAGTAAAAAGAAACGACGAGGTCGCCCTAAAAAAGTTAAGACGAATGATGAGGCTCAACAAAGTTTTACCACAGATGCGAAGGACAAAAGTGATCTAGCAGAAGTTACAAAACCGAAAATAAAGGTGGAAAAGCCTACACTTGATTATAACTCTGATGATAATGCTGGATTCGCCGACGACGACACAAATGCTTTGAACGCAACTGAAGATAGCGACAGTTCAAGTACTACAGACACAGACGACGACGTCGCTTTTGAACCAGAACTGAAATATGCTGTTATACCAAAAAAGAAAGTTGTCAAACCCAAAAAGTATCGCAAACGTGGCGCAGAGGCCAAAAAACCGCTCAATCCTATGACACGTGAACAAATCGAAGCTAAGAAAGCAGAACAAGAAGAGTACGAAAGGATGATAAAACAATTTTTTGAACGTATTTCATGTTCGCAATGTGAATTATTTGTGCACAATTTCACCGAATTACGTGAACATTTACGTCATGCACATAAAATAGATCCCGGTTATATGATGTGTTGTGGCCGGAAATTTTTTCAAAGGAAAACTTTAGCTGAACATATTTTACTACATTGGAATCCAGAACATTTTAAATGTAAAATATGCGGAGAAAATTGTACTAGTAGTCGCCATTTGGCTGAACACGAAGACGCGCATGTCAATCCCACAAAAACAAAGGAACGAAAATCATTTCAATGTGATAAATGCGATAGCGTTTATACAACCAAGACAACACTGGAACATCATATTTTAACGAAGCATGTACCAAAATCGGAATATAAGTTTGAATGCACTGACTGCAATAAAGTGTAAGTATGTATTATACAAATTGTATATGGGTGAAAATGACAAATTATTAGCTTATTTCAAAAAAATATTTTTTTACCACACTTTTAAAATTCTTTAAAAAAAACTAATACTTTCAATTTGTGTCTGACGAAAACTAACCCCTTTAGGTTGTACATTTTCTTCAGTGAAAAAATGAATATGTTACTTGCACTTTTTACAAAATTCGTTCATTCATTAAATTTAACTGTTATCGATATTCCAATCCTGAGCTGCTAATTAAAGCTAAGGGACACCTAGCAGCACTACACCACACGACACTACACGACCAAATATTCTTTGCATGTATTCTTTTGGAGCATAGCACACCTTGCGACAGCAGCACCCTGTGGGTTAGGGGTTTAGAATATGCCCGAGGTAGGCATACCGGTTGATCTACGGATACGATGCCTCTCACCTCTCATTACCCATCTTCTCCTTCCTTACGGATGGAGGGCTGACATAAATTGATAAAATATGTCTTAAAACATAATGTATAAAAGGGACATTCCACCCAAAAGAGGAAAAGTACCAAATTTTTAAAATGCCATAAACTCCCACTGCTCTGACAGAACTTTACAATAAAGGTCTTTTTATTATCATGGGTTAGGGGTAACTAGTTGCATAGCTAAATTTTAGGGAACTGCATCGATAATACTGAAAATACTTAAAAATTGTATCACGAAAAAACAGGAAAATGTCCCAGGAGTCACACTCTTTAACCTTTGTAAAAAGTTTCTAAAAGCTAATACTGATCTTAATTTTAAAGAATATGCTACTATGTAGTATGTACTTTCGATCATATACAAATTGTAGTTCAAAGTTGAACTGTAAAGCTAAAATTCGTTTTCGTGCTCACAAAGGTGCAACAAAGTGATTTTTCGGTTTCCCAGGAGTCACACTCACTTGCTGAGTAGTTATAAAGCTATTTGTTGTTATTTCGCCAATTCTTTTAATGCATTTATTGTATTGGATATTTATCCATGTCGATATATATATTTCATAGCAATTGAAATCCCAATGTCAGTTTATTAAGCCAAAGTTGACTAAGCTCTCGAGTCAAATGTCCCAGGAGTCACGATGGAATGTCCCAAAAACGGAACAGCCTGGAATAGGGAGGATATCTGTTTTTACGTTAACTTTATTAAGCGTTTAAGGAGTCTGACACGCTTAATTTTACAAACTAACTTATAGAATATGTGGTTGAAATCGAATGGATATATAAAGAGGGGTCTACATTTTCATTATCTGTTATATTACAACAAATTTCTTTGGAACTTTCGCATTAATTGGCTAATGACATCAAGCTCGACTACCCATATATATAAGACTTTTAGACTAATTTTCAGTTTTAAAATATGTGAACATAATAACACTATACGATAAAATCATTTTTTCCTGGGTATTGGACCAAACCCACATCTTACATACATTTTCGAATAATAAAAAATGGGACCAATAAAGCAAGAGAGGCAAGCAGGTCACTTCACTTTTTTTATCTCTTAAACAAAAACGGACAAAAATTAGGAAGGGTCCAACCTCGAACTTCGAAAGAACATAACTAAGTTTTGGAGGCTAACTTCCAAAAACGGGAAAGCACTTTTTTTAGTTATGTCTCAATTTCTTCAAAAGAGTTGACATTTATCTAAACGCTTCTTTTTTACTCTTTGCAGATTTCCTACAAAATATACCCTCAGTAACCACAAGCGGAAAAGTCATGATCCAAATAAGTTTGTAATATGCGACAAATGTGGTAAACAATTGCATGTCGGTTACATAAAGAAACATCATCTATTAGAACATTCCGAAGATCCACGCCCGACTCCAGAACCGCAACAATGCCAGATATGTGGAGCTTGGCTGCGACATATGTCAGGCCTTAAACAGCATATCGCAAGAATACATGAGGATACAGATGTTGAGCATCGTTGCCAGATTTGTAATAGAGTTTCAACAACTGCTAGAGCGCTCAAGCGTCACATTCAGTATGTCCATGAAGGTGTGCGCAAATTTAAATGCACAATGTGTGAAAAGGCATTCAAAAGGCCACAGGATCTAAGGGTGAAGTTGCAAATATCAAAAAACACTCTAATTTTCTTATATACAATTCTGTGATTTTTATTTGCAGGAACATACATCTGTGCATACTGGAAAGATTTTATACAGCTGTCCAAACTGTTCAATGACCTTTTTCTCAGCGGCAAATATGTACAAGCATAGACAGCGACGTCATCGAGCCGAGCATGAAGCCGATAAGAAAACGCCTAGACATCTAAAAAATATTTTGGGAACATCGAGGAATGCAGTGGAAGAGGGCGCTTCAAAGGAAGTTCGGCATAGTGCCTTGAATCCATCCAATCCTATTTAAGTATATGTTTTTCATAGTATGTAGATTTAAACTTGTTTTAACTTTTTTTAAAATCCTTTTCACTCAGTAGGTGAAAAACAACATGATTAAGCTTTCACACTTTCGAAATAAAACTTTTAAAGAAACACATCATATCATGTATATATAAAATTACATACACTTCAAATGAAAAGATGTACCCAGGTTAAACAAGAGAGCCAGAAAGGCCACGCCCACAATTGAAAATTTTCAATACAACAATCAGAACTAAATTTAAAATTACGAAGGGTTAAGTTTCGAATTTCGCAATCAGATAACTAAGTTTTGGTAGTGAGAAAATCCGTAAAGTAGAATGGGCCTGATTAACATCCACTAAGGTCCGGTTTTTCAGTGCAAGTTTAAACTTAGTTTTCATCGAATATTCGAATAATAGTAGCACATCGAGTGTTTGAAGCCACATTCGATTTATATATATTTTCATGTTTCACATATTCAGTTGCAAAAAAGTCGACAATCAAATATAAGAAAAGTTTTCATTTCAAATTTTATATCGGACCATGACCTTTTATTTTGTTCACTGAATGTTTCCCTTAATTGTTCACCTAATAGTAGTATATTTATGTATCGTGATTTGAAGTCTGTAAATGTTAGTGATCTCTACGTCAGTCTGTCGAATGTTAATTGGACTGAATGTCAAGACCAACATTCAGCAGATGACATTCAGCTATATTTGTCCAGTCGTGTTGGTCTTGTTGAAGATTTGTGCTTTAAAATTAACTATGATCTGTCTGCTATCTCAAAATGGGCCTCTGATAATTGTCTCTGTCTAAATGTTGGTAAGTCTTATGTGTTGCCTATTAGTAACAGTGTAGTGCATGTGGAAAACATTCCAAAATTGTATATCGGTAGCAGTGCTCTAACGTTTACTGATACAAAATTTAGGATTTGTAGTAAATTGTACGTTGAGTTGTTCAGACCATCTATTATATATAAATGCGCAATGCTTAAAAGTTTTCTCCCTTTTTTGCAATAACCACAATTCTAAGGTATATAAAATTTGATATGTATCGATAGGTCTCGCAGAGCAGGGTGTGCGACAACAAGCCAGAAATTTAAAAAAAATAATTATAATATGAAAAGCTAAACACGTATTCACTCTATAGAGCCGCTGTTATGTGTGTATGTAGGTATGACCACTTGCATTGTTGTGTTTGCATTATGGGAAGAAGAGTTGTTTTGTTGGCAGCAATAATAAACATGAGCCAGTCAACTTTATTGAGCGTAGGTTCAAACAGTGTTTACAAAAACAAAATCTGTGAGAAGGTATTCAGAGAAGCAAATGCTTGCCTAGACTTGATTCAAAAAAAGAGAAAAATACAAATAAGTTACATCGTTCACAACTCTCTTCGTGGTTAGACTGTGAAATAAAATAAAATGGAAATTGATGAAAAAATGTAAAACAAAGTAAAATAAAAAATAGAAAAGTGATTGAAAGTAAAAAAATAATATAAAAATAATAATGTAAAGAAATAAATTTGTAGGAAATGAAAGGAAAGGAAATAATATAAAATAAATAAAAATAAAGCAAAATGAAATAAATAAAAGTATAAAAAGAGAATCTGAATGGAAGGGAATGGATAAAAGGAAAATAAAGGAAAGGTAAGGAAAGGTAAGGTAAGGAGAGGAAAAGAGAGAAAAATCAAAGGCAAGTAAAGGTAGGGAAAGGAAAGGAATGGAAAAGGAAGGGAAAGAAAGGAAAGGTAATGAAAGTAGAGGAATAAAAAAGAAGGAAAATAGAGAAAAATACAAAAAAGGAAGAAAAGAAAAAGAAAGGAAATAAAAGGTAGGGAAGAGGAAGGTATCGAAAAGAAATAAAGATAAAAAGAAAGAAAAATAAAGGAAAGGAATGGAATGGAACGGGGAAAAATAATTAAAGGAAATGAATGGAAAAGAAATAAAACTAAAGGAGTTACGAAAAGGAGAAGAAAGAAAGTAACAGGAAAGGAAAGCTAAGAAAAAAGGAATGTAATGGAAAATAAAGGTAAGAAAAAAAGAAAAGAAAAGAAATAAAATGAAGGCAAACGAAACAAACTAAAGCTAAGGATATGAAACGAAACGAAAGGAAAGGCAAGAAGAATAAAAAGGATCAAAAATAAAGGAAAAGACAAGAGATAAATGAAATGAAAGGAAAGAAAAAAATAAAAAAATGAAGTGAAAAGATAGAAAAGGAAAGGAAAGGAAAAGAAAGGAGATGAAAGGGAAGGAAAGGAAAGAAAAGCAAATAAAACCAAAGGAAAGGAAAGAAGAGAAAAGGAAAGCAAAGAAAGACGAATAAAATCGACCTAAAATAAATAGTTATAAACATTGAAACTTTATTTAATGGCGTAAAGAAGAGAAATGTATAGAAACGGAAAATATAAAAAATAAGGAAAAGTAAGGAAAATTTAAGAAATAGCAAAAAAAGTGATAGTTAAGGAAACTGAACTTCAATAAAGTAGAGAAATAAAATAAGGTTTTGTGGTTGAAATTCAACCACTGGGCAAACTCTAGTATTAATAAAATTGTCAGTACCCTAAATCTTATCCTACGTAGACTACGAATGTCGGCGTCATTTACGCCTTTGGAGACGAGAAAGAAGTTGGCGATTCAACTTATTTTGCCCCACATTACCTACTTTGAGCATGTATACAGCAAGCTTGATTCTATCTCGTCCCACAAAATTGATGTTGCTTTCAATAATGTTACACGCTATGTTTATGGCATCAAAAGATATGACCACATAACCGCGTATAAAACCAAAATTTTGGGGTGTACAATTTGCAACAACCTCGCCTCGAGAAATTGTATATTCATGTACAAGCTTCTAGAATATAAGACTTCTGTATATCTTTATGAGAAATTAAGGCTAACGAGATCCCAAAGGCATCATAATCTGATAATTCCCATACACTACTACTTGTCGTCATCCAGGCTATTTTTTATTAATGCTGTGCGGCTCTGGAACTCTATTCCAGAACATGTGAAGGCTTCAATGAGTAGGGGTAACTACAGTAGGGTGATTCACAACTATTTTAACTCTGCAGAGTGAATATGGTTGCAACCAAACCTAACTATCTTATTTTTCCTATGCTGTCCAGTACTATTCTCTCAATGCTCTCTAAACTCCTTAGTACATGTAAAAGTTAATTTATACTATATTCTAAATAATGAAATGTTTATCGTTTGTTTTAAGTTTTTATTTAATTGTCATAAGTTTAAGTTTCAAATTGTTAAATATTTCCACACAAAAATGTATTTTTAAAAGAAACAAGTCTTACAAATACTACCTCGTGTTATAAATAAATAAATAAATAAATAAATTAGAATACGTTTGTACCGCTCTTGAATTATTATGAGCACAACTGTACTCCGTTTCTATAACTCAATTCAATCGATCGTCTCGAGTAAAATAGTCGATTTGACGTCATAAAGTTTTCGGCAGAATCAGTCCGTCACGTACGTGCCGGAAAAGGAAGAAACTGACAGCCGAGTAGGATGTGTGTATTTTGCATGTAAAACGCTACATTGACAAAGTATCAGTCAACGGATCCGGTATCCTTCGCCAATTTTCTACTTTGACGGAACGTCAGCTGCGTGACAAATGTCAAAATCAATTTTACCGCCAATTTGACAACGGGATTGTGAAAATTGTGACTATAACAAGTATTACTTGAATATTTTCCATGTTTTTAACCGAAATTTTTCTTTTGTTGTTTTTTTTAATAATTTTCGTTTTGCGCCAATTACTTTGTTGACATATCTGTGTACTTCAACATGACGTACGTCAATCGCTATGTGCCATCCCTGTACGGCACGTACGTTTTGTCACGACGTACGTCACGTACGTGACGTATTGACGGACTGATTCTGCCGAAAGCTTAATGACGTCACGCTATTTTTTTGTTTCTGTAAAAAAAAATTATTTTGTCGATTTATTTTCTCACTTGCTTTTTATGTGGTGACGAAAATTTATTTTTTCAACTTTGAGTCGAGCCGAGTGTGACAACATTAGATTTGTTTACTGACCAAAAAGAAGTTCAGAGCAGGTTAGAGCAGGGCAGCTGTCAAAATAGAAATAGAGCAAGTTAGAGCAACTCAGAACAGAAATGCCATGAAACACTTGAATCTCGATAGTTTCTTTTTATTTGGTTTCTTAGTTCAAATCTTCAAAATTAATGCAAATTCACGTATACAAAAACATTGATTTTCTTGCAAGCTAATTTTTTTGAAGTTTTCGAAAATTTATTTTTTCTTGACTGACAATTGCTTCTCTGCTCTAACTTACTCCATAAAAAAAGCTAGAGCAGAAATTTGTGATCTGGATTACTCTAGTTTTGTTTTGAGCGTACTCATGAAACAAAAGATAGAGCAACCTAGAGTAAGAAAAGTGTTCGTTAAACACAATTTTGTGAAATATCTCAATCTGGCGTAAGCTAGAGCAGCCCAATAAACAAACCTATTAAAATCGAGAATTTGGTCGATTTTTTACAGAAACGGTGTACTGAGGGCCATTAGCCAATTAGACAAGGAATCTTCTTAAAGTGGTGCCATAAATTGTCTACCCAAGGTAAAAATATTACCCACCACAGCACTTTGTTAACGTCCCATAATTTCATATTTCAAGAATATCGATATTCGTTTGAACAGGAACTATCGACAGATAACAACATCGATTTGCTCCCACCACTATAATACAGTCTACAATACACAAAAATTGCTGAAGCTAAAATTAGATGGATAATACAAATTACTTAATCTACCGGCCAAAATAATCATCAGGACAAGACGAAGACGCAGGATGTTGGACAAGCAATCCTGCATTTTGTGCTTGGAGAAAACCACTTCCACAACCCTACAAATAAATATAGAAGCCGACGAACCGCAAGCAGCAACTGCTAATGAGACCATTGAGCGATTTTTCAAAGCTGATGTAAGTTTCTCTAATCTCTGGTTGTTACATTATTCCCAGACACTTTCCAATTTCTATAGCTCATTATGATGTCGCACTTTTCCACTAAAATTGTATGCAAATCCTGCGCGGAGCTATTGCAGTCATTTCATGAGTTCTATGAACGTGTGCGGGATGCCCATCTAGCAGCCAGCAATACGCTCAAGTCATTGCAAGAGCTAGAGATAGCTGTGACCGAAATAAAAGAGGAGCCGGACGCGGTGGATGAGTTGGCAACCTCGCCGCAAAAGCGCCGTCGTGGTCGTCCACGCAAACAAAAGCCAATTGAAAATGATTCGGAAGATGAGCCTCTGGTTGCGTTAAAAGTTTGTACTATTAGAATGGACGAAAAAGATGATGCGGATAACGTAAAATCGCAAGATACAAGTAAAGAGTTCCTTGATATTAAAACCGAAGCAATGCTTGAGGACACAATGGATAGAAGCTATTCCCCAGAAATTCCTGAAAACGATGATTGTAATTCAAGTAGTGAGGAACATGATATCAACACTCCAATCAAACCCGAGATTACAAACAGGCAGATTGTACCGCGTAAGAGGAGAACATATACGAAAAGAAAATTAAAAATTAAACGTAGCGAACGAAAGAGTGAACAACAAAAAAATGACGACAAGAAACCACGACACAAAACATCGGACTACGATGAATTTATTGCTAAAAATTTCGCTTTAGCTTGCTTTATATGTCACATTTCGTTGCCAGATTTTAGAACTTTAAAAAACCATTTTCGAGATCAACACAAAACGAATGGTTATGTTAAATGTTGTGGAAAGAAATTACTTAAACGTGGTGTACTCGTTGACCACATAAATTTTCACAACGATCCAGAATATTTTAAATGCGAACATTGTGAAAAAGTTATGTCTGACCGTCGTGGTCTTGAGACGCATATCCAGGTATTTCACGGCGCTAGAGATCGGGTTTATAATTGTGAGGTTTGTAATAAAGCATTCTTTCGGCGCGAGGTGCTCGCTAGACACTTTCTTATACATGCACCAGAGGAAGAGAAAAAAGTCAAGTGTACGCAATGTGATAAAACGTGAGTACCACAAACATTTTTTAAAAGCTAACTATCCAGACGATGTTTAAAATATACTCTACAGAAAATTTCAACAGTCTTCGAAAATGGCCGTCTACGATTGTTTTTTCTGGATATTTGACCAAACCAACTTTTTTGAAGAGATTGAAACATAAGTAAAAAAGTAAATATTCGTTTTTCGAAGTTAGCCTCCAAAACTTGGTTTTCGAAGTTCGAATTTGAACCTTTCGTAATTTTTGTTTTCTAATTGTTGTATTAAAAAAAAAAACTGAAAACCGAAAACTGGGGAAATTACTTTTTTAATCAATCTCAATCTCTGCAAAAAAGTTGGTATGGTCCAATAATCAGCAGGGGTGCTGTACAGGGGAACAACTCATCCACAAGCTAAACTACGCCTGAACTATCTGAAATAGATTGGAATGTTGACTGAACCAAAGCCAAGCTAACGTTGTTGTTGTTCTAGAACTGTCTGGATGTATTGAAAGCTTTCGCCGAGATATGGAGCTGAAATTAGATAGTAGGGTTTTTTGCGGGGCTTTAGATTTATTTTAACAATTTTTAGAAAATAATGACAATTTGAAAAAATATTTTATTTTTTAGATTTTGCAATAAATATGGCATGACTCAACATTTAAAGCTGGTTCACTTACACATGTATGCGAAAATATGTGACATTTGTGGAAAATCTTTTCATGGCGGCGAATCCTTCCGTCGCCACCTGCAAGAGCATTCTGGCCAACCGAGATCATTAATAAAATGCGAACTTTGTGATGCCGAACTGACGACGAAGTACGGCCTAGCCCGGCATATAAAATTAATGCACACAGAAGAGTATCAAACACCACAAGTTTGTTCAATTTGTTCAAAAGTGTCACCAACCGTACGGGCCCATCTTGCACATGTCAAATTCGTACACACCACACAGAAGAGACATGCATGCAAACTTTGTGACAAAGCTTTTAAACGGCCAAACGACTTGCGTGTAAGTATTTTCCAAATATAAATTAGTTGATCAAATTACGACTGTATTCTATTTTTTTAGGAGCATATGACAACACATACTGGCGAGGTTTTGTACACATGCACATTTTGTCCGCAAACATTTAATTCGAATGCAAATATGTATGCGCATCGTAAACGAAAGCATCCGAAAGAATGGGCAGAAAAATTTGCAAAGAAATCTACTTCCATTGGACTAACTGAGCAAATGCAAAATGATTTAGTATCCATCATGGAATCTGTTGAAACTGTTGAAACTAAATAAATGGAGTTTAAATTCTTGGAGAATTTTATAGAACTTTTTAAAGATTAATATAATTTAAATTTGCCCTTACTTATTTAAGGAATGAAGATATTTTAGGAAAAAATCGGCCAACGGCTGGAAACTCGTTTACAAGTCACAATAAATATTATGTATGTGTCCAAATATACTCCAGGTCAACGGTCCCGAAAATTAAATATATTAAAGTTTTGGAGGTTTTGAGAAATTATCTGGCAAATTTCGCCGGCAGAACACTAAAAGGGTGTTAAAGTTCCCAGATTATTTGTTATCGGTAATAGTAATTTTATGCGACTTAGGGCATAATTTCAGTGTTGCCACTGTATAGTATTTTCGCCTATCTAATCTCAGCTCCGATAGACTGCATTCATACAGAGGCAACTCCTCGCACAACTTTTCTGATTAGTAGGCAAGAGAGCGCCGAGGAAAGGAAACGGATACCTCTCGTCGTCGGCCTCTCCGGCGGAAAAGTTGCGCGAGGAGTTGCCTCTGTATGAATGCAGTCATAGGCCTAAACGGCAACGTTGCATTTTGTTTTTACATTTGTACTAGTTTTTTTTCTTGTCTCGTACAAATATTCGAATATTCTAACTTTTATTGTGCTAAAGATCTGCAGGATGAACTCCATGACTAGCCTCTTGGGCGTTTTGGACCTCACCATATTTTCTATGGTGTAAAAATATTTTCCATTTTGTTGAGACAAGTGAATGTTTTGACATATGAAAAATGCAAGTACAATAGTAAAGATTTTTAAAATTGTTTTTTAATTTAGGTGTTTTTTCTCCCACTGACTTAGCCCTAATAATTGTCAGATTTTTCCGTTCTACCATATTTATGGGGCAAAGAAATTTTCATCCGCCCGCGGGCATTATTTCATTGCACCCTGCTCCATAATCCTATTATCCATTAAACACGCGTTTTTAATTTAATTTTTCGATATTTTATAAAATATAAAGATCATCATGTGTAGATGGCAGCTGAGTAGATGGCAGTAAATTTCAAATTTGATCGAATAGAAGAGATCCAAATAGTTATTTAAAATCCGTATTAGGCCAAAATGTATGTAAATCATAGATTCGTAACATCCCTAGATTTTAGTGGTGAACATTTGACCACCGCTAACGTTTTATCAAAATTATTCACTATCAACATTAAACAAAATGTTTTATGAGCAATGTTGCATATTGTGCTTGGGAAAATCAAGCCCAACTGATAACGGCATTCCTCTTGATGCCAATGATCAGAGATCGGAGAGTGCACTTCAAACGGTGGAGCAACATTTTAAGAAAGAGGTAAGTAGAATTTATTGGAGTACAAGCCAAATTCTCAAACACACTTTTTTGCAGCTCATCATGTTACCACACATCTCAAGCAAAGTTTTGTGCAGTGGATGCTGGGCCTTGGTGCAGTCATTCCATGAATTTTATATTAAAACAATAAATACACATTTGACCGCATTCAACAAGATAAAATCCTTGCAAGAACTAGAGATATGTGTTGCAGAGATCAAGGAGGATCCGGACGCAATGGATGAATTGGCTTCACCAACGTCGATAAAATCATGTCCCTTCGGATTTATGGTTGATAATTCTAATAAATTAACACTATTGTCTGGTGATGGAAAATGTGAAATCGTCGAAAGCGACAAGTCCAAGGACATGGGCAAAGAGCCGCAGTGTTCAGCGAAGAAAAAGTCAACAGCTGGAAGAAAGCGACAACCCAGAAAAACGACTGAGGTTAAAAGCGAAGCCAAGCCTACAAATAAGTCAAATACTACCACATTCGACTCGAATGAATTTATTGCACAACATTTAAAATTAGTTTGCATTCTTTGTGAAGAACCTTTACCGAATTTTAGAGAATTGAAACTGCATTTTAGAAACATGCACGAAACAAATGGCTATGTTAAATGCTGTGGCAAGAAACTATTTAAACGGGCCTTACTCGTCGATCATATCCACACACATAACAATCCGGAATATTTTAAATGCGAGTATTGCTCAAAAGTACTATCCGATCGAAGTGGTCTGGAATCGCATCTACACAACTTCCATGATACCAAAGAACGTGAGATATATAACTGCGAGATATGTTCGAAAAGTTTTTATCGACAAAAAGTGCTCGCCCGACACATTCTGATTCACGCTCCTGAGGAAGAGAAGAAAGTAAAATGTACGGAATGTGACAAAAGGTGAGTGCTAATATCTGTTGTTCTGTTTATTTTGTAAACTCAATTTTTAACTATTTACTCCCCAGATTCTGTAATCAATATAGCATGAAGCAACATCTCGCCCTGGTTCATTTAAATTTATACGCCAAAATTTGTGATATTTGCGGTAAAGCCTTGAAAGGTAATGAAGCATTTCAAAGACATCTTGATGAGCATGCCGGTGTCTCGAGATCACCTATAAAATGTAAAGTATGCAATGCAGAACTAAAGACAAAGTACGGATTAGCTAGGCATATGAAAGCGATGCATACCGCCGAGGGTCAAACTCCTCAAGTCTGTTCAATTTGTTCAAAAACATCGCCATCCGTGCGGGCCCATCAAAGTCATATGAAAAATGTGCATACGGAGAGAAGACATGCTTGCAAGCTGTGTGAAAAAACCTTCAAACGTGCCAGACACTTGATAGTAAGTAGAATTATATTTTTATTTTAAGGATTTATTATACATCAACTTATTTCTTTATTTGTTTACTAGGAGCATATGACAACTCATACTGGAGAAGTTTTATACACCTGCACATTCTGTCCTCAAACCTTTAATTCGAATGCAAATATGTATGCGCATCGAAAGCGAAAGCATCCTAAAGAATGGGAAGAAAAATGTACGAAAAAACGTACGGCGACTGGAATGGTACAAAATGAAGTAAACGGCCAGTAGGTAGGACAATAAGGATATACAAATTCTTTTTTAGTATAGTGAGGGTATTAAAAAATGTAGTACAATAAGATATTTGCCCTTTAACTTAGATCGTTCCTATTGTATTAAATTGAAACTCAACTCATTTCTAAAATCAATACAGGATGATACAAAAGAAAAACTAACTGGATTCGTCAAGGGATGGTTCGGCTCTGCCATTGTTGTTGTAACGATGCGTAGCTCTGCCCAGCCGTAACGCTCACTACCCTGAATTGCTATCACTATCTTATCTTCTAAGGTCTTAAGAAACGAGGAGTTTAAAGAAAGTTGGACCAAAACGAATGAAATTAAAAAATTTCTCTTCAGCTCAACAGGGGAAGAGGTGGTTGATATCGTGAAAGGGCGAGCCGCATGCCGGGCAGACTTTCGGGAACTCAGGGTTCAGTCTGGATAAGTAAGAGTACAGCCTATTACAAAACCCAGATCGGGTCAGGGTCAGAGTGACTCTGCTTTCCCTTTGCTCCTTGTTTAGATGAATCGAAAGTTTTCCGTCACCAACTTTCAAACCTTTCGGAAAATAATAAAAATGAAACGAAGAAGTATATTTGCCTTTTTCACAAGTACTGTCGGCAAGTGACTTGGGGATTTGGTTGAGACTCTTTCGCTTAGTTGTTTTTGGTTGAGTCCGTGAGAAATCTAGTTCGATGACTTTTTTTGGTTGGTTGGATTTCCAGCTTTCGACTGAAGGGGCACTAGTGCCCGTTTCTATCATTCGGCATTGGCAAGTCTCTCGAGGTTAAACATTTTTAAGATCCCTAGAAAGTCAACGCGATAAGCCAATTGAAGTGTCATTGCTTTGGTGATCTGTGGCTATGTATTCGCCTGACGCCTTAATTATTATGGTCCGAATCCACATCACTTTTGTCATCTATCATCTATTATTTCACTATTCAACTGTTATCAACCTTTAAATGAAAAATATCATAGTATGGTATCTGCAAAGTTGCTTTCAACGGTAGACAGCTTGAATCTAAATTAACTAATGGCGGCGATATACCAACAGGTTATCATAACCTCTAACGAGATTTTTGCTGAGCTTCTCTTCCAACTTGTAGTGTGCTGCTTTGATGTTTGTCCTTAAAGTTGGTGGGAACTACTGTTTTTTGCCGACTCCGAACGGCACTTGCAAAGCAAAGGGGTTTTGCTGAGAAGCTCCTCATGGCAAAAATATACCCGGAGAGTTTGCCAAACTACTGCCGAGGGGCGACCCCGTTCTTTTTTAAAAAAATTCTTTTTTCTAAATAATTTAAGATGTTGGTTTTTGCCGGGCATTGATATGACACAACTTGGCGTAGTAGGCCGAGCACTTAACTGCTACACCACGGCGGCCGCCAGCTTGAATCAGCTGGTCTATTAAATCGTCTGAAAAGGCTTCATACACACATTTATAAAGGTATATACATAGATCGCATGAAATTCACGATATATGACTGGATTTGTTATGTTTAAAGCGGCTGGTTCATTATATACTATATGCTCTCCAACAGCATAGTAAAATTCCCAATTAAAATTTCATAGAATGTTTTTTAAACAATGTTGTATATTGTGCTTAGAGAAGTCCCACATAATTTCTATGGATTCAAATAAACATCAACCAGAGACCGCACTTGAAATGATTAAGCAACATTTTAAGGAAGAGGTAGGTGCTAATTAGAGTACAAGCAAGGTTCTCAAACTCTCATTTTTTGCAGCTCTTCATGTTACCACATATATCCAGCCAACTTGTTTGCAATCAATGCTGGGATTTAGTGCAGTCATTCCATGAATTTTATATTCAAATAATAAATACACATTTGACAGCATTCAATAAGCTTAAATCCTTGCAAGAATTTGAGATGTGTGTTGCAGAGATAAAGGAGCCAGGCGCAATGGATGAATTGGCTTCACCAACGTCTATAAAATTCAAAGATAAATTAGATACAAATAAAGATTCCCATAAGGTGGTACAAGTGTCAGATGATGATATTGAGAGCTGTACAAGAAATGAGAGTTGGTCAGAAGATCATGATTCAAAGGCAACAAGAGTACAACACTTAAAAATTCCGGCCAAGCAAAAAATTGGTACAAAGATTAAGAAACGAGCGCGCCTCAAGACATTAGACTATGCTGCATTTATCGCAACAAATTTCAAACTACATTCTATGTCAAAAGCCAATAACAGATTTCAAAGAATTGAAATTACATTTTAGAAATGAGCACAACAAGCGCGCTCAGCGTCAAATAGTTGTCAAAAATCCTCATGCCCATACAATTTTTATGAGCACAACACAAACAGCGTGGCGTCAACGCTAAGCAATTGGAGTTTTCAATTTTGACAGCGCGTTAAGAAGAGATAATTTTGAGCAATTTTGAGTTTTCAATCTTGCCTGACGTTGGCGAAAAAAAACGCCACGTCGAGCCCGCTTATTTAAGTGGGCCTGTAAGGACTATTTGGAAACTGGCGCAGGGCAAAAATAGTGACAAAGAGAGAGAGAAAAATCATTCAGAAAGGGACAGAGGGACAAGGATAATTCAGGAGAGCGAAAGAAATATAATTCATAGAGTGAGAATGGTAGGAAAGGGCAGGGAGGAGCATTGACAGAGAGAGAGAGAAATTTGGCCAAAGAGATGGGAGAAAATATGGACGGATAGAAAAATAAGGACAAAGAGAGGAGACAAAAAATGTACAGAGAGAGAGGAAGAGAAGAGAGACGGGAATGAGAGAGAAGAGGGGAACATAGGGACAGAGAAAGAGAGGAAACTAACAGAAGACAAGATATACGATATTGACATTTTTTACATGACTTCATTTATTTTAAATCGATTGCATTTCAATTTCAAACAAAACACTTTTGAATTCTTTTTTATATTATGTGGTGCGCTGTTGAGAGGATAAAGCCTCTTCCGAAGATATTGCTGAACTTTTCTTACCCTCACATAACTCAGCCCACTCCTTTGAATGTTTCTTTTTACGATGTGAATACATATTTGCATTTGATTTGAATGTTTGTGGACAGAATCTACAGGTATACAGCGCCTCTCCAGTATGTGTAGCCATATGTTCCTAGGAGAAAATGTGAAAATTGTTTGAAATTGGAATCGAAATTTGTATATATCCTACTTTAAAATCGGAAAGCCGTTTAAAAGCTTTCTCGCATAATTTGCACACATGTTTTCTTTGCAGAGAATGAACAAATTTGATGTGGTTTTGATGAGCTTGTAAAGATGGTGAAACTTTAGAGCAATGCGGACAAACTTGTGGTGTTTGATATTCTTCGGTGTGCATTGTTTTCTTATGACGCGCCAAACCATACTTGGTTGTGAGTGCAGCATCGCATAAATCACATTTGATTAGTGTTCTTGGTACACCTAAATGCTCGGCCTGATGTCGTTCGAATGCAAAGCGGCTCTTTATTGATATGCCACATATATCACATATTTTTGCATAAACATTTAAATGTGTTGTCTTCATATGCACACCTAATTGAAGGTCATTTGGAAACCTGGAAAATAAAGCAATTTCATTAAGTACTGCCTTATGAATGAAAGTTGTATTGCTTTTTCATATACCTTTTATCACATTTCGAGCACGGTATAATTTTATCCCCATCCGCAACATGAGTATTATAATGTTGCTTAAGGCAACTAGCACGAAAGAATCCTTTAGAACATATTGAACATCTATGAATATTCTCCCTATTGCCATGCTTATATTTCAGATGAAGCTGAAGACTTCGACGTTCAGACATTGTTTTGCCGCAATGTGAACATTTGAAGTAGTCAGGATCTTCGTGTAAATGAATGTGATCGATTAAAAGGCCGCGGTCAGCCAACTTTTTTCCACAACATAGCACATAGCCTTTGCTGTTATGCTGAATACGAGAATGTTTCGTCAGTTGTTTAAAGTTTGCCAGTGAAGTATGACAAATGCTGCAGGAAATATTAAAATTTTTGCTGGCAATATATTCATCTGATTCAGCTGTTTTTTTATTAGTACGTTTACGCTTTTTTGCTTCTCCGGACTGGCCTTCGTTCTCACTTTCCATTGTTTCTGAGTCTGTAGCTGCAACTGGGGAAGTATTATCCGCACAATTATCAATTGGTGGCGCATCTTTCATATCTACCATTGGCAACAAAGCATCGGCGCAATCGTCTTTGCTTTTACTGGAAGCGGGCCTTAACAGCTCTTCTAATTTAACCTGACATTCATTTAGTGGTGATGCTGATGGCGCAGTGGGATCGCATGCTATAGCAGTATCGGGTTTCTGTCGTCTGGGTCTTCCTCTGCGACGACGAGGTTCTTTTATGAACTCAAATTCTTCTTTTATCTCCACTGATTCTTTTTCAATACTTATACTTTCTAATGTCAAAGCAGTCTTGTTTTCCAAGGTCAAAGCAGCCTCCTTGTGGACTTGCTCTACTTGTAGGTAAAATTCATGAAACGATTGCACCAACTTCCAACATTTCCGGCAGATTGATCTCATTTCCATCTGATGCATCATCAGTAGCTGAAAAACGGGATACTCGTTTGTGAAAATTGTAGGAAGAGTGGTATTAGGCGCTTACCACTGGCTTAAAATGAAATTCAATGACTTCTCTGCTATTTGTACTGTGTCCATCACTGGGTTCCAATTCTATTTGATTATTTGAACATTCTAAGCACAACAGGCAGCACAATTCATTAAACATTTTAGTGTTTTTTTTTTCTAGGAAGAGTTCATTGATAAATAAAATAAAATTTGTTTACAAGCAAACGTTGCTGCCACTTGGTATTTTTCAATCAGCTGTTGTATAGGGTGATAAATTATGAAAAACTGAACGTTTTGCTGAGGCACTATGCAGATGAGGTTCGTCAGCGCCGACGAATCCCTCATACGTCAAAAGTTCAAAAAATATAAAAAAACGTAGGCTACTCAGCGGATTTCTCGACTAGCCGTCAAATTTAACACTAACTATGAATTTGTCGGCCAGTTCATCCTTCTGTTAAAATAAAAGGCAAATGAAGTTGCTTTTAAGGTACGGGTACACCTAGCGACACGACTCGACCAAATAGTTGCCTATTTGATCAACTATGTTGTGTCGCGTGGTGCTGCTGTCGCTAGGTGTACTCTGCTCCATAATAGTACATGCCCTGCAAAAATCGTTGGATCATGTGTTCCAATTTTTTGATATCGGAGTACTCCAATAGTAATCCTTTGTATACATCATTGGACCACCTTCAGCTTTTTAAAAGTCGATCATTGCTCGTGCCTTATCGACGAAAATCACGACACTATCGCTCTGGCAGTATATACTCCAAGGAGTAACAATATTGGAGTACATTGCAAAGTACTCTGACTGTAGGTACTCCATGGAGCAGCAGAAACAAAGCGTAGGTTGGAGTAGGTGGTCCAGTCCTAGGACATCGCAATGTTAATTGGAGCACAGTTTTTATATGAAAACGGATTACATTTGGAGTACTCTGATGCTCCAATTGGAGTACTCTTTTGATAGGAAATAGAGTATTCTCGATTTTTGCAGGGTGTAAATAATAGCTCTGATCGCCTACTCCAATTTGACAGTCAGAAATAGTCAGAAACAGTTACGAACTACAGGAAAGTGATCCCGTACGCCCCTTTTCTGACTGGTGAGAGCAGAAAATTGAGTTCTCTTTAGTCAGAGAGTTGCAGGATTTAGTCAGCAGATTTTTTGCTGGTAAATTCTGACTACTAGTTGTAGAACTGTCAAGCGACCAAGTTTGACATTTCTACCAATTTTGCGATCCCGTACTCCTTTGTAATGCACTGAGAGCGGATTTTCTAAATTTGACAGTTCTACTAGTTTTTGTCAGAAAAGTAAAAGATCAGACCTAATATTTGGTCGCGTCGCGTCGCTAGGTGTACCCTTAGCTTTAAATTGACAGCGACGTTAAAGGCATAATAAGTTATCGTTGATGCTAACGCCATGCCCATAACGCTAATCAGCTGTTCCAACCAAACTTATGCAAATCAATGTAAACGATTAGTAATGCCATACCATAACCTAACGCGTTAACCATACCATAGCCAACCAATTGGTTTTTGATTTTTCATATCGCCTTTGTTTTAATCAAATTGTCACTTCTTTATTGCTGTGTGTTCGTTTGTTATCGTTAGCGTTATGGGCATGGCGTTAGCGTTAACGATAACTAATTAAGTCTTAACAGGTAGTCGAGAAGTCTTAAAGGCAGAATTAATCTTCCTTATCGCTAACGCCATACCCATAACGCTAATCAGCTACACAGAAAAAATGCACTGGTAAAATCAACAATCTCGTAGTTATCCTGGAGTTGACCAAATTCTATTGAATTTACCAAATATTGGTTATTTCAGCGAAATTTTTTGTTGAAATAACTTGATTCAACAGTCATAGATCTGTCAATTTTTAATTAACAATATTTGGTAAAACTGACAGAATATTTGTTCATCAAACTAAATTTTGGGTTGAAACAAAAAACTCCAACAGCGAATATACTGTCATTGAAAAAATCCTACATTTTCTAAGCAATTATAAACTATGTATTCCGAATATTCCATAAACTATCTGCCAATTACAATAGTATGTAATGCAGATAATATGAAATGAATTATAGCTTATGTCGAGTAAACAAGCGTCATAGAGCAAAGCTGCAATTAGACGCCGTCAAGCATAAGTACGCGATGGCCTGATGGTAAACATCTCCGTTCAGCAGCCAAGGTGGTGTGAGCTCGATTTTCGGTGGAGGCAACAAAGCAACGTGGGAAGGTGTCATTTAGAACAAAGCTGTAATAAGTATGCGATAGCATCATGCTAGTAGACCAGTGACGATCATTATCTAGCCCGCGGGCGGCCGACTTTATTGCTCTCTCATAGATTTGCTCACACGTACAAGTCAATCGCTCTCTATACATTGTGGAAAATTAAAGTGCGTTTGCGAATCACTTAATCAACGACTGTTGACTGCTACGCATGAAAGTAGTTTTATTCTAAAATATTTATTTATTTACGTATTTTTAATAATTTTAATTTCAAAAATGGCCAAATCTGCAACAGAAATAAATTAAAGTTAAAAAGCTTGTGCAAAGTTTAGGAAAATTCGCCAAGTCTTTAGACTTCTCAAGTACGCAGTTTTGTACTGCCGTCCTTAGCAAAAAGGCAGTATGTTATAAAAATTGATTATCGAGAAAACTGAAGTTGAAGTTTGGGTGTGTTCAAACTGCTTTATTGGTTTGTAAGTCAAAGTAGCTGCCTTTCCCTCCATATATTCCAAGCAGCATTTTTAACTTTCTGAGCCTAAGGGCAGCATATTTTCATTTATACTGCCTTTTTACACTGTAATACCTTTATACTGCTTTTTTGTTCTGGAAAGATACAAGAGAATATAGATGTATCACTAACTTAAACCTCGTTTTATCGTTGAAATTGCATTTTGACCGATAATTTTTATAATCAGGTAAAATGATTTTACTGCCTTCTTGCTAAGGACGGCAGTGTAGCTAGTTGAATTTTACTATAAGATACTAATCTTAAGCCATTAATAAAATTGCCTGATTTTTTGTAATTTTTTTTCAGTTTTTCTCTACATTTTTTTCATAATTTTTTTTACTTATAAGTTTGTATTAAAAAAAAATGCATTTTGTTGCCTTACTACTTTGCTAATACCCTTTTAATTTTTTATTTATTTTTTTTATACAAAATTTTTGTTAATTGGGTATTTGGAATTTTTTTGGGTGTAGTAAGAAGCTCTCTCATACTTCAACACAATCGCACAGTTTGGTAGTGTGCGTTTGAGCATCGCTGTAGTAGACGCCTGGGTTGAGCGTTCAAGAGACCTCAGTGGGATTCTCGGTGAAGTCAATATAAGAACTCTGAATTTGGTGTTAAAATATCACTTATTTTAGTTATATATAAAAAAATAAAACAATTACATATATTGGCTTGACCGAGAATCGAACTCAGCATCCTCTAAAACAACCAAAATTTTCTGTTAAAACCACAGCTTAACTGTTAACTTAAGGTGAACAGTTTCAATGCAGGTGAATCAACAGAATTGAATAATGGATAAGAATTGACAGTGATTTTGGTTGAATCAACCCATATTTCGGTTGATTTGACCAGCTAATTTTTCTCTGTGTATTCCAACCACTCTTTGGAAATCAATGTAAACATGTTAGCATTATGCTATGGCAAGTATAATCAAATACATTGATTTCCATAAGTTTGGTTGGAACAGGTGATTAGCGTTATGGGTATGGCATTAGCGATAAGGAAGATTAATTCTGGCCTAAGGATAGCTAACTGTAGGGGAGTTACATATCATCGCTCGGCGCCCAAAAAGCAATACGGTGAATGTACCAAAACTTCCAAAATCGAGATTTCGTTACCCTGACTAGGTCTCATGGGTTGTTGTTGTTGTTAACTGCAAAAACGCCCGAAGGTTTTGGGGAGTGATGCCGAAATTGACAGCCCTTGGCCGGATATGCACCCGGTACGCTGCGGTACCGCCCGACTTTCGTGGTAGCGATTTGGTATGACCAGTGGAACCTTCTTTGTCATTGTTTAAGCGACACATACTATTGTAATTCGCAGATAATTTATGGAATACTCAGAATACATAGCTTATAAGTCGCAATCACAAAGCGTGGTTTTTCACAAGCAAAATGGGTAATCCAATGTTGTTGTTGTTGTTGTAGCGAAGTGTAGCCCTGCCTAAATGACAGACAGGGTCACCCCTTGGCCGGGTCGATATAAGAAAACGGCCCGGGTCGTTTCGGCACGATGGGTACAGCACCAGTACTGGTACCGTTCTCGTAGAACCGGCAATACAAGAAACTAGCCGTGTAGGCCATGTAGGTCGTTTAGCGTTACACAGGGTGCACCAACTGGGAGGCGACCTACTTTTACACCCCTATTGGGGTAATCCAATAGCCGCCAATTCCTCAGAATTTTACAATCGTTTACCTTTTGTACCCGACACACGGCCTATTTCTCGCTCCTTTCTCTTGACCCCTAAAGGAAACTAATACCGTTATGTTTTATAAGCGCGGCCGAAGGCCGCCAACTCAGAAAGGTGTTTCGTACATAAATACTACTAAAACAAAAAATTAAAAAAGCGCTTCCGGATTCGTGATCTTGAGGCCAAAACCCGTCTTTTGAGATATCTCCCATAATTTTAGCTAATTTATTAGCAGTTGACCCCTAAAGGAAACAAATACTAAAAAGAATATGAAATCATGATTTATCTTACTCACATGGATCAAACTTAATGTAGAAGTTGCTTCATTAGTGTCCACAAACCACTTCCGATTGCAAATATTTTTTAATGATTGAGAAGATATATATGTATGTATATATAACTGGCAATTCACTCAAACGCGCTGAAGGATTTTAGAAAATAGAAATCATAGTTTATTATCAAGATATACTGTGATAGAAATTTAACGAATTACGCGCAAAAAAACTTGAAAAAAGCGTTACAGCTGATATGTGTATTCCTGGGGACAAAAGTCGATAAATATCGATTTACTTAGGGGTTGCATCTAATACCGTGGTTACACTGTGAGGTTTTTAAGCGGGAAACAGAATCACTCCGCCAATACGTCAGTTTCGTGACGTACGCCAATTGGGCAAATTCTACTTAGACGTATCCGTCGTATCTGGCGTTACGCATACAAACACCCGCAGTTTACTTTTCTGTCAGTTGTTTCAACGTACTGACGTACTGATTCTGCTGAACGCTTTAGTAATGACACTACGTCACGTTTTTTAGTTTTTACGTGCATCCATGCAAAAGTGGCTACATTTTCTATTCTATTGTTACTAATTTTCTGTTTTCTTTTTTAAATTAATAAACAATTAATTTGCCTAATGGCAACTCTTTCCAACCACGATCGTGTCGTGGTTTCTGTCGATAAGGCACGAGCAATGAGCGGCTTTCATAAAACTGAAGGTGGTCCGATGAGGTATACAAAGGATTACTATTGGAGTACTCCAATATAAAAAAAACTGGAACACATGATCCAACGATTTTTGTAGGGGAAGCGTGGGGTAAGTGTTCCTATTAAGGCATCGAGCCCGGGGAATCCCGCGCCATTTTTTCGTCCCCAAACTCCGGGATTATATATATTCATACCCCGGGACTTCGGGATACCGGGAGACGTATCAAAACACGCGTTTTGAATTCAATTTTAATAATCGGAAAGTGAAAGTTTTTGTTTCAGTGAAAAGTTATTGGCAAAACACTAATAATTTTACAGGGTCTGATTTCGGAATCGCAATTTGGAAGACATTCAATTGACAGGCAATTTTTCATTTTGAATAATAATATCTGGTGCCATGACAAAATCCCAATTTTTTAACTTGGGAATATGACACTGCAGAGGGAGCGTCATACTCCCAATTGGGGTTTTGAGCTGAAAATGAAATTACAAGATTTATTTTTAAGTTTTTGGCAAGAAACAGTTTCTTAATTGCGGAATACAGAGGAGTCTGGGAAAAAGTAAATAAATAATGATGAATGGTTCGTAATTTGCTCCTGATTATATTTCCGTATGACAGCGCAGTTGGCAAAGATTGACACTTAAAATAGATTTGCCAACATGTTGGCAAATTGGTGTCATTCGTCGAACGAAGAGCTGATGTAAGCATCACAAATTAAAAGTTTTGTAAAATTTGTAAAAATGTAATTTATTAATTATTCCAAAGCTTTTTAATTTTTGAAGTGTAGCGTAGAACCCACACTTTTCTCTTCTCCGTAGGCTCGGCCTAACCCACCATTCCTTCTGCTTTCTTAGCTGGCCCCTGTTCCGCGTCCATGCCCTACACGTTCTCACAAAGCCCAACGTCGCAGAAGCTATTGCAATTTGTTTCTTTGGTAATTGTCTACTTTAGCTGCCAACTGCTAATAAATTAGCTAAAATTATGGGAGGGGGCCCAAAGACGGGGTTTGGCCCCAGGATCACGAATCCGGAAGGGATTTTTTAAGTTTTTGTTTCAGTGAAAAGTTATGGTCAAAAAACCGAAAATTTTCCCGGATGCGATACCAAAATTGGGGCGGAATCCAGGGTATTTATGTGCAGAACACCTTTTTGAGTTGGCGGCCTTCGGCCGCGCTTATAACAAATGGAAATATCTCTTCAGAGAAGCAAAATATTGAAATAAAAAAAACGCTTCCGGATTCGTGATCCTGAGGCCAACCCCCGTCTTTTGAGGCCCCTCCCATAATTTTAGCTAATTTATTAGTAGTGGGGAAGTTGGAAAATCATACATTTAAAATCGCATCTATATCCAAAACTAATGAATCGATTTTTACATAATTGGTACAGGTATTTAAACCCCCTTTCGTTTGATATCCATTTTAACATATATATCGTAATTAATTCGCAAAGACCCTCACTGACATAAAAAAAATTTTACAGGAGAAGCAAAAAACAAAAAAATTTTTACATTGAACGCATGCAAATATAGCTTTGTAAATTTGGAGCATCTCCGTTATTACTGCTAGTAACTCCTTAAAATTTGTAGGGAGTGTGTATTTTAATATATCATACTTAAATATGTGAAAAACATGGGGGCCTTTGTCAATGAAGGTAACGATTTATTTGGTCGAAATCAACGAGTAAAATTACAAAAGTCCAATAAATGACTTGTTTTAAATAAAATAATTTGTCGAAGTACTGTGTATGGCATAGCCGGGACTTGGGATGGCGTAGCCCAGGGTTATACCCCGCACCCGGACTTGGCATGGCGTAGCCAAAGGCTGCCTACGCAGAAGGGTGTACTACGCAGAAGTACTGTGCATGGCATAGCCGGTGTTGGATTGTAGCTGTACAATGACACCAGTTTTATAGATTGAGTAGTTTGGAAAATATATGCGATTCTAAATGTACGATTTTTCACCTGCGGTGCTTTGTTATCTAAAATCATAATATGAAACGAAAATTTGGAATTAAAAATCGCGCGATTTCTTATTCGAAATTTTCGTCTCCGGCGCTTTTTTTTAAATATTTTTAAATAATATTCTAAAATCATAATATGAAATGAAAATTTGTAACTAAAAATCGCGCGATTTTTCATTTCCATTTCCCATTTTATTGCAAATTACTATTGTAAAAATATATAAAACCTGTGTCGCGATATATGTACTCACCTGCACGTTTTCCTCAAGAAATATATACGAGCATATTTATTTCTTGAGGTATTGAAGTTATACATATTTCATTTTTCTTTGCTGCTGCTAAAAAATTTATTAAAATAAAATGAAAAAAGGGCATTTCATAATTTACATACTTATTACAAAAAGCTTACTTACTTCTAACTACTTTATACATATACGAGTATATTATCAAGAACAAACAAAAATTATAAGTAGAAAAACTATTCTTCATTTGTTTGGAATGCTTGTGTTTGATTAACATCCAATGCTAATACATATTAGACGTAAAAATATATAACAAATAATGATAAAATTCTTTTACCAATTACCTAGACAACCCGTTAATTTATTCGACGATAAACAATAAATTTACTTACACAATTTAAACCGAAAAACAAAAATATATGCAATTGCTTGATTTTTATATTCAAGATTGGACTTGACGCACACCAAATTTACTAAAGAATGTCACAGGGCACTTAATTCGTTTGCCAGAGTTCTTATGGAACACGGAACACTCATCGAAGGGTGGGCAATATAAATGCAATGACACCGACGTTTCAACATAGCTGGGATTCTCCACACGATGTAATCCAAGATTGTCTAAATTAAAATAAAATTTTAAAAATGTGTATTTAGCTACATATTTTCGATATTAAGAATTAAATTTCTGACTCGACTTTCTTTATGGGTCAGCTGAAGGGTTAGTCTCCCGTTTTTAAAGCGAAACAGGTTTAATTTTAAGTTGTTTAATACAAATGTTTTAAAACTCACCGTTTATATAGGCGACATCATTAACGGCTATCGTTGTCTCGCCAACCTCTTCCAACTCTTCGCTATTGAAATCTGGATCTTCATTTCCGTTAGTTTCACCAATATCCATATTAGGCACCTCTATGGCTTTAGTACATGGCATTTGGTAACGCTTTTCTTTTAGTTCACCTTTAAGCATTTTCATAAAACAATGTGAATCAGCATGATCATGTATGGCTGAAGCCTGACCTTCACCCCAACATAGAATCATCAAATTGAATTTACCATTACCGCCATCAACTAAATTGCGGGTATATTTATAACGATCAAATTTGGCAAAACGTTTCCATTCTCGTTGATTCGATTGATATGTCAACATAATATGATTAACCATTTCAATATTAACATAGTTTGTTTCGAATTCTCTATGCAGGGCGGATATAAGATCATTCAAATTATCAATGATGGGCCCATGTTTGAGAGGCTTTTCTATGCCACGAAAATTGCGTGTAGCATCACGCAAATACTGTTTCTGATCCAAGTCAGTGTTTTTGGTATTGTTGACCTTGAGTAGAGCCATTTCTGAACTATTTTTATTGACCTGCATTTAGAAAAGGGAATATGATTGTTATAAAGGTAAGTACATATTGCAGTAATAATGTAATATACTTAAATGTTATCATACAAAGGCCCACACAAATTGGCCGTTTAAGCTAAGTTTAAGGTCGTGAAGTTTAAGCTTTTACTGAAAAAACGGGACCTACAAGTATTTCAGTAGTCGGCGTCGTCAATAAAGAATTTTGGTTTTGTAACAGTACTCCATAGAGAGGTCAAAGAAGTAACATAAATCTTTCCTGCGCTAACAAGGGTCTACCGTACCCACTATTGAAGTCCTTTCATTTATTTTTATTTAAATGATGTATCCTTCATGACAAAACAGAAACAATACATGCCCACAGCTGGATTAACAGATGAAATGACCTAGAAGGTTCCACTGGTCATACCAAATCGCGATTGGCGTTTGACTCTTTTGACAACTACAAGTCACCAGGGGTGGATGGCATATATCCGGCGCTGCTAAAGCAAGAAAACCTCTTATCACGCACATACCCACTATGTGGACAAGAGCAAAAGTGGTATTTATACCAAAAATAGGAAAAAAGGATTACTCACTAGCAAAATCCTTCAGACCAATAAGTCTAACCTCCTTTGTATTAAAAGCAATGTAAAAGATAATAGACCATGGTATCAGAGCGAACATACTGAGCACCAGGCCTCTTCATCACAGCCAACATGAATATAGAGCGGGCAGATCCACGGACACGGCCCTCTATCAGCTGTCAACTGAGATTCAGAGTGCGTTCGCCTGCGAGGAAACAGTGCTATGCGCCTTTCTTGACATTGAAGGCGCTTTCGACAACACGTCTCATGACAGCGTCAATCGAGCACTGCAGAACAGAGGAGTACAAGCGCCCACTCAAAGATGGATAGACGCTTTACTCCGCACTAGAACCGCTGAGGCATGGACAGGCAACAGCATAGTACAAGTCAACACCACCAAGGGGTGCCCCCAAGGCGGGGTTCTGTCGCCACTTCTGTGGAGTTTAGTAGTAGACGAGCTCCTGCAAATCCTCTCTGACAACGGAATCCGATGCCAAGGGTACGCGGATGACATTGTCATTATTGCACGGGGCAATTTCGAGAACACCCTTTGTGATATCATACAAAGAGCATTAAACCTGACAAAGAGATGGTGTGCAAGTGTTGGGCTTAATATAAACCCAACAAAAACCGCCATAATACCCTTTACCAGGAGCTTGAGATGCTGGCTGACAGGAATGATGCCCGAAAATTCTATGAAAAGATCCGGCGGATGACGGAAGGTTTTAAGACCGGGGCAAGTTCCTGTAAGGACAATAATGGCGACCTGGTAACCGACGTACAGAGTGTACTTAAATTATGGAGGGAGCACTTCTCCTCACTGCTAAATTGCGAGGGAGACGTCGAACCCGATACCCCAATCCCTGACGATGGAAAAGTCGTCCCACCACCTGACTATGATGAAGTGAGGATAGCTATATCCCGGCTCAAAAACAACAAAGCGCCTGGAAAAGACGGACTACCCGCCGAGCTGTTCAAACACGGAGGCGAAGAGCTGGTAAAAAGCATGCATCAGCTCTTATGCAGAATATGGTCAGACGAGTGCATGCCTCCAGATTGGAATTTAAGTGTGCTCTGCCCAATCCACAAGAAAGGCGATCCCGCTAACCGCACCAACTACCGCGGAATCAGCCTTCTTAATATCGCGTATAAGGTTCTTTCTAGCGTATTGTGTGAAAGACTGAAGCCCATCGTAGACAAGCTGATTGGACCTTATCAGTGTGGCTTTAGACCTGGTAAGTCTACCATCGACCAGATTTTCACGATACGCCAAATCCTGGAGAAGACCCATGATAAAAGAATCGACACACACCATCTCTTTGTCGATTTCAAAGCCGCTTTTGACAGCGCAAAAAGGAGTTGCCTGTATGCCGCCATGTCTGAATTTGACTTCCCTGCAAAGCTTATACGGCTTTGCCAAATGACGTTGAGCAATACTAACAGCTCCGTCAGAGTCGGGAAGGACCTCTCTGAGCCATTTGAAACCAAACGAGGCTTCAGACAGGGCGACTCCCTTTCGTGCGATTTCTTCAACCTGATGCTGGAGAAGATAATTCGAGCAGCAGAGCTAAACCGCAATGGTACAATCTATTACAAGAGCGTGCAATTGCTGGCGTATGCCGATGATATTGATATCATTGGCCTTAACAACCGCGCCGTAAGCGCTGCCTTCTCTGGACTGGATAAAGAAGCGAAAAAAGTGGGTCTTGCGGTCAACGAGGACAAGACGAAGTATTTGCTGTCATCAAAGAAAGAATCGGCGCACCTGCGCCTTGGCAGCCACGTCACTGTTGATAGTTACAAATTTGAAACTGTGAGGGACTTCGTCTATTTGGGAACCAGCATTAACACCGAAAATAATATCAGTCTAGAAATCCAACGGAGAATCACTCTTGCGAACAAGTGCTACTTTGGACTGAGTAGGCAATTGAGAAGTAAAGTCCTCTCTCGAAGAACAAAGATCACGCTCTATAAGTCTCTCATCATACCTGTCCTGATGTATGGCTCAGATTCATGGACAATGTCAAGAGAAGATGAGATGGCCCTTGGAGTATTTGAGAGAAAAGTTCTCCGGAAGATTTATGGTCCTTCCCGTGATGCCGACGGCGAGTATCGAAGGAGATTTAACGATAAGCTGTACGAGCTTTACGCAGATCTGACCATAGTCCAGCGAATTAAAGCCCAAAGGCTCCGCTGGCTGGGTCACGTCATGCGAATGGACAAAGAAGCCCCAGCCCAGAAGGTTTTCCAATCGTCACCCGAATTCGGCAGCAGAGGAAGGGGGAGGCCTCGACTGAGATGGAAACAACAGGTGGAGGATGACTTGAACTCCCTTGGGGTTTCCAATTGGCGTCAGTTATCGCTAAAAAGGAATGACTGGCGTGCTTTGATAGGCGACGGCCAAAATCGCTTAGGCGGTTAAGCGCCAATAAATGATGATGATGAGGAGGAGAACCCTACCAGGATTAACCACGATAACCTTGCATGACGTGTCTCTAGAATATGCAGCCGAAGTAAAATACTTGGGGGTCACCTTCGACAGCAAACTTCTAATGGAAGCAACACTTCACGATCATGTCAAGCAAGGCTACAAGATCCATCATGGTGTGCAAACGTATTGCGGGCAAAACATGGGGGTGCAGCCCGCACATCCTGAGATGGATGTACACCATGATAGTTAAACCAATTATAACCTATGGCTCGATAGCGTGGGTTTCGAGAACAGCACATGCGACAGTGAGACAATCACTATCCAAAATCCAACGTCTGGCATGCGTCTGCATCACAGGGGCAATGCGTACGTGTCCCACAGCGGCGCTGGAGGCTATTCTTGATATACCCCCGTTATACGTGGCTATAGAGCAGTCGGCCAAAAGAACTCTTCTAAACATCGCCAAAGAAGGGTCAGGCAAGGGTAAAGTTATGACATCCAACAACATGGTAAAAATGAGGGAAACGATCCCAATATCTCAGTTATCAAGGGATGACATACTAAAGCAGATCATCTTTGAAAAAAGATGTAGAGTAGAATTGAGAGACATGGCAGCCTCGGCACAGTCCAGAACAGACACAAAACATCGTTCACATACAATCGTGTGGTACACAGATGGATCAAAAACCCCAGAGGGAATTGGAGCCGGAATCTTCGGCCCCAGAGCGGAGATCTCAATGCCTCTGGGAGAATATGCGAGCATCTTTCAACCGGAAGCATACGCCATATACCACTGCGCAGGACTAAACCTGCAGCGTGGTTACAGGAATGAGCGTATCGCCATACTAAGCGACAGTCAGGCCGCACTCAAAGCGATTTTGTCATGCGAGATAAAATCAGCGCTTATTCGGGAGTGTGTAGAAAGGTTGAACCAACTAGGAACATATAACAGCGTGTTGCTAGCATGGGTTCCAGGCCACACAGGTGTCGAGGGAAACGAGCAGGCGGATAGCCTAGCGAGACAATCAGCAAGCGTATTGGGCCTGAACCGATACTGCCAGTAGGACCTCAGAAGATTAGGGAATACCTGAGGGAAGAGGAGGGAAGAAAAAGGGCGGAATATTGGCGCGATGTGCCAGGTCTGCGGCTATCGAAAATGTTCCTAGGGGGATATAGTATCTCTCGGTACAAAGCAGTTTTAGGCCTCCCTAAAAATAATCTAAGAATGTTAACTGGTATTCTTACAGGTCATTGCAGACTCAACAGCCATATGCACAAACTGGGCATACGAGCAGACGACACATGCCATTATTGTCACTCAACAGCAGAGACTGCAGAGCATATCGTTCTGGCATGCGACGCAATTGCCAGGAAAAGAGCAAGGTTCCTGGGATCACCATGGCCAGAGCAGAACCATATACAAACCCTCAAGCCAATGAAATCATATGCTTCCTAAAGGAGGTCGGCCTGGATGAGGTGTTCTAAATATAGAGCTGTTTTTTTTTTTTTTTTTCGAGAATTTATTATAATGCTCATGCCGCGATCGTACCACTCCTGGTGCGGTTGCGGCTTGCGTATCATGATTTACTTCTCGAGAAACACAATAAGATGAGGGCACAATAGTTCTTCGGTCGCAGTGCTATCCTCAATTAAAAATCTATCTATCTATCTAAGGCCATCATGAAAAACATGAAAGTATGATCAAAAAGAAAGTTTTTGCTCGATTTTGTTTGCCATTGTAAATTGCTAATAGGCAACGGTGTGTTAAGGTCAATGTTCACCAGTTTATCAGTATTAACAATATTAATTATTTATAATCTTAATGAGCAAATATTCACATATGGAAAGTTTTTTAAAATAAATAGCTAACAATTTTACAGTTTTTTTTTGTTTTGTATGTACTTAATTTTTAATTAGTTTATATCCCTTTTCGATTTGAAACTCACGTTTTTTTTATTAACCTCAATATTTATGTATATAAATAAAAAAATATGTATAAAAATTAATATTTTTTCAATATATATTTGGTTTTAGCTGCAAATTTAAACACGACGCGCACTTTCCGAATAAGAAAATTTGAATGATTCGAGCACTGATGTTCATTAAGTAGAGATTATGGCTCATGACTTCCTTTAACTTCGGGCATAGATAGTACAAATACGAATGCGGCTACTTGTAAACATATAGATTAATATTCTATGTACAAAGTACATACATACATACATCGCTTGTTTTAAGTAAATATTCGTATCAGTATACTAATTAGCTTTAGAAGGGGCTTTCATCTCTTTTAATTTTCCATGTTTGTATTTCCATATGCACTTTTTTTGTATATAAAATAGGAGTATATAGGACTGTAACTTCGGTAACACTCTCCAAAATCTTCAAGGATTGTTCCTTCCGTCACTAAAGGAAAAATTTTATATATCGTACACCTAGATGTAAACAGCGATAAACTCATAAAATCAAAATGTTCAAAAAGCTCGAAAAACTGGCAGCTTCTCCAATATATCCCAATGGCATTTTAAATTTTTAACAGCCCTTTTCTCGGTGAGTAAGTAATGTAGCTATTAGTTAATCGAGTATACAGATCGGTGGGATTTAAATGGGGAGCGCGGTAGTATACATAGCTCAAAATTTAAGATTTTTGAATTAGCTCTTAGGTGTGCGATATGTATGTATATTGCAAAGTAATCGAATACCATGTTACAACCCTTTTTTGCAAAAAATAAATAAATGTTAAGTTAGAAATGCATGGCGTCGTAAAATACTCAATGGTGTCACACTTTTTTCGGAAAGACCTTGTCATTCTTGGATCTAGATGATAACCCTATTGAATATATAAAATATAGGGGAGACTGGCAAAAGTTCGCTAGTTGACCAGCAAAAAAATTAAATTTTGATTTAGGTATTGGGATCTATTAGCAATTCCGACGGAGCTTCCCATTGGGAATGATTCGGGAGAGTCGATATATCGAAATTTGGTAGAGGACTTCGATTAAGTCGATAAAATATCTATCGACTTTTACGAATTATTCCCAACGGGAAGCTCCGTCGGAATTGTAGACCCCATTGTATATTTTTTCAAGCTGAGCTCAAACCTGGGTTCAAAGATGTGCCATCATGTATATGTTTAGAGAAAATGCACCCTTTGTTTTGATTTGAATCTTGTTCTTGGGTAGGTTTTTATGATGTTTAAGGTCAATACCCTGGTGAAGGTAAGTTTATTTAGATTTTAAGCCAACAATATCCGATCCCTAGCTATGAGCGATGGTTTTATTTTAAATAGTTTAATTTTGACGCTGTATTTTATTATTGTTTTGAAAACTCTGTTTGCTATTTTGAATATGTTATTTCGTTGGTTTCCCAATTTACATACGTCACGATAGCAGGAAACTATTACTGATTTACATTAAATATTTTTTTTTTTTTACAAAATAAGCACGCCTTTGAATCAATCCGAGATTATGATAGAGATTTACATCCTTATCAATTAATTTGCATGCTCTGTATAGTTGTGTTTGTCTTTAGTTCAGTAAACACCCAGCAAAAAATTCGATTAGTCTAGGATGGATTCGGAATGATTCGCAAAGCCGAATGTGACGGACAAGTCCACTTTATACCTCTACAAAAATTAAAATTGACGTATCCCAACCATGCACCTAAAGAACTAATTGATATAAATTGGGACCCACTGTAGACGAAAGTGATTAGCGCGTGCCACTCTTTAGAGATTAATGAACGAATTATGTTTTTATGTATACATAGGTATGTGTGTAATTTACCTTAACAAAATAAATTCAAGTACACATGAATATATGTTCAATTTTAATAATTGCGTTCAATTATATTAGAATCCAATTTAAACTATTTAGGTTAATAAGGTCAATGAACAAATAATATTTAACAGGATTTTTACGTATGACATTTGAAGTTCATTTGAGATCAAATCCATTTTCCAATTCAAACATATACGCAATTCACAAAGTCTACGATTTCGTGCCATTCGTACTACAATTTTTCCAGATTGAACTCAGAAACCTCCAAATGTATTTCAGAAAAACAATTGGATTTCAGAATTTGTCATTTGGATTTCAGAAAACTGAGATTGGATATTCAATTGCAATTCAGAATGTGTGAATTGGATTTCAGAAAACGTCAAGTGGATTTCAGAAAATATTTTTCTAGTGGGTTTGTCATGCTAATACTTCAATTGGTATTTACATATGTGTATCTTAATTAGGAAGAAGAATCTATGTTTTATTTCCCCCCAAATATGGATTCGACATCTTTTAAACTGGCTGAGTAACTTAGAAAAATGTTCAGCTATGTACGAGTACTTTTCGTTTTCGTGAAATAGCTTTAAATCCGTTTTATTGCAATAATCACCAGCTTCGGCTTCAGTAACACTAAAATATTTACGAACACATGTTTTTAGGAAGTTAAAACAAGATCGGTCCTTCGCTTTCCTGGTTATATGCAAAAAGGGCACATCCTATCACCTTTTTATTTCATCGTTTTTGGTTAGCGATGCGGAGTGTCGCTTAAGTAACTTCACCAAGTAAAAAGATAATACACTATATAAAATTAATATCAAACCGTTTTTTATGTACTACAACAACAATCAAGTTAAGAATGATTTACACCGGTCGGTTCTCTGGTCGATTTCTTTTTGTTCCACAGCGTTCTACCTTCGAACACAAGGTGTGACTCGATCGAATTGCTCTTTACACGGTGGAACGACAAAAATCAACTAGAAAAATCGACCCGTGTAAATCAGCCTTTACAATGCTTCAAACGTTTAAAACAAGAATATCTCAAAACACACTTTTGAGAGAAGTGCCCTTTTTGCACGCAACCCCTCAATTGAATATTCTGTAATCCAATTTCTTTTTTTTGAAATCCAAATGACAAATTCTGAAATCCAATTATCTATTCTGAAATTCAATTTCCCTTTTCTGAATTCAATATGGAAAAGGTGTAGATTTCTCAAAAAATTTATATTGGAAACCGTGGAAACAAAATACGACACTCTTGAATTACAAAACTGATTTGATTTTCCGTTATAAGTCTTTGTTTTAGTTATTTTTTATGTTTCTTTTATATTTATTTTCAAATAATACTTGCACAGCAGCCAAAAAATCCCAGAGGCTTTATCGTCGGTTTCTAAAGCTTTTGGGTGTGCTGAATCCGATCTGAAGTCAGATTTTTCGGCTCAACCTAAGTTTTCTCTCCAGAGGGTAGTTTGTTCAGTGATCGGTAGTACATAGTAAAACAAATTTGTTTTTAAATGGTTGCTTACAAACTTACTATACCCCAATTTTTTGCACTAGGGAACATCTGTATGCTGCCAAATATAAAAACCAAAGTTTTTTACAGCTACCGATATCTTTGCAAACCATCCTCTGGAGGGGTGACCCGAAAAATCTGACTTTAGATTCGGATTCAGCACACCCGAAAGCTTCAAAACCCGTCGAGAAACCCAGTGGAATTTTCGAAAAATTCAATTTTGTTGTACAGCGTTGTTTTTACTTTTATTGTTCTATAAAAGATAACAGCTTTTATGATGATTTTCCTCAGATCGGCATCAATGGGAGGGTTATTAATTTTAGAAAGTGCCCAAAACTCTTGGCGTTAGACTAAATACTAAACTGACTTGTGTTGATCATGTTAACTCAGCATTTAGTACAATGCACTTTGTTCTAAGACAGCTATGAAAACCGGCAATTTATGTTCCACAAGATACTAAACTTAAATTAGATTACACCATTTTAGTGCCAAAACTTGAATACCAAGAACTGATATATGGCAGACTTAACAAAGCCTCGATGAGAAAATTCCAAATGTTAATTAACAAAAATCAAAAATCGACAATTTTGGTCGAAGTGTTATTTACACGGTGGCGGAATTGCTATTTACAATTTTGGTGTAACCAATAAAAATATAAGAATGACAAGAATGATACGGCAAGAATTGCCAATGTTAATGCGGTATAAGTCATGGTATAAGTACTATAGGTAAAACCGTTCTCTCTTTTGATTTTGTTTTGACGTTTTTAAGCAATATAAAATGTGTCAGTATAGATTTGTTTACTGACCAAAAAGAAGTTCAGAGCAGGTTAGAGTAGAGCAGAGCACGGCAGCTGTCAAAATAGAAAGAGAACAACTTAGAGCAACTCAGAGCAGAAATGCCATGAAACACTTGAATCTCCATAGTTTCTTTTTATTTGGTTTTTTTGTTTAAATCTTCAAAATTAATGAAAATTCTCGTATACAAAAACATTGATTTTCTTGCAAGCTAATTTTTTTGAAGTTTTCAAAAATTTATTTTTTTCCTGACTGACAATTGCTTCTCTGCTCTATCTTACTCCATAAAAAAAGCTCGAGCAGAAATTTGTGATCTGGATTACTCTAGTTTTGTTTTGAGCGTACTCATGAAACAAAAGATAGAGCAACCTAGAGCAAGGAAAGTGTTCGTTAAACACAATTTTGTGAAATATCTCAATCTGGCGTAAGCTAGAGCAGCCCAATAAATAAGCCTTATGTAAGTCAAATAGAAAAAAAAATATTCAAAAAATTTAAAATAAGAAAAATTTTAAAAAAATCGAAAAATATTTTCCAATTTACACTGCACGGTTAGGTGGACGCTTGGACACTATAAAATGGCAGGAAATGAGATGGTTGATTAGCCTGCTAGAGGAACACATGTGAACCGCTTTTACAGTCCTAATTTTTAACAATTCTAGCAATAGTTCTAATCGCAAATTGAAGAAAAATTAAAAGAAATTATTTTGATTTGTAATTTATTTGATTGAAAAAACCAAACATACACGTCGTGGCAAAAAATAAATGAGTATGAGAATTGCTTAAAAATGTCATTAGTGTCATTAACGGTTTTACCTGTAGTATTTATACCATGGTATAAGTCTTTGTTTATTCCTTTATTAATCGAGTATGGTCAATTTTTTTGTAACACGAACCAATTCGTAGGAAATCTTAAATCACCTCAAATAGACAAGTTTAAACCCTTTTACAGTTTTGATAGCCTTAAATAGATGAGTACAAATGCTATATGTATGTATATGGCAAAAAAAAAATATTTTGATCCAAAGCCTCCTCTAGGTTTTATACAGAAAATAGTGTGCTAGCATGGAACGTCCGTAACGCTGGAAACACCCATATACGATTTAAATGAATTATATATCATTTAACTTACCATATTGCAATCATTACCAGCATCGTTTATCCTGTTGGTTGTAGAACTTGACTCCCTCATATTTTTGCTCGTTTTTAATGATTTCTTTGAATATTTGCGGCGACACATAAAGTCGAAATATAAGCGATGGACCGTTTCAATGGCCAAACAAATTTTTGAAAATAGATTTTTTGATCGTTTAAAAATCTTTTCTTTTGAAGGAAAGTTTCTTGTACAACGACAATCCGTTGCGTTCCTCTCTCACTTAATATATAAAGTTTGTATCAAAAGTTTATAATTACGAAAGCGATGAATGCGTGTTGCATGATTATTCGCTTGATGATAATGCTGTTCAAAAACACTTGTTGCACGGTTGTGATTTTCACTCAAGATTACTAAAAACTTTTGTTGGCGTTGCTTATACGAATTGTTTGCATGAATTAGTGGCATTTGTTGATTGTCGAGGGATGTGTTCAACTTCGAATGGTTTGAAACGAATTGTGTGGCTGCTCAAGTTTGTGGCTTTTATTTAAAATGCAGCCATCGAACTAAACTCGTTAATAACAGATGCAAACATACATACAATTTACTTAATTCGTTTGGCCCTAACAATCATGGGTACAAACCACTTCAAAAATTAACACAGATCGGTTCAGTGGTTCGAAATTTCTCTTCTGCTCAATTTAAGTAAACTAACGGCTCTGCACCTTGTTTCTGTAACTTTTTAACGAAATTCGAAATTAAAAAAAAAAAAAAATCGCTCAAACGTAAAGGGTCAGTTACATAAATCTTTATTTTGACTTTACCTCAAACTTTGACTTTGACAGAAAAGTTCAGTATACGTATTTAAACGAAGCATGGCAAATTGGAGACCTCAAAGTTGAAGCAGGGTTAAAATTTGGCAAACTCTCAAATTTTGCTTGCTTTGCTTGCTTTGACAATCAGATGTTGATGACTTTGCTTAAATTAAAGAATAAAAGTTGGAGGAAATAATAATAAATTCATTTTTTCTATATCAAATTAATAAATTAACCAAAACACTCTGAATGCAAAGAAACAAATAACGAAAACAAATGTATAAAAAAGAAGCGTCAAGGCGTTCATTGTAGAATACCTCTGAAGTTGGACGCAAAGTTTTGAGGTAGCAAATGTCAGGCGAGGTTAACAAAGCTTTATGTATTCGACCCTTAACGTACAGCAATGCGAATCTGCAGGTTCAGCTTAGTGTATTTGGTTCGGTTCAAAATCGGTTTGTAGCTCTTCTGAGCACTTATTGAATGTGCATTTGTTTTGCTTTCTTTCTGTTTCACCAGTTTGCGCTTTTTGGCTGTTATGTTTTAATACCCAGATGCGCTAGTAGGTACGTAGAGTATTAAAAATGACCGTTACGATAATTTCGCGAAAGGGGTTGATATAATAAAATTGTAAAAGGACAATGTCTGTACATTGCGGATATTAAAAAAAAAATTGATAATAGTTATTTAAATCAAAAGAATCCGAATCAACAGTGTTTAGAAATTTTATCGGTCAATCTGTATGTTTGGACGCGCATCACTCAAAAATTGCTGAATAGAATTAAATGCATTTTACGCATCTCTTTTTTTGATAACTCTACCGATTTTTGAGTTATGGACCAATATGTGTACCAGGGGTGACGCAAAATGTGTTAGAACAATACGGATATCAAATAAAAGGTGTTTATCAGTGCTGTAATAAGCTATGTAATTAATTTCAATATCTCAACGAGTTTCCGAGATATCTTGTAAAATGTGGGACGGAAATATAGAACGGATTTAACCAATCAATCTCGTCGACTTATCCCGACTTATGATGACGCTAAGCCCAGTTTGTTGGTGGAAACATTTTAAAGCCCACAACTGGGTATATGATGATCGGTTTCACCTGAACTTTGGCTTTTATACTTTTAATTTTTTTTGGAATTTACTACCGAAAAAAGGTCCGGCCTACAATGAACTGTTTTCTCTTTGAGTGGAATCGCTCAAGCGGTTCGTTGGTAAGTAGCCATCAGCATCGGCGCATAGTTTGGATACCTTGATTGGCGGTGATAACTTTGTTTATACGAGAGTATATTGAAAAACGGTAGCACTACTCAATTGGGTTTAAAGTCATTTACATAAATGGATAATTACCCCGCTACCGACGTTTGCATTTGTACATTAGGGTAATGACAAATAAAAACTAGGTATTGACTCCCTCGAAGCACAGCCGAAACAGCTTTGTGTATTTGTTTCCTTTAGCACCCAACTGCTAAAAAAATTGGTAAAATTAAGGGAGAGAGCTCAAAAGACGAGTGTTGGCCCCAGGCCTCTGAAGAGATATTTGCAATCAAAGTTGTAAGTTTTCATGTGGTTGTTGTAATTACATAAGGCTGTTCCTAAAAACGTGCAAAAAAAGTGTACGCCATGGCGGTAGCCACGGGTATACCACGCACCCGGAAATGGCATGGCGTAGCCCAGGGTTATTTTTTATAAGCGTGGCCGAAGACCGCCAATTCAAAATAGGTTCTGCACATAAATATCATGAATCCCGCTCCATTTTGGTATCGGACCTGGGTAGTGTGGTTCAAAAAACTAAAGTTTTTCTTAGAGAGCTAGGGGCCCTCCAATTTTTTTACATCTAACAAAAGAATAATCTATGCTAAATCTTAGCACTGTCGAACATATGGAAGGCAGCGCTCAACGGGGTTTAGTTTTCATAAATTTATATGAAGGAGTAAATTTTAGAAATTTTTAATTGCTATTTTCTGGTATTCAAAACCTTTTTACTTCAGGTATAACAGATATTTCAATCAAAATAAGTGCTCGTAAAATGGTTACGTATTTAAAATATCCAAATAAATTATAGAGTTTGCCTCCAAACACGCCTCGTAATATTTTTAGAAACTGTAGAAAAAATCCCGTATTATTTTTTTGAACAGCATTGGGCGCCGCCTGCCAAGTGACCTATGCCCTTGAAATTTTGGCTACTCACTTCTTTTATTCAACCGAAAATAATAGGGGGGTCCCTTGGCTCTAACGTTCAACTTAAGTTTTTCCCATACGAGCCTGAACCACCCTAGACCGGGGTCATTTTTCGGTTTTTTTGACCATAAATTTCCACAGAAAAAAAATTTATAAAGCGCTTACGGATTCGTGATCCTGACGCCAAATCACGTTTTTTGAGCCCTCTGCCATAATTTTAACAAATTGTTTAGCAGTTGGGTGCTATAGCCCCAATTACATAAAACTTTATGAAACTTTGACAAATGCGCGCCTCAGCTTTGAGCATTTGCCAAAATCTTGCTCCGCTTTACGTTCCACAAACTTTGTATGAAAGTGGAACCTGCAAAGTTTTATGTAATTGGGGCTTAAAGGATTCAAATACCCAGCTTTGTTTGAGTAGCTGGTTACAGCTGGGATGCAAACTTATTTGATTTAAGCGATCCTGGAATATTCGAGATATGATTTCACAATAGCATCCCGGGACTGGTATCCCTAATAGGTAGATAAAATAGAGCATTAGGGTGACCACTAAAAATTTTCCTATTTTCTAAATAATCTCTCGCTGACGCTCCTGCTTGGGAGAGATACTCGTCCCAAGGAAATTTTTGTTACTTCGGAAAGCCTTCTATATATATTTATAACCACCCTAATATGCATATAGTATTTATAGCAATATTTCACCTGTTCTAACAATCTCTTGCCTTCAGAGCATAAAAAAGACTGTAAAAGCGTAGAATCATAGCTTGTAGTTAAAGAAAAACCGAGGTTAAATGCGGCCATCTGATATATTCTGTTTTACTAATTTCATCAGCACGTCGATTTATGGGTCAACAAAAAATGAGGCAACTGTTAGGTGTAATTTCACGATTGCACTAACGTGGTTTTTAGTTGCCGAAAACATGAATTAAAAAGAGATAAGAATGTGTATATGTAGTATATGTTACTTATACCATTGATTACATGGTAGTAGACTCGGCAGATGCTATCCTTCCCAGGGCTCCCAAATAACAGTTATCAAGCAAAATTTCTTTTTTCATAAGGAGTACATAGAAACATTTTTTATAACTATCGGCATCGATTAGTGAAATGATTTTTTTTTTCGTAAAAGTTAAAAATAAAAGTTATTTTTAAATTTTTAACTTTCGATCGGAAAATAAGAGTTATTTTTAAACTTTTTTATATCGATTGCAAAATAAGAGTTATTTTTAAATTTTTTTTTATTTCGATCGGAAAATAAAAGTTTTTGTTTCGTGAATGTGCTTCTCCCTTTGTTGGGTATAATTAGATCATTGGGGTGGTATTACGATCCCAAAACGTACCCAAAAACACTTTTAAATGATCGAAAAATGATCCGAAAATGAGCCCAAAATTATTCAAAATTGATCCCAAAGTAGGCCCAAAATTATCCCAAAATTACCCAAAAATGATCTAAAAATTGATCTTAAAATCTCTATCATCATACCTATATGTATATTATTTCTGTAAGGTCGTTTTGTGTTTGCTCCTAATTTTCTGCTCTCATTTGAAACCAATATTAATAAATAAGGTACATATCGTTTTAAAGTTGGGGGTTAGCTCTACATGCGAAACCATATATTTATTAGCGCATTGATTTTGTTTACGCGTATTTTATAAAAATTAATTTGTTTAAATAAACCATTGTGAATTAACAAAAAATCAATTTGTACTGCAACGCTATTGTGACTGACATTCATCAGACTTCAGAGCGGTGTTGCCAGAATCGGGGATATCGCACTTTTCGGGGATTTTCCGTCTGCCAATGTAATTTCGAAATGGTTTGGTATTTGTTTCCTTTAGGGGTTATTTGCAATCAAAGTTGCAAGTTTTCATGTGGTTGTTGTAATCACATTAGGCCGTCCCTAAAAATGCCCAAAAACGTGTTCTGGGCAGAAATGCTGAGGATGGCGTAGCCTGTGTTGGACCGGACGAGTGTTATTTTTTATAAGCAACTCGGAAAGGTGTTCTGCACACAAATACCATGGATCCCGATCCGAATTGGGATCGGACCTGGGTCCTTTTCCAGGATCTTGATAATAATTTTTCACTGAAACAAAAAATTAAAAAATCGCTCCGGGATTCGTTATCCTGCGGCCAATACACGTTTTTTGAGCCCTCTCCCATAATTTTTTAAAATTTGTTTGCAGTTGACCCCTAAAGGAAACAAATACCAATGCTTTTTGGCTATAAATCCCCAATTCATGATTTAAGCAACATCGTTTGTTTTTCCCCGTCGAGGAACAAACTCAGAGCAGCACTACAAAAATCTGAAGAGAAATGTGTTTTTCCATGCTAGAAAAAAAATTTGGCACTCTTGAAACTCCTCTGGTACAAAAAATAAATGTGAGTAGCAACACTGCGCTGGACTGGTAGTGTGGCAAGTCTTTGATTTTGATTAAAAAAAGACAATGGTGAATGGACATTCTTTGCAAATGTTCAAATGTAGATGGCGCGCGGGCGGGTAATTGCCAGTGGTGAAAGTCTGCTAAACACCTGTTGCGAATATTTTTCTTATTCTTTCTCACAAGTGCAGTTGGGTTTATTTGTTAATTGAAAATCTTTTATGGATGTTACTTATTGGATCTTTTATTATAGCCTGGGAAATGGTGACTTAGAAATCCAACATGAAATATGCGAGGATACTATTAAAATACCACGAAAATAGTACGCTGGTTTATCAGCAGTTAGCTAATTTATCAGCAGTTGACCCCTAAAGGAAACAAATACCCCTTTCATTTCCAACAAATTTCTTTTTTTTACTTTCAATCACTTTTCTATTTCTTATTTTAGGAAACAAATACCATGAAAGGCAAGGAAAGAATATAAAATAAATAAAAATAAAACTAAAATAAATAAAAGTATAAAGTAAAGGAAAGAATGGGAAAGGAAAGGAATGGATAAAAGGAAAATAAAGGTAAGATAAGGTAAGGAACGGAAAATATGAGAGAAAAATCAAAGGCAAATAAAGGTAGGGAAAGGAAAGGGATGGAAAAGAAAAAAGGAAGGGAAGAAAGGAAATGTAATGTATGTAAAGGAGTGGAAAAGAGAGGCAAATAGAGAAAGACAAAGAAAGGAAAGAAGAGAAAAAGGAAAGAAAAGGTAGCGAGGAGGGAGGTACGGAAAATAAATGAATATAAAAAGAATGAAAAGGTAAAAAAATAAGTAAAGGAAATGAATGGAAAAGAAAGAAAACTAAAGGAGCTACGGAAAAGAAAAAAAGAAAGTAAGGAAACGGTAGGAAAGGAAAGGTAAGGAAAATAAAGGTAAGAAAAAAATAAAAGAAAAGAAATGAAATGAAAAAAAAGGAATAAAATGAGAGGAAACTAAGGGAAACGAAACTAAAGCAAAGGAAACGAAAGAAAATTAAAGCAAAAGAAAATAAAAGGAAAAAAGGAATGTAATGGGAATGGAAAGAAAAGTCAGGTAAGATAATGAAAGAAACGAAAATAAAAGAAAAGAACAGAAAAGAGTGAAAGAAAGAAGGGAAATAAAATGAAGTGAAAGAAGAGAAAAGGAAAAGAAAAGAGAGGGAAGAAAAGGAAAGATAAGAAAAGGTTAGGGAAGGAAAAAAAAGCAAAAGAAATAAAATGAGATGAAGGGAGAGGAAAGGAAAGGAAATAAAAGCAAAGGAAAGGAAAGGAAAGAAATACGTATGAAGACTACTTAAGAAGAATAAATAATTTTCAACATTGAAACTATATTACTGAATGGATTTAAGAGGGAGGAAAAGGCAAAATGAACAGGAATGTATAGAAACCAAAAATATGAAAAGAATGGCAAATTTAAGAAACAGCAAAAAGGTAGGAAAATAAAATAAGCTTTTGTGGTTGGGCGAACTCTAGTAATAATTACACCAAAAAAAGTGAGAAGCACATTTACGAAACAAAGACTTTTCTTTTGCGATCGAAATAAAAAAATTGAAAAATTACTTTTATTTTTCGAACGAAATAAAAAAGTTTAAAAATAACTCTTATTTTGCGAACGAAATTAAAAAATAGCTCTTATGTTCCGAATCCATATATAAAAATTAAAAAATAACTGTTATGACCAACTTTTATAATAAAAGTAACTGTTATTTGGGAGCCCTGATCCTTCCGAGAGGTAGACCTGCGTAAATTTGAGCTCGCTTGAACCACTTCATATCGTCGGTGACTCTGTAAAACCAAGCTTCATAGTAAATATTCTTGTTACCACGAAATAAATTCCAAATGAAATAAGTCAAAAAAAAAAAAAAATTAAATAAATATTTTCCATACAAATTGGGACTTATTTCATAAAATTTTGTTGGGAATTATTTCCAAATGAAATAACATTGGGAGTTATTTCATATTTGTTGGGACTTATTTCATTTCTCTTAAAACTACAATTTATTATTTTTTACCATTGGGATTTATTTCATTTTCATTGGGACTTATTTCATTTCTCTGAAAATTGCAATTTAACAAGCTTTCACGTTTTTGTAACTGTTTCTATAACTGTTGTAAGGTAAGATTTTTAGCAAAACAACCAACAGTCTTATTACATCGAAAGTTTTTGCGGCATCTCCGAAGACTGCAACTGATATTGTTGTGTCAATATGTTCCAAAAAGAAAATATTTTCAATAACTTTGGACAACAACAATAAAAAGATTTTGATCGATGACACATTTTCAATTGTACCGGGGGGTTTTAAGCAGTCGATTTTGATCGCCAAAAGGTAGAAAAGGACTGGATAACTTAGATATCGACCGATAATTTTGAAATCGGTTGAGTTATCGGAATAATCGATATCTTGAATTTAAATTTAAAGTTTCATGGAATTCCAATCAGCGGTTTTCGAGTGATATCGTCGCCCGGTTAAATGATTGTCGTATGTTACATTTGACGACTCTTAGAAAATGAGACTTGAAGTTTGGAGGTCAATTTCTCAAAAAACGCTTCATTGCATTTAGTCCAAAGTTTGGGATAATTTTACTGGTCCAAGATATTATTTAATTAAATACTTTTTAACGGGTTTTGTTAGTCATTTTAGAATTTATAATGGATTTTCTTCCGTTGTAGGAACAATGTATGACGTACGACAAATAATTATCGGATTTTGGTCTAAATTTAAGATGTTTGAAATTAGTTAAATGTCATTTTTTTTTTTTTTTTTATAAAAATGAAATAAACAGTTTTTCACTTATAAGCACGTTCTGCTTATAACCAAACCAAAAATGTATCTTAAATATAAAATATTGAAAAATTTCACTCAATATCTCGGAAACTAAAAGAGATATCAAAACCCCGATGGCTCCATTCGAAAGATCTTGATCAGTTTAGTATAACTGCATTTATAACTCAATTCGACCAAATTTTCACATGCGACAATCATTTATCCGGGCGACGATATGTAGATTAGGGTGATTCAAAAAAAAAAATGTCGACTTGGTCTTACCCCCTACAAAGTTAGGTATTGATGAGAAAATAAGCGTTGCAAAAAATGGGCGCTCTAACTTAACCCTTAGGGGTGGCTATTTTTTTCGCCCCAAAACTCAGTCATTTCCGCCGCAGGCCGGGACGCGTTGATAGGCGATCGCAAGATTCCCGATTTCAAAAGAATTTTCTAAATAGAGCGATCCGCGCTCCACCGGAATTTTTTTGATGAGGAGTTGCATTGTTACCGCTTCCGAACGTTGTTGTTGTTGTTAACAGCAAATTACTCCCCGAAGGTTTTGGGGAGTGATGCCGAAGTTGACAGTCCTTGGCCGGATATGACCCCGGTACGCTGCGGTACTCCCTTGCGGTACTGCCCGACTGTCGTGGTAGCGATTTGGTATGACCAGTGGAACCTTCTAGGTCATGTCATCCCTCAATCCGTGAGGAAGGAGAAGATGGGTAATGAGAGGTGAGAGGCATCATATCCGTAGATACACCATCGAGTAGCACGTCAATTACCTATGTGCATATTAGTCGCCTCTTTCGACCGGTATGCCTACCTCGGGCAGATCCTAAACCCCTAACCCGCAGCGGGTGCTCCCGAACGTTCCTAATGCTTATATCAGCAGCAAAGCATGATCGCACTATTTCGCCCTCTCTTTTGCGACCCGAAATAATATTGAATTCATTCAAATATTCAATTTTTTTTTTTGATAAATAACGAAAAGAAATTTGTTTTGATAGTTTTCAAAAATAACGTTAATTCTTTTCGTTGAACAAATAACGTTAATTTTATTGATAAACGCAACGTTTCTTTGTTTATTGATAAATTGAACGTTAATTTCCAGCCCTGGAAAACCTATCTGAAAAATGCATTATCGGGTCTTCGATTTCAGGTTATGCATACCTTTTGAGACCTTTTTAGACGGTATCTGAGATAGTCCCGAAAATATCCGGGCCCCGGGATTGTATCCCTGTTGGCAAGGGGTTAAGAATATGTCCAAGGTAAAAATCGATGTAAACGACAATAATTTCATTAAAAAACTACAGAAACTAGGGGTTGGTCACCATAACTTCCAAACCGTGAGCACTCCATGAAAAGAAATATCGAAAAATTAAAACATTTTATTTCTTATTATTTATTATTCTAATATACTCGTCATAATTGCAATTGTTTTGGTAAAATTACATATCTTCAGGATCGGAATCTTCCAAATCTGAGTCATCGAAGTCAATAATCTGAAAAAATATATAAAAAAATATTTTTAAACTGATATTTTTGCGGGCTCTCAATGGGTGCAGTGAAATAACGCCCACGGAAATAAATAAATAAAAGAAGAAATAGCGCCCACTCAAAAAAGAATTAAAAAATATATATATTTATACATAATAACTTACCTTGCTATCCAATTCCTTAAAATTAGATATGCCTGTCAGGTCTTCCAAATATTTGGCAGTCTCAAAAGCTTTGAACAAAAATGCGTTACCCTGATCACGATACTCTGCAATGATTTTCTAAATAAAAGTAAAAAAAAAACATCTATTGGAATATGGAAATAAATCTAATTAAACTTATATAGTATATATTTTTGTTAAAAAATTGCTATTCCTTTGGAACGGAAGACTTGATAGAACCTGCGAAATTTAGCGAAAATAGGTAGACAATTTTGATAAATGTTTTTGATTTCTAACAAGTTTCCGTAGATAATTTCCGTAAATTGAGTGATTTCTATCGAATTTCCTGTTCCCGAGTTTGGTAGACCCCTATATCGAAACTTACCTCCGAACAGGCAATACATTGTGAAAACTTTTGTGTCGCTGGTAAAATATTTTCATAATTGCAAAGTTGTCCACGTATCGAATGCGGAATTATTCCTAAAAGTCCTTCAGGTACTTTGGTGTTCGGGTGACCGGTGCTGCAGTAATAGGCGGGTGCTTGTGTCCTCAAAGGATGTTGCAGCAGCGATACAAGCAACTCGACGGCATAACTGGCTGCAATACATGATACACCCGGGCGCGTTACTGTACATTGTTGGTCCAGAGTGCGATCTTTGAGAGACTGAAATTATGAATTGAAGTTAAGGTAAAGAATACGAACATATTTTTTTTTTTACATATTTGTACTCGTATATATCGTTACCTTTATTCACAAAGGCCCTAACGCATGCAAATATAGCTTGGTAAAATTGGAATATCTCCGGTTTTACTGCTAGTAACTCCTTGAAATTTGTTGTGGGTGTGTATTTTACTATATTATACTTAAATATGTAGAAAAGTCATTTTCGAAAAATGTGTCAATTAGGGCCTTTGTGAATTAAGGTAAAAGGTATGTATTTGATCAAATTCTGAGCAATAGTATATAAAAGAAATGGTATGTGACAGGGCGTTTTTGGGGGCTAGAGGCAACTTACAGAATTCACCTATTAGTTTATGAATATTGCAAAGGGGAAAAATCGGACACAATTCTGGAGAAAGTATAAGTCAAGTTTATCTAATATTGAATTTTCCTACTTGGCCATATGCCACTAGCATATACATATGTAGGCAATGACGTTTAAGACTATAAATTGTGCTTAAATGCGCTAACTAATCAGCTTCTAATTGATAGTCGAAAGTTCTAAAACGCTTAATATTTCTCTCATGCCAATACACTTAAACCTAAATGTAAATATTTCGTAGTTTAAAAAAAATAATAGCAACGTCAACAGGTAATGTATGACAGATCGGTATAATAACTCAAATATTTATGTATAAGTAAGTCTGAATGGAGAGGCGCGTCAGAGATCGTTGAATTGTGAGAAACAGCTTAAACCAAACTTGAGCTGAGCGTGAGAACAGCAATTGTGAATTCTTTAATTCGACGTCAGAAAACAAGTTTTAATCAAATAAAAAACAAAAAAATAATGGATTAGTCTAGGTGCATTGTCAGTTACATATGTGGAGCACTTGGCGCGGACGCACTCAACTCCCAAAATAAAGCAATAAAAAGATTTTATAAAAATAATAGTGTAGTTGTTGGCAGTAGTGTAATAAATAAATAATAATAAATGAGGGACCCGTGGATATGAAAAAACAACTCTGGGTTTAACATCTGTTTTGTTGAATAGAATTTCATTAAAAATGGAGCAAAACCAAAAAAGCAAGAGTTAAGTTGTATTAATTGCAGGTGATATCGCGTATACCCAGCTGTAAATTTTTACAATTTGACTAAATTAATCGACTGCACCCCGACTGGAATTTGTATGAGATTTGGCAAGGGTTTCGAGTAGTGTTTGCTTTTAAATACGCTAGGGCTAGAAAACACGGTGTTTACTTTTGGTGGAAACACCATTTAAATTCACCCATTACACATCATTTCATGATGAAAAATAAAAATTAATTGCATTTTATGGTGCGCCTTTTTTGCTTAAGATAACAATTCATTAAAGAAATTTTCGAGGTCCAAGCTTCAAACTAAAATTTAAAAAAAATTTTAAAATGTCAAAATTTGAAAAAATTGATAAAAATATTTTTTTATGAAATTTTTAATAAAATTTTTCAATACATTTTTCTTTTATTTGTATTCGAAAAGAGTGGAAGTATACTTTAGAATAAGGTTTCCTAGTTCCTTTTTAGCACATCAAATACATGACTTCTAATTTAGAAAAAGGCTTAGGTACACAAAAAAATCCAGGTCAACGACAATGAGTTTCCTAAATTTCCACCCCCACAGAACTCTGCCTTCGTCGTCGTTCAAAAACCGCATCTAAAAATTCCTTGGTAATGAGAAAAGTGACGACGGTCAATTACAAACGATGCAGTTCGACTGCGCTTCACCTTTAGTTGTAGAATGTTTTTCCAATAAAAAAATCATCAAAAGTGAAAAATTGGCCATTTTTTTATCAGTTATCTAAAAAACTTGATCTGATAGCGAATAAAGGAAAGCGGATACGTAATCAGTGCCAAAAATTACCATAGAAACTCCTTTTCAGTGCTCATGTCAAAACCTTGTAAACTTGTGTTATTCACAAAGCTTATTAATCACAATCGATTTAAACGATTAATCGCAATAAAATAATGATTAATTATATAGAAAAATTTTGTATCAAAAATTGATTTAAACGATTAATCACAAATCCGAAACCTATAAGTGTTTACGCGGCATAGCTATGATTATTTCGTTCATTCTATATCTTCTGCATTACATACCAATGTAATTCGCAGATAGTTTATAGAATTTTATGAATACATAGCTTATAGCCGCTTCAACAAATCGTGGTTTTAGCACTGCGCTAGCCTTCTATGCATACAATTAGAAGGGGATCTACGCCCCTAATGACAACGATGCATATAAATAATATTTGGAAGGGATCTACGTTCCTAAATAAATACTAAGTATAAAACAATAAAATGTGCTAGTGCTGAGTATCATTCAGCTTTTGCCGCTAACTGTCTCGTTAGGCCTAGCGCTCACCCAAATTAAATAACAACAATAAAGTTTAATAAAAGTATTTTACAGTCCACTAAACTAAATAGGAAATTAAAATAATAAAATAAATAAAAATAAAAAGTTTTTGGTTGAGGTGGGATTCGAACCGGCAACCCCGGTCAACTCCCTCAAACCACATAATATAACAACAACTATAATAATAAACTGTTCGCCGCCCACCATTTAACTTCAGCTTAGACAATAAGCAAAAATTGTTAGCACAGCTGGTTATAAAACAATAACAAAACAAAAAACACAACAAAAGCAACCAATAACTGGTCGGGAATGTTTCGAAGCAGCAGTTGTGCGCCAGCCAGAATTTGTTGTTTAAAGAGCACTAGCAAAAGTTAATTGCGTGAGAGTCAGAGAGAGAAAATTTAATAAAATAACTATAAAAATTAATAAGTACGTAAGAAATGTGTGAAGAGAACGCAATTAGTTGTTTTCATTAGGATTAATGATAAGATAAAGCATATTTGCAATAAAAACAATACATAATAACATAGTTTGAATAATAACTTTCCCAATGTTGTGACTACTCAGCAGCTCACACAGTGTGATGTCAATAATGAACCTGTGCTAACGTTAACGTAAAAAGTTGAAGCAGTTTAAAATTTATCTACGATAGCAAAATGTTGACTGATAAGACAATTCACAGTGCTTTTATTGTCATTCAACTAAAGCGGTCGTATATCTAGTGGTTATTAGTGCAGTGAATCACACAAACGATTTATTTTATAAATTTTAAATTAGCATAGGTACAGTTTTGGGTGTTGAACAATGTTAACAGAATATGCTGGCAATTTGGCACATCATCTGGAATTTGGACATGCTTTGGAAATTGTTGCGAAAACCATCGACAGCGCCGCACGGTAAATAAATCATGTTTGTGTTTTGAGTGTATTTGCTCCAATTAAACTAGTCTAGGTGCCTTATTTGAATACGATGACGAATAAAAAAAGTACCTACGTACGAATAGACTTATGAGTATGTGCATTTATATTAAAAGCACGTAAACTTAGGTGCGCTAAGTTTTGTCTTGGTAAATATATTTTGTTTTTAATATATTTTCCCAACTTTTTGTTTGTATAGCGGTTTCGGTATTTCTCACAAGTGTGTGGAATTCTAGAAAATAGTATGATACAGAATAACAATATCCCTACAAGAGTGCTATATAATTTGTAGGACTATCCCAACAAAGACAACTTGAATATTTTATCAAAAATCATGTGTACTTGTGAACTTTTGTCTCTCTTTAACTGTTGCTCAACCGTTTACCTTTAATTTGCCTCATATCCTTTTCTTTCCGCTCCTTTTCCATCTATTTTGTTTTATTAATTTGATTTCATGTCATTTTGTATTATATCATATTATTTTAAATTAATTTATTTTATTTTTTTTTATTAACATTTTTTTCTTATTTTTATTTTATTGTTATTCTAATTTTTTTTATTTTATTTTATTTAATTTTTATTATTTTATTGTTTATTGTTTTTTTATTTTTATTTTGTTATTTTTTTAATTTTTTTATATTTTTTTCAATTTTATTTCATTTTGCTTTATTTTTATTGATGTTACTTGATAATAATCCTATTCATTAATTTCGTTTAGATTTCAGTTAAGCCTCTCAACCGCCAAATCGGTAATAGATCCAAATGCTGACATCGGCTTACGTTTCGCCTGCTTCTTTCGCAAGGACATCATTGTGCGTAACGCGCGAATCAATGGTGAATGGGGTGAAGAGGAGATACATGACATAGAAGGTCATTCACTGCGCAATCCTATTGAGTCCGGCGAGTTTTTTGTTATTTATATACTCGCATGTGAAGAGCGGTTTCACATATCGATCAATAATCGCCCCTTTTGCACGTTCAAATATCGCATGCCACTCACAGCGTTACGCACCATAGAAATATGTGAACAAATCCAGGTGATCAAGCAAGTCGATCATCGCACCGTTTTTCCATATCCTTGGCCCGCAATACAGGCGTCTGATTTTGGTAAAGCGTTCAGCAATGATTCGCCTATTATGTTTAGTCCAGGACATTTATTTGTGATCACGGCACGTTGCTTTGACAATAAGAAGGGGCAATTTATAATTAAATTTTTGGAGAGTGATACAAAAAAGGAGGAGCTTCATTTTAGCGTGCGTTTCGATCAGAAAGCTGTTGTCCGCAATTCGATGAATAAGGCGTTTGAGTAAGTTGTGGTTGAACTGCATTTAAAATTTAAAAACATTTTCACTCTTAAATTTTTCGCAGATTTGGCCAGGAGGAGCGCCATGGCGGGTTTCCATTCGTTTTCAATCAGCAATTCAAGCTTGCTTTTGCTTTCACGGAACGTGAATTTCTTACCGCAGTTGACGGCTATAATTTCTGCAGTTATGCCTATCGCACAACGAACATTTTTGAAAACTTGGTTGGTTTTAAAGTCACTTGTATAAATGGTCTAAATATGCATGTGACTGGCGTGGATCATTTGCAAATGGGTGATTCTTCGTGTACGGGTTTTGAAAAATATTCCAAGCACGACTACGAATGCGCCTAGCATGAACATTTCTTTTACACGACTTCTATTTGTTCTTAGCCATTAGTTTTAAGGAGTTATTGGCTATAGTTAATTAAACACAACAGTATGTCTATAAATAATTGTAAGTTTAAAACTTTGTCTTTAAATTGGGGGTTCCAGTATAATAATAGGCATTTTACAAAAATAAAATACAATTTGCACTCACATTTCCAGGCGCAGTGACATCATTACAAAAGTAACAGCCCAAATTGCCACCATTTATGCATTTGAGATCACCAATATCGATGGCTTTCTTAGCATCGCCTACTGCGCTGTCTGAACCCGCACCATGACGCATAACTAAGTAGCTATCAAAGCCCAAAGCAGCATTTATAACTATCTGCAAATAAAAGGGAACCTTTAGAAAATCAGAATTCAAGATTTGATTAGCGTACTATTCACCTTTTGAAAAGTAGCACCCAAAAGAGTCGGCAACCAACGACTTTCACGTGAATCGGTTAGTAAAAATATGACATCATGCGCCTGTACTAAACTCTTAATTGTGTTTAAATTTTTATCCGTTTGTTGCTCCAGCGATGTGCCTATAGTATGGCCAGGCATGGGAATTTGCATAACGTAACCAGTGGAAACCTAAGTAGTAATAGTAAAATTCTGTTAATGGTTCACTATTTTTAACAAAATTTTCATACTCACCGCAGTGGGATTGATTTCCTTCACACGCTTTGCAGCAATCTCTGCTTTCATTACATTCCCCGCAATTGCATCGACATGGGTATACAGCGTTTGTCGTAATGGATTTGAATAGCTTACCCGCCCACTATCTAAGAATGTTATATGTTTAATACCCCAAGCAAGCAAGTTGCGTGCAACATTGCAGCCGAGTGTACCAGCGCCAAAAAGTAGACATTTTGTTTTCGCTATAACATCCAAATCCAAATCAGGCACTAAACGCCATTTCATCAATTTCAAATTCAAGTTTATAGCACTTTCAACTAAACTAAAATTAAAAAAAAAAAACATTAGATTACATCTTTGTTTACTCAAATACTACTAAAGAAAGTGGAGAAATCCAACTACACTTTCTAATTTAAGTAGCAAGCACACTTACATAGTAGGATCCATACTATCACGCATCGATGCCATACGTGGCCCCATTTTACCATTTTTATTCGGTTCCCAGCCAACAAATTGAATTGTTTCTTCATCATAGTTGACACTTTCCGTTTGTTGTAAAGTCCAAACGAGACTTTTTCCGCATTCGTTTTTGCTGTCGAAACGTATGGCCAAAAATTTCACTGGTTTGCCTAACAACGAGGGACTAAAAATACAATTTAATGTGTTAAGAGCAAAATTTATGATTGATTTTAAACTAACTTCTTGTAAAAGATATACGCTGCATATGTACGCATCAACCATGAGGGATGCTCATATTCACTAGCATCTGCAAAGGCGAAGTAAATGTCATCAATTTGCTCTTCTATTATTACTCTATCTAGTAGAATATCCTTTAGCTCATAAATTTTGCTATTTTCATTGCGTTTGATAACAAAGAAATTGTATAACGTTTCACTACTTTTAAGTAAATTTTCTAAATGCTCCAATTCTGGAATGTTTGATAGCTGCTGTGGTTCTGTGCCGTTTTGTACCTTCAATGTTGGTGTTAGCGGGCAAGGAAAAGCAAACCAATAATAGTAATTGTAAGTAGCAAGATCCTGCAAAAGAATTATATGGGTCACATTCGGGAATATCTAATAAAAAGTGAGCCATAGTTTACCGCAAATGAAAGTACAAAGAATCGTGCCAACAAATTTGGTTCGTCCAGTACACGATCGCTACGAAAATCTTCAATCAATTTAAGACCCTCTGAACGTAGCATATTCATTTTATCAATTGCTTTGAACTCTTCAATTGTATTTTTGTTGTAAATCATACCAACAGCTGAATGGCAACGACGGGGCGCCGCAAAGTCGCTGAAATTAGGAAAATTGTTCATCAATTAGTAGGTATGTACAATGCTTATATTTTAGGAAGTGCTAACAACTTACGCATTAAATGAAGAGTAATCTGTTTCCAATAGGCATGCCTTTGCATTGTAATTTGTGTAGTATCCATGTATTGGCTTTGGCGCATCGGACAGTCGATCATGATTCAACTTGATTTCAGACAATTTATGCCAGAATGTTGGATTGACAAAAGATTGCAGTGGCGCATATTGTAATACATTATCGTGGGACATGCTGCTTTTTAACTTAGTTAATCTCTTTTGTTGATATAAATATACGTTCTTAATCTAGAGCTTGAAAACTATCCAGTCTATTCAGCCGTCGTTGTTTTGCGAGTTTTTCTCAACAAAGAATTTAGAATTCTTGTCCAAACGAGGAGCTCATTGTTTGGGGAGTGAAATCACGCGTATTTTTGTTTGTTTAATTTATCTTATTTTGTAGCAGACATTCATAATCCATGTGTGTACAATACACGGCATCTATTTTTTAGTATAAACAACTAACCTATATTTTTTTAGCGAAATTATCTTTCCACAGACAACAACACAATTATAATTAATAATTAGTAGATACGTCGTATTTTCAAAGTTGATAAATAAATAAATATTCGAAATTAGAGCAGACACAACTGGTCCAGTGCTGCCAGACTAAAAAGTTTCAAATGTTATACCCCTGCCAACCATCTTCGGATAATTACCTGGGAAATTACCAGGTCGTTTCCCAAAAACCAGCGAGGAACCTCTTCTATCCATGTTGAAGTCGATGCCTACTTTTCCCCACACTAATTTTTGGAATTGCACAGCACTAAAGGGTCAAATATATAAAGCTTTGTTAACCTCGCCTGACATTTGCTACCTCAAAACTTTGCATCCAACTTCAGAGGTATGCTACAATGAACGCCTTGACGTTTCTCTTTTATACATTTTTTTTCGTTATTTATTTCTTTGCATTCAGAGTGTTTTGGTTAATTTATTAATTTAATAGAGAAAAAATTAATTAAATATTATTTCCACAATTTTTTATTCTTTAATTAAAGCAAAGTCAGCAACATCTGATTGTCAAAGAAAGCAAAATTTGAGAGTTTGCCAAATTTTAACCTTGCTTCAAAGCGTTCGTTGTAGCATACCTCTGAAGTTGGACGCAAAGTTTTGAGGTAGCAAATGTCAGGCGAGGTTAAGAAAGCTTTATGTATTTGACCCTTTAACCCTGCCAACCAGCGCTAGCCATGGGCCAAGGTGAAAAAAAATCACAAATTAGTGCTGTGCGGACATTTTAGGTCTCGTAAAAGTACGCAAATTTTATGATCCGTAAAACACGCTCATTTTAAAGCGGGAAACAGAATCAGTCCACCAATACGTCAGTTGCGTGACGTACGTAAATTTTAGAGCAAATTCTAGTTTGACGTATCCGTCTTATCTGGCGTTACGCATACAAACACCCGCAGTCTACTTTGCTGTCAGTTATTTCGACGTACTGACGGATTGATTCTGCTGAACGCTTAAGACTCGTAAAAGTTCGGGAATTTTCCTTTTCGTTACGGACCCGTAAAAGTACGGATGGTCGGTTCTACGAGAACGGTACCAGTACTTGTGCTGTACCCATCGTGCCGAAACGACCCGTGCTGTTTTCTTATATCGACCCGGCCAAGAGCAATACACTCGGGTGACCCTGTCTGACATTTAGGCAGGGCTACAACTCGTTACAACATTAACGACAACATTTCAGTAATCCAAAAAGCGGAAATTACATTCTTGGTTCCGTTTTCGGATTATTGAAATCGAAGTCAAAACGTCATCTTTGGTCAAAACGCGTCTTTTAATAACTCTCCTGGCATTTTTGGACGTGTTTCAGCACTTTCGTGGGATCATATTTATTCAAATCCCAAATACCTGGAATTGAAAAAAAAAAATTATCCCGGGATTTCGTGAAGAAAAATTTTCTGGGGAGGCCCGGGATTCGGTCTTTTCAACCACTACCAATTACTTTGGAAGGTCTATGAGATAATCCCGAAAAATTCCGCGACTCCGGGGTTTTTATTTTATGATCCCACAACCCCGCGATTATCAAAAAGCTTTGATGCCTTAGTATTTACATAGCACTAGGATTCATACAGCCACATAATAATAATTCGTCTATCGTTGTATGTTGCCATGGTTTCCAATATAAATTTTTTGAAAAATAGACAAATAGCACGAAATACTACATAGAGGTCAGAGCTGTTAAAGAATTAAATCTTTTGCTCTTTGAAATCATAGTTTTTCTTCATTCAGTACTTGAAATTCTTTTCATCGTTGAAGAATTTAACTTCAATTTACGCATTCAGCAATTCTTTACAGAAATCATGATTTATAAATCCACCAAGTGTCAATTCAACAAGAATTCAAAATAGAATTACGAAGAAAAGCTCTTTAATTCAGAATGGCCATTCAGTTGATTTGATTCTTTTGGAGAGTTAATTCCGCTAATTCAGTACGAATCAGTTTTTGGAAAAATGCTAATTTACTCCCTTAAATAGTACTAAAAGTTTTTAAGTTCCTTTCACGATAGAAGAATTTGAAAAAAAAATTACATTACATATTATAATAATCTATAACATAAAATTAGTGGAAAAAGCTTATTCGGGTGTAAGAAATATGTGAATTTAAAAAAATTCAAGTTAAAACATAAAAAAGTATGATTTTGAAAGGTATAACATGCCTGGTCTTCACATAAACTGCCTTATTAGTGTTGCTGATATGTTAGTTATGAAGCTTTTCGGGCATATTTTATTAACCCTCTGAGCACATTATTGAATTTAATTAAATAAGCTTTTGTCACATAAATAAAAAATAAATATGAATGTGTAATTATTTTATTATCATAACCTCTAACGAGATTTTTAGCCGTGCTTCTCTTTCCAACTTGTGGTGTGTTGCTTTTGAGTTTTCCTACAAGTTGGCAGGACCTACAGTTTTTTGCCGAACGGCACTTGCAAAGCAAATGAATTTTTTGCTGGCATATTTAGTATTGGAAAATTTGGCAGTGTCAAGTTTAAATTTAACAACTTCGAAAGGAAAGATCTTCAACGCACAGCGAATATTGCCGAATTCGCCCTGCTATTACCATATATGAATTTGCGTTGCTCTCATATCTACAAGTTGTACAGGCAATACACAATATTACGTTCAGCTGAAACTCATGCCTTTTATGAATATAAAAAAATTCGGAGCTCTTTCATGGTTTTATTAGTCATATACATACGTCAGTTTTGAAAAATGAAAAAAAAATCAAATCTTTTTTTTTGGATTTATACTTTGAAATATGGAAATTCTTTCCAAATATGAGTATTTTATTTCGATTTTTTAGTCAACAATAACTAGTAGTGGAATTAATTTCCATTTAATTGTATAACAGAAACCATTTGAAATGTCTTTTAAAATTTTCACAAAGCTCAGGAGAGTAAAACGGTCATCTAAACTTTCAACTTCTTCGGCAGATTTTGTATGAAATTTTTGAGGACTCAGTTTGGTAGACCAAGCAGTATAATTATATGCAAGTTAGAACTAGCTGAAATATTTTCCTGATTTTCAAGAACGATTTTCGTCGATGGTGTTAAGTAATTTTTTATGCGAAATTAAATTTTGTTCATGCGTTGCATGAAAGATATTACTTAACACCCTCATCGAAAAAAATTCTTAAAAATCAGGAAAATATTTAAATTAGTTCTAACTTTCACATCATACCACTGAAATTGATTGTCCTACAAAACTAAGAAAAATCTGCCAAAAACGTTGAAAATTTGGATGGCCATTTTGCTAAGCTCCCCTGAACTTTGTCCAAATTCTTAAAGACATCTTTAATTTTGTGTCTAACTGTACATATTACTGAAGTGCCTGAAAAAAGCTCATAAAAGCAATAAATCCGCGATTTTACAATCGACGTGGCCGTTTGGTAGTATCCCGCCTTTTTACAAGTCTTCAATGGGTGACCGGAGTTCTGGTCGGTGATAGTGTCGAATTCAGGACATTTTTTATCACGGATAAGAAACGGGTTAATAAAAATTACAGCACCTTAAAGGCATAGTAGGGATGGCAGCTATTTTAGTTTTGTGAGCCCAAAAGTTTCGAGATCCCGAATATGTATTATTTAGATATTTTATACATTTTAACAAACAAACTGAAGACAGTACATCAATATTATTTTCATTACCAACAAGATGCTTAAATATATATAAAAAATATGTAAGTAGAGTTTAAATATATCCTATAATTTTTTCTTTACATATTTTTATATTAGTACAAGACCGGGAATAACCAAACATCTTCTTACGGTTTCTCCTAGCTGCTTTGGAAGTTAATGCAAATCAACAAGCGAAAAAGTTAGGAATTTTATAAAATTTCTCTCCATTCATAAGTGGGCTGTAATATTAGGTGTTAATTTTTATACCCTGCTTTTATGATTATATATAAAACCAAAAGCTCAAAAAACTGCCTTAATCCAACTTAATATCATATTATTCGTAAAAAACTAGCTATTTTAAACATTCGGGATTTTTTAACTGCTTTTCGAGATTTCGGGACTAATAAAAAACAATCCCGGGATTGACTTCAAATGTCAAAGAAAAAATATATAATGACAACATTTCATGATACAATAAGCGCACCAGTAGGAAATTGTAACAGTGAGGTACGTTTCTGACATCTTACATAAGTATTAGGACTTATCACAATATATCTATGTTGCGGTGTTGCATCTACAGCTTAAGTGTTTATTATTAAGGAAATTCACAAGGTCTTTTATAGTTTTATGTACAATTTCAACAACACAAAACTTGAGAGCACTACATGAGTTGAATGTTGTGTCTGAATACATTAAATTAAATTTTCATACAAATTTGTCAGAAAATATTGAATTTTTGTGTTCGTGGCTCTTTTACTTTTGAAACTAGAGAAAACGAAAAAACAAGGAAAAGCAAAATAGCACACCTGCGCATTGGGTTGCTTAATTTTATTGTGCTATTCAAATTTTATATAAGAAATGACAACAAAGAAAATATGGCAGTCTTAAATTTTGAATTGCCTAATTTTGATTTTTTCTAATTTTAATTAGTACATACACAGAAAAGTTTTAATGGCTTTTGACATGTGATTAGTGTTGTAAACCAAATGCTGGAAAAGAACTAAACAATCATACAGTGCTTGTCAGCTGAAGCATCATCGCGAATAACGTTCTAAGTGTAATATTTTTCAAAACCAGTTTCATTGCATAAAACATTTTGTATTGCTCTCCAGTTAACCAATTTTCTAAAATTTGACACCAAAACTGTAAAAATGCATTTAAAAATAGTAGGGTAATTTAAAGTGACATACATTATTTTGCATTGAAGCGTCGAAAGTGATTCGTAACGGCACTGGAAGATCATGAAAAAGGTGTAAAACTCATAATATGAAAGATATAAAAGAAAAAGTTAAGGGAGACAGATGAGAAAAATAGATTTAAAATATATGACTTTAGCGTTTTTTTGCTCTCCTGACAAATTCTGATTTTGTAACTTAGAACGTTATTCGCTTCGATGCTTCAAAACCCTCTTCCTATCCTGCTCTGTCACCTAAATGTTTAGCAACATCGGAATATGTTACAATTTTTTCAAACGATGGACTTTTCCTTGATATGCCATTTTTGCTTTTACGAACGTGTTTTTCGCTTTGTTTATATTTTTGTATGATAATTACTATGTATATACATGAAATATTCATGATTTAGGATGAGCTTTTAGGTAAAGAATAATACATTTTTATTTTTTTTTTAAGATCAGAGGCAAAGATGCAACGACATGTTAATTATAATATATTTCCCGCTAGGCATGGTTCTGCATTGAGGTCTTGTCAATTATAAAAAATTGTTACTTTTCATATTTCAAATTTTTGTTTTGTTTATAAACCGAAAAAAACATGGCCGCTCTTCACAGTGTAGCAATTTCGACAAATCCAAATTTTTTATTTTCGCATTTATCTCAGAATCGGTGGGATTTTTTGAAAGATTTAGCAGCTAAGTAAAATGTATGACATACATATATGGTCCTCGCTTTCGAATTTGCCTTACCGATATTTCGAGTTTTAATTGTCCTGAAAAAAAAAGAAGTTACCTCACGTCCATAGTTTGACTTGAAACATCTATGTGTTGAATTTTGCGCATTTACTTCAGTCAGATGGGATTACTGACATATCTGTGGTTTCGTTATATTATAATATTTGCGGACTGATAAAACCTCCCCAAATATGTAATTTAATCACATCAAAAAATAATGTACATATTTTACCTTCGAGTTGAATTGTATGAGTCTATAGTTAGCCTATGTAAATCTTAATAGCTGTTTTCTGTAGATCATTCGTAGCACCATCAAATTCCAAACATCGTGGAATACTCATAATAATAATAATAATAATACAAATACCTTCTAAGAGGATAAGGTCCAGCCTGTCTTCCAATTTGTGGTTTAAGTTTTAGTACACATTGGCGAGACCTACAATTTCTTTGGCCCAACTTTACACAGTATCTGGCAAGGCATTTTCATTTTGGCTGAAAAACCCCCGGAGCGTTGCCGAACACTGCCGAAGGTGTCCTCGTTTTGAAAAAGTTATTCAAAGAATTTTTGGTGTGACCTGTTTCGGTACTTGCACCAGGTGCATCAGGTTCAATATGGCAAGTCAGCGCACAGTCATCATACCGCGGCGGTAGACAGTAATTTTAATTTCTATGTCTTAAAATATTCCAGAGGGAAATTATATTAAAAGTGAAAATTAAATTAAATCAAATGTTTCAATAAATTTATTCCTACGTTTATATTATGACAAAATAAAATAAATACATTAAACAAGAACCTCGCCTCCTTAAGCTATATTCTTTACGAGTCCATCAACTCCGGGTCTGTAGATAAAACACGGAATTTTGTTTGCATTTTTATCTAAATTTTAACACTGTGCGCTGCATTTTGACGTCTACCGCTTCGAATTTTCAAACGCGTTTTTCTCCACTTTCCCTGTAATAAAACGATGGAACTGCACTTCATGTTGTTCCTTTTTTATGTGACGATTATTTTCTACTTACCTTCTTGAAAAATTTGCCGTAATCTTCGAGAAATCAGCTAAAAACAGCAAGATTTTATGTATGTATGTAAATATATGAAAACATTGAGTAAGAGTTGCCGTAGCTAAAGAAAACGGAACCAAATTTTCGGGCTTATAGTTTCAAAACAATTTTCCGAAGACAATATCATAGCCGAAATAAGTTTTGAACAAATATATAAATATAACTTTCAGTTTCTGAATGGTTCCAATAAAATTTTGGCCTATTTACATTAAAATCAACAGACTTGAAACATAATCCATCACATATAAAATTTTACAATGATACATGGCAGTCTCGTGTTTTATTACTATTTTGACAGCTTCAAATCAATTCCAGGCATGTTAAAGACTGAAAGTACGCAAATATCACCTCTGAAAGTTAAATTTCGAGAGTACTGAATTGAAAAATTGAATTGATTCACCAAAGTTGGAATTCAATTGAGAGAGTTATTGAATGAGAGTTATTTCGATGCAATTCAGTTCAAACTGAATTACTTTCTCGCATTCTTTAATTCTTTGAATGGAAAATATGAATTCAACATGTCAAATCGTATCTACATGGAATTTCAAATTAAATTCAACGAAAAACATATGAAAAAATGAATAAATCCTGAATTGTAACTGTTTTGATTCATTCAATTAACAGCTCTGATAGAGGTTGTGAATTGCGTAAATATTTCCGGCTACCATGGCCTGTCTTATCTCAAATTTGATACAAAGTAGTTTACAGAGTAGAAAAGCATAAGCCAGTATATTTCATAATTTTTCAAATTTAATGAATAAATGGATAATATTTAAAATGATTAAAAGATTCAAAAGTGACCCTTAACAATAGGTATGAGTGCCCAACAAACACAGTCTCTAACATTAGAGAAATTATCGTCTTTACGTTAGATAACTAGGGCAATTCTCTATTCGAAGGCAAAACAATAAAAAACTACACTAGAACTCGACTGGAGATAAATTAGAGAACTCGAAAACTATATCTTCTCGTTTTGAGAAATATGTCCCATTTTGTTGGAGAACGCTGCGATTCTCGAGTCGTCCTCTAACGTTAGAGATTGGAGAATGTGTCTCCAATCGAAATCTAGCTTCTTGGTTTGTTGGTGATTGATTACATAGAAGAATCATGCTATTCATGCTTAAAATAATTTCCTACACCTTTAAGAGTTACATAGATATAAACTTATTTTTAATGACAACATCTTTGCCATCAAAAGTGATTTCGTCCACAAACTGTTTCCTATTTACACGACACTGCACGCCACAACGCGTTGATCCACAATTTTTGCATTCATTCCAACAGCCTGGGCATTTCTCATCCAAGCAATCGCATATATCCATGCCGTTATGCCGCATGTGACCATACTCATCGTACACCGTAGATCTAGAATTGGTTAGTTTTCGCTTCAATTTACGTTTTTCACGGTTTGATTTTTCAGGATCGAAATCTTCCAGGAACTTCAGATCGTCTCGTTCTCTCAAACGCCGGTCTGCTTGTTGTTTCCGTGGTCGTTCTCGTAGTGACATGCGCAAGGAGCCAACGCCTTCGGTGAGATCATTATCTGCATCCATTTTATGGTGGTGGTTCTTTAACTGATGAATATAATTTTTAATGTACTTTTTGATAAATTAAATGAATTTTATATAAAACAGTTTACTAAATTTCTAAAACAACAACGACAAATAAATTGAGCAGCTGGCGAGTTCTTTTCAGTGATGCCACGCACCTGTGACAGTTGGAACATTTTGTAAATGAGGAATTTCTGAGGGAGCAACAGTGACGGCTAAACAAAGTTTTATTGGCCGTACTGACCTAGTAATATTATATTTACACTGCAGCAAATGTGGCGAATTCAAATGAGCCAGTTCGACACCGTTTACACTGGCAAATTTGCATTTGACTTCACCTGCCCTGGAAGAATCTTCTACCAAAACAAAAAGCCACCGAAAGAAAATGTATTATGATACATTTACACTGCACGAAATGCGTCGCATTTGGCGAAGTTATTTCGAGAATGTCTGTTCGCAGAATAAATTTGTTTGCCAAATTAGATGAATTTAATTTAATTTGACCTAATTTGGTGATCAAATTCAATCTGCGGATGAACAGTCTCGAAAAAACTTGGCCAAAAGTAACGCATTTGGTGCAGTGTAAACGTAGCTTTACAGTGATGACTTAAATACCTGTAGAGTAATAATAAAAGAAGATTCAAGAAGGCTTCTGTCTTTCCTGGTAAAATTGGCCCATTTTCTAAAAAAAAACTAGTTGAAATTATTATTTACAGCTGTACGTAGTGTAAAAGTTATCACACGTCAATTATATTGAAATATTTTTATATTGTAGCAATCTTTGTAATTTAAATAATTTGAAGAAAAAATATTTGTCATATTTTTTCAGTCTATAATTTTTCCTTTAACAAATAACTTTGTGTTTACGCATTTTATTATTAATAAAGCATCTTGCATTTCATAAAATACCGTGATTAAATAATAGGTTATGGGCGATTTAAAAGATCACGGAATACCGCAGTTTGCTGGCGTTGGATTTGACGACTGGCAATTCAGGATGAAAATGCATTTCGATGCTCTCGGGCTGGCGGAAGTTGTAACGGGCGTTCCACCAACTGAGGATACGACAAAGGCAGAATTTATCAAGGAGGATAAAAAGGCTAAGGATATTCTAGTCGGATTCGTGCATAACGACAGCTTGGCATATGTTCGAGAAAGAAGTTCGGCTAGAGATGTGGGAAAGTCTCCAGATGGGATTTGGCAAGAAAATCCATTGTGAGTCAGATTTTAGTGCGCAAGCAGCTAGCAACGCTTCGCATGAAGGACGACGACTCAGTAACGGCACATTTCCTTATGTTTGACAATTTGGTGAGGCAATTGATCATGGCTGGTGCTAAAATCGATGATGAAGATCTTTTAGCACAATTATTTTTGACATTACCGGAGAAATTCGATCCGCTTGTGACCGGGTTACAAAAGCTTTGTTTCTTGAAATCTCCAGCAAAGAACTGTCAGCAGAAGAGTCTTGTAAAAAGCTGTCAAAATCTCATTTATGCTAATTTTTCGTCGAACAGGGTTACGTTTCTGATTGGCTAACAATAGCTTTGTTTCTTGAAATCTCCAGCAAAGAACTGTCAGCAGAAGAGAGTCTTGTAAAAAGCTGTCAAAACCTCATTTCTGCTAATTTTTCGTCGAACAGGGTTCAGCAGAAACTAGCAGACAAAACAGCGGTTACGTTTCTGATTGGCTAACAATTTGAATTTAAATTTTTTTTGTTGTTTTGCTATGTCACCGATCAGCTGTTCCTGCTTGCTAGTTTCTGCTGGACGAAATATCTCCAGCAATAACTTGCAGCGAATTGGCGCTCTCTCTCTCAGTTAAATGTCAAAAAGCTGCTGAATTCGCTGCTAATTTTTTCAAAGAACACTTTTTTAGGAATAATTATTCATAATTATTCATAATTAGCAGGAAAGAAACAAAGCTAATTTGAATTTACATTTTTGTTGTTGTTTTGATATGTCACCGATCTGTTCCTGCTTGCTGATTTCTGCTGGACGAAAAATCTCTAGCAATAACTTGCAGCGAATTGGCGCTCTCTCTCTCTCAATTAAATGTCAAAAAGCTGCTGAATTCGCTGCTAATTTTTTCAAAGAACACTTTTTAGGAATAATTATTCATAATTAGCAGGAAAGAAACAAAGCTAAAATTTGAGTGATGGGAATTTGAATCTCAATATCGTTAAAGAGAGATTGTTAGCGGAAGAAATTAAATTGTGTGATCGTCAGCAAAGAGATTGCATTGAGAAGACAGCGTTTGCTGGTAAAAAGAATTTCAAGAAGTTTTCAAAATTTCAAGGCAAATGTTTCAAGTGCGGTAAAGCGGCCATAAGGCTAAAGATTGTCGACAAGTGGAGGCTAGAAGTGCTGTTGGTAAAAATAAATCTACGCGTATTTGTTTTGTTGCTGAGCGTGGTAATGAACTGAAAGGCAGATCGAATTCGAAATTGTTTTTTAAATTGGATTCTGGAGCAAGTGACCATTTAGCAAATAAGAAATGGTATTTTGAAAAGTTTTTGAATCTTAAGAATCCAGTTTGCATTGACGAAGGATAACCAAACGCTGACTGCTGAATATGCTGGTGAAATCAATGGGTATAGCAATAAAGGAGTGCAATTTGTAATGAAGGAGGTTTTGTTTGTGCCTGAGCTGCGTGATAATTTGCTGTCAGTTCGCAAACTTACAAACGCTGGTGTCGTTGTTATATTTGGTAGAAACAAAGCAAACATAATCAAGAATGCATATCTACATAATGGCCTGTATGAAATCGAAATAGAGGTTGTTCGATCATCAGCTTTAATGTGTAACCAAGATAACGTGAAATTGTGGCATAAACGTTTCGGTCATATTGGTCAACAGTCTTTTGATGAATTAATCTACAAGGATCTGGTAACAGGATTGCAAGTGAAGAGTGAGAAGATTGAATTTTGCGATGTGTGTGTTGAATCGTAACATTGTAGAGATCCATTCAATGGACACGGTGATCGAGGAAGAAGGCCACTTCGAATCACTCAGATGTATGCGGACCAATTGATCCTGTTGCTTGGGATGGATCAAGATATTTCGTATCCTTTATTGACGATTGTACACATTTTGCCATGGTTTACAATATTAAACGCAAGTACGAGGTATTCGAAGCTATGAAGGAGTATGAAGCTGCTGTAACTGCAAAGTTTGGAACATCAATATCAATGTTGACGTGTGATCAAGCAGGGGAGTATTTTTCAAGAAATCAAGACAATTGGTACAAGCAGAAGGGGATTCAAGTTGAACCAACCGTGGCTTATTCACCTCAACAAAATGGAGTTGCCGAACGTTATAATAGGACATTAGTGGAAAAGGTGCGATTTATGTTGCTGGAATCAAGTATGCCTAAGAGAATGTGGTGTGAAGCTGTATATACTGCTGTTTATATTATAAATCGCATTCCAACAAAGGCTCTTGATACTTCAGTGACTCCTGCTGAGATGTGGTATGGAGTCAAGCCAGATGTAAGCAAGTTTCGAATATTTGGATGTAAAGCCTATGCGTGGATACCTAATCAACAGAGAAAGAAGTTACACTCCAAATGCAGCAAGTCAGTGATGATTGGTTACGCACCAAATGGTTATAAGCTATGGAGTATCAAAAATCAGAATTTGTTTACTGCCCGTGATGGAAAGTTTGATGAAACTGTTTTTCCATTTAAAGAAGAAGTGCGCAATGATACAGATGTAAGAGAAATTCATATAAGACGAAGGCACGAGCAAGAAGGGGAGAGTGAAGTACTCGCTCCAACCGATGTAAGTAGTGATGAAATTGTAAATGAAATTAGTGATGAAGAGGAAGCAGTTCCAGAAGTTGAAAATGCAGAAGATACGTCTGAAGATGTCAAGAATATTGAAGCTGATTCAAGTTTGTCTTCCGAAAGTAACGATAGCCCTCAGCCTGAAGTTGTTGTAAGGCGCAGTGAACGAGAGCGTTGAGCGCCACGTAAGTTACTTGATTTTTTCACGGGTTATAGGGCCACTTCGGCCGAGTACACACAAACATATTACCCAGAAACTTATTCTGAAATTGCTGGTAGAAGCGATGCAGACAATTGCATGAAAGCAATTGCGGAAGAACTACAGTCCATGAATAAAAATGAGGTTTGGGAGGTAGTATATCCTCCAAAGGTTACGAAATTACTTAAATCAAAATGGGTTTTTCGTATCAAAGAAGATGAAAATGGACTTCCGACACGCTTCAAAGCTCGTCTTGTTTCAAAAGGGTTTTTGCAGAAAGAAGGTATAGATTATACTGAAACGTATGCCTCAGTAGCAAAATTAACTACAATTAGAGTCATACTAGCTGTTGGAGTCCATGAGCGTTTATTGTTTCACCAGCGGCATTTTTACATGGTGATCTTCAGGAAGATTTGTATATGGCTATACCAGAAGGTGTTACAGCAGAACAAGGCAAGTCATGCAAATTAAGAAAGTCATTGTATGGGTTGAAGCAATCTCCAAGATGTTGGAATCATAAGTTTAATCAGTATTTATTACAAATTGGTTTTAATAGATCAAATCATGACTACTGTTTGTATACTAAATTCACTGATGAAGATTTCTTGATTGTTACCATGTATGTTGATGACTTGCTTATCGCTGGGAAGAAACTTGCATCTATTAATTGGCTTAAAACGATTTTGAGTAAGAAGTTTGAAATGTCTGACTGTGGTGACAGATTTTGCAAAATAAGGAGCATAAAATTTTAAATAAGCCTTACAGAGAACTACTGGGAAGTTTAATGTACATTATGCTGTGATATTTGTTACGCTATTGGTTCATCATCATCATTTATTGGCACTTAACCGCCTAAGCGATTTTGGCCGTTGCATATCAAAGCACGCCAGTCATTCCTTTTTAGCGATAACTGACGCCAATTGGAAACCCCAAGGGAGTTCAAGTCGTCCTCCACCTGCTGTTTCCATCTCAGTCGAGGCCTCCCCCTTCCTCTGCTGCCGAATTCAGGCGACGATAGGAAAACCTTCTGTGCTGGAGCTTCTTTGTCCATTCGCATAACATGGCCCAGCCAGCGGAGTCCTTGGGCTTTAATTCGTTCTTTCTTTGATGACAGCAAATACTTCGGCTTGTCCTCATTTACGGCAAGACCCACTTTTTTCGCTTCCTTATCCAGTCCAGAGAAGGCAGCGCTGTTAAGGCCAATGATATCAATATCATCGGCATACGCCAGCAATTGCACGCTCTTGTAAAAGATTGTACCATTGCGGTTTAGCTCTGCTGCTCGATTTATCTTCTCCAGCATCAGATTGAAGAAATCGCACGAAAGGGAGTCGCCCTGTCTGAAGCCTCGTTTGGTTTCAAATGGCTCAGAGAGGTCCTTCCCGATTCTGACGGAGCTGTTGGTATTGCTCAACGTCATTTGGCAAAGCCGTATAAGCTTTGCAGGGAAGTCAAATTCAGACATGGCGGCATACAGGCAACTCCTTTTTGCGCTGTCAAAAGCGGCTTTGAAATCGACAAAGAGCTGGTGTGTGTCGATTCTTTTATCATGGGTCTTCTCCAGGATTTGGCGTATCGTGAAAATCTGGTCGATGGTAGACTTACCAGGTCTAAAGCCACACTGATAAGGTCCAATCAGTTTGTCTACGATGGGCTTCAGCCTTTCACACAACACGCTAGAAAGAACCTTATATGCATTATTAAGAAGACTAATTCCGCGGTAGTTGGTGCGGTTAGCGGGATCGCCTTTCTTGTGGATTGGGCAAAGCACACTTAAATTCCAATCCGGAGGCATGCATTCGTCTGACCATATTCTGCATAAGAGCTGATGCATGCTTTTTACCAGCTCTTCGCCTCCGTTTTTGAACAGCTCGGCGGGTAGTCCGTCTTTTCCAGGCGCTTTGTTGTTTTTGAGCCGGGATATAGCTATCCTCAGGGATTGGGGTATCGGGTTCGACGTCTCCCTCGCAATTTAGCAGTGAGGAGAAGTGCTCCCTCCATAATTTAAGTACACTTTGTACGTCGGTTACCAGGTCGCCATTTTTGTCCTTACAGGAGCTTGCCCCGGTCTTAAAACCTTCCGTCATCCGCCGGATCTTTTCATAGAATTTTCGGGCATCATTCCTGTCAGCCAGCATCTCAAGCTCCTCACACTCACGCCTTTCGGCCTCACTTTTCTTTTTTCTGAAAAGGCGTCTCTCTTTCTTCTTTGCCTCACGATATATACACTGCGGGTTGCGCCCGTTCGCAACGTCTCCTTGTAGGCAGCGTCCTTTTTTTTCGAGGCAGTTTTGCATTCCTCATCGTACAAGTTGTTCTTGCGGGCTCGCTGGAACCCTATAGTGGCATCAGCGGCGGTACGCAATGAGTGAGAGATATGCTTCCATTGCTCGGTTACATCGTTAGGTCGAGGATTGCCCTCTGCTAGCAGGTGTGAGAGTCGAGTTGTGAAATTATCAGCTGTCTGTGTCATGCGCAGCTTCTCGACGTCAAACTTTCCTTCCTTTACTGTGCGCACTTTCTTCGTTGCACAGAGGCGTGTGCGTATCTTGGCTGCGACAAGATAATGGTCAGAGTCAATATTGGGACCACGCAGTGTAGGCACGTCCAGAACGGTGGAGCTATGTCTGCCGTCAATCATGACATGATCAATCTGGTTTCTTGTTCTTTGATCAGGGGACAGCCAGGTGGCTTGGTGTATTCGTTTATGCTAGAACATAGTACTACTGATGACCATATTGCGAGCAGCGGCGAAGTCAATCAACCTAGTGCCGTTGGGTGATGTTATATCGTGGAGACTAAATTTTCCAACTGTAGGACCAAAGACTCCTGCCTTGCCCACCTTGGCATTAAAGTCGCCGAGCACGACTTTGATATCATGTTGGGGGCAGCGATCATAAGTTTGTTCAAGTTTATCGTAGAAGGAGTCCTTCTCTGCGTCGTCCGTCTTCTCAGTCGGCGCATAGGCGCAGATAAATGTTATGTTGAAAAACCTCGCCTTGATGCGGATCGCAGCGAGACGCTCGTCCACAGAAGTGAACGCTATGAACACCACGAATCCTACACCACGCTCTTTGCCGCGTGTCTGGCCACTGTAGTGTACGTCACAAGGTCCGATGGTCGTCTTTCCTTGTCCCGTCCATCGCATTTCCTGCAGGGCGGTGATGTCAGCCTTTGAGTTCACGAGGACATCAACCAGTCGGGCAGCGGTACCATCCCTTGAAAGGGTCCGGACATTCCAGGTACATGCCCTAATATCCTTCTCGTAGTCCTTATTTCGTTTTGCCGGGTCGTCAACATTAAAGGGGGTTCTCATCCGAGGCTTTTCTTTGCTTTTCATTGGAATAAAGTTTTTACGTGGCGGGTCCCAAACCCAGCGCACAACCCGTCTCCGGGATTTTGATAAAAATATTCACACATTTATATAGCGAGCCGCTTGCTACAAGACAGACACCCGCTTGCAGCCGCACCATGTGGTGAACAGACGCTGCGAAAAAGACCTCGGTGAGCCCTTAAACCAAGTATGTCAGAGTGGCCCCACCGGGGCTCCCTCTCTTTCTGCCGCGAGCCTAGGTAGCTCCCGTTGCCCAGAGTGCACGAACGAGGACGCAAGAGTCGGGATTGAGCAAGGTCACTTAGCAACCACACTCCATTACACTCCAATGGAGTGAGAAAGGACTACAGCTTTTGCAAAATAAGGAGCATAAAATTTTAAATAAGCCTTACAGAGAACTACTGGGAAGTTTAATGTAAATTATGCTGTGTGTAAGACCCGATATTTGTTACGCTATTGGTTACATGGTAAGATATCAACAAAATTCAGGTGAAGAGCATTGGCAAAGATTGAAGAGGAAACTGGTGTTTAAGAAAACTTCAGAGAAACCACTGATTGGGGTTGCTGATGCGATTGGGCAAGGAATGCGACTGATCGGAAATCTGTGAGTGGTTTTATTTTCCAAGTTTACGGATGTACTGTTGCATGGTCTAGCAAAAAGCAAACTACTGTTGTATTATCATCCAGTGAGGCAGAGTACGTTGCTTTAAGTTCAGCGGCAACAGAAGCAATATGGCTACATGGACTACTCACGGATTTGAAGCAAATTAGTAATCAGCCTGTTGAAATTTTCGAAGATAACAATGGTTGTATTGGTATGGCTAACACGTAAGAGTTAAAAAATTACTCCAATCAATACAGAAAACCAGTTGGCAGATATCTGCACAAAAGCTTTGGACAACAATAAATTTAATGAGTCATGTTGTAAACTTGGATTACAAGATTGAGAAGGGGTATTGAAATATTTGTATATTGTAGCAATCTTTGTAATTTAAATAATTTGAAAAAAAAAAAAATATTTTTCATATTTTTTCAGTCTATAATTTTTCCTTTAACAAATATCTTTGTCTTTACGCATTTTATTATTAATAAAGCATCTTGCATTTCATAAAATATCGTGATTAAATAATAAATTACCCATTAAGGTTCTTGCAATGTGGAACACCCGCAGGGTTACTATTTTGAGGCCAAATACATTGGAATTCCAAATTGGATTTTTTCGCCAAGTTTGGTGCGGTGTAAATGTACTATTAAAGTGCTTCAACGCGTCGAATAGCCCAAATCTCTTTTTGACAGCGCTTTATAGTACATTTACACCGCACCAAATTTGGTAAATTTGGCGAAATATTGCAAATTTGGAGCTTTTTTCCATACAAATCTCATTTTCCAAATTTGGAACTCCATCACATTTGACCTCATTTGCCGAACAATACAATCCACAGTTCCTCAAAATAGCAAACCCTGCGGGTGTTCCACATTAAGGATTGTCCAGCAAGAACCTTAATGGGTAATGGACGTGTGATAACTTTTACACTATGTACAGCTGTAAATAACAATTTAAATTAGTTTATTTTTTAAGAAATTGGACCAATACTACCAATTTATTATTACTCTACAGGTGTTTAAGACATCACGGTGGTGCATTTTCTTTCGATGGCTTTGTGTTCTGGTAGAAGATTCTTGCAGGGAAGGTGAAGCCAAATGCAAATTTTCCAGTGAAACAGGTTCGAAATGACACATTCAAGTTCGCCAAATTTGGTGCAGTATAAATGCACTGTTACACGCTTCACCAGTGGCGGATTTAGGGTTGGGGAACGGGGGTACGTGCCCACCCCAGACGGTATTTTTATAAAAATATAAAAAAATAGACCAGAATCTCGACCTGGGTAAATCATCCTTAAGGCACAATTGTGTTATATCTTGCCAATACAAATATTTTTTTTCGCGAATAACACTTTAACTACATTTAAAATAATTACTGAAAAAAATAATATAATTAAATTCATTAGTTAGTACAGTCTTGCTCAAATTTAAAATTTTTTTAGGAGAAAACGGCTATTTTGTGATTTCTCGGGTATCACTTCATTTAAAATTATACTTTAGTAGAGTTAGAAGGTCCTGAAACGCCTTGAAGTTTTTATTGATAAATCCACGCGTCGAATTCTGAAAATAGTGAATGTCAAATGACGACTTATGGTCTCAAGCAAATCAATCAAAAGCTGGCCGTACATCGGTCACTCGCTCAGAAAACCGTTAGTAAATATAGCCAGACAAGCATTGCTGCGTTGTAATTAGCCACAGGATCTTGGTCATAAACGCGATTCTATGCCTAGAAATACAGGTAAGTCCCAAAATCTTTGCTTTATGAACATCGTTGGGATCTGGGTCAATTCCTCAGCAGTAAGTTCACTTAACGAGTGGCGGTAAGTTTGTAATTTATCGTCATTGGACTCCAGTAGCTAGATGTAAAATTGAAGCTGGTGCAGCGGAAGGAAGCACAATAAATTGTGGTTGGCGAGACAGTTCTGAGAGTGTTAGGCTGGTTTATAAGTTTGAAGATTTTCCACAACGTTTACTCCGTCGTCCATTATCGAAATACTTTGGCTTTGGGATCCCGGGCGACGATATATATAATTCCACGAAAATGCTGAAACACGCAAAAAATGTCGGAAGAGGTATCAAAATACGAGTTTTGACTTCGTTTTAAATAGTCCGAGAGTGGAAATTTAAGTTTTTGTTTCAGTGATAATTTATTGCCAAAAAACCAATAATTATACCAGGTCTTTCAAAGTTGATATATTTCTTGACAGAAATAAAATATTGGGTCTTCGTTTTCTTATTATGCATACCGATGTCAAAACGCGTCCTTTGATACCTCTCGGGACCCCAAAACTTCGTTATTGTCAAAAAGCTCCGGGATTCCATGCCTTACTGACGACTGATGTGGGAACTTTGTTGCGGCTCTGCGCTATAGCGGTGATTACGACTCTTGCGTCAGCAGAGAATACTTTTGAAGGTAAAGTCCGAGTTCTTGGAATTTCTTACGGTGCTCCTTGGTGTTGAATTTCAAGTTTTTCGACCCAACTCGACAAAGCTCGCCCCGTCGTTAGAAATGCCCCTTAATTTTGCACTTAATGAATTGTAGATGCGTATAACAGTTTCGCGTAGAGAAATTAAAACAAAATTTATATATATTTATCGTCTCGTTATCCGCGCTTCCATGTTGACTGATCCATTGAAATAATTGACTAGATGCAGCATAGCCGCTTTCAAATGAAATGGCAGTAAAGCCTAACTTCAGCTATGCCGACATCTTGCCAATTGATCAACAGACTTGCAAAAACCGTTATTGAAACGGACGCACAGGAAACCGTTATCCAGTTTATTGACCTTTTTAATAAATTTAAATATTTTTTATAAATTTGCAATTATGTACAAAATAAACAAGCAATAAATAAAATTTTAATTTAAATTTTTACAACTAAATTAAAAATTAAAACCGTCGGTGTTGGAGAGTGTTTGGCAACTGATTTGAAAAGCCCTACTCAACCTCAACACCACACCTTCTAGCCGGATAAAAGAAATTAACTAAAAATATAAAATAAAAAACACACAAATTTATTTGTTGAAGAAGTTGAAAAATGTGTTATTGTTGTAGTAAATTGTTCAATTGCACGTACATGACGCGTATACGTATACGTCCAGGAGTGGGCAATTCCCGCTCTCCTATTGTCGCGTGTTTAGTTCACCTTTTGTTGTTTAATTACACAGTGGAACAAGCGCAATCAAAACACGTCGCCTTAGTGGAAATATTTTTCAAAAATGCCTTATCTCAGAATTTTTTCAAGAACGCTCTATTTCAGAATTCGTTACAAAAACACCCGTTTTCAAAATTGTATTTAAAAACGCTCTAGCTCAGTTCAAAATGTTGAGAAATGACGTTTGAGATTAAATTTAAGTAAGGCTTTATTGAAAAGAGTTCTGAGATAAGGCGTTTTTGAAAAATATTCTAAAATTGGGTGCTTTTTTGATTAACAGTCGAAATGAAAACGAAATTTTGAACTCTGGAAAAGTACGACGACACTGCCTTTAAAATGTCCAAGGAATCGACTTATGGCTGGTTTTCGTTAGGTCAAAATGACTGAACTCAAAAACTGACTCAACTGTCACCATGTCAATTTGGTGTCAAATGTGTTTTCATTATGTCTTTGAAACTGGCATGAAAATTCGCATTTATTTGTGACGGTGAAATCAGCTGTGCGCATATCAAATTACACATATTTGCCAACATGTTGGCAAATTTATTTTGTGTTTCAAACGCTGGCAAACTGAAGTTCGATCGTTTTCACATGCATTATTTGATATGACATTGGCTGCGTTCCAATATACAGCAACCCAGACACGGATAAAATTTTTGCATGCAATTGCAACAACAACGTTGTGATCTTGCTATTTTCCTGGGTTTGCCCGCCGCTGAGGTACATACATATATCCATATTACACACGTGTTGCTGTAAACGTAATTGGTTAAGCGTTCAGATACGCAAAGTGCGTAAGTAATTGTAAATGACGTTTGTGTGACAGTTACAACTGAATATTTTTTTTTAAGAAAGTGGTAAGAAATGATTGAGTTCTATGTACATACAGTGGTGATCAGAAAAATAGCACCCGTTTTTTTTTTGCATATCGACTTCTGATTGGAAGATCGTTTTTGGAAACATTTCTGAAATAGTGTTTTCAAACAAATTCTGAGACTGGCAGTTTTTGAAAAATATTTTGAAATATGCTGATCTTTTATCTCAGCAGTCTATATATTAACAACATTTTTTTTTAGTTTGAATAAAGACACTCCCCTATATTCACGAAAAAAACTTTACAAATATTTTTAACATGGTATTTAAATACATTGGTTAAATAATAAGCCGGTCAAAATAGACATAAAAATAGTGGTTAAATAGCAATAATTGCCACAGAGTCAATGAAGAGCTTAGGTTCGCAGTCAGAAAGAAAACTCCAAAAGTCTCCATGGATCTCATGTGTGCTAAACAAGTTATTTGGGGGCAAATGTCAAAAATTATCTGAGACCAAGTTGTAAACCTCTAAATTTGGTCCTAACATTTTTTCTCTAAGAGTAAGCAGTTTTGAGATATCGCGAGTGTAAAATTAGCTCTGGAAATTATATGAAAATATACACGGTTAAAAATTTGAACCTAAATTTTAAACTTTTTTTTGGACTACATATATGACCAAACCAAATTTGGTTTCAAATTTAAAGTAGACCAGTTTTCAGAAAAAGTGGTTACATGAAACGGGTTTCAATTTTAAGCCACAAATGTTTTAACAGTTTTCTAAAGAAAAAATAATATTTTGTCCGTTGGCTGCGACTAGAAATGAGACTCCCCGCATCATGCCCGTCTGCTGCACTGAGCTACATCGCAAACATAAATCTTTTTGGCAAAATTTAATCTTGAATAAGCTTTCAAACATAAATGAAAACAAAAAAGAAAAAAATTGTGGACCGAAATGGCTTTAATTTTTAACCGAAAAGTTTTAAGAATAAAATAGAATTAAAAAAATGTGGCACTTGGCAGGATTCGAACGAAAGTGGTCAGGAGTCACAGCCGACTGCTCTACCGCTGAGCTATGCCGCAAATAAAGTTTTTGTGGGCAAAATTCAATTACATTTAAAAAAAAAAATTTTAACTGCTTTTTCATTTAGATTTTAAATCGAAAACAAAAGAAATTTAAATTTTTTTTATTTTTTTGGAAGGGTTAAAATATACCAAAAAAAGTTCAAAAAATTGCTTAAACTTTAAACTGGTTTAAAATTTAGGTTCATTTTTTATCAGAGCTGTTAATTTTGATTAGTAATTAGTAATTGATTGATTAGAAGGTTTTTTTAATTAGTAATGATTATTTTAATTGCTTTCAAGAAAAATTGATTACTAATTGATTACGATTAGAAAAAATCAAAAAAAAATCAAAAGAAATAAAAAAAATTAAAAAATCAAGTAAAAATCAAAAAAATCAAAAAAAAAAAAATAATCAAAAACGCCTTTTTTTGATTATTTTTGATTTTTTTGATTTTTTCTTGATCTTTTTTAATTTTTTTGATTTTTTTTTGATTTTTTTGATTTTTTTTGATTTTTTTTTATTTTTTTAAATTTTTTTTTTTATTTTTTTTAAAATTTTTTTTTTATTATTTTAAAGTTTTGTTGTAAAAGTATAAACATCTGTGTATCTTTGTATGCAAATATATACACCTACTTACGCTTTGGGGCTCATGGATTTCTAGAATGAACCTTGATCGCTAAGTATATGTACTTATGAGAAAAAATGCCAGGTTTAATGGTTATATTGGTTGGAGTGATGATAACACTAGTTTACAAATAATTAATTTGAAAAAATACCAAGGTATTCATGTATATGGGTAAATTGGCACTGATATGCCAAGCACAAAACATATTTTTTAAATTTTTTGTATGGGTAGGTTTTCCAGATATCGGTAATTTTGTGTGTTTTCAGGTATCACTTTATTCAAAAATTCTTTTTGTCAATGTTGCAAAAGCGATGGAGCTAAGCGATACCTCGTTCGAAAGGAAATTAAAATACGCTTCTAAAATGTAAGGGTGGGTCAAATCATCGCTGAGCAATAGATGGCCAAAGTCGAAATTTTACGATTTTTGAAAAAAAAAATTGATTTTAAAAATGTTTTTTTTTCATGCGAAGTTGTGAAAATCAGAACTGTTTATTTTTTCGAAAATTAGTGTGTATAATTGCAAACACTTTAAGCGTAATATTACCCAGATCTAGGAAAAACTGTATTTTTGGCGATTTTTTTGTAACTTTCAACATCTCTACTTTTAATAGAATTGTAAAAGGTCGATATCTGAGTATTGTAGATATTCCAAAAAATATTCATAGTATTAGTCATTACTAAGCCAATAAAGTCCAAATCAACCGTTTTTAGAATTTTTGTCGGTCTGTCTGTAAACTAGTGTAATTTGTCCTTTTATATGTAAACGGCTAGTGTCGGACATTTCTCGTTTGATACCCTACGGGTACGGTCGGATAGTTCTATTTGAACACTTATAAGGCTAGGCTCACACTGCAACATACTTCGGCCGTCCGGCAACAATCACACATCCACACACATGTGTTTTAAATGAGCTCCTCGATTTCATCCGATTTCACCCGAATGTAAACAAATTTTGGCCGCCCGATAAAATAGAACGCGTTCGAATTTCTCTGATGAGACCGGATGAAAAAGTCGGTTGCAGTGTGAGCGTAGCCTAAGTTAAGTGCTACACAAATTAAAACATAGGCATACCAACTACGTCCAAAAGAGACTTGTAATGATCAATTGATCAAAAATTAAGCGGTTATTATCCATAGAGATATGTCCCGGATTAATAAATTTCGTCCACAATGGGCGACGTAGTCATTTATGGTCAATTGACATTTGATTTACTATCGTACAGTACTATTAACAAGTTGTAAATTACACCGCTATATTCCATATTTTGCATATTAATATTTTATCATCATTATCATTCCATATTACATATCTATACCTTTTTAAAAATAATAGACTGAATGTGCAAAAGCGCCAGTCTTCTGTTTAGGTTGTAGTTCGACCACTTGATGAGAACTAGTACGAAAGATCTCGAGATTTTTCCTCCAGGGATATTTATGTGCATGAATACATGCATTTATATAAAAGAACTTCTTGCTTGACCTATACATTTGTATGTTTGTGCAAGTGAAATTTATGTATGTACATATTTTTCTACAACAGTACTGAAAAAAAATCAAAAAATCAAAAGTAATCAAAAGTAATCAAAAGTAATCATTACTTTTGATTATTTTTGATTACTTTTGAATTTTTTATTTTTTTTTAATTTTTTTAATTTTTTTTATTTTTTTTATTTTTTTTTATTTTTTTTTTTATTTTTTTTTTTAATCAATTGAAAAATAATCATTAAAAAGTGAAAGTAATTGGTAATCAATCATTAGGTGGCTTCTCAAAAAATAATCAATGAAATGCTAATCATTACCGATTACTAATCAATTATTAACAGGTCTGTTTTTTATAAACCGTGCGGCGAACCTAAGCTCTCTACAAAAATTTGGCGCTGTGGGAATTATAGCTATTTCTAATATTTAATTTGACTGGTCTATGAAGCTTAATAAATATTTTTTCTAAGATAAGGGAAATTGTATAACGTGATGTAAGTAATATTGTAAAATAGAAAACTATGCTGTTTATTTGATCATAACTGTATATCAATGTAAAGCGGAGGTGCAGTTGTAAGAAACGCCAATACTATTAAATAAAATGATGCACACAGCCAAATGTCAAAAATCAGTTAACTTCACACTTATGCAACATGCTTCACTTACTTGCTTGCTTGTATGTGTCTTACGCTGCGATTCAACTCAATAACGCCTGAGCTGAATTTAAATTGAATTTATTTCATTTCGTGTTTAAGCGCAAACTATATAAATTTATTTACATACAGACAACACTAGGTATCAAGTCAAAACTGTTAAAAGATATATATATGTTTGTAGCTAGTTTTGCTTTTATGATTAGAATAGCTACACTCATAAAAAAATCTGGGTTGTATAAAGCGGGCTAAATCAAAAAACTCGTAAGTTTGAGGCAATTCATACGACCCGATTCCTTAACTCCGTGGCAGTCGCAGTACAGTGGGCCATTTCAAAGGCATATAGTGGAGAAAGTTGGAACTATACAATTAAAATTTCTCCACATGTATGACAAAGATAACCTACTGTACAGTTACGAAATGCAGCAAGTGCCGCTGACTTGAATATATGGCAACTGACAACTTAAGTATGTATTTGTAAGTTGAATGCAACTATACGGATGTAGACTACATATAAAATATGTCACTGTATGGAAGCTCAAATGGCCAATTGCATTCAATATGCATCTGAGACTCCATTGACTTCTTCCGGTGGGTGCGTTTTTGTTACAATGTCTAAAGTGACTTAAACAAGCAAGTAGATATGTCAACTCTGTTATTGTTGTAGAAGTAATTCAGTTCTTCTTCAGGTTCATTTCAACTTATTGAGGAAACACAATCGAGTACTAAAGATTTTTATAATGCTGCTAGGTTTTCGTAGGCTTGGAAGGATGTAATTAATATGTATTATCTAACTAGCTCTACCTTTGAGCGCGAATTTAAACCCATATACTGCCCACCCTTCAAGTTTTCCGTCACACATTTAAGGAGATATCTCCACTATCACTAGTTGAGAAATTCAAAATAATCACCTCGCATATTGTAGCACTCCGGAACTGGCAGAGTTGTTGATATTAAGGATATCTTAAAGTTTAAGTTTGTCGTCCACTAAAATAGGGAATTGTGAATTCTATTCAGAAGTTTTTAAGTGATGCGCCCACAAACATGCGGACAGACAGACAAAATTTCTAAAACAGTTGATTACATACTCGTATTGGCTTAACGGCAAAATCGACATAAAAAAATTCCTTTGGAAAAAAAGTTTCGCTAAACGGTTTCGAGTTCGGAGTCGGCCAAGAACTCTAGGTCCCTGCAAATTTGCAGAAAAAAAAATTCAAAGCAGCACATCAAAAATTTAAAGAGAAGCTCGGCGCAAAAATCTCCCAGTGGTTGTAATAATAACCTGTAGGTAGTTTTTATTTTTTTTTTTATTTCCCATCCGCTTCTCAGTCTGTAATCCCATGGGCTTCTTGAGCTTAAAGCCGAGTAGTTGCAAATGTGGTGCTCCACCGTTTCCTCCTCCTCATCATCTATGCAACTCCTACAACATCGTCGGTAAGGCACACATAGCTTTTCTGCGTGCCTACCAATAAGACAGTGCCCAGTTAATACACCTATTGATATTGAGACTTCTCTCCTTCTTAGGGCATGAATGTGTCTAGATATTTTATGATCCCATTTTGGCCAGGTTTGCTTGGATATCCGGGGCTACCTAAAATATGTAAATTGATATTTTCAATAAAACAATTTCTCTCAGACAATTGTCTTCTGCCTGAATTTTTCTTTTCTGGGCAGGTCAGCGATGAGTTTATTACCATACCTGTTAATGTCAGCTGATTAACATCCAAGTCACGTACACAAAGCCACTCGTATCGCTGAAAATATTGCTGAGAGTACGTTTTGGTGGTAGACCAGTGACAACAGCGTCGCTGACCATTCATGTGAGTCGCTTAGTCGCGACTTGGTTGAAGCGTCAAAAAGAATGTCGGAGAAGAATTGTGCGTGTGGGATGGGCTATTGGAAATGTGTCAGACCTATGTTGATACCGCTTCACTTCTGGCAGTTGGCTACCCATCATAGTTCGTTGTCTGGGCAGTCAATACTCATACTACACTGGTTTGGGTTGAGCGATGATATTGGAGTTGTGCCTCTGACATTACATTGGCGTTTGTTTTCGAGCCAATATGAAGGCTCATGTCTAGCAATATAAAAATACATACTTCTAATGCATGTAGAATTAGGGTGATTCATACCAAAGAAATCAAGTTCTCGTAAAAAATAGGAGCTTTAACTTAACCTTTACCGGTCGCCATTTTTTGGACATTTTGTATGGACAAAAAGTAAGGGTTAAGTTACAGCGCTTATGTTTTGCGAGGCTTATTTCCTTATCCATTACTAACTTTTGAGGTAGTGAGACTCAAAAGAAATTTTTTATGATGACCCTAAGGGTGTGCTCACAAGAGTGAATACTAAATGGTGACAGCCATATCGAAACGAAAATTACATGAAATCAATGCCATTGCGAGTGGAATTGAAATTTGAAGTATTTTTATTAATAAATTATGACTTTATAGCCATATATACATATAAGACTTCTATATTGTTAGTACAATATACATACTCGCAATGAGTTTTCAGCTCACCATCAAACTGAGACAGAGCATATAACTTTTGTGATTGTAGTGGTATACGTGTGAATTAAAAAATATTTTCATAAAATGAAATGTCACATTTTCACAGGGGCGGTTCAAGGTTTTTGTTTAAATTTAGGAACGGGTTTTGGCTGATAATGAATCTAACAAGCAAAAGACAGAATGCTTGAATAGCCCCAAATACCGACATATTTTTCGGCTTGTTAAATCTTATTCTAACGTTCGTTAAAACACTTTTTCAAAATTTTAGTATCTAAATCGCAAAAACGTCATCTCACATTAGCTCATCACCGAACGGATGTTCAGTGGATATCCAGAGGATACACCGCCATTGAAGAAAGCTCTGGCCATTCGCAGTTGAATGGCGTTCAGAAATTTACCCCACTTGGGTGGACAGCCAAAAGCGGCAAGGCGGTTAGATGGCCAGTTCAAGTTTAAGTAAGTGTAAAGCCAGATATGGAAAGTTTATTTGTTTTGACTTACGCATGAAGCTACACGACTTCACTGATGATGATGCGTGTACGCCTTGCTTACTAGCAATATAGAAGTATTATACATGTACATATATGTTTAAAGCACGGATCAGAAGCTTATTTTATTTTGTTGTTAGGGCGTTCAGGTTACAACAAATTTTTTGGTTTGCCTCCAAATGGAGACTGACGGTTTTATTTTTTTTAGGTTATGACCGAACCTTTAACTTCTGCTATAGGATTCGGATTCAGACTGAGTCCTCTTGGCGAATATGTATTTACATATTTTTTCTACATAGATTTCAACCATTTACTATGAGGACAAACTCACATTTGTATAAATTTTCCAATATTTGAAATCCGTCTTCTCCAATTATTGGCCTGTATATTAATATAATTTTTTCTAATTTTTTTTCCTTCGGCCTAATTTCATATCTATGTCGAAAGAAGTTGATTCAAACAATTTTGTCGATTTATGAAAGAATGGCCCATGCACGTTTGTGAGTGTATGAGACATTCCTTTTGTGACTCGTTGCAAAGAAATTCAAATGACCAAATATTGAAATTTCTTATTCTCCTTTTTTTATTTCCGTTAAAGTGTGCTTATTTAATTTCATTATTTATATGCTATTTTTGTATCCATTGCCACATTTAGATACCATTGTCGTGATGGAATTGCTATATATGTACCAAAAATGTTGAATTGTATGGATTGGACAGCGAGCCTATGTATTGATCCGAGTACACATACATATCTATATTCGTCGCCCTCCCACCATCAATACTTGGCGGTAAAGGGTCGAGGTAGGACGTTAGTTCACAAAGCTGTAAAGGTAGTGGGCTACGTAGTTGAATAACACCAACAGCACATTTTTATACCCAGCGTACTAGTACATACTAATACAGGGGTATTCTAATTTTGTCCACATTACAGTACTACGTAACGGCACAAAATACTCGAGATAGATATAGAGTTCCATATATGTATGAAAGTTCTTATGTTGAAGAGAGGAGTTCATTAAGGCATGTCCGTCCGTCCGTCCGTGTACACGATAACTTGAGTAAAAATTTATATATTTGCATGGAATTTTGTATACAGGTCATGGGCGAAATCGGATGTTTCAAAAATCTCATAAATTTTCATATCTCGGTAGCTGAAATGTCTAAAATGATATAGTTTTATAGCTGAATCCCCCTGGTCATTATATTACGATTTTTGAAGTTAACTTCTTAGGCGGCGATATGAGAGTAAAATTTGAGAAAATGGCTGATGATGCAACGGAAATAGAAATTGTAGCCGACTTTCAGGCGTAGGCTAATTTCACTACGATGTTTTAGCTGTGCAAATCAAATAGGAGGTGAAATTCGAGGATCTAGTTAACATTGCACTAATTGTAATAGTTAGGCTGAGCATAATTCTTGGGTGTTGCCACATATGCCGATTTACAGGGTTGCCACCTATCCCAATTTTGGTTAAATATAGAGCTAGATATGTCAATATTGGTATCAAATGAAAGGTGTTTTCGACCGTATTCCAAATAAGATAATTTCAAGCAGGGTTGCCACTAAGGGAACTGCTTGACCGATTTCGATAAAATATGGCATATAGACAACTAGATTAATTCTAAGTTTATATACATGGATGTCGCCACTCAGGGCGGTTTACAGGGCTGCAACCTATCCCAATTTTTTTTTTTAATATAGATCTAGATATGCCAATATCGGTATCAACTGAAAGGTATTTTCGACCTTATTCCAAATATAACAATTTCAAGCAGGGTTGCCATTTAGAGTTGCCCCCTAACCGCAATTTTTTTTTTCGTATATCTCGGGGACTGCTTGACCGATTTGGATAAAATTTTGCATATAGACAATTTGATTCATTTTAACATTATATACATACATACATGTGTCTAAGCTGGAGTTAAATGGTGGGCGGCGAGCAGTTTATTATTATAGTTGTTGTTATATTATGTGGTTGAGGGAGTTGGCCGGGGTTGCCGTTTCGAATTACCTCTCAACCAAAAACTTTTTAATTTAATTTATTTTATTATTTTAATTTTCTATTTAGTTTAGTGGACTGTAAAATCCTTTTATTAAACTTTATTGTTGTTATTTAATGAGGGCGAGCGCTAGGCCTAACGAGACAGTTAGCAGCAAAAGCTGAATGCTCTGAGGCAGTTAGCAGCTTTAGATGATTCACACTCACTTTACCCACATTTCCTATTATTTTACACTTAGTATTTATTTAGGGACGGAGATCCCTTCCAAATATTATTTATATGTATCGTTGTCATTAGGGGCGTAGATCCCCTTCTAATCGTATGCATAGGAGGCTGGCGCAGTGCTAAAACCACCTGTGTTTTGTTGCACCTTATATTTATTTTTTGGTGGTGAGCACTTGGGCTCTGACGCATTGGCGGCTATTGGCCTACCGCATTTTGCTTGTGAAACACCACGATTTGTTGAAACGGCTATAAGCTATGTATTTAGAAAATTCTATAAACTATCTGCTAATTACATTGGTATGTAATGCAGAAGATTTGAAATGAACGAAATAATCATAGCTTATGCCGCGTATACAATATGGTTTACAGGGTTGCCTCCTATCCCGATTATTTTTTTAATATTGAGCAAAATATGCAAATATGGGTATCAAATGAAAGGTATTCGTATCGGCCTCTGTTAATTTAGGCATAATTCTACCCACCTACCGAATTTGAAGGAAAACGCACAATGTATAAGATATTTTCGAATTGATCGGTTCCCTGGTCCACTTCCCGGAAGTAAGAAGTTGTGAATCTAAACCATTCTCGAGGTGTATTATTCATATTTCGTAATTTCTGAGTTTAAGAAGTCAACTTCTTTCACGGCATTTTTGAAAATTTCACTGGTCCGGACTTTTAAACTGATTACGGTAGAACGATGAAGTTTGGCACAAAACATACTACTATCGTTGGGAGCATACCTGATGAAATTGGATAAAAACGCCCTCCATTTTCGGCCACTTTCGATATCGAAATTTTCGAAAATCACATAAATTGGGATAACGGAAATGGCCAAAATTATATAATTTGGTAGGATGAACCCCCTAGTCATTCTATTAAGATTTTTTGATAAACTGATGAAACTACTTTAAAAAATCAACAACAAGCATTTTCAAGAGTTCCTAGAATACCAAAGATCTCGAATACCAAGGAGTTCATGCATACGGGTGAATTGGCAGGTTTTCGAGATATCGGTAATTTTGTGTTTTTTGGGTATCACTTTATTCAGTTCGGAAAGAAAGGCAATTAAAATACACTTCTAACGACGTATAATATGTAGGGGTGGACCAAACCATCGCTGAGCTATAGCTGGCCAAAGTCGAAATTTTGTGGAATTTTTTTCACGTCTATAAAGGTCTATAACTTTCATAGTAATTTTTATTCCCTGGAAATTTTATTATTTGGCCCAGTCTACTGAACATCTATGATGCTCGCTGTGAAGATTTAATTTAAGATGAATTTTTAAAAAACCCAGGAAAAATTATAGCTATTTAGCAAATATATAATTGGGGGCCATTTTAGTGAAGAGCAGCGTACGCCCTTGGTATACCTGATGAAATTGGACGAAATCCTCATCATTTTCATCCCGTTCAGAAAACTACCGATGGGTATTTAATGTTCGGTTCATCCGATCTTAGACTTCCTTACTTGTTGTTTATTAATTGAATATTTTGTATGACAGTCACACTTTGACGACTTGCGGGAAATGGGTTTTAGTGGTTTTATTGAATATCTGACTCAAAAGGGAATTTATCATTTTATTTGTAGGCTGCAAGAACCCTTTACATATTACATTTGTGGCTATGACCAATACCCAGCGAACATTTTGCAGAATATTTATGTCCACTATGAAAAGGCTTCTCCTGAGTGGAAGATCACCCATTTCAGCACATGTTTGAAGAGCCCTATATCTAAAAATTTGTTTAAGAAACCCTAGATTTTTTTTAGTAAAATCTATATAGGTATGCTGATAGGGCATTCTTCAAGCAAGTTTTGAGCAGTGCTGCCAACTATCACCAAGTAAAAAACGCTAAATTTTTACAAAATACCGCTAGAAATCCGCTAAAATCGGCTTAACAAATCTGAAAAATAAATGAATGGGGGCATAATCATAGTCAAATCTAAATAGGTATATACATAAAGCTATCGGCAACTTTTTTGACAGATAAGCTTTTGGAAATTCTGACAAAAATCTGGCTTTAACTTCAGTGCCTACTTTAACTAAGAATATGAAGTATTTGGATTTCTTATAGAAATTAATTTTTCTCGAAATCACGAAACTTATCGAAAGTGAGATTGAGTGTGTTACTGAATAAATATCTACTTCTACATATCCTCTCGAAAAAAAAAACAATTTTTACCGTAGTAGTAGCAAGTAAAAAACTTGCCAGATTAAATTATTAGGAATGTTTATGAAAATTTAAATTTAAATATTCAAAGTTGTGTGCGAGGAAAACCGCCAGAAAACCGTTTACATTTTTTTAAAAACGCTAGTTTTCCCGCTTACCGGAATTTGGAAATTCCTTCCGCTAAATGAATTTCAAAAACGCCAGATCTGGCGGTAAAACAGCTAAGATGGCAGCACTTATTTTGAGATAGGCAGTATGTAAAAAAAAATCTGGAATAGGACAAGAAATTCAAAAAAATCCATCATCATATCAACCAAAATATGGGTTGATTCAAGCAAAATCACGGCGAATTCCTGTCCATTATTCAATTCTGACGATTCATCGGCATTGAAACTGATAACCTTAACTTAACTGTTGTTTTAACAGAAAATTTTGTTGTTGCTCTATATATTAACTAAAATAAGTGTTATTTAACACCAAAAGGAGTGAAACTAAAAAAAAGTATTTTTCAGAGTTCTTATATTGACTTCACCGATAAACTAACTCAGGTGTCTACCATGATGCCATCGTATATTTATGATTGCCTGCGTCTCTTCCAGCTTTGTTCTAAATGACGGCCGCCGTGGTGCAGCGGTTAAACGCTCGGCCTACTTCACCAAGTCGTGTCATATCAACGCCCGGCAAAACCAACATCGTCTCTCGGCAGTAGTTTGGGTGTATTTCTGCCATGAGAAGTTTCTCAGCAAAAACTCATTTGCTTTGCAAGTGGTGTTCGATGTCGGCAAAAAACTGTAGGTCACGCCAACTTTTAGAAAAAAAAAATCAAAGCAGCAGACTACAAGTTGGAAGAGAAGCTCGGCAAAAATCTCGTTTGAGGTGATGATAACCTCGACCCCTTTTTGCGTTTTTATCGTAACGACCCTTTTTTTTTCGAAATTTACTTTTTGATGCAAATTTGTTCATCATACCTCAGCGCATCATCTGGTAAAATATTATAGCTGAAATCCTTACAGTGGCCCTCTTTTCCCAATTCATATATTTTTCATGAGCGGAAATTATCGTATCTCCCACATAAAAATATTTGGAATATGGCTATCAAGTAATTTGATGAACTATTTCTTTCTCAACTAAAATGTGAATGTAAAATGTGAAGGGGATTGCCAGCTTCATACAGACCATGACCACGGTTATATTTGCACTATCTTAAAGCTTGGAACGAGCTTTATATATAGAAATCTTTCCGAATTTTCGGACCAATCTCCTCCTAAACGCCTGCGCTAATATAGCAAATGGGTAAGAAGTCAGCTGTTGATTCGATATGGCTTCAAATGCTAACTGGGTAGGTACTTATTTACATGAGGTACATACCTATGTATGCATTTTAAAAACTTAGAGGAAGTACGCACCTTTTGAATTGCAGTTATAATAAAAAAGATACAATCTAAAAAAAAGTTAAATCGAACGATAAATATTCATAGTAAATATATCGTTATGGAAATGTTAATCCTTTGTTGGCAATGAGACCGCTATGCATGCCTGAAAAGGTAACAAGACTTTCTTGACTATGGCGCATATTCATAGTCGAAATAAAGTAGGCACTAAAGATAGCGTCCGCATTTTAACAGATATGCCATTAGAAATGGTGCCAAAAAGCTGACGCTAACTTTAGTGCCTACTTTATTTCGACTGTGAATATGCGCCATTGTCTTTTTTTGAGAAATAAATGGAAATGGTTTTAAGCAAAAGTGTTTAAATCGACTTTATTTAAACTTGATATTTTGGGAAAACAGATTCAGTACCTTTTCGAAATGGAGAGAGGAGAGGAAAAGGTAAAGGACAAAACGTATTGCAAGCACAATACATCATTAAAATTCTGATATGAACGAAAAAGTGTATGCAAACAAAATTCCTTGAGCTGCTACTCATAACACTTTGGTGTTCACTAAATAAATAATAAATAAATGAACGCTTAAATCCATCAGCAAAAGTCACAACCAAGAGTGGCAGCTTGTTTTTGCATATTTTGCATATAAATTGTGTGGCATTGTTGTAATTGTGCATGCAACAAAAGGTAATTGTTGTAGTAATGTGCTGCCACAGAGTGAGTGAGAATTAAGGGGTGGCATTTTTTAATTTTCGGGATATGATTTTACAATCCTGGGATCTCGGGATTATTACAGTCAAGCAAATAAAAGAATATATCAATAAAAAGAAAAGGAAATGAAAAAAAAAAAATGAAAAATAAAATAAAAAAATTAAATAATAAAATAAAATTAAATAAAAAAATATATATAATGAAGTAAAATAAGATAACATAAAAAAAGAAAAAAGTTATCTAAAAAAAAATTACAATAAAAAAGTGAAATAATATAAAAAAATAAAATAATATAAAGTAAAACAAAGTAAGATAACATAAAAACAAATAAAATTAAAAAAATTATCTACAAATAAAAGAAAAAAATATGAAAAATAAGTAAAGTAAAATAAAAAAGTAAAATTAATTTATAAAAAAATAAAAAATCAGCAGAAAAAATGCAAATAAGGTAAAATAACATAGAATAAAATAAAAATAAAATTAAATAAAATAATATAAAGTGAAATAAAATAAGATAAAATAGAAAAAAAGATCTAAAACATAAATAAAATGAAACAAAAAAATAAAACAATGTATTAATATAAAATAAAATCAAATCATATAAATCAAAAAAAAAAAAAAATAAAACAAAAAAAAAATAAAAAAACATAAAACTATATAAAAAAATAGAAAAAAAATATTAAAAATAAAAAAATTAATTATATAAAATAAAATATAATGATGACCAGAAAAAGGTGATGATACGTTTCTAAGCAACAATACAACGCGGTTTGACAAGATCCTTCAACAAGATCGAAATTGCAATCATCGTAGTTGGTTTTTTTGTAGCATTTTTCAACTTGTTTTCGTCAAAAACTCACAAGAATAATTAAAAAAAAAAAAAATCATTCGACTGGTCAAAAGTCCACAAAATTTTCTAAGTTCATAAAATAAAAAAAAAAAATAAAATAGTATAAAATTCAATACAACAAAAAAGAAAGTAAAATAAAAACAAATAAAAAGAAAAATAAATAAAATAATATAAAATAAAACGAAATAAAATTAATGAAATACAAATAAAATAAAATATCATCGTTTCCTCACTCAGAACGGGGTTTTTCAAGGCAGTCATATGATTTTGATACATAAATCACAATTATTATTCCAACACCGGAACTCACGGGATTTCTTCTCACAATCCCGACTTCCCTAGTGAGCATGAAAAGGCTTAAAAACATTGTTGATTTGATGCTGCTGAGTAAACGTAAACGCGCAAATTTGTTGAAAAATTGCTATGCAAATGGAGCTGCATACAACCATATATTTACCTACACATGCATATATGTACATATGTAAGTTTGTGTGTTTAACCCACCTGCTGAGTGTTGCATGAGTTCCGTAGTACAACATTTACATACATTGCAACTGAATTATTTGGTTCTCTTCCTCTTAATCCTTTGGCTATAAGGAAGGTATTCTATAGCCATTGTAGGTATTTCTTTCGTTTTGGGTTTGTATTGCCGTCAAAGTTTTTGGCAAAATATGTTGTTTGTCTCCGGTCTTCCGGTCATGAAGTACTTTAAATTAAATTTTCTGCAAAGCATTGCCAGTTTCTAAAGCATGCAATTTTCTTTGTATGTATGTAAGCTTTTTGTTTGTGCTTTCAAAAGCAGATGAAAATTGCTCGCTTATGTGCGAGTATGTATGTATGCAAGCAGTGATGTCAGCTCCTACGACATAATCATATTATCGCATGCGGTCATTGTTTGCCGCACTGCACTTCCATGTTTGAATTTTTCATTTATGCGCCTTGGCGCGTTTGTGTAGGTGTGTATGTGTGCGGTTCTAGAGGATCCTTTAACGAGCTCTGTTGCTTGGCTTGCAGAAAATCAAATTTGAAATTATTGTTTTAGTGTTTTTTTGTTTGTAAATTGGCACTGCAGGTGTTTGGCCCAGTTGTGGCGCACTTCTGTCTTTATTTCGCACAATGACTTTAAGGGAAATAATTAAATTGAACATGATGACCATGAATTTGATGCACAGCAGGCCGTGTCAATAGTTTGATTGTTGCGTGAGGACACGTGGCAAAGTGACAGCAACTAAATGCCCGCAAAACTTCGCTACATACTATTTTTATCAACGCTTTTGAGTTTTGACCTACAAGTGAAGTTCTTCATTTTTGAGTCAGATGTATAAGTTTTTTTTAATATTGAAATAAAAGGATAAATTAAATTAAATATAACAAAATAAAATAAAATTAAATTAAACAAAATAAAACAGAATAAGATTAAAATAAAACAAAATAAAAAAAAATAAAATCAAATCAAATAAAAAAAATTAAAACAAGTAAGGAAAGGGCTGTCTTCGGCTGTGCCGAAGGCTTGATACCTTTCATGAATATAAGTCACGTTATTTAAAACATCTACAACTAAAAAAGTGACGTTCTTACGCAGATAAAAAAGATATATAGTCCAAAGCCTATTTATCGAAACAATCGATCGCATGAGTTGTAGCCCTCGATTTTGTGGAGCTATGTGAAAAATTAGTTCACGCAGGTACATAAGGTGTAATAGTTACAAAATTTCACGTTCCTACCCTTTTATTTACATCAGTTATAATCCAAAATGCGTTAATCGGAACAATCGATTGTATGGGGGCTATGAGATAAATTAATCGCATCTTAGTGGTTTTCAACATCGGTAACGATAGCTACCAAATTTTACCTTCCTACCTGTTTTATTACGGGAGTTATCACCCAAAATCCGTTAATCGAAACAATCGATTGTATGGGAGCTATATGTAATATCGGTCCGATTTTGCTGGTTCCGACAAATGAGTATTTTAGAGAATAAAATTTCACGTATGCTGTTTTTTTTTGTGTGCAAAATGATTAATTGCCTCACTTTTTTTTGCACGGTTTTTGCAAAAATACCAAAAATGTATACTTTAAAAACTAAACTTTTTAAAAATAAAAAAGACGAATAAACTGGTTTTTGAATTATCAAGATCGGTTCAGTATATCGCGAGTTATTCAACTTTGAAAAAACTAGGACACAAATTTTCAATTGCCCGCAAAACAGGATACACATTTAAAAAAAAGTAAGGTTAGGCATTTGTTGGTACTGTCAGTAGCTACTCAATAATATTACTATTGATCAAAAATAAATTTTTACAATTTTAAGTGATCCGTTTCAGAAATTCTGACCTTATAACAAAATAAAATAAATAAAATTAAAAAAATCAAAAAAAAAAAAGAACAAAAAAATTGAACTAAAAGAATTAAATAAAATGGAATGAAGTGAAAACTAAAAATAATAAAAAGTAATAATAATATTTTTAATATTTAGTATTTTTTAATATTTTTGGTATGGTGAATTTCTTTTAATAAAAATAAATTTTTCCTTAAATTTCTTACTATCGAAATTTACAAATCACTCCACAACGATTTGACCCAAGATTAAAAATGTAATCTTTCATGAATTTGAAAATAAGGAAAAACTGTTGTAGAAAATTTAACAGCCCAGGCTTTCGGCTAGCTGGCATACACAGTACGTATCAATCAAAAATTTCTTATAAATTACAAAAAAAGCCAACTTCATGCTCGATGACATGCTGTCAAAAATCTAGTGCAATCTTCACAAATTTACAAACTTAATGACAGACAGATTTACATGTAATTGACACTTTCTAATTTTCAGACTGAATTTCCTATCAATATTTTGCCTTGAAATCTGACTTAAATGAAATCGGTTTTATGCAAAATGTATTCAACATAGTGTGATTGAATTTGACGTTGATCTCAATCGGAACCAGAGTAAAATGTCAAACAGAACAAGTAAGGAAGTCTAAGTTCGGGTGAAACCGAACATTACATACCCAGCTGTGCACATAAAGTGGGCGTGATCGTTCACCGATTTTTCTTATTTTCTGTGGTAGTACTCTACATAAACATAACATGCCTGGTACCTAGTTTCGTAAATCTATCTCACACCGTTCTGAAGTTGTTAGCAGTCGAATTTAAAAATTGCTTGACTCATAAGTGGGCGGTGCCACGCCCACTTTCCAAAATTTTGAAAAAATTATGTAAAGAATATGAAAGTTGATGTATGTACCAAATTATATTATTATAGCGAAATCAGTTAATTAGATATGGACTTTTCAATATTTCCACCTCCTTTCAATATAACTTTTATGAAAAAGTAGGCGTGGTCGCGAAGCGATTTCGTTTATTTTCTATAGCTGAATTTACCACAACAATAGTATGTCCTCTACGAAATTTCGTTATACTAGCATAAACTGTTCTGAAGTTATTAAGAGTCAAAATTTTAAAATTTCTTCAAAGATACGTGGGCGGTACCACGCCCCCTTTTCAAATTTTTTTATAAAATCGGCCTTAGAACATCTAAATCAATACATATTGCAAATTTTATCATTGTAGCTGCTTCTAATATTGAATTAACCCATTTTATACGTTTTTCGAAATTTTCGATATCGAAAAAGGGGCGTGGTTATGGTCCGATTTTACCCATTTTCAATAGCAATCTATTCTGAACCCAAATAAGTACGCATGCCAAATTTGGTGAAGATATCTCATTATTTGCTCAAGTTATCGTGTTAACGGACAGACGGACGGACGGACGGACGGACGGACGGACAGACGGACGGACATGGCTCAATCAAATTTTTTTTCGATCCTGATCATATTGATATATGGAAGTCTATATCTATCTCGATTCCTTTATACCTGTACAACCAACCGTTATCCTAACAAAGTTATAATACCCTGTGTACAAGTACAGCTGGGTATAAAAATATTTTAGCCCGCTTGAAACAATTTTTTCAGTTTATAAACTTAACAAGTTAAACTTAAATTAACTTGTGTTTTAAATTATCAGTGTTTATATTTCACCTTTAATTGAAATTAGCAATACGAAAGGATATTCTGTAGCAAATTTTGAAGTATTTTTTTTGATAGTAATAGTGAAGAACGGCTTGAACTCAACTGGTTTGTAGGCTAAGGTAAGAAAACTGTATCCAAACATTTTTCACAAAAATCGCGATGTTATAAGAGTGAATTATTGCTAATATTAAAGCAGAGAAATGATACCCAATTTACATGTGGTTACGAGTTTATTGAAAACTGTGCCTTTTGCACAATTTTTTTGTCCACATTTGGCAGGACACAAAAAAGCTGTCACTTGTTCGAACAGCTGACGTGCTGAGTATGCAAATCTAAGGCCGGTCAATATGTAGTTCCGAGGACAAAGGTTTATTTTTCCAAAATAAAAAATGAAGCAAAATAGAATGTTTGAGATGTAAAAAAATAACTGTATCATGTATGCCACGCGTAAAAGCCCATTGAATTGTGTGTAAAATGTCATTAGTTGTGATTTTACCACCAATTGTGTAATCGTTAATCATTTTAACCATAAAGGTTACACATGTTACTCGTAGCATACTGCCGTCCATAGCAAGAAGGCAGTAAACTCAATTGCCATCAACAGCAAGAAGGGAGTAAAATCACTAGGCAGTAGAATGATTTTACTGCCTTCTTGCTGATGACAGCAATTGAGTTTACTGCATATGTAGGTACTGTTACACGCGGGTTTTCGTTGTGGCTAGAAAGAAATTGCACATTTTAAATTATTATTATTTTTTTAAACAAACATGCTGATGTTGGAATAGTTGGAATGCATTCATATGTAAAAGCAATATTTTTTTTTATAATTTTTTATTTCTGCCTGCGACATCTACATCTGCTATTTTTTGCTGTTCGCGTGTTTTTCACTCCCTCCATTCCAGACGTCCTTTAATAATTCTGCTGTTGAGCCATTTTTTTGGGGGCTTCTGCAAAGGCTGCAGGGATTGGTTCGTATGAAAAATGGTAAAAATATTAAAGGCTTAACTACATTAAATGATACATACGTACAAATTACTACACTTGACTGGTGTTGCTGCTGAGCTGTCAAAAAATGAAAACCTACTCTCATTGCTTGTTCATGGGGTAATGCAGGTTTTAAATATTTATTTAATTTGGGTTAACTGTAGTATGTTTTAATTATGTAAAAATAATGTTACTGCTGGTGGGTTTTGTGTGTGTGTGGTGGGTTGGTGCAGCTTTAAATATTTAGCCAAAGAGGCCTTGCAGCTGATTTAAATTAGAAGAAAATCTCGATGTTGTAGTCGACTTCTAGGCGCACTTAAAATGTGTTTCAAAGCTTTGGTACTAATGATAGCTTCGTTCGACGACTGCTAATTATGAATAATTATTTCTGAAAAGCCTTTAAAAAAAAAAAATAGCAGCGAATTCAGCAGCTTTTTGACATTTAATTGAGAGAGAGCGCCATTCGCTGCAAGTTATTGCTGCGGATATTTCATCCAGTGGAAACCAGCAAGCATGAACATCTGATCGTGACATAGCAACCCTACCGGAAATTTCTTATACACACTACTACACAAACAATCTGTTTGGTCAGTGACAACTCATTAACTGGTCTGGTCTGAGCTAAACGCTCACACATTGGAATGCAACCCTACATCGTTTGCATAAAATTCTACAACATCGCCTTCGAAATCGTATCACAATTCTGATGCTTCATAACCTCAGACCGGAGTATCAAGAGTGATCACTGACCAAACAGCTGTCCGGTATGGAAAACAACAACAAAAAAATGCAAATTCAAATTATTAGCCAATCAGAAACGTAACAGCTGTTTTGTCTCTTGTTCCTATTCGGCGGAAAATTAGCAGATTTGAGATTTTGAGAGATTTTTATAGAACTTTCTTTTGCTGACAGTTCTTTGCTGGGTTTTCATCGAACACTCCTGATATTTTGTATTGAATAAATTAAACACATTCTTGTATATGAGAGTGCTACACTAGAAAAATTGCGGCTTGAAATTTAATGAGCATTGCCTACAGAAGTTCAGGACATAAAATTAAAATAAAAAAATAATATACTTAGAATAACTACCCTGCAGCGAAACGACAAGCTAGTCAGAAAAATACTAGTATGCAACTATAGTTTTCTGGCAGAACTCATACTAGTCAGAAAATATCCATTCCATACTAGTATACAACTAGAATTTTTTGGCTGAACTCATTCGTTTCGCTTTCATCTTTTTTCTCTTATAATTCACAGGTAGTTTTTACTGTTTGAGTAAATACAAATAGTCGCTGCTTTCTTAAGAATAGATACGGTAATCATTAGTTAAATAATAAAAATCGTAATTTAATCATCATTTTTCAATTTAAAATAATAATTAACCTTGATCAATAAAATATCAAGGTTAATTGTTATTTTTTGAGCACAACCAGCCACCAACCTTGAGTTTTACAAATTTTCCTCAACCATAACTATTTTTTTCGATTTTTTAATTTTTCATCATGCGTAATCATTTTCTTATGATTTCTTCAGTCACACAATACGCTAGAAAGAACCTTATATGCGATAATAAGAAGATTGATTTCGTGGTAGTTGGTGCGGCTAGCGGGATCTTTTCATAGAATTTTCGGGCATCATTCCTGTCAGCCAGCATCTCAAGTTTCTGCTACTCACGCCTTTCGGCCTCAAGTTTCTTTTTTCTGAATAGGCGTCTCTCTTCCTTCTTTGCCTCACGATAGCGTTGCCATACACTGCGGGTTGCACCCGTTCGCAACGTCTCCCAGTATGCAGCGTCCGTTTTTTTCGAGGCAGTGCTAAATTCCTCATCGTACCAGTTATCAGCTGTATGTCCAGAGCGGTGGAGCTGTGTCTGCCGTTGGGGGCAGCGATCATAGGTATTTCAATTCCTGCAGGGCGGTGATGTCAGCCTTTGCGTTAACGAGGACATCAACCAGTCGGGCAGCGGTACCTTCCCTGGAAAGGATCCGGACGTTCCAGGTACATGCCCTAATATCCGCCTTATTGTCCTGATATTTTTTCTTTTCATTGGAATTGGTTTTTACACACATTTATATAGCGAGCCGCTTGCTCCAAGACAGACGCCCGCTCACAGCCGCACCTCATGGTGTACACTGTACAATATCAATTTACGTTTCTCATTATCAACATTTGTTTTCTCAATATAAACTTACATTTTCTCATTATAAACTTGAAAAGGTGTAGTATAATTCTAGTATATCATGACTAGAAGATGACTGTTCTGGCCGAAATCTGACAATTGACATTTCGTAGGACATCAACACGTAAAAATACAAATTGAAATAAAAAATACATAAAATAAATCAAAATAAAATAAAATAAAATAAATATTTGTTGACAACAATGGATTTGTTGTTTTACGGTCTTTGTATTTAAACGACATTGTAATTGTGAGCTTGAGGCCATGAAATAATGAATTTTGTTTTCCTTCAAATTTCATTGTTGCTGTTGGTTTTTTAGTTTTTAATAATTTATATTAATTAGAATATGAAAAGAAATCAATTCCCGAAATTGATCTTGGAAGCTATGGTGTGTGACCCAAAGGCTTTTTTTTCTATTCCTAACAAAAATCTTAATTATTAACATAAATTATTAAAAATTAGAAAACGAACAGCAATAATGAAATTTGAAGAAAGCAAAATTCATTGTTTATTGACCTCAAGATCACAATTACAATGTCGTTAAAATAAAATAAGATAAAATAAAAATCCATCTGAAGAGAAGCCTGGAAATTTCGAAACATGGTATCCATCGCTGTGTTAATCTTTGTCATTTTTCTCTAAGTATCCAAAATCACAAAATAAAAAGAAATAAAATAAAATAAAGTAACTAAAAAAAAAAGAATAAAATAAAAAAATAAAATAAACTAAAATAAAATAAAATGAAATAAAAAGATAAAATAAAATGAAATAAAAAAAAATAAAATTAAAAAAAGAACAGAACAAAAAAAAAAAATAAAGTGAAACAAAATAAAATAAAGTAAAGTTAAAAAAAAAAAAAATAAATAAAAAAAAATTACAAAATATTTTTTTCATTTCCTTGATGGATCTTTCTTTTGAGTAGCACCCACTTAATATACCATCATCACTTAATATACGTGAATGCCTTTAAATCAGGGCTGAAAATTAACGTTAAATTTATTAATAAACGAAAAAAACTTTTGATTTCGTTTTGTTTGTAAATAATATTAACGTTAAAAGCTCAACAAAAAAATATATCGTTGCGTTGAAAATCAAAAAGAATTATCAAAATAAATTTCGTTTCGGTTTTTATCAAAACAATTAACGGAAAATATTTGAACTTTTTGAAAATAATATCGGTTATTATGGGTCGTAAAAGAGAGGGCGAATCAGTGCGGTCGTGTTTTGTAGATAATAAGTGTATATTTTGTAATTTTTTATTTGCAAAAGACCACTTGGGCAATAAAAAGAGCCATTTGTTGCGAAAGCACAAAAGCCAATTTCTTTCGCTATCAGAAAATCAGAATCCACCAGAAGCCGGAGAGGTGGTGGAAAAAAGAGTTAAAGTGTGTCTAGATATGAGCAAAGGTGACGTTGCCAATGTTTGTACCGGTTTCGTGACTGAATGTGGTGTACCACTAAAATTTTTTAATTCTAAAAGTTTCCAAACGGTATTTGGACCGATTTGTGCACAGGTGGAAATGAATAAAATCCACCGTAATAACATTGGTGAACTAATTGCAAAACAATTTAATAGTGAGGTGAATAATTTGAAAACAGTCTTAAAAAACAGATTTATATCTATAAAAATAGACAGTGCTCGTCGGCTTTTCCGAAACGTCGTATGTTTAAACGCACAGTATTTATTAGATGGTGAAATTATTGTAAAAACTTTAGCTGTAAAAAATATGCAAGAGAAACATAGTGCGGAAAATTTAAAGACCCTTATTTTGGACACCCTGCACAGGTGAGAACAAAAACTGTCAAGTTTTATTTTCAAAAGTTTTCCCTTTTCAACTTCTCTCTTTATGTCCACTATTTAGACATCCGTATAATGAATAAAACTTGATCAAATGAAGCTATTTTAGATGGGTTTTGTTTTTGTTTGATCGATCCAAAAAATTATTATTATTATTATTATTTACTTAGGTAAAAGTTAATGTCAAAAATGAGTTCCTCGATCCAAAAAAAGCGAAATACAAAAAAACCCATCTAAAATTGCTTCATTTGATCAAGTTTTAATCAATTTTTCCCATGTACAGGGTTACCAACTTTAAATAAAAATAAAAAAGATTCCAGACCTATAGGCCAAAAACCCAGTATGAGGTTTTGATATGGGAGGGCTAAAGTTTCATTTCCAATTGGTTTCATCAATTACGGAGATATGACCCCTCATTTTGTGTCACAGTGTATCTATATTGAACCCAATTTTTTATTTATTCAAACACTAGGTATGACATAAATATCAACCAAATATATAGTATCACAAGCGATAACGGCAGCAATATGGTATGCTGTGGAACGCTTTTACAGCGCGAAGCTATGGAAGAAGTAGAGGATGAAGAATGCGAAGCTATTGAACAAATAAGTGCCAATGAAGATAACGATGATAACTTTTTTGAAAATTTTGAAACCATTTTCGACGACGAAGAGTTTAATATATGTATTTCGCAAAATTTTAGTAAGCTATCTCCCAGTTATGATAATATTCTTTAACAATAATAAACTCCTAATTTTAGGCTCTCTGACATGTTTAAGGTGCGCGGCGCACACCGTTCAGTTGAGTGTTAGTGATGTTTTAAAGAATGTGGAAATTAAACAACGTTTTGAAGAATGCCGCAGCGTTATGAAAAAGCTTCGCACACCTGCTATGTATAGACTGTTATCTTCTCAAAATTTAATGCCACCCCTAGTTGATTGTACGACTCGTTGGTCGTATTCCTACGAGCTGCTAAAAAGATTACGAAACCTGGAGATATTTATTTTAGAAAATATAAAAGAGTCAAAAATCGACTGGACTTTTGTAGATAGTTTTTTAAGTACCTTCAGCTGCGTTAAAAAACTTACGGAGCAACTCCAAAATAAAAATTTGCTGTTTGGAGATTTCATCAAATATTATTTAGAAATGTACCTGCATGTCAAAAGAGACTCAGAAACGTCACACATTTCCAAACTTTTATTGCAGTCCCTCAACCAAAGGAAACATAACTTGCTGCAAAACCAAACTGTAGCTGCAGCAATGTACCTCGATCCTCGTTTGAGGCGATTGCTTCAGCTTCCGGAGTTTGCAAACTTAAAGCCAGTAGCTGTTGCTCATTTAAAAGCGTTGTACTCGAGGATGCATGGCACTGGGAATAGTGTATGTTTTTTTATATCTTTTTGTCACTAAATTTACCAATTGTCTTTGTTTTCAGACACCTGAGTCTTTTACTACCAATTCCGTAGAATCATCCGAAGATGGTGACAATTTACTGAATACTTTAATGAGCCAAATAGGACATTCTGAAACGGACGTCCCAAGCAGAAATGAAGCATTTTCTATAATTGAAAACTTCAATGAATCATCTAATTTGAACACGAATCTGCAGGACTTTTGGGAACCAAAACGATTTAGTCATAGTACTCTATACCAGTTGTATCAAATAATCCACGCAACTCCCGCTACCCAAGTCAGCGTGGAGCGCGCGTTTTCTACTTTAAAATATATTATTAATGATTTCAGGGCAGCTCTAAGTGACGATCTCACGGAAGCTATTTTAATATTGCGTCTTAACTAGTTTTGGGTCTATTTAGTACGTTTTAACTAAGTTGTTAACGTTAATTAATTAATTTTTATTTTTACCAAATTAAATTAAAAACATGAATTTTCGAATGGAGCCCAATATACATGCGTCCATTTAGTACTTAGTAACTATGTTTTTTTGTTGTGTTCCTTGACTTATTAATTAATTTTTGTACTTGACAAATAAATACAAATATCGTGGATTTCCGACCTAGCCTAATTTGCAAAATGAATAAACGTTAACGAAAAAATTTTTTTTGTTATTTTTTGAGTTGATACGCAACGAAAAAAAATGTTTTTGTTATTTTTTGATTTGATCCGCAACGAAAAATTTTTTTTTTTTGATAATTATCAAAACGAAATATCTTTTTGATAATTTTTTTTTGATAATTAACAAAACGAAATTTTTTCGTTTATATCGTTGTGCAGCCCTGCTTTAAATGCATAGCTATATGTGATTACTACAAACATATATACCTAAGGGTGGTTCAGGCACGTATGGCATTAAATATGTGAGATTTTACAATTATTTTACATTTCAGTAATCTGAATATGCTTAACATGTTTATTATCGAATGAATTGAAGAAAATACAATTTTTGAATTTAGAATCCTTAGAAAAAAAAAAAACAATTAAAAATTTCTAAAATTTACTCCTTCATATAAATTTAGGAGAACTAAAACTCGTTGAGTGCCGCCTTCCATATTTTCCACAGTGCTAAGATTTCGCAGATTATTTTTTATGCTAGATGTAAAAAATAGGATGGTCCCTAGCTCTCTAAGCAAAACTTTAGTTTTTTGAACCACCCTAATGCATATATCATGCATTCGTCATTCTTCGATACTCATAAACTTGCAAACTTTTTTTTTTTTAGTATTTTTTGTATTTGCAGAATTGTGGTCAAGTGCATAGCAATGGTAATATGCTTGTCTGTTGAATCGAACTCGTAGAAGCGTAGCTTGTTTGACGAGTGCAGCCAATCCGTAATAACAATTGAGGAATCATTCAAATTAAAATATAACACCAAAGTAATTTTTGGCGGTTGAGTGCTCATTGAACAGCTGATTTGTGCGCATTGCAGTAAATTAATACTGGTTATTATATTATTAAAGTATTAAAAAAAAAAAAAAAAACAATTGACAACAAGTACACGGTTTTGGAATAAAAAAAATTAAAAATGCACACTTAACTGATAGAAGTAAATTATTAAAAAGCGGAAAGAAATACCAAAAAAAGTTTGTGCAAAGTTGCTTGCGGTGAGGACTACAGCTGTATACCATTCATGATTTAATTGGTCACGCTAGCTTCTCGTTTTTTTTTTGTGATGATAAAGATCGTCCGATTACCTAGTTTTGAAACTTAGCTCTATAACCAACGAAGTATTTCAAAGCGTTTATGGATTCATATATAATTTTTACCTTATGCCAGAGGTTGACATACATATGTATATGATATATGAGGACATGCATGGATGAAGGGGGTATGTCGCTCAACTCAATTTCCGTTTTTGGCATTGGTGAATAGTGTTTATGCAGATCTATATTTCTGTCTTATCAGAATCTGCCTATCGTGAAAATTGTAGAAGATAATTCATGGATGAAGGGGGTATGTACACAACTTTTCAATATGAATTGTGGAAGAAGGGGGTATGTTCCGATTTTTTCATATAAAACACTAAATATAAACTTATGCTTTTTATTGCATATTATGCAACGTCTTTTATGGCTTGGCATAATTTTTTTGTCAGTTTTCCATAAAGACTCGAAAAAACCTCAAATGTTTAAGCAAAACTTTAAAGCCGATTTTCTCGTTTCACTCAAAATGCGACATACCCCCTTCATCCATGCATGTCTTCATATATCATCACACAATTGGAGCGTGGTCCTCTGATCAACACAGACATAGTTTAATTATTGATGATGCCTTCTTTCAGCCGAAAAACTTCTCCATGTTCATGAATGATATAAAAACAGAAAAAAGTTCACATAAAAAATACAAAATCGTTGATTAGCTTTACCAATTTGAAAATTCATGCAATTAACTACTGCTGCTCATAATAATCATCACGATGGTGTCAGTGTGTTGTCAGTCGGTGGCGACTTGTTTGTGATGTTTGTTGTTTTTAGTTTGAGATGAAGTCGAAAGCCGTTTTTGAAACTGAGTTGCTTCACTTTTGCATTTCACCGTCAGCGGTGCGCGTGTTTTTATCGATTTGGATCAGTTTTTGGCGGAAATAATTTTAAATTCATAATTATTGGTTTGAGAGTACTCTTACATATAATTTTAAATGAAACCGTAGAAAAAGTCCCCATGAAAATTTATTTAGAATTGGGTTTAATATGTAAGTGTAACAAGCATTTGGAAACGATAAATGAAAATCACGGAACAAAAATTACAACTTACCGGAAAATTGTGAGAAAAATTAAAAACAAAAAAAAAAAAAAATATTTTATTATTGAATGAAGTGAAATTATTTTATTTCCAGTTTTTCACCGAACATTATATACCCAGTTCTGCGCCTTGGTAACAGCTGAAAGTTTTTTCTGTGTCTGAAATATAACCAATTCTGCGTTATACTCAGTGTACACAAGCAGAAATCAATTCCACTTTTTGCCAGGATACGCAACTGGGTATACAATTTTAAATTTTACTCAAATTTTTATCTGCTTAATTATTTTTTATGTGTTCACTTGTGGTCCAAAACAACGCATAATAATAACAACAAATTCGCTATGTCAAACAAAAACAAATTTTTTCAACTATTTATGGTTTATTAAGTGATAAAAAGCTGTGAAAATAAATTGTGTAAATAATTTGATAAAGTTATTGGCTTGTTGTCATTGTAGTGAGCCATGTCAGACCCATTTTAAACATTTCAACTATCCAATTTTTCTCTGCACTTTAGCCCGTCGACGTAACAAGTTTTGGCAACATATGTATAAGTGATCACCAATCATAATTTGCATAAACATAACCCGTTTGGGTTAGATAACTATAAAAAAATATAATCTACATGCGAACATATCTAACAACACCTGGATAAATACCACACGATGCTTGAAAAAGCGTTGAACAAGTGTCGCGGCGCACTTAACAGGTAAAATAAATTTTCTTATTCTTTCAAAAGTTTTAATTTTTGCCTTCTTTATTAGTTCTCAATATAAATTTTATTGTACATTTGTTAACCGTTGATTTCGTAAAGCGCATTTTAATCAGAGTTGGACAACATTTTTTGAAGAAATAATTAATACCAAAATTTTTTTTTTTTGAATTTTTGTTAAGAGGAATAAAAAAAGACTGATCTGTAATGGCAATGGTATGGTTATTTTATTTATTTATTTTATGTATGTTTTATATATTATGTTTGGGCACTATTCTGTGATCATCTGTAAGTCATTTTTTGAAGATATGAATATAATTAGAAATAATTCATGAAATTTGTAATAACATTCGAAAGTTGCCCAACTCTGATTGTGATTTACACTTACAACTGTATTTAACTTAAACGCCTGTAGCCATTTATGGTAAGACATATACAAATTTTCTAGCACAATTTTCTACTGAAATAAAGTTTTAATTGGTCAATCACGTTAGAAATCCAATTAAAAAACATCACAACATAGCGCATTCGTAACACGGTTGCAATTACAAAATTCTTCAATGATAATTAAAATATTTATGAATCTACCGCAAAGAAAATTTTTCCGATTTTATCTTATATCAGAAATCATGTTTTTTTTTAAAGATAGGACACTCGGACTTTGTTGGTGTTTCTGTTCTTGTTTAGATTCTTTTCCAACCAAATAAAAGAAAAGACTATTTAAGGTGCTAATCGTAAGGCAATTGATAGCCATATGTTAATTAACAGTGTCTAGTCGCTAACAGCTCTATAAATAATAAAAATGCAGCAACTTTGTTTATGCTGTCAAGCACACGCCGTTCAACGGTTTATTTGTTGATAAACAAATCGAAGACATGACAGACGTACATACATACAAACTTAATCAATTAGTAATAAAAGGAATGAGAAAATAAAGATAACAGAATGCTAATGGCCTAAACAGAACTTTATATTATAACAGAATGTTGAAACAATGTGTCGTTAAAATCAGGATAAGCTTACATGGCTTCTTACATTTGCTTTAATTGATATTTAGGGCTAGTTTTATTCCCAATCATGTACGTATGTATTTATGAATACTTACTACTTGAGTATCAAAAATCCATGTTCATCATAAACAAACATGAATGTGTAAAGGGTCAGTTACATAAAGCTTTATTTTGACTTTACCTCAAACTTTGACTTTGACAGAAAAGTTCAGTATACGTATTTAAATGAAGCATGGCAAATTGGAGACCTCAAAGTTGAAGCAAGGTTAAAATTTGGCAAACTCTCAAATTTTGCTTGCTTTGCTTGCTTTGACAATCAGATGTTGATGACTTTGCTTTAATTAAAAAATAAAAAGTTGGAGGAAATAATAATTAATTCATTTTTTCTCTATTAAATTAATAAATTAACCAAAATACTCTGAATGCAAAGAAATAAATAACGAAAACAAATGTATAAAAGAGAAGCGTCAAGGCGTTCATTGTAGCATACCTCTGAAGTTGGACGCAAAGTTTTGAGGTAGCAAATGTCAGGCGAGGTTAACAAAGCTTTTTAAATGCGTTATAAGTCAGTTTTATTTTTTTATGAATGCGAGTTTTTTATTCAAGAAGAGAATTATACTTAGAAAGAAAAACTGTTTACAGTGTATACTTCGGCGTTTCTAAAGCTCAGCTGTTAAAATAACATACTGGCTGTCGTTGGTTTTTGTACACAAAAGCTCATTATTTGTGCTTGACGCCAGGTAAATACAAATAGCGCCGTTTGTTTATCAGCCGTTTAAAGCACAAGTGGCATAAGTCCAGTTTTCGTTTTTTTTAGTTAGGCATGACGTTATGTAAGGGAAAAGGTATTCTTTATAACACTCTAACGGGGTAACTCCTAGCTCCCATAGCAACCGAATAAATAGCAGAACTAACTTGTGAAATCAAGGGTATCTACCCTTATTTGTTGACAACATAAAATGAGAAAATGTGGACTTATGCCACTTGTGTTTTAAGGGGTTCATATTGAAGCAAATGGAGTGATCAGGTGAATTCAACAGTGGGCTAATTAGGGAAGAATTAAAAAAAAAAAAAGATTGTGCCATTGTTCGTTCGTGATCAGACACCTTTTAATATTTGGAGTGATCAGGTGAATTCAACAGTGGGCTAATTAGGGAAGAATTAAAAAAAAAAAAGATTGTGCCATTGTTCGTTCGTGATCAGACACCTTTTAATATTTCAATATTCGTTGTTAGTTGTTTTTTAAAGTAACATTAGCCTTTCTAGGAATAACCTGAAAATATAGGAACACCATACCCACTATCGCAGATTTTAGAATTATTTTCTGAATATTGGATTTTTCTGCTAAGACGGATTCGACTATTAACGAAGTTTCTGAATTTTCTTGTAAATTTAAATTCAAAGACTGATAAACACCGGGATGGTTAAAGTTCCAAAAATTGGCATCCCTAGTGGACACCTTCTGCTGAATTCGCCGTGCCCTTCCGTCCGCATTTCAAGATAAATAATTAGTTTTCTTTCGAGTTATTTACTTACTTACTTACTTAAAATAGCGCCGAGGCGATTTTAGCCTTTCAGCATGTTTCGCCAGTCGGTTCTTTGTTGAGCTCATCATTGTATCTTCTTCGGTACTCGCGTTCGGCAACTTTTACGGGTCCAAAAATCTTTCGAAGAATTTTTCTCTCGAATACTCCCAAAGCCGCCTCATCAGATGCTGCCAATGTCCATACTTCTGCACCATATAGCAGGACGGGTACGATAAGTGACTTATAGAGTGTTTTTTTTTTGTTCGTCGAGAGAGGACTTTAATTTTCAATTGCCTACTCAGCCTAAAGTAGCATTTGTTTGCAAGAGTTATCCTTCGATGGATTTTGCAGGCTTATATTGTTGTTGGAATTAATGCTGCTTCTGAGGTATACAAAGCCCTTTACTATCTCGAAATTATGGCTGCCAACAGTGGCGTGGTTGCCAAGATGCGAATGTGCTGACTCTTTGCTTGATGCCAGCAGGTACTTCGTTTTACCTTCGTTCACCACCAAACCCATTTTTCCGCTTCTTTTTCTAATTTGGAGTACGCAGAAGTTACGGCGCGGTTGTTGAGGCCAATGACGTCGATGTCGTCGGCATACGCCAACAGTTGTATGCTCTTGTAATATATTGTTCCAGCGCGATTAAGTTCTGCAGCTTGAATTATTTTCTACAACATCAAATTAAAGAAATCGCATGACAGGGGGTCGCCCTGTCTGAAACCTCGTTTGGGTTCGAACGGCTCGGAGAGGTCCTTCCCGATTCTCACCGAGCTGGTGGTGTTGCTCACCGTCGTTTTGCATAGCCGTATAAGTTTTGCGGGGAAATCAAAATCAGACATAGCGGCATATAGGCAACTCCTTTTCGTGCCGTCGAAGGCGGCTTTAAAATGTATGTCGATCCTTTTCTCACGGGTTTTTCCAAGATTTGGCGTATTGTAAAAATCTGGTCGATGGTAGACTTACCACGTCTGAAGCCACAATGATAAGGTCCAATCAGTCGGTTTACGTCAGGCTTCAGTCGTTGTTGTTGTTGGTGTTGTTGTAACGAGGTGTAGTCCTGCCCAACGCGTATTTTTCCTTAACCTAAATTGTCATCAATATCTTCTAACGGGAGTCCAATGAAACTAGCAGTTTCAATAGGGTTGGACCAAAGAGAGATGGGTGTTAGAAGAGTGGGCTCAAATGAGCAAAAAAATAAGTGATTGGTATTGTGGGGGGACGAGCCGCATGCCGGACATACATTCGGCACATCAGGGTTCAGTCTAGATATGTAGACGTTGTATGGATATGCCGTCGTTCGCACAATACGCTTGATAGCACCTTATAAGCGATACTTAAAAGGCTGATTCCACGATAGTTGGCGCAGTTTGCAGGTTCGCCCTTCTTGTGGATTGGGCAGAGAGTTACTTCGAGTTACTTTTTAATTTTTCTCCACAAATTTAAATTTTTCGGTGCTGCTATTTCGCCTTTTTTAATTTTTATTTCTCCTTTGGTCATTACTAAATTTTGGCTTATTACTCATACCACATGTATTACCAACATTTGGGAAAGATAAACATTGAGAAAAATATCTCATCTACAAGTGAACCACCCTATTATAGCTACCTATGTGAAGGTATGTACGCTAGCTAATTTGGTACAGAACTGATCAGTCAGCTTAGCGCTTTTTTATTGTGGGAAATGCTCATAGTAAATACAAACATTTACCGCTGCGTGATGCTGTGAAGTGAGTGGCTATACAAAACACTCAATGAATCTATTTACATCGGACGATCAATGGGAAGTATCTAAGCAAACAAACGACATTCCACTGACCAAGCTCAATGTGGCTGCTGTGGTTGATCGACAACGCAGATGATATTCAGAGAGATCGTGCTACGACAAATGCAAGTCAGTTATACGGATTGTGTTACTTTATAACTCGATATACACTGCTAGTAATTTGCCTACACACATCTAATCCTCTTATTTGAGGTAGATAAGAACGTTATCGTAAATATCAAAAAAAAAAAAAAAATGCCAAAAATGTTCGTTGATTAGATTGAAGATAACACGGCACAAGAAAAAAAGCGATACAAAAATCAAAGTGCACACAGCTCTCTTCTTCATACTCGCGTTGAAATTAATGCTGAATATAATTAAAATTAGAATATTTTTTGCTTTGCACCTAACAAAACGTGTGTTAAAGAAGTGCAGAAATTTGTTGCGACACCGGTTTTCGTTTGAGTAGCGCATCGACTGTAGAAAAGCGCGGACCTTCTACTCGATCGAGTCGAAAACTTATTTGAAATTTTAATTTCATTGTCAATTAGTGCAGTTAATGCAAAACACAAAGCGGCATTCACGTGCGTTATCGAGTGCGATTTTTGTGCTGCAGAAAGCGAAAGTAAATAAAGCACTAACACACCAGAGGAGTATTCAATTGGAGGAACGAATCGACGAATTTTTGTTCGAGAAATGTGAGTATAAAAGGAAGTATAAGGAAAAGTGATTTTTTTTCTGTTGTGAAGTTCAGGTTCTAAGAAAAAATTCTTGAATATGTACTTATGTATATGTAGATGTGCGGAAGGTTTAATTTTTTTTTAAAGTATTGCCGACTGTTGACAAAAAGTTTTTTCTAAACTGTTTCTCTGTTTTTCAACGTTGAAATCTCAAAAAAAAAATTTGTTTAGAAAAGCATTGTCACATGTTTAAAACTTATTTTTTTCCTATTAGGTAGTGTTTTTATTTTTATTTTTTTAATTTTAGGTGCCATATGAAGGGCACTGTACTGAAAAGGAGTAATTTATAATAACTTTCATAAAAGGGTTGCTACTTATTCAAAAAAATGTACGCAAAGAAAAATTCAAAGCATCGCCAATTATAGTAACCTAGGAGATACACTACCAACCTGGCTTTATTCATTTCGATTAAACTATAAAATAGCAGATGAATAACTTTCTTTATTTATTTAATGAATTTGAATTTTTTCACTCAGCTGATGTTCATTAAATGAAATTAAAATTAAATTTTAATTAAACACGAAAACAATGCAATAGACTTTGATCTCAGCGTAACAAATCTACAAAGCTGGTATAAGACTGTAGTTTTAAATTCGTTAACTAATGAAATGATTATTAATTAACAGTTTTAAAATATATAATGATTAGACATCTAATCCGTAATGTGAGTTTATTGTAAAACAAAAAAAAAAAAAAATTATAAAACTTGCAGCTAAAACCACGCTTCACTCAAATGCCATTTTAATATCAATGTTAGGTTGGAGATTTTTGTGTATACCGACTGAATAAGGAAGTTATTCGGAGTATAGGTAATGCTAGTTTTTCTTGTAAATAAATGATATAATTTTCGCGCTGTAATCACTTTTTCTCATTGTATTTTTAGAACAGCATTGAAAAATGGATAAGAATTGAATTGAATGATTTTGGTTGAATTGGCCAGCTCATTTTTCTCTGCGTACATTTTTGTGATGCATTTTCAGTGGGAAACAATTTGCGGTAGCAATTTAACATTCTACCGAAATTAAAAAACAAATTTAATTTGAAAAAAAAAAAAAAAAAATATTTTCCCCATACAAAAATCTGCTTGTTTCCTTGTTTTCGGAATAATGAACTCTGACAATGAGATTATAGTGGGAAAACTATAGCCTTTACCAAAAAGCCGTTATCTAAGACACTTCCCATGGATAATAACCCCCCGAACAAACTGTAGAAGAACATTTTTGGACTGAAATAAATAAAAACCAGTGGGAGAGTTAGAAATGCGAAAAAACCTATAGTCTGCGCCACTTCCGTGTTAAATCCTCATGGTCGGGACTATATAAATATACTGTACTCTCAGTGTTCGGACTTGAATATTTTATTTGGTAGTAGTATTTGCAAAAATTAGTAGTAGATTTAAGCAAAAAGCGGTAGATTTTCATTTAACTAAAATACTGCTACATATTTATTCAATAAAAATGCATTCACTTCAATTGCCTAAAGTCTGCACTTATTAAAAAAAGGGTACCATTTTTCAAGAGTGCCTGATAATTCTCATCAAAATTTGTTAAGTGTGGTGTCTAAAGACGCTACTAACCCCAGTATCAATAATCCGAAAATTGAAAATTTAATTTCTGTGAAGAGATATGAAAGGCTGGGAGTAAAAATTGCACGTATTTTTCATGCAAGTGGTCAAATTTTGAATAAAAAGGGGTATACAAAATTTTTCAATAAAAGGTAGACAAAGTTGTAATGGTGTTGTAATATCAGACAAAGATGAGGGATCCTTTATTAAAGCGCCGGTACTGGGGCCAAAATTCGTCTTTTGACAGCAATCTCGACAATCTTCCAAGAAAATGTGATATCTTGTAAAATGGTACAAAACAAAGTTCGTGAGAAAAGTATGTATGTATGTACGTACTACCAAAAACTTTTTTAAACAGTTTGACTCTTCTATGACTAATATGATGCTAGGGTACTAGGTGGTAGATTTTTAAGTATGCGTGGTAGTGGCTACCACACTCAAAAAAGTGGTAGATCTACCATTTAAGTGGTAGAAGTCCGAACACTGTGTACTCTGACTTTGAACCGTGTCAGAGAACCCTAATATATTCTAAAAACTACAAAAAAAAGCTAAGCAACTGTGACACTTATTACCTTACTTATATTCTGACAACCTACATTAACCATTTGACAGCCTATTTTTTAATCACATCGATTAAAATTTGATTGCAATCATAATGCTAGTTCAAAAATTTATGCCAGCGTCAGCTTTTGACTCTTATCGCTTCGCTTAAGTAGAAATACATATGTAAGGGATATGTGCATACATATGTATCTGATTGTACCACGTGTAGCTAGTAGGTACTAGTGTGACATGTGTCCACTTATTCAAAGCAGCAGTATCACTAAAAGAGAGAACAGAATAGTTTTAATGAAGTTGTTTTTTTTCTTATATTTACATCTCGCAAGTATGTCTCCTGCTATCACAAATGTATTGAGGTTGTTTTCGTATGCTGTTGTTGTTTGTATTGCCATTGTGTTCGATAAGAGGGCTTGAGTGCGCCGTGAGCAAAAATACAAAACAAAATACTACAAAAGCGGGCACACACACAACCAAACTCATGTTTTTTCCCCATTGAAATGCACTCTCTTTTGGTACACAAACGGGGGGCTGGTGAATATTTTTGTGTTGCTTCTGCTGATGTGTTTCAAATAGACGCACACACTTTTGACGCCACCGCATACGAGTAGTGGTTGCCGGTGGTACTTGTTTTTGGTTTTTCGTTGTTGTTTCATTTTTTTGCGCCTTTATTTTTTTAGAAAAAATGTTAATCAAATTTGTTTCTAAATATTATCAACAGTATCAGTTTGATTCGAAATCGATTCAGTACGTTTTGTTAAGCGCGTGTGTTTTGTGTGCGGTTTTCGAAACGGTGAGTTTTCATGATTGTTTTGATTGAAGGCTGCTTTGGCAGTGGTTGACAGCTGTCGTTTTTGGTAACATGTGGCACATTTTCATTGAATTCCAAAAAAAAAATTGTGTTCCATTTACGACATTCTAACAAAAATATTTTGCCATGAATTACATATTTAGCGCTTTAGTACATTTTTTATATTTTCAAACAAAAAATTTTTTTGAGATGCAGTGAAATGGGGTCAACTTTGTTGAAATGATCCTCGCTGCCTTGAATAAATGTTTTTAGAGTAAATTTGGAGCAAAAGTGTGAGGGCATTTCTTTGCATGGGTGTTCTTACTAAAGTAATGGCGAGTTTGAAATGAGTGAGCGCAATGGTGATAAGAGCTTCAGAAAATGTACGAAATTTTACGATATCATTCAGCAGTTCTCTATGCGTTCGCCGTTAAATATGCAACAAGTGTTGTGTATGATAATTTATTCGTGTAGATTTATTTGTACCTATGATTGTAGTTTTTTTTTTTTTTTTTGGTCGACACTACGCAACTTTGTATTTACATTGTTACGTTACTTACCTAGTTGATATAAATAAATCAGGGACCATTCTTATTTTGATTTTTTTTTTTAATATTTAGCTAACTATTTGTTTCTTTATAACATCAAACATTTGAACTACTTTTCTTAGATAAAGTCATAGTCCAGTCGGGGAAGACAGAAAAACGACTGAATGTTGAAGAGATTTGGACCATAGTTTCTTTTAGTTTATCTATCTCTTCCGCTAATGGACCTGAAAGGGTTAAAAAAATAATCTAAAAATATTCGGATCATATTTTTCTGTTAACGGTAACATCTGTCACAAAACTTTGTTCTAGACATGTTTAACCCATAAAAAACTTGCCGTATTTTATTAATCTAAATTAATTTTAATTTTAGTTTTTAAATAAGTCGTAACTCCTTTCAACTATATCTTATGTTTGTTATCAAACAGTAAGCTAAAAATTTGGTAAATTTAACGAAATTTGGTAAACTTCAGGATAACAGTACGAGATTGTTGATTTTACCAGTGCCATTTTTTCCTGCGTTTCAACGCATATTAACTTATTCACAGTAACAAATACCTTATACATACATTTATACGTTTTCTTTATTTATAATATATAAATAAATTAACTTTTGAATTGACTATACACAATACAAATTTGGTTAATTCAACCATAAATCTTTTGCTTTAAACGATTATATTTTAATTGATTTCTCTTCAGATTTACATTCTCAATAATTTTTTTTTTATTCTTTGTATATATACATATGTATGTACACCAGTCAATATTTTAGAAATTGAGATAAGTCGAATTTTTAAAAAGTTGTTTTAATATTAATTTTAGTACCAATAGCTGCCTCAACTCTTAAAATAACCATAAAAAATGTTTTATAAAAAAGTGGAGTTATGCCATTTAAAAAAAACTGCACGAGATAAGCATTCAAAAATTCATTTATATTTAGCACGAAGTATGTATATTAAATATACATGCATACGAATGATCACAGACGATATTATGGCATTTATTTCGTTAGAATGTTTCGACTCCTTATTTATAGAGGTTTTATTGAAGTGTTTTATGTTAAAACAACTCAAGTATTATGCGTTCTATATCTGAAAATGATTTAAAAACAATATATAAGGTTTAATAACCTCCTATATCAGCGAAGGGTTAAAGAAACCCCTAGATAGGAATTTACTCGAAGAACTCCCCATCTAAAAAACTCGGTCGAATACGCATTGGGTGCAAACAGATGTTCTAAAACAAGGCCGGCCATGCGTGCACATTGTGCAGTTTTGAGTTTATACTCAAACACCAACGCTAACGATGTGCACGCACGAAGTTGTGCTTTCGGTGGTTCGTCGTTGTTTCACTCATGATGCGGAGTAAGAAAGACAGTGAGCGCAAAAGAGAACGTACATAAATGAAGACATGCATGGATGAAGGGGGTATGACGCATTCTCACTCAATTTCTGTTTTTGGCATTGGTGAATAGTTTTTATGCATAGTCTAGATTTCTGTCTTATCAGAACTTGGCTATCGTGAAAATTGTAGAAGATAATTCATGGATGAAGGGGGTATGTACACAACTTTTCAATATGAATTGTGGAAGACGGAGGTATGTTCCGATTTTTTCATATAAAACACTAAATATAAACTTATGCTTTTTATTGCATATTATGCAACGTCTTTTATGGCTTTGCATAATTTTTTTGTCAGTTTTCCATAAAGATTCGAAAAAACCTCAAATGTTTAGCAAAACTTTAAAGTCGATTTTCTCGTTTCACTCAAAATGCGACATACCCCCTTCATCCATGCATGTCTCCAAATACTACTTTGCGTAATTTAATGAATAATTATTTCCCTTTTATTTTATTTGTTTTATTTTATTTTATTTTATTTCATTTTATTATATTATATTATATTATATTATATTACATTATATTATATTATATTTTATTTTATTTTATTTTATTTTATTTTGTTTATTGTTCTTTAAAGAAAGAAGGAAAGATATTTTGAGAAACGCCATAATATTTCGTTTATATTTTTTTATAAATACATTTATTCTTTTCCTTTTCTTTCCTTTCCCGTCCTGCCATAGCCTTTTCTTATCTGTCCTTTTTTTAATTTTATTTTATTTTATTTTATTTTATTTTATTTTATTTTATTTTATTTTATTTTATTTCATTTCATTTCATTCCATTTTTTATTATTTTTTTTTCTTTTCTTTTATTTCATTCCATTTTATTTTATTTCATTTCATTTCATTCCATTTCAAAGCAAATAATAAAATATCCTTTTGATTTTATAGTTTCACAGTCCAAATTTCTTTGCAGCCACTGTACGCAAAATCACTCAAAACTTCCGCACACTTATGCAAATGTTTTAGTATTTGTTTGGCCGGCCCTGTTCTAAAACAATGGTAAACGAGCTTAAAGGGGCTAAACTACTTAAAATAGCTATTCACGTCACTTGTCAGCACATCATCACACCAGTTTGTTATCAATAAAAATTGTTTTCCTTATGAATGACACTTGATAATCAAATATTAGATGCTGATTGAGTATTTCAGGAAATTTGACTTTGAACTTAGTTAACAAGCTTTATTTAAAATGTTTTATAATAGAACCAAATTTTGCCGGAGCTTTAGAAAAAAAAATTAGGCAGAATGCACGCGAAGCGTATCGTCATAGACGCGTATTAAATGCTATATACACCATTTGTACATAGAGAAAAGTTAGCTGGTCATATCAACCAAAATATGGGTTGATTCAAGCAAAATCACGGTCAACTCTTATCCATTATTCAATGCTGTTGATTCAACGCATTGAAACTGTTAGCCTTAACTTGAGTGTTACTTTCGCAGAAAATTTTGTTGTTTAAAGCGTTTATCTATATATAAACTAAAATACCCAGGTGCCTACCATGATGACATCGTGTACTTATGCTTGCCGGTGTCTAATTACAGCTTTGCTCTATGACAGCATCTTCGCTGTTGGATTAACTACAGGAGTTTGTTGTTTCAACACAAAATTTTGGATGATGCAATAAATTTAACATGGCAGTTCCTTCGCTGTCTAATTAACTTGTTGTTGTTGTTGTAACGAGGTGTAGCCCTGCCTAAATGTCAGACAGGGTCACCCCGAGTGTATTGCTCTTGGCCGGATCGATATAAGAAAACGGCCCGGGTCGTTTCGGAACGATGGGTACAGCACAAGTACTGGTACCGTTCTCGTAGAACCGGCAATACAAGAAACTAGTCGTGAAGGCCATGTAGGTCATTTAGCGTTACCCAGGGGGCACCAACGGGGAGGCGACCTACTCTTACACCCCCGTTTAATTAACTAGAGAAAGTTGTTGCTTTAACAGCGTCATCTTTTGCTGTGTCCTCCCTTTTGGAAAACCCTGTATTATTTGTTATAATTAGTGAAACAACGATGTTTGTGTGTAAATTTAGATGCATATTACACTGTCCCAAAATTTCATAGTTGCTTTACTTGAACGCATATCCTCTAATTTTGACAATTACGCAACAAAAACTATCGTTTAGATAGGCTAAATATAACTTTTTTATTAGATGTCCTTCAAGGACATAGAAGTAATGTCCTTTAAAATTGTTATCCTTCAACTTTTTCAAAACTCTAGGTGTTTTAAAAAATTTTATTGTAATAAAAGTTCTGAAAATGTGTATACAAATATTCAAAGATGCATAGGAGATGGACAGGACATACCCCAGAAATTGATTTTACAATATGGGTATCAAATGAAAGGTGTTCATGCGGGCCTAAAAGTAGGACCTATAAAATGTAGTATAATTGCAAAGTTTCAAGATGTGCTGAATTATTTTTGCTAGAAACGATATTTCTACGCAATCTACTAAAACACTTTTGAAATTCCAATGTCACTTTCTCGTGAATTCACGAAGAATCCTGTTATTTTTTTTTAAATTCAAAATTGTAGATTTGTTGCACAGTCAGCCAAATTTTAACTTTGTGTAATTTTCGAAGCCTTAATAGACTTTTTGCGAACTTAGAATAAGCCGCTAGCAAAAGCTTTAACTAAAAATCGGCACGGGTTCCCGTTATCCTAGAACAACAAAACTTCGTACACATGTTACTTTGGCTAAAACGCGCCGATATAGACGGTATGCATAGGAAATTTCGAACCTTCATAATTTTCCATAAATTTTTGGGACAGTCTGATGTTTGTTTTGGAATTATAAATAGACGTTGATAGTGTCTAATATATATATATTTATATCCGCATCATCTAGAAATGCACACAATTTACTAACGAGTTAAGCAGAGACCGAAAATAGGAATTATTGATAAAGAGTTTTGTTTAAAAAACCTCTGTTATGGTGGACTCTGAACGTAACCGGAAATGTTGTACCTAGAAGATTATCAAACCGAATAACGTAACTGTCGGTAATGTAGTTCATACAACCGCGATTCTGTCGTGCATGGAAACGCTGTCAAAAACGATAAATGCGCAAAAATGAATACAATGAAAATCCGAACGAAATTTCGTGCAAACAAGTGTTAATATTTTTTTATTATTTCTCATTAACTAGTGAGCGCACAAAATCTGTGGTATTTTCGGTACAAAAAATATATTTACAAACCACGGGCAATTTTTCGCGGTTACGTGACGTTACCACCTATTTTGGTGGTTACGGAAACTTTGGTCGGCAGAATAGCAAAAGGGTCCAAAAGTTGACAGATTCTTTGTTTGCCGGTAAAAAGAATGTTGTCACCACATTAGAATTAGGGTGTTAATGACGTGTTCTACAAAAACTGAAAGATGTTAATTTAAAAAATAAATGTATTTTCTTCTAGAAAAAGGCAATAAACACGCCAGACCTCGACACCAAAAGCTTTAATATAACAATTCAGTTCAAAACAAATATTTAGAGCTGTTTCCTCAAGTAAACTAAAAAAGTTGTCTGCTCGATAAAAATATTTTTATATAGAAAACATTTTGTATAGAAAAGTTTTGTTTAATGAACACATACATTTTAAAGTTTGCTTCAGAAAAGGGTTCTTAATCAACCACATGTAACAAATAAGCTGGATGTTGGAATTTTGTTTCACTAATTTTTGACAAACCCATCGATAATAATCGATCCCTGAATTTGACTAATACATACATAAATGTAGCTACACGTGTATGTACATATGTAAGCACTCCAAAACCTAATTATAATTCAGCTTTAATAACGTATACATAGCTTGCATACATTTGAAAATCTAATCGCATAATTAATTAGCATTTTTATATTTAAAAAAAAAAGACCTCATAACGCTTCATACAAGCAGATCAACATTTATTACACATAGTTAACAAGGTAAATAAAGTTCGTGGGACAGTTGTAAATCATTTTATGTAAATATCTTTACTGTGAGGAAATTATAATGATTAAATTAAGTAAAAGTAAACAAACTATTGGGGTAAGAGTAAACAGCGTGTACTCATAAATCAATTATTTACTAAACCGGAACTTTTTGTATTCATCTCAGTTAGATGAATGCATGATTCTTTCTCATAAACAAAATAAAAAAAATGCTAAAGATTATACAGTGGAGAATATGATGAGAACGCCTGCCACGCAAAGCGCGTTTTACATAATAAGACTCTAACTAACTTCCTTATTTATCAGAAAATCCCTTTCATTTTATTAAATGTATGTTAAGGCTCATTTACACGGGCCGATTTCCTGGTTGATTTTTGTCGTTCCACCGTGTAAATAGCAACTCGATTGATCTACAGCTTGCTTTTAAAGGTAGAAAGCAGTGAAACGACAAAAATCGACCCGTGTAAATCAGCCAGTAGTAATGAAATTATGCAGTTTGAAATTAAATTTTATTACACTTTCGGATTCTAGCGAACTTGGTAGTTTAATATGTAACCAAGCTTCGAGTGTTTAGTGATGCCATGATTATGACTTCTACTAATTCTTCTAACAATTGATTCAGTCGCACTTTTAGTTTCCATTCACTTTTTGAAAAAAAAAAAAAAAAAAAAAAAAAAATCAACTGTTAGTTCTACATAAAATCACAACTTTTTAATGTTTGCTTTACGCGCTACTAAATTACTCACCTTAATCGTGCGCTTATTATTATCGCATACATTTTGTTTTATCATGAATGCGATTTATTGCGACTTAATTGAGTATTAATTACATACCTTCCACAGTTGTCATTCATTTGTTTGACTGTAGAAAAGTTTATTCTGCTCTTTGTTTTATTGAATGGCTAACTCCAAAGTCATCCCAAATATACTGGTTCTATATTGGCTTTCTTTCCAACAATCCAAAATAAGATCTAGAAAATGGAAATAATTTTTGGGATATGGACATTTTGTACATATGTTAAATAAGTATTGGATTTAAAAAAAAAAAAAAAAAATTTAATTTTTTTAAGTCATTTTTTTCGAATTTTTTGAAGTTATATTTATGTTACTCTAAAAAGGACTATACCATTTCAAGTTGGATTTTAGAAAGCGTCAGTTGGATTTTGGAAGGCGTCGATTGGATTTTAGAAAGTGTCAATTGGATTTTAGAAAGTGTCAGTTGAATCTTAGAAAAGTTAATTGGATTTTAGAAAGCGTCAATTGGATTTTGGGTGGCGTTATTTGGATTTTAGAAAGCGTCAATTGTATTTTTGAAAACCGAAAAAATTTAAATTCTGGCTTTCTAAAATCCAATTGACGCTTTCTAAAATCCAACTGACTGTAAATTTATACTTTCCAAATGGCGCAAATTGGATTACAGAAAGCGTCAATTGGATTTTAGAAAACATAAATTGAAATTTTTTTAAGTTTTCTAAAATCCAATGGACGCTTTCTAAAATCCAATTGAGGCTCTCTGAAATCCAATTGACAATTCTAAAATCCAACTAACGCTTTCTAAAATCCAACTTGAAATGGTGTAGTTCTTCCATACTATTCCATTTGCGCCGTTGTTATATGAGGTAGTAAAATCAGCTCATAAATCGTTAAATTGTTAAGTTAAATGTTTTCTAATGCGAGTGTTATGGTATTTGGGCATATTATTTATGATAATTGATAGAGATATGGTTTTTTATGATTTAACAAAACATAATTAATTGTTAAATAAACAATACATAAATTCGTTCTAGTTTTGCTAAATAGAAAGTAAGAGCGTTTTGTAATCAGGTGCGCTATAATTTTAAGAAACTAGCCATTTTTTTTATCAAAAGTCATGTAGTAACACTTTGATTGGATCATTAATAACATAAAAAAAAATGTTGGTCGCTAAAAATGGACTTAGGAGGTTTTCACTCTACTCACCTATGTGAACTGAATCCTGTTAACAATATGAGGGTATGCATCAACTAAGCAAACTCTGGTTCATACAAAATTTACTTGTCAATGAAATCGTCTATCGGAAATTGTGTTCTTGGCGCTCCCGCAGTCATACAATTATCAGCTAAGTACATAAACAATGTCTGATATAAAATACCTGATTTATCAAATAAATAATGAAATATTAAATATTCAAAATCCATTAATAGCACATGTCTACTTGCAAAATATATAAACATTAGGGTGTTTCTCCTCTCGCCTTGAATGAAAAGGGAAGAAATGATAAAATTATTTTTAAATATGTTTTTGACATTAGATATGTACATATGTTGATGCTCGCGTCATAATAATGTCAGACGTGGCAAAAACTGACAATGGATTTTCTGACAGTGTTTCAAAAGTTAAACCAGTTCAGATTTAAGTTACTTATTCAAGCTTTACATAACGCTGGTTTTCAAAGAAAAGTCGATCGTTGATACTTTTCAATAGGTTGCTACTGGAATTGATTTTTAAAACCTTTATATTAAGTCGCTTTCTTGTTTGCATCACCTTTTTCATACGAAATTTCAGAATCTTGCAAAGTCTTTTTATGTACCTTCCCGTTGAGCTAGACACTTGAAATTTGGAACATAGTTGGGGCGCATATTTGAGGAACTTCCCAGTAAGCTAGATTATTGAAAATTTGCATACATATGAACAATTGAAGACAACACGACTTTTGGTACAAGAAATTCCGCTAGATGTCGCACTGGTCGAGATAATTGCAAATCTTAAAAAAAAAAATTAAAAGACTCTTGGAAATTTGCGATTGATTTTTAGTAACTTCCAGGTTAGTTAGAGACTTGAAACTTGACAAATTTGTCACAACCCGATGACAATGCAATCCCTCATCAAAACAATTGCGGTAGGTGGCGCACGTATCGAGATATTTCGAAAACTAATTTGAAGTTGGGAATTTTGCGATCGACTTTTGACCAACTTCCAGGTAATCTAGGAACTTGAAACTTGGCATTTAGTTAAAGGAGCCGTGGCAGTACCATATTTAGAAATCAAAATTCCGATAGGAATCACCAAAACTAAAAATAAAATAATAAAAAGATGATACAAAGTTTTAAAGACAACCTTTATATGAATGCTGTCCAAAAGCCTCAGCAAATTTGTCGTTAAACAAACCATGTCTTTGTTCTTTCGGTGTTTTTGGTTTTAAAATTTTAGTCATACCAATTGTCATGTCTTTGTTCTTTCGGTGTTTTTGGTTTTGAAATTTTAGTCATACCAATTGTAATAAATTTTTGAGATTTGAAAATATAACGGTGGAGTGCATTTAATAAGCTTTAAATGTTTTGTCGATAACCGAACTTCTATTTAGGCTCTCAGAAATTGTTTGCCTTAGTTTGGAAACGTGCACTCTCCCTTTATATTTTCAATTCTCAAAAGTTGATTACAATTGGTATGACTAAAATTGGAAAACCAAAAACAACGAAACCATGTCTTTGTTTAACGACAAATTTGCTGAGGCTTTTTGACAGCATTTATATAAATGTAGTCTTTAAAATTTTTTTTTGGAAAAGTATGGCGGAAAAGTTTTGTATAACTCCCGCCTTACAAATTTTGTTTCCCACGAATAAAAGAGCATCGCTCGCATTTTATATAATTAGGCCCTTTAATGTAGGTACCCAGAAAACACAGAATGTAAAGTTAGAGAAATTTTTGTTTTTCGAACCGCGAAAAATGTTAGAAAACTACAATAGAAATGGACTCGAGAACGATTAGAGAACTAAAATCTATCCGTTTTCTCGATATCGAGAACTAAGTCCCTTTTTGTCGAGAATGATATAGTTCTCGACAGTTTCTCAAATGGTTCTCTTACCTTCTACCTTACAGAAGGTCATTAGAATTCGAATCGTCTACTAATGGTTCTCTAACCTTAATGTTTGCTGGGTAGCTAAAGCCGAGATGTTTTTTTATCGTCAAATCATAAATGCTATGTAAGTGACAGCTTCAACTCTTTAGCGCCACATACTTTTCTTTCTAAAAACCCGTTAATGGCGTTTCGCTCATCATAACCTATCACTTCATTTTTATTGGTAAAATACTTTATTTTTCCTGTCTGTCAGGTTGTCAACATTTGGCGAATGTTTATTTGTCTGCTGTTTGTTTGGTTTGCTTCAAAAATTTACCTTATTTGTAAGAATTGCCAAGTGAGTGACAATGGCTAAGATAATAAGGGTACTCATGTAACCGTGTGTATACAGCGCGTAAAGCTCGTAAATGTATAAGTTTACGAAGTGCGTAAATGAACTGTCAAAATTTGTATAGAGCGAAGTTTACACAAACTTCGTAAATTTATTCACTGATTTCGATGCGTAAACTCAATGCTGTAAAAAAGGCAACCTTGCAAACTCAAAAGCACAGAACTGTTCGTTGAAAGAGAAGTAAGCAAAAAGTTTTGGCCCACAAATGTTCTTAAGTGTATGGTGATATGAACCAACGAACGCTTTACAGCCAAACTTATTACTAATTTTGCGTTAAGCGAACGCAACTAAACACTGCCGACTGCCAAGTTTACGAGGCTATTTACAGGTGCGTTCATATAACAGGGTGCGTAAACGTAAAAAAATAAACAATTCCTAAACTTCTACGATTACATGAATATCATTAATACTACTTATGTACACAAAAACAAAATGCTATATTAGCATAGCTATAACAGTACATATTTGTTAATGAAAACTAGACTGCTCCAAGATACTTACATACATTCATAAGTAGTCGACTGTTGGATAGCTTTTGAAGGCGTACACTCAGAGAAAAATAAAATTCTAAAATTAAGAAAAAAAAATTCTTAGATTTATCCTTTGGCATTCTAAAAATTTTAAGAACTTTTCGGTTTTAAATATTCTTAGAATAAGAAGTTTTCGTTCTTGTTTTTAAAATTGAGATGCAAAAAGCTTCAAATAAGTATAAAGTTCTTATGTATATTAAGAAAAAGTGTCTAAAAACAAAATTATTACGTACACAAATAAGTATTGAACAAAGCTGCATTTAGATGCCGGCTAGCATAAGTACGCGATGGCCTGATGGTTACCATTTCCGTTCAGCAGTCAAAGCAGTGTGAGTTCGATTCTCGGTGGGGGCAACAAAGCAAAGTAGGAAATTGTCATTTAGGAAAAAGCTGTAATTAGACGCTGGTAGGTAAACGATTGCAAACGATAGTGAAGTCAATATAAGAACTCTGAAAAATATTTTTTTTAAATTAGAAAAAAAAAATTATATTGACGGAGATGGTAACCATCAGGCCATCGCGTACTTATGCTAGCCGGCATCTAAATGCAGCTTTGTTCAATACTTATTTGTGTACGTAATAATTTTGTTTTTAGACACTTTTTTTCCATAAAAAAAGCTAGAGCAGAAATTTGTGATCTGGATTACTCTAGTTTTGTTTTGAGCGTACCCATGAAACAAAAGATAGAGCAACCTAGAGCAAGAAAAGTGTTCGTTAAACACAATTTTTTGAAATATCTCAATCTGGTGCACACTGGGGCCGAGCGTGCTCAAAATTCAGTTTTTAAATAATGAGTTTTTCAAAAAAATGAAAAGGCAGTATTGTTCCCTATAAAATTCTACACTTCTGGCCCAATTTTCAGCTTTCTATAGTTTTTCAGTTGGCCAATTTTCCAAAAAATAATTTTTTTCAAAGTGATAAATTTTTATGTGTATTTGAAATAGTTGGTGTAAGAGAAGGATATACAATTTTATTATTCTGCTTTTTCCATAACATTAAATGAAGCTTATTTAATCGATTAGTGTGTTTTTTTTGGAACTAGATGTTTTAAAAAATTAATTTTTAGTATAAAACTAAACGTGCCTTTTTTTAAATTTTGTTTTTCAAAATTGATTTTTTTTAATGTAAACATGCAGCAGTAAAATATGATCCTTTGTGTTAAAGAATCCGAGTTCAGAACCAAAAATAAAGTGCGCATTTAAAAAAAGAGATAGTTTAGAAATTGCATTTCCATTTTAGTTATAAAAAAACACCATATCTGGTTGAATTTGATTTTGTTCTGTCTCAAATTTAGTTGGTCCATTATTTACTGGTTACTTTAATTACAAATTGTGGTTAAGGTTACTTGTCAAGCCAGGTTTCTTTAATTTAGACTTGTAAGCTGCATTATAATATGAGTTCTTTGAAGCACAAGTTGTGTTACTCCAGTTTTGTTTTTTTTTTCTTATGTTAGGCATGAAAATGTGTTGGGAATATGTGTTCTGCTTAAAACGCTAATGGGTCAGTTACATAAAGCTTTATTTTGACTTTACCTCAAACTTTGACTTTGACAGAAAAGTTCAGTATTCGTATTTAAACGAAGCATGGCAAAATGGAGACCTCAAAGTTGAAGCAAGGTTAAAATTTGGCAAACTCTCAAATTTTGCTTGCTTTGCTTGCTTTGACAATCAGATGTTGATGACTATGCTTTAATTAAATAATAAAAAGTTGGAGGAAATAATAATTAATTCATTTTTTCTATATTAAATTAATAATTTAACCAAAACAATCTGAATGCAAAGAAAAAAATAACGAAAACAAATGTATAAAAGAGAAGCGTCAAGGCGTTTATTGTAGCATACCTCTGAAGTTGGACGCAAAGTTTTGAGGTAGCAAATGTCAGGCGAGGTTAACAAAGCTTTATGTATTCGACCCTTAAGGAGCTCCTAATTCCCATATAAACATACTTGTGACTACAGAAATTTTTTAATATCTCGAAAAAAGAAAATTTAAAATAGTTAACTTAGTTCTTAGTAAAGATTTCAGAATAAAGAGAAAAAATTTCACTAACGAGTTAGAACGTAGTTTTTTATTAGTTACAATGCAGCACATTTATGTACTATTTCATTTTAGATATGAATGGCGATTGTGATGCAAATTAATTGGTTTCAATGGGTTAATACATAGCCGCTAATGGGTTAATATAATACACATTGGCTATTTTTGTACAGACATACAAATTGTGACTTAAATAATTTGGTTATAGATCTTAAAAAAAAAATTGGTCGCCAATGGTTTAATTCATGACCGTTAATGGGTTAAGATTTCAAAGATTGCTCGTTTTAGTGTAGATACAACTAATATGATGTAAATATTTTGATCTAAGAATTAGGTGAAAAAAATTTGGGTCAAAAATGGGTTAATGCGTGGTCGTTAAAGGGTTAAAATTCTTGGGATTTACCATTTTTGTAACGATATACCGATTCTGATTCAAGAAAATTAAATTCGAAACTAAAATAAAAAACATAGGTCACCAACGGGTTAACCCATGACCGTCAATGGGTTAAGATGCTATAGATTAACTGCTTTAGTGCAGATAAAGCGATTCTGATTTCAGAATTTTGAGCGTCCCCATACATATATATATGTAAGTGGCCCCAGTGTGTGGCGTAAGCTAGAGCAGCCCAATAAACAAAACTATTATTTCTTGATTACAGCATGTTTATGTTCTGATTTTATACTTAAATATTTTATGCTACGAATAATACCTAAATTATGTAAATGTATATTATCTTGACATTTGTTAGTTAGCATCACCTTTACTCGTAATTTAATCATTTTAATTTGTTTTCATGTTGTTTAATCAAAATTTATAATCTTCATCTATAAAATCACGCCATATAATCGCAGAGTACAATCACACATTCACACGTACATATGTGCGTGTGTACTTACAAAAACAATAAAACAAATCCCTAAGCAGCAACATTTGCTCCATCTAATACCAACTTAAGCGCTTGTTTTATAGCGCGCTTTTCTGCTTGACCCTATCGACTCACCGCAATTCTATTATGTGCTATATTGCTCAATTAAACATAATCATGTACGAACATACATCAGTAATGAATATGTACATATCTATGTACTTGATGATTGTATGTAAGTAATTTATATTGATAAGCGATATGTACTTAAATGCTTATTAACACAGACGTACCTATTCAAGTTTCACTAATTTATATATACGTGTATGGTAAGCGGCTGAAAAGTGCTGCGATGACTTCTGGATGCAACATCCACTCCTCAATCAAGTGGAATAGCTACAAATGTGTGCCTGAAAATACATATACTATGTATTAGAGTGGGCCAAAAAAAAAATCAATTTTCGTTTTTTTCAAAGGGCATACAAAAATTCGAACTCCTGACCATAAATGCAGTATAATGACTAGAGCTCGAAAAAATAGGTAAAATCTAGCTCCTCAATATATACTACATTTTGTAAATTTGTTGCAGATTCGAAATAAATGCACATTGAAGTAATGTTATTCCATCGTGACTCGTGGGACATTTGACTCCAGAGCTTATGGTGATTTCGTTTCATCAAAAAAATGCGCATTTTTGTTACACTCTTCAATTTTCCGTTTTCGTTTGCAAAATGAAGGTAAAACGTCAAATATGATATGTTTTCGTTTCCTAAAAATGTACACTTCAAGAGTGTAAAAAACTCACACTTTTTACCCTCTGAAGCTTTGACAGGGTAGCTGGTTGCACTGAAAATCAGGTGACGAAAATTTTATTTCATAGATAGATTTGGTGAAATAAATTGGATATTGCAATAACAATTAAATATGGGTGAAAAACGAAACCTAATTATTCAAGCACATATCATAGCAAACGGGGCAGTGTTTTATGTTCGTTTTATCGATAACAGGTTCATGCAGAACGGGTACACTTTTATCACATCTTTATAGTGTTCTGTGCAAGAGTGTAAACATGCTCAACGTGAAAGTGTACATTTTTTTCGATGAAACGAAATCAGCATTAGTCAACTTTGAATTAAAAAACTTGAATCGGAACTTAAACTGTTATGAAATATATCTATCGACATGGATAAATATCCAATACAACAAATGCATTAAAAGAATTGGCAAAATAACAACAAATAGCTTTCTAACTACTCAGTAAATGAGTGTGACTCGTGGGACACCGAAACATTCCTTTGTTGCCACGAAAACGAATTTTAGCTTTACAATTCAGCTTTGAACTATAATTTGTAGTACCATATTCTTTAAAAATAAGATTAGTTTTAGATTTTAGGATCTTTTTTACAAAGGATAAAAGAGTGTGATTCGTGGAACAATTGCCTGCTTTTCCTGATTCAATTTTAAAGTTTTTTTCAGTTTTATCGATGCAGTTCTTTAAAAATTTAACTATGCAACTAGTTACCCTGATACTAGTTACTCTTGATAATAAAAAGATCTTTATTGTAAAGTTCTGTCAAAGCAGTGGGAATTTATGGCATTTCAAAAATTGTGTACTTTTCCTCTTTTGGCTGAAATGTCCCAAATATAAAAATTAAAAATTTTGGAAAACGGGAGTATATTCTGGGCAGTTTTGATAAATTTGGCGTTAAAAGATTAGGAGAGCATTCGCATTTAAAAAAAAAAGAAAAGGTATGTGATTTGGCAGCTGCTATTACTTTGCCTCCGCATCGCGATATAGAGTAACCCCCAATATTTGCTCAATTATGGGGATGACATACCAATTTGCAATTCTGTGTTTTTGCTATTCTTCTTAGCAAACTTAAAACAGGTACAAAAAGTGACAAAAGTGACATTTTTCAAAGTTATGCATGAAACCAGATTAGGGAGATATGGGACCTACATATTTTTGAACGAAACCCTATGAATGATTTTTTTCGTCAAATCAAGCGCCTTAAAATAGGCAAATTTGTAAATTTGTTTCAAATTAATAGGGTAGAACTGGGAAGGTTCGTAATGTGGGTATGGTGAAGTGGGCACTAAAAATTGTTTTCAATTGTTAAATGTTTTATTTAAATATGATTTTCAGGTCACAAAGTTTTATCAAAGTTATATCATTAATCGTTTTTGCTCGGGTTTGGAAACCCTGATTATCAATATATTACATACATACGCACCGTGGGATCTTTCTTATTGAAATTTTTTAAGCAAAAAAATTTCTCTCCTACAGCTTTTAAGATAACTCTGATCTTATTTTGTATAAACGATAAACTTTGTGGATATTATAGAAAACGGCCCTTTTAAACCTCAGTGCAATATGTTCATTTCAACGAAAGTTATTGCAAAAAACGAAGCTCTGATGAATTTTTTGACAAACGGCCAAAATGGCCCAATGTCTCCCGGACATATTTTTTAACGAAACCCTAGTCTTTATTCGAATACGGATGGGGCTAGCGTCTTTTCTCGATAGACACTGCCATGGATGACTTTATAAGCTAGAGAATTTTTTAATAAAATTCCGGATCTGTGCCTGTTTACCCTAAGTATTTTCAGTGGCGGGATTACTATTTAGATATAAAGGGGTTGAATATTTGTATGGTAGGTGAAGATTTTTTAGAAAAGATCTTTAGCATGCTACACAAATTAGCAATTTAAATAAACATACAGTGGTGTGCGATGGAATAAAGCCACAGTATAATATACTTATTTTTTAATTTGAAATCTATAACAGAAACCAGATAAACAGAGATAAAAAGCTTGTGCGCTGTTTTTTATTTATAAAAAAAATTTTAAATAATTTTATTTTATATTGTTGTACATTCTCAAGTTTTTTGAAAGAAAAAACAAAACTAGTTTCGATGAAAATAAAATTTGGCAAAAGTAAGCTAATGGTGGCATAGTTAATGTTCCAATAACTCATAATCAAAAATGCCTAAACCGTTTTTATCACGAAACAAATTTACATTTTTACAATTGGAAAATTGTTAACACTGCATTGGTCATAGGAAAAAATAGGAAAGTTGAAATTGAATTTTTTTTAACCCTAAAATACTGAAATGTATTTAGATAATCAGACCACTACAAATTAAAAAGCTGTATATCATGTTCCATTTGCTAATATGCACTTACCGCATTTTCACAAATCTAAGCGAGTCACTACAAATTTTTACCTTTTTTTTGATTCTTTATCTTTAATATATTATATTTCTGGGATCTTAATAAGCAAGAAATCCAATCGCGTTCTAGTGGGGCTTAGACCCGAAGACACCTCACCCTCAAACATTGCATAGTTTTAGGCGCTGATATTGACATATTTTCCGAACTCCAAAGGCTCATTTACACCGTGTAAATAGCAATTCGATCGATTCACACCTTGTATTTGAAGGTAGCACGCAGTGGAATGACAAAATATGAGTTTTTTATGTTAACCAACTTTTACCACACTGCTAATTTCAAATGTTGGCTGTACGATTTTTGAGTGAGAAGATATATACATTTATATAGAAGCTGTTCACGAAAACAAAAACGGCGATGAGGTACGCTTTCCCATTAACATAAAAAATTCATATTTGGTCATTATACTCCGTTAATAGTGAGGAACTCGAATTTCTGTATGCCCTTCGTAAAAAAAGAATCGACTTTTTTGGCCCACCCTTATGTATACATACACTTGTGTAAAGAGACTTACACAGATATGGAATTAATTCCAAGACTCTTAATTGAAATGCTTTACTCAAAACTAATAGCTGATAATAAGCTTCGATTCACTCCAAAATATAAACGACGCTTAATCGTGTAGGTACATATAATAAAATAATAATAAAAATTCGTAGTGTAGCATTAATTATATACTTCAATGATATGTTCTTCTGCACTTGCTCTTCGTTCGAAACTGATCAGTGACAGCCACTTCCACCTACATAAGTACATATGTATGTATCTACATGCCAAATAATTTTAAATTAAAAAATGTGACTCAAATTAAGAATGATAAACTTAGTTTATATTTAATCAAGGATAAACTGGCAAAGTAGAAATAGTTAAATTATTTTCCCTTACCATGACTAAACTAGGAGTTTTTGCCCTTATTTTAAATTGGTATGACACTGTTCTATATGAAAAAACACATGTTTGTCTAGTTTTGGTTGGGAATCATGCTAGTTATTTAGTAGATTATAATTAGTTGGTTTAACTTCAGGGTACTTATGTTCGTATATACATGAAAGTGCGTAAGTGCGTAAGTGCGTTCTATTTGCAATTTAAAATAGCCGTTGATATTGTTGATTGACTCAATCAGTGACATAAATTGCAATATCAACGCAATTCGCACTTATTGATCTGTTGTCGATCAATTGATCTGCTCTGCTCTCTATTTTACTATAACTTCGTTTGATGTGTGCTTGGAATGAGATGCATTTTGTTGAGGTTATGACTAAGGCAGTGGCGGATCCAGGATTTTGGGAAAGGGTGGAGGGGTGAGGGGCGGTGTTCACTGTTTGGGCAATTTCAGACTCCAGGTATCACGTCTGTAAATTGTTCAAAAGTTAACGAATCTGTTTTACGTAAACGCAAAATATTATTTGGAAGTTTTCTGGCAATTTTACTCTATTTTTGTATAATTTTTTAATATTTTTCGCGTAGTTTTTTATTGTGTAATTTTTACTATATTTTTTGCGTAATTTTCACTACATTTTTTGTGAATTTTTTCCTTTTGTTGTGTAAATTTTGCTATCTGTTTTGTAATTTTGGCTATATTTTTTCCTTAATTTTTAATATATTTTTTCCTTAATTTTTACTATATTTTTTGATCCGACTATGGTTATTGCCGCTATTATACTTCCCAAAATATGGGTTGATTACCAAAATCACGGCCAATTCTTAAGCAACAAAAAAATAGTTTTTTTCAGAGTTCTTACATTGACTGCACCGAGAATCGAACTCAGGTGTGTACAATGATGCTTGTTAGCGTCTAATTGTAGATTTGTTCTACATGAAGCTATACTTTGTTACGTTGCTTCGTTGCCTGCACAGAGAATCGAGCTCATAATATTTGACTGATGGACATTATCTTCGCTGTTGGATTTATTGCAGGAGTTTGTTGTTTCAACGCAAAATTGTGTTTGATCAATAAAAGCTCTGTCAGTTCTACTTAATTTAGTTGGATGAAATTTAAAATTTACTTCGCTGTTGAATTAACTAGAGGAAGTTGTTGTTCTAACACAAAATTAAGTTTGATCAACAAAATTTCTAGTTCCAGTTTTACAAAATTTTGTTAATTAATTAAATTTACAGATCTATGACTATTCAATCAACAAATGAATGTAGTTAATTCAACAAAAAATTCCGTTTAAATATCTAACCAAAATAAGATAAATTTAACAGAATTGGGTCCACTTCAGGATAACAGTACGAAATTGTTGATTATACCAGTGTATTTTTTCTGTGTACTTCGGTGAAAGGTACTGGGTACTCTCGGAAAAGTCCACATTGCGCTCCTAAACAAACCTTTTTTGAGTATCTTTTGCAACTGAGTATCAAAGAATGCCTCTTTTTATCTTGCCCCAATCTAGGTAGTTAAAGACAAGCCTTCCCAATTTACTTTCCAGGTGGGTGTAAATGCCACTCAATACGCACGGCTGATCTTTGTTTATGCATTTTCACATCATTGTAAATTACAGGCTTAAAACTAATTTATAATAGGAATTTACTAAAGATACGCTGAACTGCAACTTATGATAAAGTAGAATTTTAGATAACTTATCAAAGACAATAATATGAAACTCGTCTGCTCTGAAATTCGTGGAATGTATGACTGATTGACATTGAAGACCGTATCATCTTATGTATATCGAGTTTTAGTTAATCTGATTAGTCAAAGTTGTCAAGACGTCCATTTCAATTAAGCGAAACGAAAAGTTATATGAATGTGCGTTAAGGGGTTAATGGACACTCGAAATAACTGTGCGAATTAAATATAAACGAGAACACACTACAGATAAGACTAAAAATGTGCAAATTTGCCAAATTTCATGCTTAATTAATTGCCGCGATGGGAACTCCACACAATCGATGAGTTACTAAGCGCTCCTAAGTGACAAGCCGTCGAATTGGAGACAACTCATGCCCTATTAAATGACGCGTGTTGAATCTAAAAAAAATTCTTTAAAAAGATACCAAATTCTCCCGCATGATAAGCTGTAAAGTATAGATAGCTCATGTGACTTTGTATAGTCTAGGAAAATATTCTAATTAATTTCTGCATACTTTGGAATCTCGAAATCTCTTTAAGATATGAATTGGCCAGATTTGAATAATTATTTTGTATCTCTAACCAGTTCAATAATTTTTATTCCGAACCGTTGATTTCAGCTAATAGTATTTAACTTTTTTGGTAGCAGACAAGTCTAAAAGTGCTCCACATGCGTTTTTCGTGACTGTTTTATATAGAGTTTGATCTCGTGCGTATAAAAAAACTTTCTTGGATATTCAAAGTCGAGGACAATGTCCAAAGACTCTCAGCAGGAAAGTGTGGCTGTTGAGCCACCAGCAAAAGAGTCACAGGGGTGTGTATTTAAATAAGATAAAAATAATTTTATTTGTGTTTTGTAAAGTAAGCTATGCTCTGTGTTCCTAATCTCTTTGAAGGTGTATTCGGCCCTCATTATTACTATAAGGTTTTGTGCTCTTTTTTCGTCAGCTTCGACAATTTTTTTCACTTCATTTTAAAAAACTCACGATTAAGTGAACTTCTGGGGCTGGATTCTTTAACAGTGAGTTTTGAAATTTACACTTTTTCACCATTTAAAATATATCGCTCATTTGCTGCAACATCGTGATAACTCAAAAAATGTGATATTACAGAAAACGCAGATTTGGTCTCGTTTTGAACAGTTCAATAGGCGCAATATAGAAGTATTATATGAGTGTTTTGGTGCCATCCTTGCCTAACCCTCAATTTATAAATTTCCTAAGAATTAGTGACAAAGTTAATAGGCAATTAAAACATAAACAGCCTAAGGCCAGATATGGCTAACCCTCACAATCTTTATTATGCGAAAAAAACAATATTTAAGAATGCGAATAGTTTGGAGTATTTCTAAGTAGTATAGCATAATAACTCCATATACAAAATTTCTAGGGTTAGGCAAGGATGGCACTGAGCCACTTATATATATGACCAATGCTGACATTACCGCTGCCAGTTTAAAAGTCGGCAGCACCAGTTTGACGATGGCGTCGGTCTTTATGCCCTACGACGCCGAAGAACCTGCACCACGAACGAGCCTACTTTTATAAAAGTGATATATCACTAAAACCAGTAGGGAGGTTGGCTTCACCTATGATATTGTGTGTCAAACTAAAAGAATATAAAACTCTCCCGAATTATTCCCAACGGGAAGCTCCGTCGGAATAGCTGATAGACCCCATTATAATTTGTGATTGTGGTGGGCAGTGCTGCGTACTCTGAGTATTGTATATTTGGTCTAGAAAAGGTAGATTATTTAATGCGACTTCCACTAAAAGTAGGTAGATACGAAAAATATCCCTTATAAACACGTGAACTGTCTGGTTTCAAAAAATGGTTTTTAAAATGGGAATGCTGCTCGACCACAACGGAAAACTACGAAAGTGTTTTATGAAGCATTTGTTGTTTAAAATCGTTGAGCCCCAATTACATAAAACTTTCCAGGTTCCACTTTCATACAAAGTTTGTGGAACGTAAAGCGAAGCAAGATGTTGGCAAATGCTCAAAGCAGAGGCGCGCATTTGTCAAAGTTTTATAAAGTTGTATGTAATTGAGGCTTTACGCTCGGAGACGTGTTGGCAGATATTTTAATATTTTTTTCGATATCGCAATCGGTTCATTAGACTTAAGCTGAATTCTAGAGAATACTTTGAGAATGATTTTTGCTTTGCTTTTAAACCACATTCATATAAGAGTGGTCCGATTTTTTTGTGGGAAGACATCGTCTTTTCAGATAATAATATTATGCTTATCTTCTGAAGTACCTAATTACTTTTACCCATGAACTGCCAAGATACCAATTGTCCACATTTCATATTTCTTTAATAACATATTCGCCTATTTATTTTCATTGCAGCTGCCTGGACAAACTGAAAATGAAAGTCAGTACATTGGATAAAATATGTGCCTTTCTAGGCGAGCTCATTGGCACCGGTCTGCTGGTCTTTCTCGGTTGCATGGGATGTGTAAAAAATGCCGCATACGAGAATAATCACTTACAGATGACGTTCAATTTTGGTTTGGTCGTCATGGTGATTATCCAATGCTTCGGTTGTGTCTCCGGTGCACATTTAAATCCTGCCGTCACATTAGCTGCCTACATTTACAACATGGTATCTCTAACAATGGCTTCTCTCTATGTGGTGGGCCAATTGTTGGGCGCCTTTATTGGTTATGGTCTCCTGAAGGTGCTCATACCGAGTAATGCGGTATATTTGGATGGACCGCATAATCTTTGTGTGACCACAGTGCACGCGGACATTTCTGCATGGCAAGGTTGTGCTATTGAATTCATCATTTCTGGTGTGTTGGTCTTCACTTGCTGTGGTGTATGGGATCCACGTAATGCTAAATTCCATGACTCTGTGCCACTGCGTTTTGGTTTGGCCATCTCGTGTTTAGCGATTACAGCGGTAAATTAATGAATCTAACTGTGTTTACAACAAAAAAAAAAAACAAATAAAACTAAAAAAATCTCATTTTAGGGTCAATTCACTGGCGCTAGTATGAATCCTGCTAGATCCTTCGCTCCTGCCCTGTGGAACTATGATTTCCAAGATAACTGGATATACTGGATTGGCCCAATGGCGGGCTCGGCGGTGTGCGCTGTTATCTATAAATCAATTTTCAGACGCGAGGTAGCTGAGGAAAAGGTGAACAACAAACTGCGTGCAATGGAGGAAGTGCCACTCTCATAAGCCAAACAGCTTACTCGATCGATCTATATCTTAAACGGCGTTGTTAAACGAATCGAACTTCTTAAGTTAATTATTTTGTAATTTCTGATAACGATTTTTTCTTAAGGAAAGCATTTATGTACATAATTAAGTAGAAAGCCTAGAAAACAGACGAATTGAAATTTTCTATGCCTACATGCATACTATTTACTTAAGATAAACAAGTATTTTTGTGATTCTGGTAATTTTTAACTCAAGTTAAATAGTGCAATCTTAAAGAAAGTGATGAATGTAAAACATTTGTATATAGAATTTAAAAGAATTAATAAAACCTGCTTGCCTACCATGCCAAATCTATAGGCAGGTAAAACCAAAGAAGAAAATGTCGTGTTTTGCCAACTTTACAATTGTGTTTCTCTCTGCATATGCTATTAGATGCCGCTCGAAGTTTTCGTTTTTCCTCACCTATTGCGTTTTGGTTTGGAGCTCCTCTAATATAGCCTCAAGCATTTGTTCACAATCTTTATTTTCATCCTGTTTATCGATTTTTACGTAAAACTTACAATAAATACGATTTTTTTTAACTCGTTTCTGATAAATAGTGTTCGAATTATATGCAGAAAATCAACGCCTAAAATTATGCTTTCGTGTTTACGAGTGGGATGTTTTGAGACATTCAATCTTTAGCCGCATTCTTCTGGAAGATATCGCTCCGGCTTACGCTCATTTCTCACGGGAACAGTCCGTGTCACTATAAGACTTCACCAACAGATGTCGGAGCGCTTTCACGTAGATCCGTGGTATACACATTATTAAAAAAAAATACCCCAAGAATTTTCGTTTAATACCAATCTTCATTAAATCAATTTTAAGGCTACAATGTTTTTTTTTGATTATTAAAAAAGATATATGCATTCAAGATAGTAATACGTAAAAAAAATTTAAAAACGACGCAACTTCTTAACATTTTAATGCGTTTAGTATGAAACCCAAAAAACAAAAAGACCCAATTTGAACACTGCGTTGAACCATGCACATTATTGCTCGCCAGCGACATCGGTTACTGAAAAATTTGGCTCATTAAACGCAGCTATGCCAAAAACCAATTCAACACAGCGTGAACCAGACTTCTGCGTGGATTTATCTGACTTAAGTTGTTATTGTTGTATTTACATGTAAAATTTTTTATCTATCTCTGGTTCCCTACCAGAAGAATGCGGCTATTGAGTCACATTATCTGAGATTTAAAATCTAATCTTGCACAGAAAAAAAATCTACAATAAACGGCCGTCAAATTAACAGTAAACCCTGTCATTTTTCGTCCAACAGCGGGTAATATCAATTTTGAAAGTTACCCACTATCATTCTTCGAATATACTATCATATTGACATGAATTACTGTAAATTTGAAAGTGGACTCATATCATTAATTGTTTTTTTTTCAAAAATCACATGATTTTACTGCCAATTTTACAGTAAATACTGTAATATTTACAGTATTATTATACTCGATTTGAAAGTGGTTTTGATATGTTACTTTCAATGTGCACTTTCAAACTTTTTATTTCAGTGTAGGAATGATGGACTAGCGAAAAAATCGAAATATGCCCACCCTAGTAAAGGCAATTTACTGAGTCCATTCTTCATTATTTCGCCGCTGCTCGCAATATGGTCATCAGTAGTACCAGGTTCCAGCATAAGCGAATACACCAAGCCACATGGCTGTCCCCTGATCAAAGAACTAGAAACCAGATTGATCATGTCTTGATTGACGGCAGACATAGCTCCACCGTTCTGGACGTGCGTACACTGCGTGGTCCCAATATTGACTCTGACCATTATCTTGTCGCAGCCAAGATACGCACACGCCTCTGTGCAACGAAGAAAGTGCGCACAGTAACGGAAGGAAAGTTTGACGTCGAGAAGCTGCGCATGACACAGACAGCTGATAATTTCACAACTCGACTCTCACACCTGCTAGCAGAGGGCAACCCCCGACCTAACGATGTAACCGAGCAATGGAAGCATATCTCTCACTCATTGCGTACCGCCGCTGAGGCCACTATAGGGTTCCAGCGAGCCCGCAAGAACAACTGGTACGATGAGGAATGCAAAACTGCCTCGAAAAAAAAGGATGCTGCCTACAAGGAGACGTTGCGAACGGGCGCAACCCGCATTGTATGGCAACAATATCGTGAGGCAAAGAAGGAAGAGAGACGCCTTTTCAGAAAAAAGAAAAGTGAGGCCGAAAGGCGTGAGTGTGAGGAGCTTGAGATGCTGGCTGAAAGGAATGATGCCCGAAAATTCTATGAAAAGATCCGGCGGATGACGGAAGGTTTTAAGACCGGGGCAAGCTCCTGTAAGGACAATAATGGCGACCTGGTAACCGACGTACAAAGTGTACTTAAATTATGGAGGGAGCACTTCTCCTCACTGCTAAATTGCGAGGGAGACGTCGAACCCGATACCCCAATCCCTGACGATGGAAAAGTCGTCCCACCACCTGACTATGATGAAGTGAGGATAGCTATATCCCGGCTCAAAAACAACAAAGCGCCTGGAAAAGACGGACATGACAGCCATGTCACTGTTGATAGTTACAAATTTGAAACTGTGAGGGACTTCGTCTATTTGGGAACCAGTATCAACACCGAAAATAATATCAGTCTAGAAATCCAGCGGAGAATCACTCTTGCCAACAAGTGCTACTTTGGACTGAGTAGGCAATTGAGAAGTAAAGTCGTCTCTCGAAGAACAAAGATCACGCTCTATAAGTCTCTCATCATACCTGTCCTGATGTATGGCTCAGATTCATGGACAATGTCAAGAGAAGATGAGATGGCCCTTGGAGTATTTGAGAGAAAAGTTCTCCGGAAGATTTATGGTCCTTCCCGTGATGCCAACGGCGAGTATCGAAGGAAATTTAACGATGAGCTGTACGAGCTCTACGCAGATCTGACCATAGTCCAGCGAATTAAAGCCCAAAGACTCCGCTGGCCGGGCCATGTTATGCGAATGGACAAAGAAGCTCCAGCACAGAAGGTTTTCCTATCGTCGCCTGAATTCGGCAGCAGAGGAAAGGGGAGGCCTCGACTGAGATGGAAACAACAGGTGGAGGATGACTTGAACTCCCTTGGGGTTTCCAATTGGCGTCATTTATCGCTAAAAAGGAATGACTGGCGTGCTTTGATATGCAACGGCCAAAATCGCTTAGGCGGTTAAGCGCCAATAAATGATGATGATGATTCTTCATTATTTACTCTTTTCTTTAAGCACCGACTATTTACGTCTCTATTACAATTACATCAGTTTAGCACTTCTTATGGAATATTATAAAAAAATACCTTTTTGAAGTATTGCGATATAGTTCCTTGTTGAACAGTTTAAGTGGGTATAAGTACCGTTAAATAATTTTAAATGTCTGAGTACCTGGGCATGTTTTATTAAGTTAATTGGTAAAACAAATTCGCTTTTCCCATTCCGATTTAGTAGCTATCAGTGTCACGACTTGGGATGTTAGTAGTGCTCTTGGATCGGTGGAGCATTAGTTTAATTTAAAAACCAAGAGATAACTTGATTTAGCCGGAAATGCAGTCGGCACAAAAAGGAATCCCACAACCAACGCTGGTGACCAGAAGGTATCTATTGATCTGTTGTCTTAAGATAAGGTATAGCTCATCATCATCATCATCTTCCTTAAGTCGTATTGGAGCATAGGGCGACTGTATAGCTACTCCCCCTCTATCAACTCTCATCAACTCTTATGTGAAATCGTGAACTGGCAACTCTTAATAAGATATACTATCTACTTTATTTTGTAATATATTTCAACCAGGTATGTAATGTTCTATTGTTGTTGTTGTAACGGAGTGTAACCCTGCCCATCGTGTACTTAGCCTTGGCCTAAATTGCCTAAATTGTCATCAAAGTCTTCTAAAGGGAGTTCTAAAAAACTAGCTGTTTCTACAGGGTTGGACCAAAGGGAGATGGGTAGGAGTTTAATCTGCTACAATATCCACAGCGTAATTGAGCCAGAGTGACCCTTGTTTCTCGAGGAAGATCACGCTCCTCTTCAGCAATGCAAAGTGTTGAGGTATGTAAAACGGCATTCACCGGGCATAGCGCCACATGGTGGTCAACAGACGTGTCATGGATGTGTTTCAGGGCCCTCTTATGCACCTCTGGATCAAACGGCGTTGTTGCAAGGTGCCGGATCTCATCAAAATGTTTACGTAGATGTGTCCTTACGGTCCTAGAAGGCGGTGCTAGCTCGAAAAGGTGCCTGTTAGCATTCAATGTGCTCCTTAACTGGGAGCATTCCCGCCTCATAATGTGAATAGGGTATAGGAGACACACCCCGTAGCGGTTCTGAGTGTGGTGTTTTGGCATGCCCGCAGCTGACTCCAATGAACGTCTGCATATCGTCGACGCGTAGTTCAGGATCGGCCGACCAATTGCCTTATAAATTGCCAAGAACGTTTCTTTGTCTTTACCCCAAGTACTGCCGGCTAGCGACTTGAGGATTTTGTTGCGGCTTTGTATTTTAGATACAATTGCTGCTGAATGGGAAAGTTTCAACCTAATATTCCAACGGCAAGACAGTGCTCAAGGATATACAACATTATGAAAAAAATTGAAGCCTCGTAATTTTTGTTATTTTTTGCAAGACGTACAACTGCGTAGGAAAGAATAAATGTATTTATTTGATAAGAAAACACATTTAGACTGCCTTGTTGTAGGAAAATTGGACGGCATGGTTTTCCATAAGTGATATATATGAAATATTTCAAACAGGTATAACTTTGGGTACTGCTATGAGATGTTTTTCTGTATAATATTAAGTTTTGCTAATCTAGATCTTATTGATGATATTTTTTGCATCTGCTTTACATATTTAAAACACCTGGAACAAAGAAGCACACTTAAAAATTTAATCAATTTTTTTATTTTTTTGACTTAAAACATAGGGTTCATTGAGCACCCTTTTCCCATCCATCAAAAAATCTGGAAAAATTACAGAGGTATATTGAGCCCCATTCTAAAAAAATGGAGGGGTTGAATTTTTGAAGTAAGTTCCTTTGGGCCACCCTAGTGTGCATGGTGTCGAAAGTCACTCCTAAGATTTTGGGGTGGGCGACAGTAGGTAGATTTCTAACTCCATGCCCACTGCGATGCCCAAGTCGTGAATAATGTTGTTGGCGACAATGCCAAGTTCCGAGCGGTGAAGAATTCGAGAAGAGTGGGGAGATAACCAATATCGTACAGTCGTCTGCGTAAGAAACAATCTGTCGATTTTGTCGTATCAATGTTATGCTATGAATACACACACGGAGATTTTCGCGTATAAATCTTCTTTTATCAGATCCAAATTTTACCCTAATACACACAACATTGAAGATTAACAATCCACCACCTCGGCGCCATCAAGCGTTTTGGTTGTATTTCTTGCGGTTTATAGCTAGATATTGCCGATAGTTGTTTATTTATTAGCGACATCTAGCGTCCAGTCCGAAATTTTGGTTGTGTTTCTTGCTGGTTTTGTTATTTATCTGAAGAGTGCTGCAAATTTTTTAAATCTGCTCAAATCTTCTTCATTCTTGGGAATTTATATTGAAGTTTATGCTCAAGTTAATTCGCAAAAAATCAGCCCTATAAAAGTATGGATATTTTCCCTGGTTGCTTATACAATGTTTGCTGCCTGCACTTATAGATATGGTTTAATAAAACTATTCGTTAATAAGTTTATCAAAAAAAAAAAAAAAAAAAAAATTATAGATAATAAGCCCCCGCATTCGTACTACTTAATATAAATACTGATTGTTTGAAATAAATCCGTTTGTTCTATCAAGTCAGCTAACACCACCTATCACGACGGCAAATGATAAATATTTATTAAAAATACTTTTAACTTTTTAAAGCTTAGTATAATAAATATTTATTGACTGACCTGTTTGAGTAATTCAAAGTGCATTTGGAACGCCAGTAATATTCGATTTATTTTGAAGACTAAGAATTTTAAAAATTTAATAAGAAATGGGTTCGGAAATCGATCATACACTACAACCTGTACCGATAACTAGAAGGTACGTATGTACATATGTACCTATATCTCGAAAGTGTTAAAACAAAAAATTTTTAAACGAAACTAGTACCAATATTATCGTAAAACAAATTTTACAGGGGAAGTTTTTTTGAAAATCTAAAACCAAAATAATTTGCCGCTTACGTTAAAACTCTCCTTCCCGTAACTTTGGAACGGTACTTCCGTATGGCTATAAACTGCCGATCTATGTATGTCAAAAAGTGAACATCGATTGGGGAAAGTTCTCAAAAGGTTTTTGGTCCCTCCCGCCATGTCAACGGTTAATATTGAAAGCAAATTATCGATCAGCTGTTATCAGAAGAGCCGAACAGAGAAAACGATTAGTGCCCTTCTCCAGGATAGAAGGTAAGATAACTATTTGAGAAACTATCGAAACTTTAAAAATTCTTTACAAAAAGGGAACTAATTTCTGTTAGATTATGTGTTTGTTGGGCTAGATTACGTTATGTGAATAAAAAACAACTTATATAAGTTTTGGAACAAGCTCAGCCTTAGAACTGAGTTCATGGTTATTTTTGTCCAATAGGGATGGCTAGTTGATCGAATATTTTTATGAGGAAGTAGACCGCTCAAAAAAACTTAATTCATTTGTGAGATAACCAAAAATTTTCGCATCAATTTAAGTAAATTAAAAATACCAGAAACAAACAGAATTTTATTTTAAATATTGGAAAGATAAATTTTTTTCTGATATGAACTACAGTTGAGTCACAAAAGACCGCTTGTGTCAGGAAATCATTATCAGTTTTAATTGATTAACCGGTTAGGCGACTTTTCCGCTGCGTATTAAATCACTATCGTTATCTCTTTTGAGAGATCATTGACAGCACTTGGAAGTCGTTATCTATCTGCTTTTTCCTACTCAGTGGGGATCTTGTTGTTGTTGTTGTAGCGAGGTGTAGCCCTGCCTAAATGTCAGACAAGGTCACCTCGAGTGTATTGCTCTTGGACGGGTCGATATAAGAAAACTGCCCGGGTCGTTTCGGCACGATGGGTACAGCACAAGTACTGGTACCGTTCTCGTAGAACCGGCAATACAAGAAACTAGCCGTGTAGGCTATGTAGGTCATTTAGCATTACCCAGGGTGCACCAACTGGGAGGCGACCAACTTTTACTATGCTGCAAAAATAAGCTATCGATAGGAACACCTTTCACTAAGGCTGATCTTTATCTGACTTAAATGCCTTAACCTAATACATCCATCGTTAAATTTCGTACACGTCGTTTGTATCACGGAGAGGACTATATCTGTGGAGATTTCATAAAACAACTTATCTCGAGATGGTTCCGGAAAAATCAACATAACTCAATGTTTTGGTACAAAATCAATAATCTCGTCGCTCGGCGCGCAATGCCGTGTATTTGCAAAAGGCCATACCGCGTATTTGATGGAAGCCAAATTGTGTAGGATGAAGAAAAAACTAACCAACTAAGCCAAGCTGATCCAATCTTGTACTGATCTAGCGTTTTATTTCATTTTGAGCTGCCTCACCATGAACATATAACAATTTACCAAAAAAAGCACTAAAAATGCATAAAAAATTACTTTTTATTTCAAAGAAACTAGGTTCCACAAAAGTTATTTTTTTAAATTTATTTGTGTTTTTGTTGATAAAAACGGCGGAATTTTAATGTAAATACATTAAGGCCCGATTTACCAGTGGCAGGTTAACTTAATTTCCACAGTGTTTAAGCGACATAACATGGTTTCGTTTATTTCATCTGCATTACATATTATTGTAATTCGCAGATAATTTATGGAATATTCGGAATACATAGCTTATAGTCGCAGTCACAAAACGTATTTTTTCACAAGCAAAATGGGGTAAGCCAATAGCCGCCAATGCCTCAGAGCCAAAAATTTTGACGGGTTTTCTAAGGAAATGAGAATAGCCAACGATGCATTCTCAGAGCCAAAGTGCTCGCCCCAATTAATACATACAGAGTGTCACTACCAAAACACAGTCCACTAGACTTGATGGTACATACCAATAATTAAAAAGAACCAAACACAGTCCTTGAGACTTGATGGAATATAAAAATTATAAAATAAATAAAATTAAAAAGGCTTTGGTTGAGGTGGGATTCGAACCGGCAACCCTGGCCAACTCCCTCAACCATATAATATCACAACAACAATAACAATAAACTGTTCGCCGCCCAGCATTTAACTCCAGCTTAGATACACAGTTAACTACGAACGTGCAATTTTATTTAAGTTGTTTAATTGAATTTTTACTATATAAACTTTTGGTAAACGGACCTCTGATATCTCACCAATGTTGGGCAAAATGAGAATTGTAAATCTGTGGAACGTAAGTTAGCGCGGCACTGTGAAATTGGACCTAAGGCCGATGAGTCCTAGTCAGGGTAACGAAATCTCAATTTTGGAAATTTTGGTACACTCAGAAAAAAGTTTCCTTACCGCAAGTAAAAAATGCCTTATTTCAAGGTAAAATTTCCCTTAATTGGCTCCAAAGACAAGGCTTCCTTAACATAAGTAAAATATTTTACCCAGTTTAAGGAAACCCTCTTCCTTTACTTTGAGTACTAATTTCTTTGTTCTTAGGAAAATTTTACTTGTAAGCAGGAAATCTCTTACTTATATTGAGGAAATAGAGGTGTTCAGAGTTCGATTCTCGGTGGAGCAATATCATTTTTTTTATATAAGAAAGTAAAAATATAATTTTTCAGAGTTCTTATATTGACTTAACCGCTCAACCCAGGTGTCTGCGATGACGCCATCGTATACTTATACTTGCCAGCGTCTAATTGCAGCTTTGTTCTAAATGACAGCACACTTTATTACGTTGCTTTGTTACCTTCACCGAGAATCGAGCTTTGACTGCTCTGACTGCTGAACCGCGGTATTGCGCGAATTGCGTACTTTATAATACGTCAAAACTTTTTAAAAAAGAAGTTATTTTGTTGAAAGCGAGCTACCGCTTGAAGTGGTAACATCAGACTGACTTTATTGATTACTTTTACTTAAAATGTAACTTAACAATTTTTTTTATACATATGTATTGACTATGCTTATTTGTTATTGTAGGAAATGCTTACTTATCTTTAAGTGGAAAGGCTTGGTTTTGTTTATTCAAATTACAATTAATTGATTTTTGCAATTCTACACTTTTGGGTAAGTTTAGCTTGAATTTACTAAATAATGCAATGCTGCATTATCATGTTAAAATGGGACCGGAAGTTGGTTTCGAGTTTGTTATTTGGTTTATGAACTTATCTATATAATCAGAAAATGATATGTATGTATTAGGAGGGTCATTGTCTTTATATGTAACTCGCGCGGAGCGAAGATATGTAAAACAGTTTTTTTGCTCTCCTGAAAAAATGTCAAAATTCCACAGATATATTTTCCGGGGAGCTTTTTTTTGGATAGTTCAAGAAGTATTCCATCCCGCCGTGATAAAAATGTCAAAAATAACGACATGATTCACGACGATATGTCCTACGATGCCCTGTCTTATAATTATTATATTTAATAATATTATTATTTTTAATAATATTATTATTCAGTATGATCATCAAGGACTTCAGATTATAAATATCCACTTTTTAGATTTTTAAAAAAAATCAACATGAAAACCAGTACAATGGATTGTATCTCTAAGTTCCTTGCCGAACTTATTGGCACAGCTATGTTGGTATTTCTCGGCTGCACCGGCAGTACACATAACAACAGCATCGAGAATAGCACATTTCAGTCGTCATTCAACTTTGGATTGGTCGTCACCACGATCGTGCAATGCTTCGGCTGCGTTTGTGGTGCTCATCTTAGTCCGGCCATAACATTGTCTGTTTACGTTTACGGCATGATCTCATTGACAATGACTTTTGCTTATTTTGCGGCACAATTTCTTGGCGCTTATCTTGGCTATGGTCTGATGTTGTTTCTCGTGCCCCCGAGCGCTGTGTCGCTGAACGGTGCTGCTCATAAGGTATGCTTGCCCACACCACATCCTGAGATAACGGAAATGCAGGCATTTTGGATTGAGTTCATCATTACGGCTATGATCATATTTACAACCGGCAGTGTAGCTGATCCACGAAATGCAGCATATCAGGATTCGTTACCCATACGTTTTGGTATTGTCATCGCTTGTATGGGTCTGTCAGTGGTGAGTTATACTTGTTAAAAGTATTCAAGACCGGGTTTCAATTCTTTACCGAAACTTAATCAATAGACGTGTGAATGAGTTCTGCTAATTAAGTTCCCTTAAGGGGTTGAGTTAAATATTGTTGATTAACGTATGTATGAGCTCAATTCGGATTTTTAATTTTATTTTTTTCAGGGTCAATTGACTGGTGCCAATTCGAATCCAGCTAAAGCTCTTTCAATCTCAGCATGGACATCGGAATATGAATATCTTTGGTTATATATGTCTGCACCCATGATAAGCGCGGCAATTAGTTCTATTTTTTACAAACTAGTTTTTAGGCGTGAATATGTGGACACGACAGAAGTTGAAAAAATTGGAACAAGCAAAAGCTGAGATCATATTCGTTGGCCGAGCGCAACCCGGGAATTTATGAAGTATGCACGGAGGGAAATCTATGGATCGAACATCCATAATTATTGATATCATATTAAATAAAAATTGATATTTCTGTCCCATCAATGAATATGGATGTTTCATCAATGCTTTTTTGATAAATCACTATTGAAATGGTATCCATATAAACTATTGATAAATTCTAAATAGTTTAAAAAACAAAATTTTATATCATTTGACTCGAACCATGCTCCTCTGGCACGTTAGCCCAGTATTCTACCATTCGGCTACGGCATATTATACAATTTTTAGAAAAATGTTCAATCATAAGAAATTCAAAAAATTTTGAATTTAAAAAAATCGCTCCAACAAGTTGGAATATTGTTAGAAAATCCATAGTAAAAATTGTTGAACTATTATGATTATGCGTCCCAGAAAAAATTACATTTCGTCCATATATATTAATACGCTGTCTCTACCATTATTACTATGTAGTAAATATGGATATACCGCCAATAGAAATTCATATCACGACCATAGATATGGACATCCCGTTCAAATATATTAGTATTCTATCCATAAATATAAAAAATAGTACATCATATCGAAATGGTTGACATGTCATTTTACTTTTTATTGGGAGCAAATAATATTTGATAACTCGCTCATTCTGAATGAATATTGCATCAAACTCGTCGCTATCAATAGTGATATTGTCACAACATTCAATGCATTTCTCTCAGTGTGTGATTTTTAGTTTGGTCCCTAGTATAAAGAGCATAGATTACAATAAAATAAAAATGTTTACCATTGTAAAATCTGCAATAGCCAGTATTTTTATTGTTCGTTCAGGAGGTATCCAGTAAAAACTCCGATGATCATAGAGATTCGAGTCTTAGTGATATGTATGTATCTGGTAGTTCCGCTGATCTCTGTTTTGACGCGGAACAAATTTCTTGACCATTTCTTGAGCGTTTTTTTTTATATGGAGTTTAGCATTTCTTGGGAGGTGAGTATCCAGCTTGAGGTCAGTAAGAGCTCGCGACATCAACAAACCAACCAGTTCATTCCTACGTGGGGTCTACGTACAGATTTGACTTGGGATTTACTCGGCTGTTTCAGTGTAAACCTGTCTTAATCGGCACAACACTGTCAGGAACTTTTACAACAACAACAACAAAAGAGGTACGAAAATTGTTTTTCACTTGTAATTTTTTTTGGAAATGAATTCTACTTCACGTCGACACATCATTTTCAAAAACAATTTCTTTTTTGTTTATCGTTTATCATTTTTTATCACCGGAAATTCATCAATCAGCATCCTCAATGCAATAGAACTGCATCCGTTTAAAAACATACTGAGCGCGAATTTTCTGTTGTCAAGTGTGAATATCCTAAATTTGTTGCCCATCTAATCCAATCGTGCACATCATCATTGTTCCTGCCGAACATTTAAGATGAAAATCAATAAACAATTTTTCGTACAAGTCTTTGGCGAGTTCTGTTGCGCTTCAATGTGGATGCAATTGCATTGCTATGGTCAGGATCCTCAAGTCAGCGAATTGGGTGTAATGGGCTTTGGACTATGTGACGGTTTGGCTCTCTTGATTGTTATTCAAACTTTCGGTTGTGTGTCGGGTGCGTACATGAATCCCTGCATAACGATTGCTGGTGTCATTATGGGACAACTTAAATGGGACATGGGTATAATATATTTTGTTTTACAATTTATCGCGCATTTCATCGGTTTGTGTTTGGCCTATTATACAACGCCGCATGGACCGCAAGCCCATTATTGCGTAAGTGATCTACCAGGACACACCACAGTACTGGGTGGTTGTCTATGGGAGTTTCTCATGACATCGACATGGGTTTTGGCACAATGTACGAGCTGGGATAAACGCACTCAACACATTCAGGAATCGATACATTTACGCATGGGACTTGTGCTGACTTCATTAATGACCTGTGGGGTAAGTACACTGTACTAGTATTAGTTCTGATGTATCGCCATTAAAGTTAATATAAAATGGGACAGATTGCAAATGGGAGTTGGAAAAATTGTATGGAAAACATCTTTGGATAATCCAAATCGAAGCAAATTTTTCTTTTATTATTTTCCTTTCTCTTTTTATTTCTTATTATTCCTTTTATTTTCTCTTCGCTTTTTCTTCTCTTTTTTGAAACTATCTCTTTTCACTTTTATTTTTCCCTTTTTCCTTATTATTTTTCTGTTTTCTTTTCTATTGGGTTTTTTGTTTTTTTTTTCTTTTAATTTTTTTTCTTTTTTTTTTTGCTCGTTTTAGTTTTTCTTCTCAATTTTCTTTTCTTTTTATTAAGTTTTCATATTTTCTTCTTTTTTATATTATTTTACTTTCCTATCTTCTTCTTTTCCTTTTCTTTTGCTTAAAAATAAATGATAATAAACATTTATTTTTACTTTTACTTTCACTTTTGTTGTTGCCTTTCCTGTAAAAATTCACCAACAAAAAGTGTCTTCCATCAATAGGCCTATATTAGCGACTTGAGCATGAATCCAGCCAAAAGCTTAGCTGGCGCTCTCTTCAATAATTACTGGACAAATAACTGGATCTATCATGGACCCCCACTAGCAGCAGCCATCACAATGCCCTTTGTCCACAAATACCTGCTCAATGAAGGCGCAAAATCGGCGGAAGAATAAAACCGAAACAAACTACTGTTCAAATTAAATTTCTTCACAAAGAATTCCTTGGCTTTAAATTCAATGAAAAATCAAATTTTGTGACAGAATTTTTTAAATGGATTTTTTTTTTTAGTAATTTTCGTATATTTTTGCTCTGAAATTAATCTTATACATATACATACCAGCATCTTTTTGTATAAATAAATAATTTTATAAAACGTTTTTCACAAATTTCGTGTTTATGCGCATTGAGAGGATTTATTTTGAAAAATGAAATTCGACAGACGTTTGCTAATGTTGTGTACGAGTGAGTTTATCGGTACAGCGATTTTGATGTGCGTCGGCTGTTCGTCGGTTGTTGGTCATAAAATGCCTAATTGGGAACGCAGCATACCACAGATTAGCATCGCTTTTGGCTTGTCCATTCACATTTCGATTCACACGCTGGGCGTCATATCTGGCTCACACATCAATCCGAGTGTTACGATCGCTGCCATTGTGCTCGGTAATTTGAAATGGGATATCGGTTGTTTTTATATGATCAGTCAAGTGTGTGGAGCCATGGCTGGTTATTCATTGCTATTGGCATCACTGACAGAGAAGGTACGTGGCCATGCATTATGCGCCACCATGCCAAGTAAAAATATTGACCTGTGGCAAGGCGTTTTGATAGAGTTCTTTATGACGAGCGTGCTTGTGTACTTTTGCTGTGGTGTCTGGGATAAACGTAATACGAAAATACACGACTCTGTGCCTATTCGTTTCGGATTCCTGATTACTGGCCTAGTTTTGACGACGGTAATTTTTGCTTGTTGATTTTTTTTTTGCATTACTATTTAATCATATTTTTTCATTATTTGCTCATTAAATAGGTGGTTTATACGGGTACCAGCATGAACGTGGCACGTTCCCTACCACCGGCTATTATATATGGTGCTTGGGACGGATTTTGGATATATCCAGTAGGTACAATACCAGCAGCAATTTTAACGCCATTGGCCTGGATGTATTTGCATACAGCCGAGTCGTCTGATGGCGGTGGAGATAGTGCAGAACCATGAGGAATAAAACAAATAAAATTTAACTAAAATTAGATTTGGTGAGAGCGGCTTAAAAACTTTGTAAATTTTAAACTTTTGTTATAAAATATATGAGAAAAAAGGTACAGTAACCAACATGTGCCGCTTTTTATCCGATAGGAGTCTTAAAACATTAGGGTGATTCAAATAAAAATTAATTTTTTTCGGTCTTACCCCCCCGAAAAGTTAGGTATTGATGAGAAAATAAGCCTTGCACTAGCGCTGTAACTTAACCCTCAGTGGTGGCCATTTTGTATGGGGAAGAATGAGATTTTTTTCAAAGTGATTCTTATAATAACTTTTTAAACTTTTTTCAAAAAACCTTTACATATTCTTAAAGTGGAACCTTTATGTGTGCGATTATCTTAACTATGAATTAAAAAATTTACAACCATTTAAAATTTTATTGGTTTTGTATGTGTTACTGTACAAAATTCAGTCATTTTTAAATGGCTATAATCGCACACGGCTGACCGTTTTGGAAACTTCATAGTCTCCACTTTAAGAATATGTAAAGGTTTTTAGAAAAAAATTTCAAAATTGATGAGAAAAATCACTTTGAAAAAAAAAAAAAAAAAATTCACAGCGTTAAGGCTGATTTACACGGGTCGATTTTTCTAGCCGATTTTTGGCGTTCTGCCGTGTACATAGCAATTCGATCGATTCACACCTTGTATTTGAAAAAATGGACTCGTGTAAATTATCCTTTACAGCGTTATTTTTTTTTCAAGGCTTATTTGGTCATCAATAACTAACTTTTTAGGGGGTAAGACGAAGTCGGTATTTTTTTTTGAATCACCGTAATATACATAAAGCCGTTAAAAAATACTTAATTTTCTGGTACGCCACCCTAATGTTCTGAACATACCCTGCAGCGAAAGCAACTACATAGTTACAATTGATATTCAGAATTTACAATTGATATTCAGAAAATTCTAATTAATATTCAGATTTTCCATTTCATATTCAGAAAATTAAAATTGATATTCAGAAATCCAAATTTATATGAAAAAATTTCAAATGCGGAGTACAAAGAGATTTTCTGAATATGAATTGTTACTTTCTGAATATCAAGTGTAATTTTCTGACTATTAATTTTAATTTTCTGAGTATCAGATGGAACTTTTTGAATATTAATTGCCTTTTTCTGAATATAAAATGGAAATTCTGAATATGAATTGTAATTTTCTGAATGTGAAATGGAAGTTATAAATATCAATTTTAACTTTCTGAATATCATTTGTAATTTTCTGAATATAAACTGAAAAAGGTGTGGTAGTATAATAATATAAAATACCTATATATTTCCTGACCAGAATGACTTCAGCCAGAACATTCTAGTTGTACACTACACCATTTCAAGTTGGAGTTTAGAAAGCGTCAATTGAATTTTAGAAGGCGTCGATTGGATTTTAGAATTCTCCATAGGATTTTAGAAAGCGTCAGTTGGACTTTAGAAAAGTTAATTGGATTTTAGAAAGCGTCAATTGGATTTGGATCGCGTTATTTGGATCTTAGGAAGCGTCATTTGGATTTTAGAAAAATCAATTGGCTTTTAGGAAGCATCAATTGGATTTTGGATGGCGTTATTTGGATTTTAGAAAGCTTCAGTTGGATTTAAGAAAACCGAAAAAATTTAAATTCTTGCTTTCTAAAATCCAATTGACACTTTTTAAAATACAATTGATTGTAATTTTACACTTTCAAAATACCGTAAATTGGATTTCAGAAAGCGTCAATTGGATTTTAGAAAACATAAATTGACATTTTTTTAAGTTTTCTAAAATCCAATTGACGCTTTCCGAAGTCCAATTGATAATTCTAAAATCCAAATTACGCTATCTAAAATCCAACTGACAATTCTAAAATCCAACTAACCCCCGAATTCTGTAAGCTGTTTCTAGTCACTAATAGAGACAATAGTCACTAATAGAGACAATTCGTGTTCCAATTCCATGTGGTCCAATTACAAACATCAAATGACAGATCTCAATTTTGTGACTTGAGATGAGACAAAATTACAGAATTCCGGGGTAAGGCTTTCTAAAATACAAATGACAATTCTAAAATCCAACTGGAAATGGTGTAGTATTTTTCTGACTAGTTTGAGGTTTCGCTGCAGGGTAGAAGTATGAACAACTTTCTTTTGTTTCAGTTACTAATTGGCAACATGGCATTGCGAGTGTTTTTTACTTGAAGTTCTCTCCTCTTCCGCCTTCTGCACAAAGCTGTTTTGTATTTGTTGGCATTGCAGCTACTGTGTCAAAGTTTCAAAAATAAATTCTGGCACAAATTGTTAAAAGTCAACAAATTGCAAATCGCCAGCAAAAAGTGTTAAATGTTTTACGAAAATAGCGATATAAATTAGGATGACAACAAATTGCAGACATTTAAACTCAAATGATGAGAGCTTTAAGAGTGGTAAATAATGTAAATATCTTCAGGGCATTTAAAATGCCCATTTGAAGGATATTAAGTGGGCAATAAAGATAACAAGGTGAACCCGTTTGAACATTGCGAAAAAAACTCATCATACTATACAGAGAGAAAAATGTGCTGGTCATATCAACCAATATATGGGTTGATTAAACCAAAATCACGGTCAATTCTTATAAATTATTCAATATTGATTCAACTGCATTGAAACTGTTAACTTTAACTTAACTGTTGTTTTAACAGAAAATTTTGTATTATATATAAACTAATATAAGTGTTATTTTAACACCAAAAAGGAGTCAAAGTAAAAAAAAAATTTAATTACTTTTCAGGGGGGTCACTCTGTATTGCGATGCAAAAGCAAATGCTATTAGCAAGCTGTCAAATCACATAAATTTTTTTTGAATCGCAATACAGAGTAACTCACCAGTACTGCGTTTCTATAACTCTATTCGATCAATCGTCTCGACTGAAATAGTCGATTTGACGTCAATTTAATTTTTTTTTGTTTCTGTAAAAAAGTTAAATTTATTTTTATTTTCTCACTTGCTTTTGAGGTGGCTACAAACTATTTTTTTTTTTCAATTTTGAATCGCGTCGAGTGTGACGATATCAAAATCGAGAATTCTGACCATTTTTTATACAGAAGCGGGATACTTTTACATATCATCGCTCGGCGCGCAATACCGCGTATCTGCAAAAAGCAATACGGCGTATATACCAAAACTTCCAAAATCGAGATTTCGTTACCCTGACAAGGATTCATCGGTCTTAATGCATTTACGTTAAAATTACGCCGTTCTTATCAACTAAACCCGAAATATCAAATAAACAAATAAAATAACGTTTATGGAACCTAGATGCATATTGGATCGATTTTTCGTCATCCCTTGTCAATTTTTTTTTGGTAACAAACCGGTCTCGGCGATCCGCCATTTCAGTGTTTGACTTCGTTCGTTTATGGAACCTATTTTCTTTGAAATAAACAATGCAATACCGCGTATTTTTGAAAAAGCAACGATATATTGACTTCACCGGGAATCGAGCTCAGGTGTCTTGAACATACTTTCTCACGCTGCTTTGTTGCCTTCACTTGACTGCTGAACGGAGGTATCTACAATGATGCCATCGAGTACTTATGCTTGCCGGCGTCTAATTACGGCTTTGTTGTATAACAGTAATGACAGATCTTCGCTGTTGGATTAACTGCAGAACAGTACGTGATTGTTGATTTTAGCACTGACATTTTTTTCTGTCTACCATTACCATACCTTCGTGGTTATACCCCTTACAACAATCAACGTCATAATAACTGGTCGTCGATTATTGCCATCCCAATGGGCGCACAATTAAGTGAAACACGTGAAATCGATGAGCCGATAAACTTTTCTGCTGCTGACACTATTCGCTTTGAGTCAGCAGAATTTGTTGTCAATGATAGGTATTTAGGTCAAATTAATATGCTTTATCAATAAACCACGAGCACCGTTACAGTCACTCGGATCAATGGTTACAACCGCTGAGCTCAAGTAAGGTGATATGAGCCTCAAAGAAATATACTGTGGCTCTTCCCAAAGTGAAATTTGCTTTTGGTAAGCCATTCGAGCCACATAGCCATACTGTGGAACTTTTGAGCTTTTTGTGTTGGTTTTTGAGACTAATGAATACATCTGTCACCATCTAGTATGTTAAGCTGCTGTGAATACCCCGATTATTTATAATTGCTAACTCGTAGAATATTTTCTTCAAAAGCTACACGAGGTAATTCATGTTCATATACTCCGTTGCCAAGACAACGGTCTCATTTGAAAGTGAAACAAAACTTTGTGGTAAGAAATATGAAAATAATTAATAAATAAACTACCACACCATTATCTCAACTTGCTTCAATGTGCACACACACTTGACTGATTCCCATAAAGTTTGGTATTTCCAAGAATTTTGCACAATTAAATGTTTCTCGTTTGCCATTTAATACACTAAAACTTTTGGAATTGCGTAAAATAGTTTGTACAAATAATTTGCTATCGGTTCGTTTGGTATTATTGGTTGGTTTGTCTGCGGTACACCGGACGTATGAGTGACATTTAATTAGCTTTTGAAAGCAGTTTTGAGGGCACACACACACATATGCATATAAATGCACGTGGGTGCGTCGGCATCAAACAGTTTCTGATTTATGAAAATACAAGTTAAACATGTGTGCAAGTACAGTAGATACATTTGGGTATGGGTTTACAAATGTACGAATATTTTAGCATAAATAGTATATGAATATGGTGTGACTTATACCCAGTTAATTGGTTGGTTTTGTGTACTAGATTGCGAATACAATTATGTTTCTAATTTGTTGTTTGTTTTAGTGCTTTAATTATTCCCGCATATTTTGGATAAAAAGAATAAATATTTAGAGACAGGTCAAAAGAGAATGTAAATCATAAAATTGCAACTTTCACCAATCATTTTTGGATCGGGTGTTCCAATTTTGTGCTCCAATTGTCATTTTTTGCAATACCCCAGTGGACCACCTTCAGCTTATTGAAAGCCCGATCATTGCAATTTTCACCAATCATTTCTTCTTTTTGATGAAAGTACTTCTTGATTTTTTATGAAAGTACTTCTAGAAATACAGCATGTGCTTTTTAAATTAAAGCTAAAAAGTTTGTGCAAAATTCAGGAAAAGTTTCAAAATTCAGAGTTTTTAGAATTTTTTCGAGGACACAGTTTTGTAGCTCGTTAAAATTTACTATAGAAATGTACAAATCTTAATTCGCTAGCTAAACTCCCTGATTTTTGGCAATTTATTTTCTAACTGTCCTCTGCATTTTTTTCCATACGAATTTATAGTTCGAATAAATTTGTATGATAAAAAAAAATGCAGCGGCCAGCTAGAAAATAAATTGCCGAAAATCAGGGAGTTTAGCTAGCGAATTAAGATTTGTACATTTCTATAGTAAAAAAATTTTGCAATCAAATGCATGAGAATAAATTTTTATCGGGGCATCGTCTGCAGGGCCCTTTCCCCATATATTTTCTAAATTTAAATAGAGAATTATTCCTGAAATTGCGATATATTGTATTTTGTTAGGGAAATTACAAGTCGTTTGAGTATTTTATTGGGCACACTGTGTGGAAAGGATTCGAATACATGAAAATTATGCAGCTGATGCAGAAAACTTGTAAGGAATTACTTATCCTTATTTCCCCTTAAATTCGAAACCGAACTCATGCTCGAATACTTACGCGAATATTTGAATAAAGTATGAACAACGGTATGCTCGAAAAATCTCTCATTCGATGTCACACATAATACTGGGTTCAAATCTTTGCTTTGTGGCAGTTTCGGTATGACGAACTGCTGGAAAAAGAAGGGCGCTATTTCGAGAAAATACAGCGCCTGCGCAAATCAAATTGCCCCAGTTAAAAAGCGAAAGTGCATTTGTTTATTGCTGTCCTTCACTAGAACACACACCCACTGTGTAAACTTTTTCCCAAACAACCAAGTCGTATTGCCAGCCACGTTGTTTAACGGTTTGTAAACAAAAATTGTGGGTGCATGCAACATGTTGTGTTTTGAATTTGAATTTGTTCATGCGTGTTGAAGCACCAATCACAGGTGGAGTGAGGCTTGTCTACGAACAAACGAACAAGTTTGATTCAACGAACGATGATTTTAATTGTTATATCGATGTCGTGGGAACTTCCGAGTATCCGTCTCGTCTATTTATGTTTCATAGAAAACTAGAAGGCTCGTACCTCATGCAGTCAGTTTCGTATTGAGCAGCAACGCGTGCGTTTGATGAAAATGGAAACCTAAAAACGCAACCCGTTAAAAAAATAAAAACGTAAGCAATATAGTTGCAATTTTTTTGTTTGCAAATTCAAAGCATTGTGAAAAATGAAAGAAGTTTATAAAAACTGTGTTTTTGTTTCGTTGGCAGTGATGGATGGTTTAAAAAAGTAGGTTTTAATGTGTTTGCAGATCAATTTGTGTCAATAGAAGAGAAGGTGGCAGAAAGTAAAATAAAATTGTGAAAATATTAAATCGTTGCTTTCAACTTTGTGGTCTCTAATAATGGATAGAGCCGAAAATCAGTGAAACGTAAAAATTTCTTACGTGACAATAAATGCTAGAAGAGCTTTGTTGCACTCGAAAGAACAACCATTAACCCGCTCTAACGACAGACAAACTGCGCGTCTAGTCGTCGATTAGTAATTGAAGACATGCATGGATGAAGGGGGTATGTCGCATTCTCACTCAATTTCGGTTTTTGGCATTGGTTAATAGTTTTTATGCATATCTATATCTGTCTTATCAGAAGTTGGCTATCGTGAAAATTGTAGAAGATAATTCATAGATGAAGGGGGTATGTACACAACTTTTCAACATGAATTGTGGAAGAACGGGGTATGTTCCGCTTTTTTCCATATAAAGTACTAAACATAAACTCATGCTTTTTATTGCATATTATACGACGTCTTTTATGGCTTTGCATAATTTTTATGTCAGTTTTCCATAAAGATTTGAAAAAACCTCAAATGTTTAAGCAAAACTTTAAAGTCAATTTTCTCGTTTCGCTCAAAATGCGACATACCCCCTTCATCCATGCATGTCTTCAATTGTCACCCCATTATGTTGTGTTGATGCTGCGTACAACGTTCATTTGGCGGCAGTCAGACAGTAAGCCCAGTCAGCCTAGTTGGCCTAATATAATTAAGGGGACACTCGAGTGTCGCATTCATAGGAATTGAACTTTGTGTCTATAAATTACTACGTATGTTAGTAGGCCATTGAGTGTGTGCGTGTGTGTATAAGTGCTGCTAAGTGAAGCCGAACGACCCACTTGGCCGCTCTTCTTATATGCGCTGGCTTGCGTGACGTATTGTGTTACATACTCGTTCAAACATATGTACATAGAAGTGTTGGCTTGTTGGATGTGTTTGTTTGTAAGCACTAGAGATGCCCTCCAACAGTTGTGGTGTACGACATTGCTTTTGTTGCGTTTTTTCCCTTCCTTCTTTGTTGTCTGAATCTCATTTTACTAGTCCTTTTTAGTTTTTGTTGTCTATCTTTAGACGCAACACTTGTTTTTTAGTAGACTAGTTACAAGTTTACACCAAAGGAAAGCTCATCAACAAACAAACAAGCAAAATCTTGAAATAATCGTTCATGCATGCGAGCGTATTCTGCAAAATTAAATCAAGGTTTATACTGAATGTTGGAAATATGTAAGTTTCTTCGACCTAAAATAAATATGCTACTAACTAATAGATTTCGGATTATATGCAGAAGGACAGAGCCTAAAATTATGACCGCTAATATTTAATCAGTAAAGTCAGTGGAGAGTTTGTAAGTAGAATGTTTGCGAGAACTAGACACCGTTCAGAGCAGAGGGAGTTTTTAACTTATGGTTATGAAACAATAACAAAAACCAACAAACAAAAAAATATAAAAATAGATAAGAAAAAAAAATTGATAAAGGTAAATTAAATAAAAAAAATTAAATCATATTAAAAAAATAAATAAAAATAAACAAATTAGAAAAAAAAAAAACAAAAAATAAAATAAAATAAAACAGAATAAAATAAAATGATATAAAATAAAAAAGTTAAATAAAAAAATATTAATAATAAAATAAATAAATAAAATAAAATAACCTCTATGTGTAAATTTCTGTAGAATTGACTTAAAATATCACTGGTGCATTACTAGATGTCTAAGTTAAAGTTCAAGATGTCCCTTATTTTAGTAGCTCGTCTGATTTCAAAGTTATCGGCCGATTCTGTAGCTATCGACCAATATTTGGACCAGCCCCCAACTTTTTGGAGGGATCGAATTTGGTGGATCTACTGGTAATAAATAAATAAGGTTTTTCATAGGTTTGTTTATTGGGCTGCTCTAGCTTACGCCAGATAGAGATATTTCACAAAATTGTGTTTAATGAACACTTTTCTTGCTCTAGGTTGCTCTATCTTTTGTTTCATGAGTACGCTCAAAACAAAACTAGAGTAATCCAGATCACAAATTTCTGCTCTAGCTTTTTTTTTATGGAGTAAGTTAGAGCAGAGAAGCAATTGTCAGTCAGGAGAAAATACTTAAATTTTTGAAAACTTCAAAAAAATTAGCTTGCAAGAAAATCAATGTTTTTGTTTACGTGAATTTGCATTAATTTTGAAGATTTAAACAAAAAAGCAAATAAAAAGAAACTATCGAGATTCAAGTGTTTCATGGCATTTCTGCTCTGAATTGCTCTAAGTTGCTCTATTTCTATTTTGACAGCTGCCCTGCTCTGCTCTGCTCTAAACTGCTCTGAACTTTTTTTTGGTCAGTAAACAAACCTCATAAAAACCCCTTTTTTTCAATAGTTTTGCCTCCTAAAGCATCCCAATGTGCGACGATTCTACTAGGGGGTAGGTAAAATTTAAAAACCGCCACTGAATAAACTCACACCAAGCACATATATTTAGGCGCTTGATTTTGTATATATGCATGTAAAGCTACATTTACACTGCACCAAATGCGTCACTTTTGACCAAGTTTTTTCGAGACCGTTCATTCGCAGATTGAATTAGATCACAAAATTAGGTCAAATTATACTAAATTCATCTAATTTGGCAAACAAATTCATTCTGCGGACAAACATTCTCGAAATAACTTCGGCAAATGCGCCGCATTTGGTGCAGTGTAAATGTATTATAAGTTCGATCTACATTTATTACGTATCAACGCTTATAAATTAAATTCTTTTGGGGTACAATTAAATCAGAAAATATGAGTTTCAATCTCGCTAGAGAATTTACGCGCAGCTATCACAAAGCTGAACAGGATGCCTTTCGTTTCAAATCAAAGAGTTTTAGTGTTTTTGTTCCACAGAAAACCAATTTTTTAAGGGGATACTTATGAAAAACGCAGTAAAATAGCAGATGATAGTCATTCACACTCGCACCTTAGACATAGCCCCACAGAGTTCACTGTAAGCCACTGAAGCCCTTAAACGCTCTCAAATTATACGAGAGTGCAGAAAAAGTCACCCAGAATCGTGGCATTTTTCAAAACTTGTCTAAACCAAAAAACCCGCATGTAGCCAGTACTCGTGAAAGGTTAACTTCTTAACTCCAGAAATAACGAAATATGAATAAGGTGTATTCGAGAATGGTTTATATTCCAATTTATTTCTTCCGGGAAGTGGACCAGGGAACCGATCAATTCGAAAATATCTTATACATGGAGCTTTTTCCTTCAAATTCGGTACGTGGGTAGAACCATACCTATATTAACAGGGGCCAATACGAATGGGATATAGAGGAAGAGAGGCCTGAGGATTTTAAGAAACCACTCGTACAAGAATTTAAGAACGGGCATAATTGGTACCAGTTCCACCGACTTTATTGAACTTACCTACATGCTAAGCGCTAATGCTTTGTAGTTTTTATTGCGAGTTCGAAACTCGCTGGCGGTCATCAACTCATATTTTTCTTTCTTTTTATGCAATACCTAATCTCATTCCCTCCATCGTCTGACCAACCAGCACAAAAGAAGAAGAAGACAAAATTTGACAAAATCAAAGTTTTTGGGGGTCGTTCGTTTTGGAAGGCAAAAACGATTTTGTGATGCAATTGCATCGAAGTAATTTAATGCACCATTGAAAATGTTTGAGAAATTGCCAAAAATCATCGAATTTTTAACATTTTATATCGAACTTAAATGATAAATTAAAAAAAAAAAACATTTAAAATTGATCATTCGACCGCTGACTAATTTATATGTTTGCCTGGTAGCCCAAAATACTGCTTCCTCAAAATTCGAAGCGTTGTATTTTAAGCATGACAATAACAAATGAGAATGAGACTTTTGCTTGCTTGTTTTTATGAGCACCTAGGCATACAACTTAAAAAATCAGCTAAAATTACTCCTTCAACTAAACTACTAAAATGATCTGCTACTATTTTCCGGCCTTCTACACCAAGTCGTGGCGGTTCGATGCCCGACAAAAGTAACATCAAAAATTATTTAGAAAAAGAATTTTTCTAAACGGGGTCGCCCCTCGGCAGTAGTTTGGCAAACTCTCCGGGTGTATTTCTGCCATGAGAAGCTTCTCAGCAAAAAAATCATTTGCTTTGCAAGTGCCGTTCGGAGTCGGCAAAAAACTGTAGGTCCCGCCAACTTGTAGGAAAACTAAAAAGCAACACACCACAAGTTGGAAAGAGAAGCTCAGCTAAAAATCTCGTTAGAGGTTATTATAACCTGTTGGTATTTCGCCGCCATTAGTTTGGTGACCGAGCTTGCCGGGTTTTCCTCGAAGTTGTCACGAAATCTTACCTTTATGTATGCCAAATTTTATGGTCAAGCAGTTCCCGAAATATACGAAAAAATAAATAAATTGCGGTTAGGTGGCAACCCTGCTTTAAATTATCTTATTTGGAATACGGTCGAAAATACCTTTGTGAAATGTTAATTAGATCCTAGAATTTTACCTCCTATTACATTTGCACAGCTAAACATCGTGGTGAAAATTGCCTACGTCAAGGAAATGGTAGTAGAAAAATCGAAAAAGGAGGCTATAAATTGTGATGCAAATAAAAAATTTAAAAGTAAACTAACACATTCGACGGGGCCAAAAAAAAGTTTTTTTTTTTCAAAAATTATATTGATTTTATTTTTCAGAAAGGTGAAAAAATATTACTGTAAAAATTACAGATCTTAACATTAAATTCTAAAGGTCTATCATCGCTAGTTTAGATTTCACAGACTTTACCTCATATTAAGAGTAAGAACTTGAAATCCCTTCAAAAGCTGCATTGCCTAAAACTTTTTCCGACTAGCCGTTTTCTAGTATTCTAGCCTCAAAATAAGTGTCGATTTCCTGGTCGATTTTTTTTTCGCTCCACCGTGTTAGTAGTAATTCGACCGATCGATAACTTGTATTTGATGGTTGAATACAATCGAACGTCAAATCGAATAGGACATCGACTCATGTAAAGCAGTCTTAACCTAAATTTTTACTACAAGTTCCTTGAAAGGTTTTCAGGTCATAAATATTATCGGAAAAAGTGTGCCAAAGGGATAGTATTACCATTTTACTAACCAAATTTAACCAGTTCCAATAAATTTACCACCAACTCTTTCATGCACACTTGGCTGATGATTAAGAATGAAAATAACATACTCTAATCACAGAAGAAAAATCTTTAAAGTCAGTAATTAATGATAAATTCATCAATTTTCCAAAAGCCAACCTCTACTATTTTTCTAACTACTACTATTTTAAACTAATTTTCTAACTACTTTTTTTACATGATTTTGCTAAAAGGCTACCCAGAATGTGAATGACAATTTTTCAGGGAGCAAGATGGCCGCTACTGACAGAATCTGTCATCGAAAAGCTAACCTGGTATAATTGAACCATGGCATGGTGCGACATTCGTCTTGATATTATTATGCAATAATAGCTTAAGTCGATAGTAATCTAGTACCTTCTCCACAATCAGGTTCTAGTATTTAAAAGATAGAAGATACCCATTATCACTAAAAAAAACCCTCCAGATAGGAATACCTGAAAAATTACGACTTACTTTTTGTGTGTTCATTTTGTCTTTCCATTCGCTTTTGCTGTATCGATGAGTGGTCAATTTAAGATTTTTGTGCGTCGCGCTCTTGCCTCTTGAGCGCAGATTGTCCTAATGGCCAAAGACAGAAGTCACGAACATACAAAACAAACAAACCATCGTACTCCTCTGCGGATGTGACATTGTGAATTTTTATTTATTGTTATTGTAGGCTCTTTATTGCTGCACCACCTTCGGGAGACAACTAAAATAAATGTGCAGAGATTTTGTCCTCATTCGTATTGGAGTGCGTGTGTTATGCGTGTACTCGGCTATGCTTTGTTATCTATTGTAATAAATTTTGGCAAACAGTTAATCTTTTCAATCAGGGACCGCAAATAAAATTTATTTTCTTATATAAGTTGGTTATAATAGTTATTTTTAAATTTTTAAATTTCAATGGGAAACGAAAAGTAAGAGTTATTTTCCAAATTTCGAAATTTAAAAATTGAAAAATAATTTTTATTTTTAATTTTTACGGAAAAATGCAAAAAAAAAAATTCTTTCCACCAGCGATAACGATAGTAATAAAAAATGTTTCTATGTACTCCTTAAGGCAGTAGCACTACCCCTTCGTAATGATTTTTTTGGTTAAAGTTTAGCTTGATAACTGTTATTTGCGGTCTCTGATCAGCGCAAGAGGGGTGCGATTTGTATGTTGAAAGAAGCCATTTTTGTTCAACATATAGTCCGAAAGTAGACGTAAGGAGGGGTGGCTTTATTCTTTATATTTTACCTGATTTTCGCGAATTAACAGGATTTCCATTATATAACAAGCTTTAACGATAGTACGATTATAGTGCGCTGCTGATTAAATACTTGATAAGCAGATTGTCCATGCGATCATACTCTAAGCATAGCTCTAAGAAGTGAATACCGTTTGTGCAGGATGTACCGAAATTGTGCTAAACAAGCTTACAGAGCAGCCAAAAAAGTCATATCCGTTAAAGCATTCTGATTTTGAAATAATTAACAAAACGTAAAACTAAAACATCGCATCTGTGACATTTTTCTGATATCAAAATAAAACCAATAGAACAGTTTTCCATCACTACTTGGTAAGTAAGCTAGCTCATTATTTTTAAATAAGAAATTTGTGCATATGAGTGTCTCGAAATGGCTTATCTGATTTGGATGAAATGGTATTTAGATAGTGAACTAAGTACATACAAAGAAGTCATACCTGAGTGTGGCGATGGGGGTTGCCAGCTATTTTTACAAATTCGTTGAGCTATGCCAATATAAGTATCAAACGAAGGGTATTTTACGTCGTATTTTAACAAAAATATTTCGAGGCAGGGTACTACGTAGGATGGCCACCTAATCCTATTATATTTGCTTGTTTTTTGCATATCCGATAGTACGAGTATCTTATCTGGACACAATTCTGTGAAACTTTGTATATAGTTTATAAGCTTCAATATAATTATCTCATATATTTAAATGTTGCCACTTAGGAGGTTTATACAGAGCTGCCACCTATCTGGCATCACAAACTAATTTTGAGCATCAAAACAAGATTTTTGTGACTGTTAGACATCCCAAAGGATAAAGCTGCCATTATGGATATTAAGCATAGACTTGACTTCACTTAAGAAGTGTCACTAAAAATTATAAGAGAGCACACTAGCCAGTAAGCCAAATATGGATATAATTTTCCCCTCTCCAATTGCTTTTTAAAAATAATTATGTGATTTTTTACATACTAGAGCTTGCCCAGTGGTTGAAATTCAACCACAAAACCTTATTCTTATTTACTTCATTTTTTGAAGTCCCTATTCCTTTGATTTAATATTTTTTCCTTTCATATTCTATTTTTCATTTCCTCACATTCTTCCCCCTTCTGCGTTTTACTCTCCACACCACTAAGAAACGCAATCTCAATATTTATTTTATTTTTTTAGTTCATGTAAGTTTTTAATTTACCTTTTTCTAAGGTTCACCTTCTTCAATTTTTTCTGTATTTTCGTTTCTTTCCTTTCCTTTAATTTCCTTTTCTTTTCTTTCCTTTCCTTTCCTTTCCTTTCCTTTCCTTTCCTTTTCTTTCCTTTCCTTTCCTTTCCTTTCCTTTCCTTTCCTTTCCTTTCCTTTCCTTTCCTTTCCGTTCCTCTCTTATTCTCTCCTCTCCTTTCCTTTCCTTTCCTTTCCTTTCCTTTCCTTTCCTTTCCTTTCCTTTCCTTTTCCTTTCTTTTCCTTTCCTCTCTTTTCCTTTCTTTTTTCTTTACTTACCTTTCCTTTCCTTTTCATTTTCCTTTTCCTTTCTCTTTCCCTTTCCCTTTCCCTTTCCCTTTCCCTTTCCCTTTCCCTTTCCCTTTCCCTTTCCCTTTCCCTTTCCCTTTCCCTTTCCCTTTCCCTTTCCTCTCCTTTCCTTTCTGATCCTCTCCTTTCCTTTCTTTTTCCTTTCCTTTGCTTTACTTTTTCTTTGCTTTCCTTTTTTTCCTTCAAAAACGTTATATTTAGCCTATATTTCAATTATCCTTTAAATTAGTAACCACATATCCACATTTTGTTGAAATTTTTCGGGAGGCCCTACAATTGATCCTTTAATGGATATTCTGAACGTCTGGTAGAGAAAAAAAACACCGTTTTACTAATTACGAAGTCCTTAAACGGTAAACATAGAGCAAAATGAGAAAAACGAGTACATAAATCATTAAATTATCAAAACGTAGTGGAATGTACTACGATTTTCCTGATAACTTCAACTGCAAGTCGGCACGGGTTGCCGTGGTCCGAATTGCATAAAACTTTGTCAGGATACTTTTTGATGCATAATGGTTAAAATTAGGTGGTATGCGTTTAAATAAATAACTTTGAAATTTCGGGACAGTCTATCATACCTGCATTCAGTTTTATGAAATTTCGCTGTTCACCTTTATTTTGAGTTATCTTGGTCATATGACTAGCTCATGAATTTAAACTAAGACAGTATGAATTAATTGAAACAAAATTCGACTAGCAATTGAGTTGACTAAAGTAATAAACAAACATTTTGTTTAGTCCGTAGTGGAGGATAACAGTGAAAAAGATAAATAAAAATAAAAAAAAAAACTCCGGAGATGACAGTGCAAATATGTCCGGTCCAACAGAGGCAGCCTAAATCTATGTATGTATGGCTGTATGTAAATGTCACAATATATACAAGTAAGCTTTTCTGAGAGGAGGATTTTGTTCGTTTTTGACAATCAGTTCGAAAGTTACAATAAAATGACAGTTCATATATGAATATATGGGTCAAATATTTTCCACAGAAGATATTCTATGTATGCTTCAGTTAAGCTTATTATAGCTTCTTTCAGGAGAAAAAGAGTGGGAAGAAATTCCAGAAAGTATTGCAAATAATTCGTGAGTTTTCATAATTTCGCAACCAAAAAATGCTGTTTAACTTTGTCATATTTAAGAGGAAATAATCAAGGTCTGCAACTAGAGACAGACAGTCAGTTTCTTTCTTCATTTTATGCCCACAGCCAAGTTATTTCAGTTGTTCTTAGAAGGAGGTATGCAAGGAATGTGCTGTTTATTGAAAGCTTTTCTTGCCCACACGAGCTGTGAAGATGTCTTACTAAATCACTTCCTAGAAAATCGAGTATTGTTTGATGTTTTGCGATTTGTAATGCCCCCAGGTAAAAAAGCTTAATTCACTAAAAATAGCTTAACGCCTTCAGTATTGTTTCGGTATTTCTAAATTAACTTCGGCTCACTTTAAGGTATGCAATGAAAATAGAAGAACGGGTTTAACAAAAAATAACAACTGTGCGGTGCATGCCAGAAAGAAGTATGCACTTCTTTGAAATCGAAATAAGGAAGATTATACTAATCTTAAAATGTGTACGCCACACTTTCCTAAACTTGACATTGGCTGTTATTGTTTGTGACCACAATAAGTATGTGTCAATCATCAAAGAGCCAAAGTTTAGTCGAGTTTGGTTGAAATTGAGTTATACCAGCGTTGAATTCTTCATATTGTCGGTGTTAATGCAAAACCACGTAAATACAGTCATTTAATTTTCGAAAGTTCTTCAGGGACGGTTTTAAAATTGTAATTCAGGGCCAATAATAATAATTTGATTCAGTCGAAAATTTCCTTTTTCTTGGTGTATTTTTAACTTTATATTCGATTGTTATGTGTTGTTGTTGTTTAATTTAATTTAATTTAATTTAATTTAATTTAATTATCTTTTTTTTTGTTTAATTAAAAAAAAAAAACTAATGGCGGCGTTATCATAACCTCTAGCGAGATTGTTAGCCGAGCTTCTCTTTCCAACTTGTGATGTGTTGCTTTTATGTTTTTCCTACAAGTTGGAGGGACCTACAGCTTTTTGCCGACTCCGAAAGCCACTTGCAACGTAAATGAATTTTTTGCTGAGAAGCTTCTCATGGCAAAAATACACCCGGAGAGTTTGCCAAACTACTGCCGAGGGCCGACGGCGTTTAGAAAAGTTATTTTTTCTAAATAATTTTTGATGTTACTTTTGCCGGGCATCGAACCGCCACAACTTGCCGCCACAAGGCCGAACACTTAACCGCTACAGCACGGCGGTCGCCGTAGTATTGTTTTTTTGTTTATTTTGCTTTATTTTTTTTTTAATTTAATTTTATTTTTTTATTTCATTTTATTTTACTTAATTTTTTTTGTTATTTTATTTTATTTTATTTTATTTTATTTTATTTTATTTTATTTTATTTCATTTTATTTTATTTTATTTTATTTTATTTTATTTTATTTTATTTTAATTTATTTTATTTTATTTTATTTTATTTTATTTTATTTTATTTTATTTTATTTTATTTTATTTTATTTTATTTTATTTTATTTTATTTTATTTTATTTTATTTTATTTTATTTTATTTCAAAATGGTCATATTGACTAATTGAAATTAAAGATAGAGCCATAACAATTGTGAAAAGAGGAGTAATCCAAATAAGAGTGTTCATGAAGGCATGCTTTGCTTATCATGGCAAATGCCTGCAGAACGCGCTCTTGAAACGTTTCAAATTGATTTTTCGCAAAGAGATAATGGCAATCAAATGCAAGAATGTCAATAAAATCAGCCTATTTACCCATTTGTCTAGGTGCTACGGAGAAATCCGCTTTAACGAGGCACTTCAAATCAACTTGTGTGACGCACTTGAGAGACTACTAAATAGTCAATTGCCATTTATGGATGGGATGGATGTGTGTGTATCTATGTATGTATGTGCACATTAAACCAACCAATGCTTATGTGTGTTAGTAAGCATACTCAAAAGAGCCACCCAAATATATATAAAATTAAGTGAGCACGTCCCGTCAGAGCAAGTTAACTCTGATGTAGCAATCAACGCAAATTCATTAGCCCAATCATGGACTTTAGGTGATTTGCCAAGAGGTTCGTAAATACTGGGGTGTCGATGTCCTGTCCAATTTTGTTGACAGATTGTTGAAGATTTTGAAACAGAACCGATGCTTTTCTTGTATGCTGCCCGCCTTTTTGTTCCCTTTTTTGTCTGCTCTACAGCAATGCGGTGTAGCCAAAGCGCGCCAAATGTTTGTTTAGCACTTACATCGCATATGAACCGTGCGTTCGTAAGTTAGAACCATTTGCTCATGGCGGTCAGTTAATGGATGCTGTTGCATAATGCATGAATTTTAATTTCTATTGAATAGAGGCCACGACACAGACAAGTGATGTGAGTTTGGGGTGGCCACGTCACCCGTTTGGTTTATAATCGGGCAAACAAATGTATGTAGGTGTATAACTTTTGGCCATTTGACTGCCTCTATTTCCATATGAGCCGTTTAGAGCACAAGTAGCATAAGTCCAGTTTACGTTTTTTTTCGTGTTAGGCATGACACTGTGTAGGGGAAAATGTGTTTTATATAATAATAACCTAGCTTCCATAGCAACCGAATAGATAGCAGAACTAACTTGTAAAATCAGGGGTTCCCCCTATTAGTTGACAACACAAAACTATTAACTCAGTTTGAGAAATTGTGAACTTATGCCACTTGTGTTCTGAGGGGCTCAAATACCCAGCGCATACTACGTTGACATACTCGTTTACTCATTCAAATTTTTGTATTAAAACACTGCCATGCCGTATACATACGTAACCAGGCTGTTATGTATGCACGTATGTATGTATCCATACATATGTTACGTATACGCAGAGGCGTCTAACTGGAACAATTTGAGCATACAAAAGGTGCGTGGGATACAAAAGGTATAATTTTAAGTATGTATGTCATTGTGTGTGTGTGATATACATATTACGAAATTGTAATTAACATTTTGTGTGTGCTTTTTACGTATTTTTCTCGTATGTTATTTTATTTTTAAGTCATGCTCCTTTCCTTAAAGGCCATCTACGAATCGCAGCTTCAGAAATTAGTGTGAGATATTTATAACTTCACACCGTAAAAGAAACGTATGAAAATTTAGCAGATAATTTCCATAATTGCGGTAGTGCCAGTAATCTATTATATATAAATGCGCAAACATAACAGCTTTCTCCCTTTTTTGCAATAACCACAATTCTAAGGTATATAAAATTTGGTATGTATCGATATGTCTCGCCGAGCAGGGTGTCCGACATCAAACCAAAAATTAAAAAAAATTAATTATAATATGATTTGAAAATCACACCACTACAAGTGCTATACACGCATTCGCTTTATGTTATGGGTGTATGACCACTTGCATTGTTGTGTTTGCATTCACTGCAGTAGGGTGAGTTGTTTTGTTGGCAGCAATAAGATAACATGAGCCAGCGCGTCAACTTTATTGAGCTTAGGTACAAACAGTGTTTACAAAAACAAAATCTGTGCGTGGGAATTCAGAGAAGCAAATGCTTTTGAAAAAAAGCACAAATAAGCTAGATCATGCACAAGGCCCTTCGTGGCTAGACTTAGTGAAATAAAATAAAATGGAAAATTGAAAAAAAAGTAAAATCAGAAATAGAAAAGTGATTGAAAGTAAAAAAATTAAATTTGCTGGAAATGAAAGGAAAGGGAATAATATAAAATAAATAAAAATGAAACAAAATGAAATAAATAAAAGTATTAAATTAAGAAAATAATAGGAAAGGAAAGGGATGGATAAAAGGAAAAAGAAAGAAAAAAGGAAGGTAAGTTAATGTAAGGAACGGAAAATATGACAGAAAAATCAAAGGGAAAGGAAAGGAATGGAAAAGAAAAAAGGAAGGGAAGAAAGGAAATGTAATGTAGGTAAAGCAGTGGAAAAAAGAAGCAAAAGGAGAAAGACAAAGAAAGGAAAGAAGATATATGGCACAATGATTTAATGTTAAAGGTGATGAAACTGCTGGAAATCATTGGATTACTTTCTATAAATCCATTCCAAAGAGCAAGTCCACACAGAAATACATAGGTCTCTCTTGATTTTTCCTATACTATAAATATGATTGACGTAGGCAAATTTGTCAATGCACGGCTGATAGCATACCTAGGATGAAAGATAGAACAATCTGATTTATCCAATCAAAGCTACCATACTTTCAAAAAAAAAAAAAAAATGTGCTTAAGATCTGAAATCCCATTTTTTGTGCATTCTTCCGATTCAATTAGTAGCTATTTGCTGGTTGTAGTACGATGTAAGCGGTGTATCATGTAGGTGACACTACTCTTAAAATATACAACGAAACAAGCATGTATGTATAATTAATATGCAAAAGTTTATTATTAAAAGGCTTCACAAAAATAAATTTCGAATACACAAACTGCCTTTTCTTTTTCGTTTTTATTGATTGGAGAAGAAAGCGCGCAGTCGGTGGGGGATAAGCTTTATTTCACCTTAATTTATGCGCTTGTCGGCGCCTTATTTTCCATTGGTTAATTTCTTGTTGCTTTTCTGTGTACGGCAATCCACGTGCAGCCCTTTAACATAATAAATTCAATTTTCCACTCAACCAAGTATAAAATATAAGCAAACTGTCAAGAAAAGGTGCAAAATATTACCTACTTACATGGATAAGCATACTGTATATGTGTATGTATGTGTGTGTGCTTGCATGTGCCCGCATTTATGTTAATCTAGGTGTATGTGTAACAAAGGTCACTGTAAAATAGTAAATAAGTAGTTAATGCACTTTAACTTAACTGATAATTGGTGGCATGTTACACATATACAAAAGCTCTTGTTTGTGGATGAAATTTAACCACAAACTTAATTTTTCTCTACTTTTTCCTATCTTTTTTTTTGTTTCCTTTCTAAACGATTTCGCAATACAGTATTGATTATTATTTTTTTTATAGATTTTTTTTATAATTTTTTTTAAATTTAATTTATTTTTATTTTATTTAGTTTTTATTTTATTTAGTTTTTATTTTATTTTACTTTATTTCATTTTTTTTATTTTATTTAATTTATTTTTTATTTTATTTTATTTTTTTTTTTATTTTATATTACTTTTTTAATTTTATCTTATTTTTTTCATTATTTTATTTTAATTTTTTTTATATTTTATTTATTATTTTATTATTATAATATTTTATTTTATTTTAATTTAATTTAATTTTACTTTATTTAAATTTTTTTATTTAATTTATTTTTTTATTTTTTTTATTTGATTCCAGTTTTTTTTATTTTATATTACTTTTTTAATTTTATCTTATTTATTTTTTATTTTATTTTTTATTATTTTATTTTAGTTTATTTTTTTATATTTTATTTTAATTTATTATTTTATTATTATTTTATTTTGCTTCATTTGTTTTATTTCTTTTTATATTACTTTTTTAATTTAATTTAATTTATTTTTTATTTTATTTTTTATTATTATTTTATTTTAATTTATTTTTTATATTTTATTTGATCTTTTTAAATTTAATTTAATTTAATTTTTTTAATTTTGTTTTATTTTAAAACCTTCATATTCGGGCAGGTTCTGCAATTCACTTTCAAAATTTTCACCAATTTTATTGCGATGTGAATCAGAGTTTCCGAAATTTGGTATTTCGGAACAAATGTGGTCCGATAAACTTATTTTGGGCCGTTGGGCCTCTAATTGAAATTTTTGGACATTTTTTAAGCGGACACAGTTTGTTTATGTAGTAGCTACAATTAAGTTAAGTTTTTTAATTTAATGAAACAGCTCTTATACATATATCGTCGCTCGCTTGCCAGAATTACGAATGCGCCAAAATCAAAATGTTGGAAAATCAAGTTTAAAAGTTGAGTGTTTTCGAAAAATCAATACATTTTTCTATATTACCGCTTTTACGTTGCAAAGAAGCCACTCTTCTTGTGCATTTTATTCACCGTTTTTGTATTTGGTCCGAATTGGTCGGTAATTTGGGCGGGAATTTTTTTTTTAGTGGCAACCCTGAAGTAAATTGCCAGAACCTGCCTTGATGATGATGATTTAAAAATAAAATTTGCAACGCATATTTAAGTAACACAAGAAATTCTGCTCGTTGGCAGTGCGATCGCGATGATTCAAAACTCTTGCGATCGATATTTTTGTAACTCCCCGGCAAGCTAGATACTTGAAACTGGACACATTTATCAGAACCTGGTTACAATGCAATTTACCATCAATAAAATTTCGGTAGGTAGTGCATGCAAGTCTCGGTTCTTCTTAGTGGCCAATGCGTCAGCTACTCGCCATGTAATTTGGCCAAAAATTTGTCAACAAATTTTGAAAAGTGCTTAGTATTGACTAACTACCAACTTTTTATTGCAAAGAAAATAGTACCAAAAAGAAAAACAAAAGAAAGGAACGCATAGCCTAAGTAAGTTGAATGGCGCGCTCTTTTGGCCTAAATTTGGTTGAGTGTCTTTTAACAAAAAAGGTTTCTTTGAAGGCTACTCAAACGTTTTTTTTTTTTTTTCATTTATTATTCAGTCATTCGGATTGATTCTTGATAAACATTCATCCTCTCTGCTGTACCTTCGCCAAACAACTATAAACTTCATTCATTTCGAATGTTGCTGATAAATTTGTTTCAATTTGCTCGAATCAGTGTCCATCTCTTCTTACTGTTCATTTGGACGTTTTCGTTTGCTTTTTTGAAAATAATTAGCTCAATTATCATTTGTTCATAGCTTTTTCGCTTCTTGATTTCGTTTTGAGGATTAATCAGTTAATCAGAAAAATAAATTCGTTGAACTAAGTTGCAATTACTTAAAGCAAATGGTCTTTAATTATGATTAGTTGTTTGTGATTTCAATAAAAATTGTTTTATTTGGACTTAGACTTTTTAGACGTTTTATTCATTTATTACATTACAAAGAAATAAAATCAACGTAGTGCTAATGCTGAGTTTTGAAAGCGGAATTTTCCATTTTCGGTGGTACATTTCGAATATGCGTTCATGCTGCCGCATTTTGAAAATGCGCATTTAGCTAATTTTCGAATGCTTAAGGTGCGCTCCTACATTGCAAGTGGAAGTATACTTGCCATTTCACATAAACTCCATTTATTTTATAAAAGTGAGTTCGTGGGTAAAGAAAAACAGAAAACAGAAAAAATTATTGCATAAGTACGTTGACTTCCTTAGTGAGAAGATATCCTAACATAAAAAGCGGTTCGCCCAAAAGTATGCAACATTTTTTCACTTTTTCTTCATATAAGCAAATTTTTGTTCGAAGATGCTAAAGCTTATGCAGAAATAAAGTAGCATTTAGTTGCATTTAGCTTTCAAAATTGTGTGGAAAAAATGCTGAATTTTGGGCTAAATGCTAAAATGCAAAAAGCCAGACTCAGAATGAAAAGCACATTAAAGGAAAATAAAAATGTTTTAAAGATGCTTTGACAGGAATAATAATAATAAATAACCCTGCTAGACAGTGTTTTGACATTCATTCAGCTTTGTAATGTTGCCTTTGAAAACGTGATAGAAAATCGTGATGTAAATATAAAACAGCTGATATTTACATCACGATTTTCTATCACGTTTCCAAAAGCAACATTACAAAGCTGACTGAATGTCAAAAGACTGTCTAGCAGGGAAATAATCCTAAACAATAACATTAAATGTTGTGTGTCCGCATAGCACATAGGGCCTCATTATGTATGACGAACGATAGCTCAGACGAACGATTCGTCTGCTCACAATATCGCCTACCCATTGCATTTTCTTTCATTTTTGTTTTTTTTTATGTCAAATAAAAGTCGAAAATATTTAAAAAAAAAATGAAAATGATAGATAGAGTGATGTCTAGGCGATTTTGTGAGCAGACGAATCGTTCGTTTGAGCTATCGTTAGCCATACATAATGAGGCCCATAATCATATAAAAAAATTTTAGAACAAAAGTTTAGGCAAATTCTGATACAATATGTTCCCTATATTTAAGGCAATTACTTATATAAGCGCGAAGCGAGTGATAATTACCACCTCCAAGAATAACTAAAACCTTTTGCAGGTCCACTCATAGGATAAAAGAAAGCTCCCACCAAACTTCGGAAGTTGTTGATTCCCACGTACAATTTTTTTTGTTTTAAGAAAATAACCATAAAACTTTCACAAGAGACCCCATACACATTTTCTTCACTAAAAATAGATTTTGATGTTGCAAAAAATAATAGCTGCATGGTCACCCTCGTCCTTAAGCACTACTTCGTCAATTCAACTATTTATTTCCTTAGTCTTGTTTTTATTTACTTCGCGCCCACTTAATTGTTGTACTTGAAGTATGCCAAAAGAGGTCAATAAGAACAACAAAAATAGAAGAAAAAACTTAGTCGGTCTTGCTCACTGAAACCGGATATCTTTGTATATAGGACAAATCTCAATAAAATGAAAAATGTAAATGTAGCAGCAGTACATAAGTTGCCAACTGAACAGTTTACAGAAATAACGTTTTTAAAAGCTCTTGTATTGAGGTTCAACAAGCCACACCTAGCGCGAAAGATCAGAATAATTGCGTAGGCAGAAAACTCAGTACAAGACCTGACAGAGAGAAATCTCGCTGAGGCTCCATATCAACACTTACATACAAATTTTCCCATTTTTTCATCCAGTACACACCTTGACGCACAAACTCCTCTGCTAGGATGCGAGGCAGCCTATTTGGCGCTAAACTAAACTGCATGAGCATGCTTAATGTATGGTGCAAAAGGGAACATAAACCTGATTCAAGATGCAACATATATAGTTTTTTACAAAAAAACGCAGGAGTCTCTCTACTGACTCAAACTTATCAACACCCCAAATTTGCGCACCATAAAACATCATAGATCTGGTTTTATTTGGTATGTTCTTCGAGAAGACTAAAAAGAAACATGATTAAAGAGAGAATTGTGTAAAATTAACTTCCATTGTCAATACCTACAAGTCTCGAATGTGTGACAGAAGCATTCACAATAGATAGATAACAGCTGTGATCGCATGTTAAAAACACTGTTCGACAACTTTATTCTTTGTCTCAAATTGCAGTAATCAACCATTTTTTGAACTCCTCGTGTACTGCATTATTTTTAACCTATACATGTTTAATTAAACGACTGCTTCTATGTTCATTATCTACTAGCTTTTGTGAAGCTAAGATGAGAGGTAAGCAGCTTTAGCAATGGCATGATAAAATAAAATCCAATAAAGAAACACAGTTGGGGCAATTCAGGCAATATAAAAGAGTTAAAAAACAAACCATTCATTCTTGACATTTTGAAATTTTATGACAGGCGAATAAGGCACAGAGGAATGGCGAAGATTTTCACTTGTAGGAATTCAAAATGGATAAAACAGTCCGTTATCGAGCTTGGTGGTTTAGAAACTTGGATAAAACTGTTCGTTGACGAGCTCATTTATTTATTTATTATTTTATGTAATTCTTTTTATTTAATTTTATTTCCTTTTATATAAATCGATTTTATTATTTTATCTTTTTTTAAATTTATTCCCTTATTTTCTTTTGCTTTTTATTTTGTTTTTTTATGTTGTTTTACTTTTTTATCTTAAAGGCTGATTTACATGGGTCGATTTTTCTAGTCGATTTTTGTCGTGCCACCGTGTAAACAGCCATTCGATCGATTCACACCTTGTATTTGAAGATAGAACGCCATGGAACGACAAAAATCGAACAGAAAATCGACCCGTGTAAATCATCCTTAAGGCAAGATTATAGGTCCTATTGTACATGAACCAACCTCGATTGCCTTCTGCAATCAAATAATCGTACCACAAAAGTCCATGCTGTTTGGATTTTTGGTTAATCTGAAGCTTTATTGAAGTTCAAATATAAGTGGTCAATAACTAACACAAATGGCGCATATTTAAGAGAGCGATAGATTTATTTCTTGACATTTGAAATTGATGAGAAATGTTTTTGTTTTCTTATCACACACAAAAATCCAGTGAATGTTTTATTGCCATAAAATTTGATGTTGATTTGGTCAAATTGCTGTTCAAGCTAGATTAATTTAATTTATTTTTTTGCTTTATGTCAATGCACTTTTTATGTATGACAGCTGTTGGACGTTCTATGGCTGTTACGGTTCAAATATTTTATTAAATCGAAATGTCTGCGGTTTTGGGAATGATTACGTTTACTAACCGTTGGCATATGTGCTAATGCTCACCGCCTCTTGTGGTGAATAAATGATAAATGGACAAACATTAGCATTAGTACTAACCAATTGGGGTCAAAAGATAGTAGTTGAGCGATTTGTTATTAACTGCTGCTTGTGCGTACAGCTCGTTGTATGGGTATGTATGAGTGACAGTGACAGCTGAAGTGATTGTAAAGTGCTTAGACATCTTTTATTGCTTTGGTTTATTTTGTGTGTGAATGTCGTATAAAGTGAGGGTGATAAAATATTTTTAAGTACTTGCACGTTAATGATGAAGCTTACTAATAGGTGAACATAAGTACGTACTTAATTTGGAGTGCTGAGAGATTTTTCAGAAAGATTAAAGCAAGCAACAAACTGTTTGGAAGGACCTTTCCTTTTCTGTGAGCATACCCGATTTCAGTGACGCATCCAGGATTATGCCAAGGGGGCGATTTTTTTCGGCAGAAATTAAAATTTATTTTATTTAATGTAATTTTTATTTTATTTTATTTTATTTTATCTAATTTTGTTTTATTTTTTTTTATATAACTTATTTTATTTTGGCTGATTTTATTTTTTTCTTTTATTTTTTCTTTATTATACCTAATTTTATGTAATTTTATTTTATTTCATTTTGGTTGATTTTTATTTTATTTTTCTTTTATATTATTTTATTCAATATAATTTAATTTAATTTGTTTTATTTTATTTAATAATTTTTTTGTTTTTTTTATTTTTTATATTATTTAATTCAATTAATTTTATTTAGTTTATTTTATTTTATTTTATTTTATTTTATTTTATTTTATTTTATCTTATTTTATTTTATTTTATTTTATTTTATTTTATTTTATTTTATTTTATTTTATTTTATTTTATTTTATTTTATTTTATTTTATTTTATTTTATTTTATTTTATTTTATTTTATTTTATTTTATTTTATTTTATTTTATTTTATTTTATTTTATTTTATTTTATTTTTATTCAATTAAATTAATTTATTTTAATTTATAATTTTTTTTATATTATTCTTTTTTCATTTAATTTGCTTTATTTTATTTTTGGTTCTATTTTTTTAAATTTTATTTCCTTTAATGTTATTTTATTTTATTTGACCTAATTTTATCTTTCTTTATGTTATTTTATTTCGTTTTATTTCCTTTTAGTTTATTTTATTTTATCTTATATTCTTTTATGTAAATGTATGTATGTATATGAACATATTTTTTTAGCAAACTGTATTTTTCCGTCATACCTTCCACATTTACTTGACCATGCAGGTGCTATCTTAATTACGGTTAAAATCAAACTATCTAAAAAGACAAAACTTTATTTTCTTATTCCCCGAAAAATTAAAATTTTGAGTTACATCGGTTTTTCGAGGATATTGAAATTTTGCAAAAATTTGTTGAGAGAAAAAGAAAATTTTTGATTGAGAACTTTTAATATAAGAGGGATTATAAAGTAAAGGGCACATGACTATGTTGTACTGGTGTACTTAATCGCCTTTGGTATAGGAGCTTTTCTTTCTTTTCCCCCAAATTTTTTCTGATTTTAAGGTGGTTAAATTTGAAATTTTGTGAAAAACTTTAATTTTTTCAATTCTTTTTGAACGTTTTTTGGCATAGTGGACAAATTGCTTAAGATACTTATGGAAATCAAGGTAAAACGTGTTGATGGAAATAAGGATAGCATATTCTCCAAAGGTTAAATCGATAGAATGAGAAGTACAAATTTCTAACAAAATGTTTTTTTTTTATATTTTCGGCGATATTTTAGAAACTAGATCTGCCGCAGGAAAATAGATATGATATTCGGAATCAGGAGAAAATTTTACTTTAAGACAATGTGATCTCATTTTTGGTAATTTTTTTTTGTCGAGTAGTGTCGCCCTCCTTTACTTAATTAGAAAGAAAAGTGGTGATTCCACTATGAAACATAAAAAAAAATTAGTTGATTGACGAAGGGGTGGAATCTATCTTCCTCTGAAAACGCCACTGCCCGATTTGATATATGGCTTAAAATCATGGTACGAGGTTTTTCTTCAGAGCGTAATTTGTAGATAGCGAGATCAAAGTTTTCAGAAAATCATAAGCAGACGTTTGGGTTTAAAAAAGGCTGTCTTGTTCAACCATTGCTTTTTATTTTATTATTATTTATATACATAACTACTGATAGCGGTATTTCTACCTACTTTGTTGTCTGAAATGCCATGAATGTCATCTTAAATTCTCATTATCGAAACATAGAATTCAATGCGCATCCATTCTAACCTTTTTACAATCTAGTGTTAACTCATCGATTCGTTGCGCATTCCAATTGTCCGTATAAAACAATAACAACAACAACAAAGTTAAAGCAACAGCACACCCAAACACACAAAATAGTCAAATTATCGGAAGCGGGAAATTGCGATTTGTTGATTTCTATAACAAACAAAGTGGCCAAATAAAACGAAAGACCAATAACAATAATAACTACATTGTAAGGCTTTTTCGTTGGATACGTGGGTCGATTTGCTAGACAATGTAATTGTGCTTCTATGAGTTGTTCTTGTTTTGTGCTGTGACTTCCTATTTTATTCGTGCCCTTGGGAATCGACCAGTATCAAAAGGTATTTTTCTTAATCTGCTTTCAATGAGCTTCCGTTTTTAGTGAGTTAGTTTTATTTGTGTTTTAAAAATGTGCAGCAGCCTCTTCAACCCAGTTTTCGCACAATTGTCATATTTTATTTTTATTTAAATAGCCTGTGGCAAAACCAGGGTTCGTATTTTCAAAAAAATTTTTTAGCACACTGCACATGTGTGTGCTGTTTGGAAAAATTATTTATTTTCCAATTTATTTTCAGTTCTCCAAAAAATGTTTTGATTTACGGTGTTACCTAACGTGTAGGAAATGTGAAAGTAACCTATCCGCATATCACCCGTCGAGTGCACATCACAGCCTGTGCATACATTGCCGCTGCGGGATGGCTGATCTCCCATCTCTCACAACCCATATTAACTTTCCTTACATAAGGAGAGTGCCATGGCCTAGAAGGTTTCACTGTGTACATATGTATGTACGTATGTGTCTCCATCTTCTCCGCATGCATGTGCAGTGCCCTTAACAAAGTGCGTGTCCTCAACTGACTACTCCTTGATTTCTAAAACACCTACGTGTCAGCTCATCAGTCTTCTCTCCTTTATGATCCCGAGCCCAGATAACAGATATTTCCAAAGGGTCGATCAATGCGGCCAAAATTTAACCAATATAATCAAAGGAAAAGCCCTGAAGCACGAGATAGGTGCTTCGTTACCCGTTACGTTTATGTTTCCAAGCCCATCCCACAGATAGATCTTACAGCTCTACCAAATGGCCTACCAAATCACGCTTTCGTCCCTCATCGAATGATGGTAGCATGATCTATCTGTTTATTAGTGATCGGTTAAAGCCGACATAGCCGTGGAGTGCACCTATCAAAATGTGCATGATCTTGTGCATGAATCTTACTACATTGAACAAAATTATATGTGCAAGTGCGTTAAACAAACTACACACACACGTGTATGTGCTTTGTTTCAAAATGCACATTCACGGGCTGTGTGCTAACTGTTTTTTCTATAAACACACAGTTCATGTGCAAGAGCAATAAATTTAGTGAGAATTTTTTTGCACACGTGCGTGTGCCGTGTGTGTGCATGCGAATACGAACCCTGGGCAAAACAATAACAGATTGACTATTTTAACTCCTTCCTTTATTTATACAAGTGGGTGTGTATGTATATATGTCAACGTGCCATAAGAAAACTAACACTTTTAAAATTCTGTAAGAAAACTAATACTAAGGCCCGGTTTTGCAGGTTTAAACGGCAGGAAAAGTTGACTAGAGTTTATCCCATACAAACTGGCCGCTTAAACTAAGTTTAAACTCGTACGGAACTTTGAAATTGCCTTGAAAAACCGGGCTTTAAAGGTAAAACATTTCTTCAGACAAAAATTTAAAGTGTTAGTTTTCGTCAGACACAAAATTCTAGTCTGACAAAAACTAACACTTTCATTTTGTGTCTCAAGAATATTAACTAACTAAAAGCCCTTGTTTTCGTCAGACACAATTCGAAAATATTAGTTTTCGTAAGAAATTTTTAAAATATTAGTTTTCGTCGATTAAGTAATTTGCTGATGTTGCTAATGGTAATACATAGCTTAAGGAAACTTTGTCTGACTAGATCCCTGCAGGGTACTTACAAGGCCACCCATACACGCTTATACACATGAATTATTATTTAAAGGAGCCCTTTTATGAAAAAAAAAAAAAACGTTTTAAAGCGAATATCAAAAATGTAAATTTGCTCTTCAACGGAAAAATGTGGCAACGGCATAAAATATGCAAATTCATTTTAAAACGAATACAAATGGATGAAAATATTAATGCCCTCATTGAGTGGGCGTTTTACGGAGGTGTAGGGGGCAAATCGTGACTCTTGTGAAATTAGTACTATTATCGTGAATTCATTTACATTGCCGGCCGCAGGATTAAATTTAGTATGTTGCATTTTTCAAGTTTTGAAAAATTCAGAATGAAGTTTGTAGTGTTATCCCAGAAAAAGGCGATATTTTTCTTTGGTAAATTTTTTTTCGTTTCCAACAGTTGACTGCGTTTTGTTCTTTAAAGTCTGTCTGCTGAATTTAAGACAGTTAGCGAAAATCTTCAAATGGACATGTATGTATATTTTTCTATATAATCGCATAAGCATTCTTAAAGTTAACAAACTTTTTATCTTTTTATGGAATTTTCAAAATAGGCTCACTAAGCTGTTGAGCTAAGTGCTAAGTAAACATATCGAATGCATTTTAGTCACCAATTTCATCACCTATCAAGCCCTCTGCCTCTGCCATGATACTTAGTTGAGCTACTTGATTGAGTTTATGAAATTGTGACTTTAATATGTATCTGTGTATATTAGGGTGGCTCAAAAACAGTACAATTTTTTTAAATGATGTCAGCTGTTTGGATAGCAAATTTAACGCTTTTTTTGGCCCACCCTAATACCCATATGTATATACCTCAAATGGAAACTTTATCGCTTGTGTGGATTCAAAAGGATTCAACGAAATCTTTCAAATCAAAAAAAAAAACAATAATTAAAATCGTTGTATTTATATCTATTCGTTTAAACCGTTATCATCTATCGTTACTCGACGAAAGTGGTATACACCATAACAGCCATAGTCACGTAGTGTCTCAGCCTGCTCACTGCCGCTCTACAACAACAACATCTTGCTCTCACAACAACAATTCAGATTCGCAAACAATTCAGATTCGCAAAATACAAACAATCATTGCAATATTATTCTTGGAATACCGTTCATTTCATGCTGGCTTGGCTTGTGGCGCTTCGCTGTAAAAGTATAGCGGCACACACGCGTTCATGGGCACATACGCATATATGTACGCACATACATACGTTCAGTTGTATTTGTTTTTTATTTTTTAATTGCGCTGCATACTAGTTTCGCCGACTGTTTTTTTTTTTTGCTTAGTTTAATAATAATTCGTTCGAGTAATTTTTTGTGATTCCAGGAAAGATGTTGTTGTAGAACGTATGACGTTGTTGTTGTAGCGCTCATTAGGTTGAAAGCGCTGGCTATCCCTGCACCATAAGCTGAGTATACAATAATAAAAATCAAATAATAACAAAGATTCAGAATTAAAGCGATGCTGCTTTCTCATTCGTCATGTACGACAAGCAAATCTCATTGAAATGCCCAGCAGCTAGATGAAACGAACATTGTCTGGATTCTTTTGTGGGGTAAGGTATTTACTTTTAATTCGTACTTTTCATTGTGTTCGCAGAAAATATGCCGAAATTTATTAAAGAATAATTTACAAAAATATTTAATAAGAAATTTCGCTATTCAATAAGCAGAACTTTTGTGCTGTGGCCTCCTGTGGCTTTTGGACATAATAGTTGCAAACATATTCAGTTTTTGTTGCTATTTCATTTAAATATGCCAATGCCTTTTCAAAAATTTCACTTTTGTTATGCGCTAGGTTAGGTTGCGCGTGTTGCAAACAAAGCTGGCAATATGTTTTAGAAAGGAATAAGTATTTTGTCATTAGACTTTAAGAGGGTAAAGCCCTTATTATGTAAAAGGCGACGTTGAGCAAAGAATCGATTTTTGTGACTGCCAGTACTTAAATGTGATTTTCATAATAAGGACCCAAATAACACCATGTTCACAATCTGGTTTTTCTGCACAAAATTTTTCGCTTGTTTGATTCAAAATCTGTTTCGCTGCTCCCATCAAATATTTAGTGCCCTCATCAGCTTAAATCATCGTTTTACTGGGGGTGTGATGTGTATAAATTTCAGTTTAATCGAATTCACTTGTGTAAACAAATAAGTGCTATGAAAGGTCTCAATTCTATTATTATTTTGTTGGTTAAATTTTTTTGATGAGCTGTCAGTTATCGCTAAAAAGAGACACAGCCAAAATCGCACAGGCGTTTAAGCAGCAACGAATAATCGTGGTTTTTGTGATTTTGTGAAATTATTCGAAGTATTACGAGTATATGTATTTATTAAAGCAAATGCAAAAACAAAATAAAAAAATTACACCTAAAAACTAATGGCGGCGATATACCAACAGGTTATCATAACTTCTAACTAGATTTTTGCTAAGCTTCTCTTCCAACTTGTAGCGTGCTGCTTTGATTTTTTCCCACAAGTTGGCGGGACCTACAGTTTTTTGCCACTCCAAAGGGCACTTGCAAGGCAAAAGAGTTTCTGCTGAGAAGCTTCTTATAGCAGAAATACACCCGGAGAGTTTGCCAAACTACTGCCGAGGGGCGACCCCGTTTAGAAAAATTCGTTTTCTAAATAATTTTTGGTGTTGGTTTTTGCTGGGCATTGATATGACGCGACCTCGTGTAGGTGGCCGAACACTTAGCCGATAAACCACGGCGGCCACCTTACACCTACACGGCTAAAAATTTGGGCCTAAATTTTAAACTAAATTTGGTTTCATATTTAAGCTAGACCAGTTTTCAAGAAAATTGGTGAAATGAAAAGGGTTAAAAATTTAAACCAGAAATGTCTTACCAGGGATTGGCAGGGATTCGAACCAAGACTCTCCGCATCTTACCCATTGTGGGCAAAATTCAATGACCTAAAAGAAACTTTCAAAAATAAATGTAAACGGCACAAACGGAAATTTGGTTTCAAATTCAATCTAAACCAGTTTTTCAGAAAATGTTTAAACAATTTTTTAAAGAAAAGCAATATTTTTTTTCTGTTGACTGGGTTTCGAACCAAGACTCCTCGCATCATGCCCGGCTGCGCTACCACTGAGCTACATCGCACACATAAATGTTGTGGGCAAAATTCAATCTTGAATAAGCTTTCAAAAACAAATGAAAACAAAACAAACATTCTAGACCGAAAAGGTTTTAATTTTAAACCTAAAAGTTTTAAGAATAATATAAAATTAAAAAAATTTGGCACTTGGCAGGATTCGAACGGAAGTGCTTAGGAGTCACAGCCGACTGCTCTTCCACTGAGCTATGTCGCACACAATTTTTTTGTGGTCAAAGTTCAATGACTTTCCAACAAACAAAAAAAAACATTTTAAACCGATTTTTCGTTTAGATCTTAAGTCGAAACTAAAAGAAATTGAAAATCTTTGTAGCTATTTATAAGGTTTAAAATATTCAAAACATTGTTTAATAATATAAGGTTAAGCAGTCCGAGGCGTTTTTGACACTTCTCGGCTTCATGCTTCCCTATCTGATTGACAGTGCTACTTCTTTTCAAAATCGTATGAAAATGGTAGGAAAAACCAATATTCTTGATACGAAGAAAATTGCAGCAACACTGAAAGCTTTTGAAGTTTGTTTTATTTTTATTTTGAAAAATTAATTGGCTATTTGGTAAGATTTTTATGAAAATTTATTATTTTAACTAAATAACAGCAGTTTTTCCTGTTTTGCAGCCTTTTGTCAGCATACAAATACGTTACCTCATCGTTTGAAGCTGAATTCAAATCAAGGAAAAAGCTTGTGTGCATTCTTACAAGAAGCTCACATTTCACCAAAATGCAGATTCTGACCTTGCCCTCCTTGCTAACTCGAATGAGCTTGAAGCCAATCCGCAGATCCTCAAGCTGTTGACCCAGGGTTCTTGGATGAGGACCACATCCATGTCGCATTTAGAAAGCCGAAAATACTTTAGATTTGTGTAGATTTATCTGAAGCACCACCAACATGACAGCGCCTTGACGTACCCATATCGTCGAGGTCTGCCCCATCCCGGAGGTTGTCTCTCAACGACGAGTTGGCGTAACAGGAGCCCTGCTAACTGAAGCATAAGAGATAATGCGCTCAGGATTGGTTGCTCCCCGTCCAGCTAGCTGTCTTCAATCTCCGAGCTGTTCACGTCACTTTGCGAAAGTGTTGTGGCAGATAACATGCTTTTCGCGTCGGACTCCTCCGTTTCCTCTTGCAGTTCTTCGATATCCGAGTTCCCGTTGCCGAGGAGATGGCAGCGCGCTCTGCATAGCCACAGTTTACGTGGATAACGATCTGACTACACTCTACTGCACTAGTCCATTGTAACTTTTAAGGGGCTCGATTGCCTCCTTATTCATGGTGAAGACCAGTTTTCTCTCAGGCCCTAACGCATCCCCGACCAAAGTGACACTCCAGTCCTGCGTCGGGAGGGACGGATTCATTATCCGCAGCATCGTGAGAATCCTCTCAGGCTCTGCAGGGATAGCAGGAATCCATGTCCTTGCCCTTGGCCAAGCCGGAACGTCATTCCAGTCGACGACCTCTTTTTTTGCACCTTTGTAGACTTCACCATATCTTGTAGCTGCTGCCTTGCACAGTGCAACAGTTCATGCGTCGTCACACACGACTATTTTAATCTGTCAAATAAACGTCAATAAGAGCGTTAGCGAGATGGGGATGGCCAAACGGCCCTTGCCTCCGTCAAGAATGCCTATAAGGATCCTGTCCTTAGTTACTTCGGCAAAGCTTGGTCTGCCCACTCGGGGGTGAGGTTTTAACTCCACGTCCGATCATTTGCGTTTGAAAGGGTTTCCGTTTACCCTTTTTGGCACATAAGTGGTTTGGAAATTCGGTATCAGAGATTGCACCAATTCCACCGACTTCCTGGAACTCGGCGACAGCGTTTCCTGCGAGACTCCCTCATATTTCTTTAGGGTCCTTGAGGCCAATCGTTTTTACAAGTACGCAGAGTGTAGGGAAGATTGCTCCTGGGAGTCCAGACCCGTAGTTGCCATCGCGGTCGCTCCCTTCGCTGAAAGCTCAGGTGCATCTTTTTTCTCCTTTGGATCTCGGAGGCCAGTTCGTGAGACCGCTGCCACAGACGTTAAGAGATTGGTTTTCATACCGGCGATTGATGAAAGTTATTAAAAAAGGATCCAATTATAAACATTGCCGTTTTATAAGCTTATTTCGCACATGTTTACTTGCTTTTTAAGTTAAATTTAAAATTAATTTAATTTTCCTAATAATTTAAAAAAATAATTGTTGAAAAGACAGATTTCCGGAAAAAAAATCCTGAAATTTTGCGAACGGAGTTCCTTCCTTTTCTACTACAATTTTATAAAGGGGGATTTTTTCTACCCTTTTTTGCATGCCTCGTAAATGCAACTCTAATAAGGAAGCTTTTCCTTGACAAATGTCAAAATCTGCTTAACCTTATATAATTTAACAATGATTCAAAAAAAAATTTAAAAAAAAAATTGCTTAAACTTGAGACGGGTTTAAAATTTAGGCTCATTTTCTTAGCCGTGTACCAATCTTTTATACGATTCTCGCAAAGAAATTCCTGAGCCTAAGTGACATATAGTACGAGAAGTTTATTTAAAAAACTGATTTTGAACAATTTTTCCTTCTTTTTTTAGATATGTATGTGTTTGGGGTTCAAACACAAATTCTTAGTTCAAGAATATTTAAATGTTACTTTTTTATTTGTATCTATTTATTGGCGTAAAATAAATGTCGGCAGCAGCCGTGGAAGAGCAGTCGGCTGTGACTCCTAAGCACTTCCGTTCGAATCCTGCCAAGTGCCAAATTTTTTTAATTTTATATTATTCTTAAAACTTTTAGGTTTAAAATTAAAACCTTTTCGGTCTAGAATGTTTGTTTTGTTTGCCAACAACTCTGACTATGAATTGATGTTAGAGCTGTCAACTCACACCATCAACAATAACAAAAACAATGACATTCAATAGCAAAAGCTAACTGCAGAGGGCTTTGTTATTTTGAAGTAGCAGTCAACATCTATGCTTTTGACAGTTAATAGCTGGGCAACGATGCCTAGTTCTGGTCTGTTCATCACACGGACAGTGGTCCACATGGAAATGCATAACTGTCTGGCTTAACTTAGCAACATTAAAACTGTTTCAATAAATATAGCGCTTTGCTCTTAAGTTTTGCAATACAAACAAGTCGAGATTTTTGAGGGGTTGTGTGCCTTTCATTAGACTGTATAAAAAAAAGCTCTCTCAATATGAGGTATTTATTCTAACGTAACTTTATTTAAAAAAAAATGTACATATATCATTTCATTTTCGATTCTCGATTTTAATGTCGTCACACTCGAATCTATTCAAAATTAAAAAAAAATATTTGTCACTACCTCAAAAGCAAGTGAGAAAATAAATCGACAAAATAAAATTTTTTTTACAGAAACAAAAAAAAATGAGTGTGACGTCAATATGACGTCAAATCGACTATTTCAGTCGAGACGATCGACCGAATTGAGTTACAGAAACGCTGTACTGGCTTGTTTTTGAAAGTATAGGCACGTATTTCTCTCTTTTTCAATACGATCTGCTATTCATTTCAAAAGCGCTTATCTGTCATTTCACTTCATCGCCATATCAAGATTTGCTTTTCTTTTATTAAATGTGTCACTTTGATTGTATTTTTTTTTTTTTAGCCTTTTGTGGTTTAGCATATTTTCATTTCATCTGCTTAGCATGCCATCTGATGGTCTTCGATAACTTCAGATAAATCGATGCTCTGTTATATGTGAAATAAACGTTTCTCATTCGTGGGAAATGAAGTTGTGAAGGAATGGTGTTTTTATAATTCAACTCATCATTTTTTTTTTATTTTGCACAAATGTGTATAAATTTTTTGCTGTTCTCACCTGTTATCTGCTGCCATAAATATCATCATTCGCTTTGATGGCCACTTTTGTTATGACATAAAGTCAAATGGACCAACTTTGGCATTAAAACCGGTTGTTATTGTGATATATGATTATTGTCCGGATGAATATTGCTTCATCAATTGCTCAGATGAAATAAACTTAAAGTTAAAGAATTAGGAACTATAATAATTTGTATCGAACTGTGTGGAATAATTCAAGTACTCTCAGATTCCCTAAAGTTCTTAGCCAGAAAAGAGATGTAAATTCTAAGATGTAAAATTCTTTCTAGAATTTGGCGAACTATTAGAAATTTGAAGTACCCTACGATATTAAAATTCCCGTGAAAAAACCTTCAAGTCACTGTCGCTAATTGCCTACTGTCAATACTTTGCTCGTTGGAAACCCTTCGAGCTGTTGATATATTGACAAACAAAGCACTCCATTCCCTTGTAAATGACAGCAAATAACTATTTTACTCATCTTCTTTGCGCATTTCGTTGCTGAAGCAATAAATTAAGACAAGATGAAGTAGCATCAGCCAAAAACTATGCTTGTACTAAGTGGCAATGTGAATTAAAATGAAGTAGTTGTTGTATGTGATTAAGTGATAGAACGTTACTGATATGTCTTCACCTGCAGCTGTCTAGCTTATGCCATCTATCTACTCATCGCATCAATTTCTTAGTCATAGCATATTATATTAAGTGAAGAAAATTCCATAAATAAACTCGAGTGCTAACGGCAAGATATATGAGATACTTCGTATAACTTACTACGTACCTACGTGTATACCTTAACGTGTATATATTTATAGCCTAGACAGACTGAATGTTTAGGTGAATGAATCTGGTTACGGTAGGAACTTTATCTGAAACCATCCATGACTCACGTAGTAAAAAAACAAAAGAGAAGAATATTTTTTTGGGCTATCAAAAAATCCGCCAATCTTCCGAAATTCTTAGAGCTACCTATGAGGATTATATCCCACGAGATTGATGTGGTTTAAACCTATTAGAAAGTAAATAATTGAAGAGAACTTGTAGTTCTAAGTCTAGAAGTATATCATATTTCAGCTTCGAGTTTGGAATTGCTTAGTAAATCCTAACAAGAATAGCTCATTTAAAGTTATAAGATTAGTGTTGCTGTCTATCATTTTCATAGCTTTACGTTTTATGTGTTGGCATCTGCTGAACTTCGTTGAAATGCAACATTCCTTTGCTTGCTACTTTGTTGCCCAGTCTTCACATCCACACACAGCCATTTAATACATATTTGAAGACATGCATGGATGAAGGGGGTATGTCGCATTTTGAGTGAAACGAGAAAATCGGCTTTAAAGTTTTGCTTAAACATTTGAGGTTTTTTCGAATCTTTATGGAAAACTGACAAAAAAATTATGCAAAGCCACAAAAGACGTTGCATAATATGCAATAAAAAGCATAAGTTTATATTTAGTGTTTTATATGAAAAAAATAGAAACATACCCCCTTCTTCCACAATTAATATTGAAAAGTTGTGTACATACCCCCTTCATCCATGAATTATCTTCTACAATTTTCACGTTAGGCAGATTCTGATAAGACAGAAATATAGATCTGCATAAAAACTATTCACCAATGCCAAAAACAGAAATTGAGTGAGAATGCGACATACCCCCTTCATCCATGCATGTCTTCATTTATGAGCGTATTTTTGTGCATCCATAACCTCACTTAATTTGACTTCAATATATTTGTGTTCTCGATTGTGGGTTGCAGAATATTAAAAAAAGAACAAAATATAATACTGATATGATGTGTCAGAATTAGTATCTACTTGCTTTCCATTTATGTAAGTAAGTACTTCGGCTTCAATGAACTGGAAAATCTATCGAAAACGCGAGCAATAATATATGTGAGTGGATCTAACTAGAGCAACATAATAAACTTAGTACCTGGGTGACCGAGCCTGCTCGGGGTTTTCAATTTTTTTTTCCAATAGTCTCACTTACCAACATTTTTTCCAATAGTCTTGCTTACCAACGTGAACTTTTCAAAATAGATTTCCGAAAAAATATTAAATAATTGGCAACTTTATAAACTGCCTCAAGTGGCAAACCAAAGTAGATAAACTTAGAATGAAGCATACTATCCGCATACAAAATTTCATCCAAATCGGTTCATTTGAACATTGGCGTATCTTGCTCAATATTTAAAAAAATGAGATTGGTGGCAAACCCTGTAAACCGCCCCAAGAGGCAAGGCCCAACTGACAAGTTTAAATACCTCAATATTAAAAAAAAAAACAAAATTGGTGGCAACCCTATCTTAGAGTGAATAATACTATCCATATGCCAAATTTCATCCAAATCGGTCAAGCTGTTGTCGAGATAGTACGAATATACAAATATACAAGAATAGCTCGTTTAAAGTTATAAGATACATAATACCAGGGAAATGGAGATTATTTGTTCGTAGTGTATATTATTGCATACTCAATATCTTTACAGGGTTAAAGGTTAATGGGGTAAATATTTTATTTAACGTAGCAAGCACCTATAAAGTTTCATATTAGAAAACAATTGCGCAATTCACAAGGGGTATCGTATTCGTCTATCGTTGTATGTTTCCATGGTTTCCAATATAATTTTTGAAAAAAAAAATAGACAAATAGCACGAAATACCAGAGGTTGTGAATTACTACGTAAATCTGTTGGGATATTTAAAAAAAAAAATATTATCCATTTAACCCTTCATCGACTATAAAACTTTAATATGGGGTCCATAAATTACTCAATAAATATTGTGATCTGAAATCTAAGCCAGACACACTTTGTAGTACCCCACGCTGGCTCGTTTACAATTTCCTTTATAATTGTTTCCCAGAAGTAATTTTCAAAAAATAAGTCTGCTCTGGACGGTTTATTATAGCAATAGCTTTTTCCAATTATCCCAGAAAATCAGCTTGTTATTGCAACTCACATGCAATTTTTAGTAATCTATTTTCTTCACATGCAAGACTTCTACTGTGTGCAACATGTAAATACATTTTGTACGAGCAACTTCGAAACCTCCTCGAGCTATAACAAGCAACTGGTGCGCGCCAATGCGACTAACTACAACAAACATATCATCAGTTGCAGGTGTTTCACACATACCCATACAAACAAACATACATACATACTTGCCTGCTTTAACTTGTGCCTGTTGGCTGTCTTTGCTGCATGAAATGCAAATGAGCACTGTCGTCAGCGTTTCTTAAATACGTATGCATTGGCCGTCATGCGCCATAAGTTCAAGCTCATCTCGTAAGATATGCATTGCTTCTCTGTTGCCATATTTGCCCCTGCGTCCGTGGGTGACTACACATAAATACCACTGACGTTGATAAATAACTTCATTTGTGGCAATGACACGGTTTTCTTTTACTCTATCTTTGATCTCCAGTAGATGCCGCGCCTAACCAAACTCCATACTTTGATGACTTGATAATTTGCTTGTGATATTCACCTTAATTCAGTTGCGCTGTCATTTACAGCTGCTTCTTAAATATAGTTTATTAAACTACATCTCTATTAGGGTGATTCAAATAAAAAAATTTTGGTTCTTTTTTCGGTATTACACCCTGAAACCATAGGTATTGATGACAAAATAAGCCTTTCAAAAAATTAGCGCTCTAACTTAACCCTTAGGGGTGGCTTTGTTTTTTCGCCCTTTCCCATACATTTTGTATGGGAAAAATGGCATTTTTTTTTCAAAGTGAATTTTCTTTCAATTTTTGAAAATTTTTTCAAAATATTTTTGCATACTCTTAAAGTTGAAGCTTTGAAGCTTCCAAAATGGTATGCCGTGTGCTATTATCTTAACTATTAATATAATTACAGCCATTTTAAATTTACTAGATTTTATACATGTTACTGTGTATGTGTGTGCAATAGTACAAAACTCAGTCAACTAAAAATTTAAGACATCCCTTATTTCGATAACTCGACCGGTTTCAGACTATCCCAAAAATGTATGAAACAAAATGATGATTCGAAATTTGATATGCATAGCCTCTATCGTTGCGTTTTAGCCTAAATAACATGTGTGCAAAGTTTTATTGTTCTAGGATAACGGCAGACCGTGCCAATTTTTTGTTTAAAGTTTTTGCTAGCAGCTTATTCTAAGTTCACAAAAAAAGTCCATTAAGGCTTCGAAAACTACATAATTTGGCTCATATTTAAAAGAATGTGCATCAAAACTCCACCTTTGAATTTATGAAAGGATAACAGGATTCTTTGCAAGGATATTGAAAAAACGTATTCACGAAAAAGGACATTAAAATTTCAAAATTATTTTAACATATTATATAATAATATGTCTTGTAACAAAAAAAGTTTTGAAAAAGTTGAAGTATAATAATTTTTACGGACATTACTTTCTTTTCCTTGAAGGATAATAAAAAAAGTTATATTTAGCCTCTTATTCAATTATCCTTTAAATTAGTATCCTCATATCCACAGTTAGTTGAAATTTTTCGGGAGTAGTACTTCATAACTGATAACTTCAACTGCACGTCATCACGGGTTGCCGTGGTCCGAATTGCATAAAACTTTGTCAGGATAGTTTTTGGTGCATAATGGTCAAAATAAGGGGGTGTGCGTTTAAATAAAACAACTTTTAAATTTTGGGACAGTCTAATGAAGGTGTATCATTCAAATTTTCTCTGTAGTTCGAAAACAACCTGCGGGTTGCCGCATGAAAAGTTGAAGCTTTCAATGTGGGAAGTTCGAGCTTATTGTGTGAAGAAATTGTAAAACTGATTGCGGGGAAAATGTTTACAACTGCCCAGCAACACATGCTTTGTAAAGTAAAAATCAAAGTAAGCATGTCTGCTTTTACACATACATATCCAAATAAAATAAAAGATATTTTTAATTTTAATAAAAATATTGAGTATGTATTTACATTTAAAAGTGACACATTGAAATAATTGTAATTCCAAGTAAAAAATTATTTATAATTTACAAATACTACCGTTATAGAAATAAACAAAAAAGCAAAAGCAAATTTTTGAGTAAAAAAGATAGTTTTATTAAAAATAAATGTTAATCATCTTTTGCCTTTTACAGTATGTATTTTTATTCCACTGTATTCTGAATATGAGCAAAACTAGAGTATACTAGAGCTAGTCTTCTAAATAACTCAATGATTAAGCCACCTGTCAAAATTTTACCCCTGCATATTAAACTGTCAGCGAAGTAAACACGAGCAAGAGTATAAAGGGGGCTCTAACCGACATCCACACCGAGTCGGTAGACACTTTTGTCGGATCTCTACCTGTGAATCCCGTTCTGAACAGTCCTCCACCGGATATTGCTGAAGAAGAACGCACCTTACCAAGGGAGACAAGAGTGACCTTGGCACAGCTTAGGTCTGGATATAGTGTAAGGTTAAACTCCTACTTATCCAGACTTAATGATACAATCTTAAATACATGCCCTGCATGTGGTAGGACCCCCCATGATACTCTACATCTCTTCAATTGTTCATCTCAACCTACTCTTCTAACCCCTGTGTCCCTCTGGACAAACCCTGTTGAAACTGCACGTTTCCTTGGACTCCCCTTAGAACAGCTTGATGAAGATCTTCGGAATGATCATACACTCTAGACAGGGCAATGCATTGTTAACAACAACAACAACAAGAGTATAAAGGTAGTAAAAATAAAATAAAATTTGATTTAAAGAAAAGCAAAACAAAAACATGACGCTGAAATGCCGACAACTGTTTGTGTATGCAAATATTTCCAACGTAATGTTTTTTGTCAAATTTAATTTGTACGAACAGTTGTGGTTTAATGGCATAAAGCATATTTGTATGTATGTGTGTATGTAACTGCGCAAAAAAAAAGTTATAAATATAAATAAAATATTCACTTCAAATTATGATTAAACTGATTTTAGCGCGGAAAGTGCGAAAATTATTATATTTTTCTCAGAAAATTAAAGCCGCATATGATTACTATGTTGTTTTTATTGTAATGCAATGCGAAATAAAAACTATCCGTGGCAACAAAATTGCATTAAATTATTCTTTATGAGCAGTGTATTAATATGTTTGTTATAGTCTAATTATTGCCCTTCCTACAATGGTATCTACAATTGAAGCATCATCGCGAATTTTTTTTTCAAAACCGTTTTTATGGCATATAACATTTTGTATTGCTCTCCTGCATTTTCCAGATAACAAAAAAATATGAAACACCAAAACTGTAAAAATGCATTTCAAAATAGTAGGGTAATTTAAATTGACTTACATTATTTTGCATAGAAGCGTCGAAGGTGATTTATAACGGTACTGTTGCAATGTGCAAAACCGCTTTAAGCTACAACTCTTCTCCACGCATGCCTCTCCTTGCACACTGGCGGTAAGTCAATTCGTTTCGCAGATATCAAGCAAAACATGAATAAAATTGATCTGAACTTTTCTAACATGAATGTTACGCAGACGCCGTGTATGGCCTATAAAAAAGTGCACTATAATTGCAAAATTTCAAGATATACAAAATTTTTTTTTGCTAGAAAACATATTGTTAAGCAATCTACTAAATTGGTTTTTTAAATTCCAATGTTCTTTTCTCCTGAATGCGTTTTTAATATCCTGGTAAAGGATCCTGTTGTCCCTGTAAAAGTTCAAAAGAAGAGATTTGTTGCGCATTCCTTTAAATATGAATACAATATAATTTTAAGTGTTTATCGAAGCCTTAATGGACTTTTTTGCGAACTAAGTTTAAGCTTTTGGATAAAACTTTAAGTAAAAATCGTCGCGGGTTACCTTTATCATAGAACAATAAGACTTCGCACACATGTTATTTAGGCTAAAACGCACCGATGTAGAGCGTATGCATATCAAATTTCGAACAAAAGCAAGTCAACAAAGCATGTAACCATATCATATTTTCCCACACACACACACTTCATTAGTAAGAACTAGTGAAAGTAAGTAAGAAGAAGAAACTAAAGTTGAAAAAGTGAAAAAGTTAAAAGTTGTTACATAGTGAGAGCAATCAGATACTATTGCTTGCGAACAACTTGCGGTTTTATGAAAAATATATAAAAAAAAAAAAATCTGCAAATATTTTAATGACGAAAACTTTCAACAAATATCTGCAGAAAACATGAGCATGCAAAGGACAACAAGAGTGTAAAACATTTGCTACAACGCGCTCCACGGCAGCATAAATAACCAACACAAAAAGTAGCAAAAAAACTAAAAAATTCTGTGGGAATAAAATCTAAAGAAATCCTTCGTTGAGCACATAAATCACCCAGCACTTAAGCACTTAATTATTATTTCCAACAACAACAATAAAATTCTATCGTCGTACACGCTTTAATACGAGCAGAAATAAATGATTATACGACAACATTAAGTTAACGGATAAGTGGGTTAGAGCGAGTTAGCTCGTAAGCCAGCTAGTCATTTACGGTGCTCAAATTGATCCGTTGCTTAAGTGACCCATTTCCGGTGCATCATTATGCCAGCAACGTACAATCACAACAATTACAACCGCCATTAGCAGCAAAAACAATTGCCTTACATACTTAGGAGCAAACATGCGTTACGTGACGCTCGCCGCCCTCTTTTTCTATCACCCTTAACAAAATCCCAAAATGTTTTGCAACGAATTTTGATGAATTTGCTTGTGCGAAGCTAATACCCCCAACCGCATTTGAATGCATCATCCAATGTTAAGCTGAATGCAGTGAGGAGAACACTAAAACAGAAAACCAAAAACATGTCATGTAGATTGTATCAGTTTGTTGTTGTTATTGCTATGCTGATATACATATTTCATTATTTTCATCAGTCACATGTCCTATTTTTTGTTTGTTGGTATGCAGGAGACTCTCGTTGAGTGTGTCGCACAACAAAATCGTTTCCAACGTCATCATTTCTAGTATAAGTGACAAAAACAGCAACAACAACAGAAACAACAAGAATAGTGTCAAGAGTGCGTCATTAGTAGCAGAACGTCCTTTTTTGTTGTGCTTTTTTTTTAAGATTAATTTCATCTAACGTCGCGGCAACACATCCGCTTACTAAATTTTAAATGAGTAAATTTGCATCTGTGAGTGCTTGGCTATGGCGGTGGCGTATGAGTAACTAAAAGGCACTTAAATACGCGACTAACTGATGTTTGTGCTTGTACGCGCATTAGGGTGATTCAAAAATTACACATTTTTTTATTTCAACAGAAAACTTTCGGACTTTTCCAAGAAACAAAGTTCACCCCAAAGTAGGGTGTGTTGCTAAGGGTATGTATATTGAGTCAACATTACAAAGCCTTTGCAAATATCAGCTGTTTTATATTTACATCACGATTTTCTACATGCAACATTATAAAGCTGACCGAATGTCAAAGCACTGTCTAGCAGGGTATTGTTAAATGATATTTTTCACAATTATTGAATTTTAATTTATTACTAGAGTTCGCCCAGTGGTTGAAATTCAACCACAAAACCTTATTTTATTTTCCTACCTTTTTGCTATTTCTTAAATTTGCCTTTCTTTTCCATATTTTGTATATTTTTGGTTTCTATATATTCCTATTCATTTTGCCTTTTCCTCCCTCTTTACATCATTCAGTAATATAGTTTCAGTGTTGATAATTATTTATTCTTCTTAGGTCGTCTTCATACGTATTTCTTTCCTTTCCTTTCCTTAGCATTAATTTGCTTTTATTTCCTTTCCTTTCCTCTCCTTTCATCTCAATTTATTCTCTTTGCTTTTCTTTCCTTCTCTTCCCTTTTATTTCCTTTCCTTATCTTCTCCTTTCTTTTCCTTTTCTTTCCTTTTCTCTTCTTTCCTTTTCTTTCCTTTTCTCTTCTTTCATTTCATTTTATTTCCCTTCTTTCTTTCTTTCTTTTTTGTTCTTTTTTATTCATCTCTGTTCTGTTTCTTTCTTTTCGTTTCTTTTATATTCTTACCTGATCCTTCTTTCCATTTCCATTACATTCCTTTTTTCCTTTTATTTTCTTTTTCTTTCCTTTCTTTTCGTTTCCGTTGCTTTAGTTTCCTTTCATTTTATTCATTTTTTTTCCATTTCATTTCTTTTATTTTATTTTTTTCTTACCTTTATTTTCTTAAATTTCCCTTCCTGTCATTTCGTTTCGTTACCTTTCCTTTCCGTTACCGTTTCCTTATTTTCTTTTGTTCCTTTCCGCAACTCCTTTGCTTTTCTTTTTCTTTCATTCATTTCCTTAACTTATATTTTTTAGCTTTTCATTACCTTTCTTTCCTTTATTTTTCTTTCTTTTTATTTTCATTTATTTTCCATACCTTCTTCCTCGCTACCTTTTCTTTCCCTTCTTTTTTTCTTCTTTCCTTTCTTTGCTTTACCTACATTACATTTCCTTTCTTCCCTTCCTTTTTTCTTTTCCATTCCTTTCCTTTCCCTTTGATTTTTCTGTCATATTTTCCGTTCCTTACCTTAATATTATTTTCTTAATTTAATATTTTATTTATTTCATTTTGTTTCATTTTTATTTATTTTATATTATTCCCTTTCCTTTCATTTCCAACAAATTTTATTTTTTTACTTTCAATCACTTTTCTATTTCTGATTTTACTTTTTTTTAATTTTATCAATTTTCCATTTTATTTTATTTCACTAAGTCTAGCCACGAAGGGCCTTGTGCATGATCTAGCTTATTTGTGCTTTTTTTTTTTAAATTTGCTTCTCTGAATCCCCACGCACAGATTTTGTTTTTGTAAACACTGTTTGTACCTAAGCTCAATAAAGTTGACGCGCTGGCTCATGTTATCTTATTGCTGCCAACAAAACAACTCACCCTACTGCAATGAATGCAAACACAACAATGCAAGTGGTCATACCTACATACATACACCCATAACAGCGGCTCTATAAAGCGAATGCGTGTACATCACATGTAGTGGTGTGATTTTCAAATCATATTATAATTAATTTTTTTAAATTTTTGGTTTGTTGTCGAACACCCTGCTCGGCGAGACATATCGATACATACATTTTATATACCTTAGAATTGTGGTTATTGCAAAAAAGGGAGAAACCTGTTATGTTTGCGCATTTATATATAATAGATTATTCGGAAGAAAAAATACTACATTTGGTTATAAGGACCCCCCTAATGTACATACATACATATAACACTACATTTCGTTGATTCCATTGGATGGCCTGTATGGCGCATTACGTTGACCTTAGCGCAGAGTTCATTCTTGTATAGTTATTTTACTATCCATTTAACTGTAGTTATGATAAATTTGGGTGCTATTTTGTGGTCGAATTTCGGCAGACAGAAACAAATCTTATAATTCGGCTGTCTGCCACATTTTCAATATTTTGAGGTTTTCTACCCAATGTTTTTTTTTTTTAAACAGCCCTTTTTTCATTTTATTTGACGAATTGACCGCCTGAAGTCTGAAGGAGCTGTTGCTCGTTTAATGCTCATCACGTTTCGGCCTTCTCTTGTGGCTGCATGTCGAATGACTATAAAACTTATCGAAGCCACACTAAGTGATTGACTGACTACTTAAGCCCAAAGTTCGTGGTGCAATTCCTTTTAGCATGCAAAACAGTGGAAGAGTATTTCGATGTACCATGCAAAAACTAACACTTACAATTTGTGTCTGACGGAAAATTACCCCTTTAGGTAGTAAATTTTCTTCAGAGTTAATTTTCGTATGGCACGTCGATTTGTACATATGTACATTTACAAATTTATTTTTGTTTTCCACCATAAACACATTTAGTACGAATGCCAGTGAGAGGTTAAAAGCTTGGAAATTCGTTTGTCAATGCTTTGGCGCCTAAAAGTATGTTAATGCTTATATTAAAGTGTATTATGTGCCGGCTTTGATGTGCCGACAATACTTTTCATTTATATTCAGCGTGTGTATGTAGTCATTAAAAAGCAAATGCATGTTGCTTTCAAATAATTTTTGAATTGACATTTCCCTTAACTTGGCGAGCTTAGCGCTTATGCTACTTAATCATTTTGTAGAGAAGTGTTTCAACTGAAGAGTTCAGAAAAAATGGTATTGTCTTCGGCCAGAGTCAGAGGGTGGTGTCCATGCTAGAGAAAAGTCAAAACAGATTGGGGATAGGAGAAAAAAATGACTCCAAATGAGAACACATAAGCATGATACATACAAAACCAGCGTATGATAGATAGATAGATGATGTGCCACTTTTTTTCTATATGTTAATAGCTATGGCGGACGCCATAGTGTAGCGGTTAAGTGCTCGGACTACTACACCAAGTCGTGTAATATCAATGGCCGGCAAAAACCAACATCAAAAATTATTTAGAAAGAGAATTTTTCTAAATGGGGTCGCCCCTAGGCAGTAATTTTCCAAACTCTCCGGGTGTATTTCTGCCATGAGAAACTTCTCAGCAAAAACTCGGAGTACGGCAAAAAACTGTAGGTCCCGTCAGCTACTAGGAAAAAATCAAAGCAGCACACTACAAGTTGGAAGAAAAGCTCGGCAAAAATGTCGTTAGAGGTTATGATAACCTGTTGGGATATCGCCGCCATTAGTTTTTTTAATAGATTTTCTGTGCTTTTAACGCGCAGAAGAAAGCCATGTCAGAACCATCTGTAGACCAACAAGTTTATAGCCACAGTTTACCGATTACCGACCAGCATTATTTAGACCGTTTTGGTCAATTCGATATTGATTTGACACAGAACGACCAATAATCTAAACAAACCTATACTTGACCTTGGCCCTGGCTGAATTTTCCCTCCAATATACAACTCTGCCTAGGGCCTTCCATGACTCTGGCACGAAAATCGTATGTTAACCAATTGACGAAAATATTCCTAAAAGTCCCGAATTGATGCCAAAAGCAATCCCGAAATGCTCCGAAAACAATTCCGAAAAAATTATGCCAAAATTAGTCGAAATGATCTGAAAGCAATCCCAAACACGTCTCGAAAAACTGCCGAAATGGTCGTAAAAGGTCCCTACACGTTGTGGAATAACACTCTTAATAGAGAAAAGCAGTCAGTATTTTTCATATAAACTTTTATCGAAATTCTTCAGATGCACCGTGGTTCGGAACATTAATATTTCATTTTTCTTTGATTTTCCTCGAGTAACTACTATCTATGAGTTCAATATCTTTAATTTTCATTAGTTTATCTTCAGTCACAGAAATGCAGACAAATTCTAAAATAGCGATTGACCAGTGACATGCTCAAATTCACTCCCAAATTGACACGCCCACGCTGCACGCAACTAAGAGGTTGCCACCCGCAGTGAAGATAATTGTGAACTTATAAGAATCGTAATCGTTTCGTGTGATTACATGCAGTGCCGCATTGCATATGACATAGGCGAATGGCGGCAAAAGAACAGAAAGGCGAAAGGGAAATTGCATTTTACACGTGCCGGCGGCATGACTGGCATTACAAAGACTGTACGTACTGTTTTAATGCTTGCCATTCTTTGCTTACTTGTTGTTGTTGCTTTTCCACACTTATCTACAGTTGGAGCTGTTGAATGTGTGCACTTTTAGTATGGCATTTGAACTGTACTGAACTCAACTTGCTCGCTTTCATACTCGTCTACTTATGTAACGGACATGTCATTGACTCAGCATAATAAAAGGAACAAAAGTATTCAATGCTATTTTTGTAAGTAATTATATGGTGTTGAGGCATCATTGGACTCATTTTTTTTTTTTTTTTTTTTTTTTTTTCTTGTAATAAAATGCAAAAAAAAACTAATGGCGGCGATATACCAATCCCTAACGAGATTTTTGCCGAGCTTTTCTTGCAACTTGTAGTGTGCTGCTTTGATTTTTTTCCTACTATCTGGCGGGACCTACAGTTTTTTCCGGCTCCGAACGGCACTTGCAAAGCAAATGAGTCTAATGTCAGAAATACACCCGAAGAGTTTTCCAAACTGCCGAGGGATGACCCCGTTTAGAAAAAATCTTTTTCTAAAAAATTATTGATGTTGGGTTTTGCCGGGCATTGATATGACACGGCTTGGTGCAGTACGCCGAACACTTAACCACTACACCACGGTGGCCGCCAAAAGAAAAATGCAATCGGAGATATCAGTTATCGGAGATATCAGTAGGTCAAAATTGAGTAAAGCTGACAAAAGCGACATTTCTAGTCGAAGACAGATAAAGAGCATGCAAGTAAATTGAGGCTAAAATTTACAACATTCGTAGTCAAATGTGTGACTTGTTTTTTTTTTTTTTTTAGCTATAAAAAGAACTGTTGTTCTATGAATTTTTGTGCCTCCTCTCTGCATGACTAGAGCTTCTACTACTGCAATGTAGACCACTGCAGCCGTGTTTTGCAATTTTTTTTTTTTTTAACCACTTCAGCTTTGCTACTTCACTGGCCTCACTCACCGATTAGTCTTCATATAGCACTGTGCTTTCTATTGCTTTTACGCTTTAGCTGTTTAGTTGAGTAGCTTTGTTACGTATACGCCATGTACTGACGCCAACTTGCAAAGAGCACACTTATGTACTCTGCTTTCAAAGGACAATCGCAATGTAAAACATGTTTGGATGAATTAAGCCATATGGTGGCTGGACTTTTCTGGGAAATAGGCAGAATTTAGAGTGCACTTTCAAATAAAGCAAAAACGTGGAGAAAGTTAAATTTTTCAAAGTGATTGCTTTGAAAATCAAGTTGAATTAGGGCTAATAACATATTTTTAACTCTAACAAAATGCAATCTATTTTTACATTTCGCACACCTAGAACTAAACAGCGATAAACTCAAAAAATTTCATTGTTCACAAAAATCAAAAAACTAGCTGCTTTCAACGGACCATTTCTAGGTAATTCCTGAATTTATTAGTTAATCGATTACAGATCGGTGGGTGTAGAATAGGAGAGTGCGGTGGTATTCACACCTTAAAAATTTCAGATTTTTGAGTTCGAAAGTTTTTCTTGGGTAAAAAATGTGATTCCCCCTGATCAAGGCAAATTCATTTCTATGGTAATAGCTGGGCGAATTCGGCAATATTCGCCAATTTTCGCTTCAAGTTTCTGTCGACAAACATCGATTGTTTATTTATTTCTTTTATTTTGGCATTCTTCTGTACATGGTAAGTTAAAAACGAGAAGAAGAAGAAGAAGTCAGCGGTATACTTGCGGGTGCCATAGAGTGAATTTGCCTTTCCCCTAATGTTCTCGTTCGTTTTTTATACTTATTCAATAATTTATCTGCTCTTTTGCGTGATTTCATACTTCCTTTGCTCACGAGTTCATTATTCGCTTGTCTCCTGTTGCACCTTTGCACTGTTGCATTTATTTGTGTTTTTGTTATTTTGTACATACGTTTCACTGAATTTTCACGAGATTCCTCCTGATATTGTTGTCTAATTCCAACACTACATAGCGTTTTTGAATTTTATGCCAACGTCGAATGAGCATTGCATCACAAAGCGCAGTCTGTGTTTCATATTTCTGGCTGAACTTCAAAGGAAAAAGTCGTGCAAAATATTTCGGAAACACCAGCCTTACTATTTAAGCTTTGTCCTAGCAAAAGCGGGGCAGCTTATCAGAAACCAATTCGTTGATTTGGCCTGGCTATCAGCTTGCACAAAGTTGAAGAATGTAGGAGTCGGCTAACTTCAACGTGAACATAGAAAAAAAAATGGCACTGGTAAAATCAACAACCTCGTACTGTTATCCTAAAGTTGGTCAAATTTTGTTAAATTGGCCAAACTTTGGTTATTTAAACGGAATTTTTTGTTGAATTAACTGCATTCAATTGTTGATTGAACAGTCATAGATCGGTCAATTTTCATTTAATAAAATTTGGTAAAACTGGCAGAATTCTTGCTGATCTAACTGAATTTCGTGTTTAAACAATAAAAAAAAAGTAATGGCGGCAATATTCCACAGGTTGTCATAACCTCTAACGAGATTTTTGCCGAGCTTCTCTTGCAACTTGTAGTTGATTTTTTTCCTACAAGTTAGCGCAACCTACAGTTTTTTTGCCGACTCCGAACGGCACTTGCAAAGCAAATGAGTTTTTGCTGAGAAGCTTCTAATGTCAGAAATACACCCGAAGAGTCTGCCAAACTATTGTCGAGCAGCGACCCCGTTTAAAAAATGTTAACTTGAAAACTTTTAAATTAAGCTGCATGAATTAAAGACATTTTTATTTACAATCCTGTTCTAGTTGATTATTGCGATGACAACCTAAGCGGCTTTGACAAAATATTCCCTACGAAGACTGAGTAAGGCACAAATACAAAAAGCTTTGCCCTCGGCGGATGCAAATTGTAATTTGCTATTGTCTTTAGATAATTGAGCTGTGCGACGCAATATGCTGCCTGGCAATCGAAGGAGCTTTTAAAGTTTATCCTTTCACAGGAGCATAGCAGGAATATATACAAATAGACAAATATTAAATTTAATGTTATGTAGAGAACATATAACAAGCGGAAAATTTACCACTTTACCGCTTGCGTTGTCAAGAGAAATCGTTTATCTTAAAAATGGAAATAGTCCAGTCAAATTAGTATAAATTTGGTAAGAATCTTGGAATTCCAGATACCCAGCTGTTAATCTGCAAATACTTTTATATTGACACCCTAAAAGTTGTCTCAAAAGTTACATATGGTAGGTTGTGCGTAACTTTAAAATTTCAAGGTCAAGGGACATAAAAATCGGGCTTTTGAGCTTTTTTTGTAAATACCTCATTTCCTATGGGTTTTTTGCTATTTGCACAACATTTTGCCACGGTGAACCATTTTCCAGATAGAGAGCGGAAAGCGCGCGGTCACAGCATCACTTCAGGCCAACCGCACAGTGGGAAATAATTGAAATTTGCTGTTCATAAATCACTACAGCCTTCTTTTTTCATCCGATTTTGATAATTTTTTTTTTTTAAATGAAAGGTTTGTTCACATTTTATTTTTTGGTGCAAAGTGCGGGAAAACGGCAAATTTAGAAAACATGATATTATCCTGCTTCAGTTAGCAAAGTTTATTTTTAAAAAACTACAACTAATATCAAACGAAAAATATTATCTTTTGAACACTTTGAGAAAGTTTAAAGAAATGTTGAAACAAATTCTTGACTATTAGTAAAAAAAAAGAACTTTAATTTTGTTTTTCTATAATTTGAGTATGCAGTTTTATAGGTCATACAACTTTAGTATATTTAATGAAGTGCAAATTTTAGGAAGCTAAATTTTTCAAAATTTTCAAATGATAATTTTTTTGTCTTGTATTACTGTAACCTTCATTGTGAAATAGTTTTCTTAATTTAAACCTTGAGATATCTACAAAAAAGGGCAAAAACCCGATTTTTGTGACCTTTTTTTATTATTTTTTATTTTATTTTTATTTTTATTTTTTTATACTTTTTTTATTATTATTCTTTTTTTTTATTTAATTCAATTTTTTTTCTTGTTTTTTTTTTTTATTTTATTTTTTTCTTAAATTTTTTTGATGATTCTTAACGTGCTAAAATTTTATTGAGAAAAGCAATCAGTTTTGACGCCAACCCCTATAAACTTTAAGGCGTGGGAAGGAAGATTTTGTCTTCTTTCCTAGTCACAAAGGTTGACGCTCGCGTTCAATAGAAATTGTATGCTAATTCCAAAATTAAAAATTACTTCAATTTTCTGCTTATTGCCGATGCAGCTCATCTCGCACACAAAAGCAAATAAAGACGCGCATAAGTGGACCCAAGCAAACGTATATATGTACATATCAACTTCCAGGATATGGAGGGCGGGCTGTGTACTTAAAACTTATTAAGTGAGTAAGTTGTTTGCCTCGTTTTCGCTCTAGAAATTTGATGCGTAAACGAACGCATAAATAGCGCACAGGTGCAATGCAATGGCAATAAACTTGTTTAGTACTACTTGCCCAACAAAAAATTGTGTGAGCGATTACAAGAATTCGTATGGAAGATATATGTATAGTGCGTTTCTCCTCGTACTAGAATTTCCTGGACTTTAAAAACTCATATCCAAAATGAAGTCTTTAAAAGATTCCGATCTCAATAAAAAAAGTTTTTTGATGGGTAAAAAATGGTTTATATACTGGGGTAATAATTTGTTTGTGAGCCATGTGTTGCAGTCGAACGATGGTGCCTTTTGGAGCGTAAAAAAGCTGTATTGGAATATTTGCATCAGCGCAGCCATGCGTTTGAAATATAATCAGCAAAGTCACTTTGTTAAACACATGCACATACATACATACTGGCTGTATGACAGACTAGCATTGCAGATAATTGAACAGGTATTTGATATTACTAGAGTCCGGATAATAGGTGAAAATCAAGCGCCTAAAATTATGCTACGTTATGTCTGCGAGCACATCCAGTGGAAAGTTTAAGAGTGAGGTGAATTCGGGTCTAAGCCCGCCCCCCCGTGAATGCAATTGGATTTTTTGCTTACTAGAAATCCAGAAAAATAAATTATTAAGGTTTTTTACGGGGTGCACGTGGAAAATTGCTGAATAAATAAAAATAATAAAAATAAAAAAATAACAAAAAATAATAATAATACAAAAATATAAAATACAAAATAGAAATAAATTTTGTTTTTTTTTCTAAACGCAAGATGTTCGAGTGTTCTTCATACTTTTTCCCAGTAACAATGTCAATGAAACTTAATCCCTCTTTAAAAATAAAAAAGAGTGGTTAAACACATAAATAAATATATTTTAAGAATAAAATCACTTTCTATTCTGGCTATATTTCATCACATGTTTATTTAAATTGCAATATGCCACCCCTTTCTATTTAAATTGTAATCCCGCCACTGAAAATAAAAGGGTAAACTGGGGCATATTCGTCAATTTGTTTAAAAGTGTCAACCGGAAAAGTCGGTAGACCCAAACGAACTAGTTTAAAAATAGGTCTCATGTCTCCCTCATCTGGTTCCATCCAAAGGTTCGTCAGAAAATGGTTTTTTGGTAAAACTTTCGTTTAAATGAAGATAACGCAGTGAAATTTTACACACCGTTTTTGTTGTAGGTATCTAGAAAGGTTAATGACAAAAATCGGTTCGTAACCACGCCTCTTCTAATACATAGAAAATTACAAAAAAAAAACATAAAACCTTATTTGAAAGCTATAAAGACCGAATTTTTTTTCCTCACATAGAGTCAAGATAGAGAGATCGACTTTTTAACAAAGAAAAAACGAGAAAAACCCGAAATAATTACGTGAAACGGTTAACGTGAAAATGTTAAAAAATAACTCTATATGGCGATGCGGAAGGCAATGTTACAAAAAGCTGTCAAATCACATACATTTTTTTAAGCTATTGCATAGATTTTATCGCAGACCTTGGCGGTGGGAGTGAAATGAAAAAAAGGTTAATGTTAAAAAAGTTCGTAGTAACGGACTTTTTTCAATGTTAAAAGATTCGGCGTTAGCAACATAACAAAAATAATATAAGCGTTGCCTACATTTAGGCGTATGACGTTGTACTAATGTTAGCAACAGGCCGATAACATAAACTTGGAGCTGTACATTACATTACATTAAAATGGATTTGTAAGCGTTGCCTACATTTAGGCTATTTATACTACTAACAGTGTGACGTTGTACATAAAGTTGGAGCTTTATAGGCTATATTCTTAACAGGTTAAGGCTGTACTGCTCTAAAGTTATAAATATGCTCATTGAGTTTTCATAAATATTATAATTGCATAAGTTGATAAAAAGTGATATGCAAAAGCTTTACCGCGGCACTCCCCGAGTGCCACTCGTCCTCTTTTTTTTAAATGCGTATGCTCTCCTAATCCTTTTACCTAACATTTTTTAAAACTGTCTACAATGCACTGGCATTTTTCAAAATTTTTAATTTTTTATATTTCAAATTTGAGTTACCTCATATTACTTCAATGTGCCTTAAAGGCGAATCTCCCCCAGTTTACCCAATTGTTTTTTAAACAAATTTACAACATGTAGCGTATTTAGGCGCTTTATATGCGCTTGATTTCACCTATTTTGCCAGACTCTAGATATTACGCTAATTTTAAAAGATTACTTCAAGATTCGATAAAACATATAGGACGTTTTGGGATAAAATACAAATATCTTAATAAATCAGCGCGCTCAACGTCAAATAGGTGGCAAAAATACTCATGCCCATACAATTTGTATGAGCCCAACACAAACAGCGCGGCGTCAACGCTGAACAATTGGTATTTTCAATTTTGACAACGCGTTACATGGTGAAGTGAGATATAGGGAGAAAAGAGAATTTAGAGCAATTTTGCGCTTTCATTTGAGTATGTCGCGTGTTGCCTGATGTTGGCGAAAAAAACGCTACGCCGAGCGCTTTTATTTAAGTGGGCCTGTTAGTTATTTATTAATTTTCGTATTAATTTCAAGAAATTCCATTATTATTCTATCTGTGAATGCTTTAAGATTTCCCAGCCAGCATGCGGCAAAGTACCAGCAAATTATACAAATAAACAAGAAAATTTAGTTTTGAGCAAAAGGTCTTTTAAAATATTTTCACAAACTTGCCAAAGCAAATTCAACAGCAAACCATAAAAGATAAAATTAAATTGATGAAGGAATCACAGCGTGAGGTAAATTGAATGTATGTAAGTTTATAATAGAAGTACGAATTATTGAGAAAAACATATGAAACGGAGAAGACCACTAAATATGCCAACAGCAACAAGAAGTAATTCTTCTATTGAAATAGGAGATGAAGTTCAAATTCGAATTTATTACTTGCAACATATTTATTTTGCTTATATTTATATTTATGGAGAAGGCTTCAACGCCTCTATATTCAACATTTCCACACTACAAATATCTGTTACATATATGTATGTATGTATGTATCTGCAAACCCCCATTCATATATTGAAAATTGAAATTGCATCAGCTGGTTTTGTCACTCTCACCATATTCATTGAATGTCATTGGCGTTGCCTGCCACCGTTGGTAACTGTTGCGTGTTGTAAGACTCAAAATACGAAAACGACTTAAATTGCATGTCGGCAGCAGTGGTGAATAAATAATAACGACTAGAAGACTGAAGCTGGCAGATGCTTCGCAGAAATGAAGGTGTGGGCAGTAAGGGTGTTGGAAATATGGCAAGGCTGTGTGTACATTGTAATATATGGCAGCATTTCAATCGCTTTGATTTTACCACAACTACGCAATGTGTGGGTGTGTGCAACGAAATGCTGATTTGATTGATGTTGTATGGATATACAATGTATATTATACATATATGTGTGTGAAAGGTGATGTCCCTTGACAGTGCATACATTTGTTAACTTACAAACGTTTCGACTTTATAAACAAGTTCTTGATAACATTTGTGTGCAATCGGTTTAGTTTGAGATTGAAGCCAATTTCAGAGCACAGTTTTAGCGTTGAAACTGATACAAAAAAGAAAATCGATTGCATTTGGGTTTGCATTATTTAGAGTCGTGAAATGACTGAATTTACTAAAATGCTTAGACTTACGTTGACACCCACTATTTTATTTATTGATTTAAACAAGAAATCTCTTCTAAAAAGTAAACATGAAAGTAAATAAATTTCACAAAACTTCTAAACTTCTAAAAAATGTATTAGATTTGATTGAATATTTTAATAAAAATTAAAGCAGCAGAAGTACTTGCTATCAATGTATTTCCCCTCAGTACTCATTTCTAGAGAGGTTGCTGCACCCATGAAGCATGTTAAGTGATGAAGCAGAGCTAGTAAATCTTGTTAGTTAAATGCAATAATAAATGGCCAAGCACTCAATCACATCAATTTACATAAGTAACATACACCAGAGTGGCCGTAAATGATACTTTCGTACCAAAACTGGTACTGTAAATATGATTTGGTACTTTCTCCCTTATAAGCCAACTTTTGTGAACTTTTCTAATATATTTATGCAATTTCGGATATTAATTCCTTTTGGCAAAATGTAGGGAGCTTGAAAATGGACTGGGCGAGCTAATGTTCCCAGATTTCAACAATTTTGTATTCAATTTACTAACTTTGTCGCATAGCTTGTAGGTGCATGTGATTGTCGTATGTCATATGGGGCATTCATATAACATACGACAATCATTTAACTGGGTGACGATATACATATATACATTTGTAGTACAAATAGTGATGTAAATTTTTGTTTATAGCCTCTTGGTTCCCTATTGAAAAAGAAATATATAAAATGAAAAACCCCGTTTGTCTTGCATTATTAGAAAACAATATTTTGGTACTTTTAAATGCGTTTTGGTACTCTTTTTGGTACGAAAAAAAAGTTGTCCGTGGCAACACTGACATACACATGTGCTTTTTTTATCTACATACATTTTACAAAATTATATCTGTAGTCATAAGCAAAAACAATTAAGTCGACATTATCCAAGCGCAATAGCTTCCGACTCATGATTAAACATTTTGTATATTATGTTGATCTTAACTCGACTTAATTCATTGAAAAAATTTCAATTTTATTGAAAAAACTTAAACTACTTTATTTTCCAATTTAGTTACATATTGCTTTTATTGGTCATTATATGTATTAGGAACTTTGAAAATTTAAGCGGACTTTTGACCAGTCGAATAATTGCAATGTTTGGTGTAATGTTTACATACTGCGGTTTAGAAATTCCTGAATCTCCTTGGGTTCGATGACCAGTAAATGTTATGAAAAATGTCTAAGCAACAATACAAAGCGGTTTGACAAGATCCTTCAACAAGATGCAATCATCGTAGTTGGTATTGTTTGTAGCATTTTTTAACTTGCTTTCGCCAAAAACTAAAAAAAAATAATTTGATAAAAATACAAAAAAAATCTAATGGCGGCGATATACCAACAGGCTATCATAACCTCTAACGATTTTTTCAGCGAGCTTCCAACTTGTGGTGTGTTCCTTTTGACTTTTTTCCTACAAATTGGCGGGACCTACAGTTTTTTGCCGACTCCGAAGGGCACTTGCCAAACTACTGCCGAGTAGCGACCCCGTTTAGAAAAATTCTTTTTCTAAATAATTTTTGATGTTGCTTTTGCCGGGCATCGATACCAGACTCCTTGGTGTAGTAGGCCGAACACACTACCGCTATACCACTGCGGCCGCCACATATGGTCATAAGCTGTGAAATTATTTGGCAATTTCATTTTCTTTTCTATAGCTCCGAAGTTTAAAATTTTTTAGTTTATAAAAACTTAGTTTATTGGTACTAGGTTCTGAGTTCCTCCACTGGGATACAATCAAATATCACCAAATGTTACTGGAGTCACTGCTTATAAAATCTTCGTGTGTGATCTCACTTAATGGAGGTATCTACGGTCCATCCAAATCGTGATATGTATCATCTAAGTAGGGGGAGGGGTCAACAATTCTTGAAAATGGCTGACGTAATTTATGAAAGCCTCTTTTATATGTATTTGTATATCCATTGCTATCTCGGGAACCGATTGGCTGTCTTGGGGTGATTTACATGGGACTACCTATATAATTTTTTTTAATATTGAGCAAAATATGCCAATATGGGTATCACATCAAAGATATTTTCGGCATTGCCACTTAATCGAGTTTCTTTTTCATTCCTTCACTACCCCGGGAACGGCTGAAGAGATTTAGATGAAATTTGGCAAATGAGAGCATGCTTCATTCTGACACTTGTGGCGGTTTACATGATTGCAACCCATCTCGGCTTTTTAAATATTAATCAAGATATGGCTTTCGTTCGCAATACATAATGAGGCCATACACATTTTTTATATACATGGTTATGCACATATTTACCTTTAACTATAAAAACACATTTTTAAAATGTTTTGCATTTGATAAACTTTTTAAAAGCATAGATTTCAACATGCAGCATAAATAAAATCGCTTTAAAATGAAATAAAAGCTTATACAAAATTCATTTCTCTCATAAAATTACTTTGTTTGCATTATGCTGAAGGGTACACCAGAAGAGTTTATTTGCGTACATCATCAAACCTCTACCAACTAAAATGTATGTATGTATGTATGCACTGGTGCAACATATTTATATTTATTTATTTACTTTCGCATATTATTTGCTTACTAAGAGCAGAAAGCCTTTCATAGAAGAATTACTTTACTCGGACGTGCGGTTACGTGCGGTACCTACTCACATAACACTTAACTCGTTTATTTCCTACACTTGTGAGTGCGAGTATACACATGTTGTTAAACTTTTATTCTCCCTGCAAAGAATGCGATTAGTCAGGATGCGTCTGGAATGAGTCGAAAAGATGGATGCGACTAGTCTGATTCTTTTTTTATAGGCTGAACTGTTTAAATCCTTACACCCCTGAGTATGCTATAGAGTATGAGCATGTTATGGAAATTACAATTTACTTAAGTGTGCATATTGAACTTTACCCGACTCTATGCGGGAGGTATCTATCGCGGACAACTCTCTCTAGAGAGTAATCTCACAATTTTTATGTATTTCTATGTTTGCTTAAGTTCCCATATTTATGCGTAGCAAAATACATACAAACATTGGAATATTAGGGTATGAGGATATGGGCTACTCATCTGCATGACAGGCAGTTAGTTGGCCATTTGTATATATTTACGTTGGTTGATGTTGCTTGCTTACTTGGAAACGATAATGCTCATGGGAATATTTTTTAAATTATTATTATGCACAACACAAGCATACTTACAAAGTAAAAGCCACATTTGGATATCAACATGATTTGGAAATGATTTTTTCAGAAATTTCCCTTTTATCAAATTTTAAATTTCCGTTTGAAAATGGAATAACATTTTAAGTGCTCGGCAAGTAAATATATGTATTTATACCCTTCATGAGCATGAAATGGTATTATAACTTTGGTCCGATGTTTGTATGAGAAGAAGAAGAGATAGACCCATCAATAAGTATACCGAAATGATCAGGATGACGAGATGAGTTGATTTAGCCATGTCCCTCTGTCCGTCTGTCCGTCTGTCTGTCTGTCTGTTTGAACGCAAACTAGTCCCTCAGTTTTTGAGATATTTGGCTGAAATTTTTTTGTGCGGCCACCATTTTCCAATATAGGAATCATTTTTCGGAACCAGCAAGATCGGACCGATATTACATATAGCTCCCATACAATCGATTGTTCCAATAAACGAATTTTGGGCTATAACTCCTGTAATTAAACACGTAGGAACGTGAAATTTTGTAAGTGTTGCTATTTTTATATGTGAAATATCGATGTTGAAAATCATCGAGATGGGATAAATATTTCACATAGCCCCCATAGAATCGATTGTTCCGATAATCGGATTTTGGTAGATAACTCCTGTAATTATATAGGTAGGAACGTGCAATTTTTTTGCTATTTTAGAATGTGGAACGTCGACGTTAAAAATCAATGAGATTGGACCAATATAACACATCGCCCCCATATAATCGATAGTTCCGATAATTTCGGTATGAGCTAAAGTTAAATTCACACAGGCTGTACTGGGATCAAACAGTGAAAATCGTGACGATTATTCATGATAGGTATTTAGCCTTCGGCACAACCGAAGACAGCTTTCTTACTTGTTTTTTTTTTTTTAAATATTAATAACACAAAAGTATTGGCTTACTTTTACTCGTATATACATATGTATATATAAATTAAAGCTGTACTCAAACACAAATTTATTCTCACATGCTAAGTTACAAACACACACACACACATACAGTCTACTTAAAAATTAAAGATTACAATAAAACAACCCCATGTCAACAGATGACTTATAGTCTTTCCCCATAGTTCAAACAATGCACAGTGCCCTTGAACAGACTAGACAACCGATCATTAAATCAGTGATTTATGACACAGCTAGCATTTAAATTCATAGTAAGTATTTTTATCTTCAAAGAAATACACTTGAAACAAAAAGGGACTAACTAAAGATAATAATCGGGCCCTTCACACAAACACACATAATTACTTTTAGGAACATAATTTTAGGCTTTTGTATATAAGTCATGTAAAATAGTTTAGAAATTTAGAATGAAAAATATTCTCAACCGACCAACTCCATCGTTCTTTTATTTACTGCAATCTTTGTTCCCTCCTCGTACTACATTCCACTGCGTTTTGCTAATTTAATAATTTATGTACACATTTTTCTCATATTGCTGTAGTCTAACCGTTTAAGGACTTCATAATTAGTAAATCGGTATTTTTTTTCTGTACCAGATGCGTACGATATCCTGAAGCGCATCCCGAAAAATTTTAACAAAATGGCATATAGGCTAAATATATTGTTACGCAATATACTGAAATCTTTTGATATTCCAATGTCCTTTTCTCGTGAAAACGTATTTTCAATATCCTTGCAAATAATCCTGTTGCCCTTATAAAAATTCAAATTTGGATATTTGTTACACAGTCCTTTATATGTGAGCAAAATATTTAAATTATGTAATACTCGAAGCCTTGATGGACTTTTTTGCGAACTTAGGACATATAAGCTGCTAGCAAAAACTTTAACTAAAATTCTGTGTTTGTTAAAGTGAATTATCTAATATTTTTTTTTTTTTTTTTTCCAAAAAAGCCTTCAAGTTTCCTAAACTTTTTACACAGTAAAAAATGAAAGACTACTTTTTTTTAATTTAATACCAAATAGTATTATTTTAAGACCCTGAAAAAGTTTAGAAATTATATTTGGACTAATAGTTTTAAAATAATACCAAATTAATACGAAATCGCTCTCTCTCTCTCTCTCTCAATTTTGCAATTAAATTACTCCAAATGGTCTTAAAATAATACCAAAATAATACTCTTTGTCTCAATTAAACGGAAAATGGTATTAATTTAATACTTTTCGGCATTGTTATAAATAAACACCAAATTGGTATTATACTGTGTATATAGTGCAATTGTCATATTTTAAAAAAATTACAAACTGAATTCCTTCTATACAAAATGAGGAAAAGTCAGATTCACTTTACTTGCGTTATTAATGTTAAGCAACCCAAACTTTTTTTCAGTTATTTTCAGAAAATAAAAATTTTCCATGAAAATCACTGTGATTAAGCTCTTACTGAGTAATGATGTTTTCGTCTAAACATCTATTTTGTTTAATAAATTTTGCTCATTTTCGTTAAGTTACCAGATATCTCACTCACATATATAATTATTTCCTTTCCTTCCTTCTTTCAGCTTCACTTAACAAGCTCGTCTAACTCAAATCTATCTCAAATGAAGAAAGTGTGCGTAAATTATTTAATATCCAGCACTAAATAGTTATTCTTCAGGCATGATGAAAGCAAACTCTTAATTAATCATTTCTAAAACTTATGCGGCATAATTCATCAAATACATAAAAACTAATTATTCAGTGCTGTGAAGAAGTAGGCAACCGAAAACATATTCGTTAATGATGCGAGTTGCCATATGTGGCGGTTTAGTGTTTTAGTACAACCACCGCATTGACAGCATGCGGTGACGCCACAAAAGCAAAAATTCAGCCAATTAAACGACATGACAAGCAAACAATCACAATCACTAATATCAAATAACAGTAAAAATGTAAAGGCTATAGCCGAAACGGAAACGAAAGCACAACCGGAAGCTTAATTATAATTAAATTTATACTAGTGCTAAATAAGTGAATAACTACGTTACGCTTCTCTTTCGCATCTGCTCCCTCTTCTTCTGCTACGTACTCGTTAGTTAGTTAGTTACAGAAGACAAAAATTAAAAAAAGTGATGAAAAGCTTCAAAAGCACATCTTAAGCACAAAATGCTTCATAAAAACTAAGTTAAAAGTGAACAACTTGATGAAAACTAGTTTAAAATCTCGATATCAGCGAACGAAATCTTCAATTTAATTAACCTTACAATGGATTAAAATGGCTGATTAGTAAATTCTTAAGTATTCTAGTGTGATACAACAACAACAAATCGCTCGTTTTCTTAAAAATCTCCTTTGTTTTTAAAGTCTTCTGTCATCTACTTAAAAGATGGCTGATATGGAACGTATAAGACTGGTTATTCTAGGTGGCGCTGGTGTCGGGAAAAGCTCTATAATCAAGCGCTTTCTCTTCAAAACTTACACGGACAAATATCGTGCCACAGTCGAGGATCTATATAATCGGGAATACGATTTGGGTGGTGTCACATTAAAGGTAAGAACAAGAAAAACATATATGGTATTTCGTGCTTACTAAAATATTAAGGAGTTGATTTTTGTCTTCTACGTGGCTAGATTTATTGAATTACATTTAAAAGAAAATAAAATAAAGTGAAATAAAATAACAAATAAAATTAAATTAAATTAAATTAAGCAAAATAAAATAAAAGGAAAAAAACTAAAATAACGTCAAAAAATTGAATTCAATTAAATTAAAAGAAAACATAAATAAATAAAACGAAATAAAATAAAATCAAACAAAATTCAATCAAATAAAATACGAGAAAAAAAGTTAAATAATGAAAAGGAAAAAATTGAAGGCTGAAAAAAGAGGAGCTGCAAAATAAAGTAAGCTCCAGCTCATTTAGTAACATAAATCTAATAATAAAAACATAGCATTCTCCAAGAAAATCACCAATTTTGAGGAATAGAAATTTATGTTAAAAATCCAATTTTTGGAAATTTTTAATGACTTCAAGACCTTTGTATTTATTGTGAAATGGCATTTTTCACAATTATTTTAATTTAATTTTTTTAATCTCAGTTCGAAAGCTCTTTCTAGCAAGTAACTCATTTTAAACATTGAGCACTTAAAGCAGTGGCCGGCACAGCGAGTGTCATTTGTTTTCGCCCTACACGAAAATAATCGCCGAGTAATGACTTAGGCCCGGTATTTCAGTGCATGTTTAAGCCACAGACAAAGTTGACTAGAGTTGACTAACTAAGTTTAAACTCGCACTGAGGTTTAAACTTGCACTGAAAAACCGTGCCTTAGTGTTTTTCAACGAACTTCGCGCTATTCATGTCTTAATTAATCCCATCCCTTTTTATTTACTTTTGCCTACAACTCAACTTGCCAAAACGATATTTTACAATAAAAGATTTGAGTGTAAAATAGGATACGACGTGTTCGTGTTTTTATAATTTCTTTTGAATTAACTTACGGGTTTCTTACATAATATAAGTTTCAGTCTCAAAGATCTTGTCTGTGAGATCTGTGAAGACATCGCCTTATTTGGTGCAAGCTTAAGTATTCAAAGCAGCTGGTGAGCTACGTAAGTAGAACGTTCTGGCATAAACAAAAGTCAAAAGTAATTCTCATGTACCTAGAAACTTTGTCTTCACACCACGCTTATTCGCGTATCCATAGTAATTTATGTAAGTATGTGTGTGTGTGTGTGTGTACTCATAGCAAACGTCATGACATACTGCTTACATGCTCTAACACATTTCCAAACAATTAACGAGCAAAACTTTTCAAACATCTTTAACATGACAGGCGAAATCAACACGAAATCTTTACACGTACATCCATATGCAGACGTGTTTTGTTGGTATTCAGTTACATTATAAGTATTCTGTTACATTATAACTATGTTAGGATTAAATAGAAGCTTTGACTTTGGAGAAATTCGACTATAGATAGAAACTTCGGTGGTAGGGTTGCGCGATTAATCGGTTAATCGATGCCGATGAATTCGTTTCAGATAAATAATATTATTTTGGTGACTTCCGATTATGATTCTTGGGGTTATGATTCTTGATACCTCTCCCAAAATTTTTGGGCATGTTCACGTAGAATGGAAAAAATTACCATATCCAAGTATTTTTTTAGGGTCTAAAACAGGCAAGTCCACGTAGAGGCCCTTTAACGTCTGCAGTTTTACTGGTTTGGTGCTTTTTTTGTTTATTCTTATTTTTATTGTCTATAAACTCGACATTATTTTCACCACCAAAATAAGCCAGCTTTAAGAGTTTTACGAGATGGCTCAGTGTCCAGAATCGCAAATTTAGCTAATTAGCTGTCAAAACAGCTGCCTTACCTATTTGATGTGTCAGAAAATTAACAAAATGAGCTCGCAATTAAGATTTTTAGAGATTTTTCTTGAAATGATTTGAACTATTTTAGGAGATGGAAATTAAGCTAAAGCGATTACTGGAATTCTGTCGCTAGACGCCTAAAAAAGTCGGGATCCTGTTTTGGTATTGGCATCCTTAGTGCATGCATACATGTAGGATTTGGACCAAGCACTTGGTATGCTGGGTTGAGCACAAACGTTCTCTCCAGCAAACCATCAGACACATAAACAAAAACACTCTCTTTAAGCAAACACCGTACTCATTTCCATACTCATATTTTCAAGCGACAAAACAAGCAGACACATAATCACAAACACTCTCTCCAGCAAACATTCAAACAAGCATACACATAAACACAAACACTCTCTCCAGCAAACATTTAAACAAGCAGACACATAAACACAAACACTCTCTTTAAGCACACAACATATTCAATTACATACTCCTCTTTTGATCAAGCGACAAAACGCCAGTTTGATTTACCATATTATCCCGAACGGTCACAATTAACTTGATCTGGAATATAAAACTAAATACAATGTGAACTGCTTTTATAAATAATTTGATTTAATGAAAATGTAAAACAAACTCACTGTGAACTCCTTTTTATAAACTATTTAATTTAATAAAAATGTATGTACTAATTCGGAAATTATAATTCATTGTTGTGCTTATTGGTGGAAAACCCTACAAATTGGGGGCTCGTCCGATTTAAAACCCGAGAAATTTAAAGCACTTAAAATGGTGCTGAAGTAGTTAAATAAACAATAGTTGAAAAGAGGCGTAAGTCCCAAAATGTGAGCATTTATAATGGTGTTAAAGTTGTTAATAAAAGAAAAAATATTAACCAAATAATAGTTAAAAAAGCATTGAAAAGAAGTGTAGGCCCAAAAAGTACCTAAAGGCATTTGAAACTGTGCTAAACTTGTTAACAAAAGACAATTAAAAATTGGGGAAAAGGCGTGAAAAAAATGTGTAACTGTACAAAAGAAATCGATGCCATCGAAATTTTCTAGAAAAACGCGTAAGTAGGCTGCGCGTCGCTGATTCAGATGTACAGGTGTACCAAATTGCGTTGGTGCGTCGACGCTATCGAAATTTCTAGAAAACCACATATGTAAAAATGCTGCGCTGCGTTAATACTGACGTACAAGCGTACTAAATTGTGTTGGTGTGTAGTGAGCTTACGGTTTTAGAAGCATCAGTAATTTATGTACAAATACATATAGTATTTCAAACAAACCGAATTACGCTAGCAGCCGCTAGATGTCGCTGAGAAAAACTTGTTGTTCATAATACAAAATAAGGGTGATTTTTTGCTCATCGTGCAAGTGAAACAGATAAGTCATACACATAACGCAAAATCTTAGTGCGAGTGAAAGAGAGTGTACGTAATAAGTACATAATAAATAACACTGATCTAACTGAAAATTGAAATCATCTAAATATAAATACATATTGGTAGCAGCGTAGCCAGACGGAGACTCAACAAGAGGCAACAGAAACAACAACCAATGAAGGCAAAATACACTGCAGAAAATAGATAAGTTAATTAGATTAGAAATATGTATTACAATTGTTTATTCGTTTAAGTGCATTGAAACTTAAAAAGAAATATGGAAATTTTATGGAAATTCCCATATTTTTGTCCGCGCAAGTTACATTAAAAATAAATATCGAAATCAATAAATTTCGTACTCGTTTAGTCTGCTTTGAGAACTAAAAGCAAAATATGCGAATTTTATCGAAATTCCCATATTCTGGTCCGCGCGATTTGTATTCAAAATAAAGATCAAAGTAAATGTCAGATTAATACATTTCTTGAACAAAGCTTGTTATATAAAAAAAAAAAAAAAAAAAAAAATTATAGAAGGAAACAATTTCGTGAAAATTTGGTAAAGAGAACTGGCAACAAATTTTAAAATGGAAGCTCAAGAAATATTAGATATGACAGTGGCGCTGTTAAAAGAGAAACTTAGAGAGTTGGACTTACCTGTAGATGGAAGAAAGAAAGATCTGAGAGATCGACTTCTAAACCATTACAAGTTGCTTAATGATGAAGAGGAAGATGATAATGATTTTGAGTCAATATCATCAAGAGCGGAAGATGTTGCCAGTCCCAGGTCATTCGCAGGTCCCCATTTCACTTTCAGGGATATTCAAGACAGCTTGGCTTTATTTAACGGAACAGATGATTTTGATGTTAACCAATGGGTGGAACAATTTGAAGAGAGTGCAGAAACTGTAGGTTGGACCGAGGTTCACAAGTTTATTTACTCTAAACAGCTCCTGCGAGGAGCAGCGAAGTCGTTCGTTAGAAGTCAGGTGGGTTTGAAGGACTGGGGTAAGTTGAAAAGAGCTCTTATTGAGGAGTTCGGGGTTACCTTATGTTCGGCAGAGGTGCACAAATTGTTGAGAAACCGGCATAAGAAATCTAATGAGACGTACTTAGAATTTCTATATGCGTTGGGGGAAATTGGAAAAAAAATCAGTTTAGATGAGGCAAGTCTCTTGGATTACTTTGTGGCTGGAATATCGGATACAAGGTCCAATAAGGCCATCTTGTACCAAGCCAAAAGCATTAAAGAGCTCAAGGAACATATTAAAATTTATGAGAAAATTTCAACAAAGCCAACAACTACCACCGCGGTAGAGTTCAAGCCGAGAAATGATAAAGCTAAAGCACTTGCAGGTGAAAAAAAATGTTTTAAGTGCGGCGATGCGTCCCACGTAGCTAAAGACTGTGCAACTAAGGCACAGGAGGTAAAGTGCTTCAAGTGTAGTAACTTAGGACACAAATCATATCAATGCCCTGAAGCGAACGCTAAAATAAAAACGGAAAAGTCAAATTCAAATACTGTGAAAGAGATTGAATGGATACCTTCGAGGGGAGACAGGGATTTGAAATTCAAGAAGGTAAAAATTGATAACACTATTTTCCCAGCTTTGCTTGATACAGGAAGTGGGTTATGTTTAATAAGACAATCGACGGCAAGCCAGTTAGATCCTTATTTGAAAATTAGCAGCGATAGGCGAAGATTAGAAGGAATAGGTCATCGCGAGATATGCACATCAGGGTGTTTTAAAGCAAAGGCAGTGGTTGACGAGTTGGATCTAGATATTATTTTTCATATCATTAAAGACAGGGACATGGATTATCCAGCTATTTTAGGGCGTTCAATATTAAGCCAGGTGGACCTTATAATCAGAGAAGATGGTGACGTACTTGTGAACAAAAATAAAGGAAAAAGTGAGGATGTAAGTTCTGATAGTAGCATAAGGTGCCTGAAGGAAGAATTTACAATACTATGTTTAACTGCTGATGAAATACAAAGTACACAATGCGACCTGACTCATCTCAGTGAAGATGAGTCAGCTACCATTGACAAGTTGATCAGTCAGTATGTACCATCAAAACGTATTGAATCCCCAGTTGAAATGAAGATCGTCCTAACGGATGATATGCCAGTTTATCAGCGCCCTAGGAGAACGTCTTATGAGGATCAGAAGGTTATCGAGCAACAAATACAAATTTGGTTGGACGAAGGCATAATTACTGCAAGTAATTCAGAATACGCTTCCCCGATTGTGCTGGTAGGCAAAAAAGACGGAAGCAAACGTCTTTGCTGTGACTACCGAAAACTTAATGAAAAAATCGTACGTGACAATTTTCCTATGGCGTTGATGGACGAGGTAGTCGAGCGACTGCAGGGGTATAAGGTATTTACAACACTTGACTTAGAAAACGGTTTTTTTCATGTACCCGTCGAAAAAGCTTCGCGGAAGTATACGTCATTTGTGACAAATAAGGGCCAATTCGAATTTTCGTATGTACCCTTCGGAATATCGAATTCACCCGCAGTATTCTGCAGGTACATAAACGCAATATTTAGGGAACTTATCAATGAAGGCACTATTATTACGTATATGGATGACTTGATCATCCCATCCACAGACGAAAAAGAGGGAATTGCGAAATTAGAGAAAGTCCTGGAAGTAGCAGCAAAGGCTGGACTTCGCATTAAGTGGAAAAAATGCAGTTTTCTGAAGCGGAAGGTAGATTTCCTGGGCTACATTATAGAAAACAATATGGTACGACCGTCTTTGGAGAAAACGCGAGCAGTAGAAGTATTCAAGGTTCCAAGAAACCAGAAAGCAGTTCAGAGGTTTGTGGGTTTAACATCCTACTTTCGTAGATTCATTAAAAACTACGCAATTATAGCAAAACCTCTGACTGACTTGCTACGAAAAAACGTAAATTTTGAATGGGGAGATGAGCAAACTATAGCTTTTCAACAGCTTAAGGAAGCTCTTGTACAATCTCCGGTATTGAAACTGTATGACCCAAAAGCCGTTACGGAAATTCACACAGATGCATCCAAGTACGGGTACGGTGCCGTACTGATGCAGCAGGAGCCAGAGGATCAACAGTTTCACCCGGTTATGTACATGAGCCGGAAAACGAAGCCGTCGGAAGAAAACTACCACTCTTATGAGCTTGAAGTACTCGCAATAGTAGAAGCTCTTAAGAAGTGGAGAGTTTACGTGTTAGGGTTACCATTTAAAATTGTGACGGATTGCAACGCTTTTGCAATGACCTTAAAAAAGAAAGATGTACCAACGCGAGTTGCTAGGTGGGCGATGTTCCTCCAGGAGTTTAATTATACGGTGGAACACAGGTCGGGAAAACAAATGAAGCATGCAGATGCCCTCAGCAGATTGAGTTGCATGCTCATAAATGACTCGTTACGTCATAGATTAAAGGAAGCCCAAATGGATGACAAATGGACTCGCGCAATTCGGAAAATACTAGAAAATTCTAACTACGAAGACTTTTATATCCGCCATGATATATTATATAAAGACCTGAATAGGGAATTGATAGTAGTTCCGAGTTCGTTAGAGGATGAGATAATACAGGTAGCTCACAGACAAGGTCATTTTTCAATCAAAAGAACTCGAGATTGTATAGAGAAAGAGTATCATATTCCGGAAATAGAATCTAAAGTTGAAAAGATTATCAAGAACTGCGTAGAATGTTTAGTGATAAATGCCAAGAACGGGAAGAAGGAAGGGTTTTTATCTCCTATCGATAAAGGAGACCATCCACTTGAAACTTATCATATTGACCATGTAGGACCAATGACGGTCACGGGCAAGCAATATAGTTACATTTTAGTGGTCGTAGACGCATTCTCTAAATTTGTGTGGCTTTATCCCACAAAAGATACGGGATCAGACGCGGTTTTAGATAGGCTATCAAAGCAAGCATCTGTATTCGGGAATCCGCGTAGAATCATAACGGACAGGGGGGCAGCTTTTACGTCCCATAATTTCGAGAATTACTGTGAAAGCAATGGCATACAGCATTTGTTGATTACCACTGGTGTCCCTAGGGGAAATGGCCAAGTGGAGCGCATGCATCGCGTCGTAGTACCTATGCTGGCGAAGCTATCTCATGAAAATCCAGGACAATGGTACAAGTACATAAGCCAAGTCCAACAGTATATAAACAACACGCCTAGCCGAAGTACTACGATTTCTCCCTTTAGGCTGCTTACGGGGTGCGAAATGCGGATTAAAGAGGATTTGAGATTGAAGGAAATATTAGACGAGGAAACAGTTAGTAATTTCGATACAGAGAGGGAAATTTTACGTGAGACAGCCAAAAAGAGTATTAAAAGAGTGCAAGAAGAAAATAAAAACACTTACAACAAGAATAGAAAGCCAGGAGAACAATATAACGAAAATGACTTAGTCGCAATAAAACGAACGCAATTTGGCGTCGGTATGAAGTTAAGGCCAAAGTTTCTGGGCCCGTACAAAGTAGTCAAAAAACTAAGTCATGATCGTTATGAAATTGAGAGAGTGGGGAACTGCGAAGGGCCTCGGGCAACAACATCCTCTGCAGACAATATGAAGAAGTGGCAACCGCATTCGAGGGCGAACGCATTGTCAGGTATGGCCGAGTTGTAGGATTTGGACCAAGCACTTGGTATGCTGGGTTGAGCACAAACGTTCTCTCCAGCAAACCATCAGACACATAAACAAAAACACTCTCTTTAAGCAAACACCGTACTCATTTCCATACTCATATTTTCAAGCGACAAAACAAGCAGACACATAATCACAAACACTCTCTCCAGCAAACATTCAAACAAGCATACACATAAACACAAACACTCTCTCCAGCAAACATTTAAACAAGCAGACACATAAACACAAACACTCTCTTTAAGCACACAACATATTCAATTACATACTCCTCTTTTGATCAAGCGACAAAACGCCAGTTTGATTTACCATATTATCCCGAACGGTCACAATTAACTTGATCTGGAATATAAAACTAAATACAATGTGAACTGCTTTTATAAATAATTTGATTTAATGAAAATGTAAAACAAACTCACTGTGAACTCCTTTTTATAAACTATTTAATTTAATAAAAATGTATGTACTAATTCGGAAATTATAATTCATTGTTGTGCTTATTGGTGGAAAACCCTACATACATACCTATGTATGTCGTCTGTATGCTTTGATTTAATGTATGTATGTATATATGTAGGTGAAGGACGGTCCTACAAAGATTATATGTTGCGTCATAAGTTGTGTAATTATTATTTCTATATTATTACAACAATAAAAATTTAATGTTATTACATTAGTAAGACGTATTTTGATATTATCCTAATAAATGTTATAACAAATCCTGTTAGGAAAGGCTGTAAGTAAGAGTAACAGTCTATACATATATGCAAGGAATGTCACAACTATGGTTATGATGACATGTTTCGAAGTTTCCAAGCTTCTCGTTAGATCAATTTTCGGACACTTTGTCGTCCTGCCTGTCCTGGAAAAATTAGCTAAAAGAATCTTTTATTAGTTGTTTAATAAGGAAGCTTGATGTGCCCCATCAGCCTGAAAGTTAGATTTGTTTTGCTTTTTTATTTTAATCAAGTTGCCATCACAAAAGTAATTTTATGCATTTGATTACTGGCTTACCCAAACAAATTGAGCCAAGTTGAAGGTTAAGAGATTGGATGCGAATACTTGGAAATAGATTATTTACTTGCAAATAAGTGCCAATGTAAATGAACATCTAATTATGTAGCATAAAGAGACGTTGGACAAACAAAATGGTTCTAAAAATTGTATCAAAATTGTTGAGTACAGAGAGGCTATCGAAGTGTTCTTTAAATACTTATATGACAGGTGCCTAGTTTGATGAATACATATGTATTTTGAATATTTCCAGTAGCCAAATGATACCAAAATATACATACAAAATCAACAATCTCGTGCTGTCATCCTGAAGTTGACCAAATTCTGTTAAATTGAGCAAATTTTGGTTATTTGAACGGAATTTTTTGTTGAAGTAACTGCATTCAATTGTTGATTGAATAGCCAGAGATCAGTTAATTTTTAATTTACCAAATTTGGTTAAACTGGCAGAATTAGAAAGAAACAAATTGCGTTTAAATGCCATAATTTTGATCGTAATGATCCTTCTAAAATTTTCTAAAACTAATATCAATTTTTTACTGCATACCTATTACCATTTTTACCACGCTTTTATTAGCTTCACTTGTATGTTTGCTTGTTTGTTTGTTTGCTTGTATGTATGTAACTCTCGTTCAGTGTAAGTCCTTAAAATTTGCCCACAATTTGGGTATCAAACGAAAGGGCAAGACCCCAGGTTTCATTTGGACTTCGATATATTTCGATAAATGTATCGATAGCTGAGTTATCGGACCAAATGTGATTGCCCAAAAACCTTAAAATTCCCCATTTTCAAATTCAAGATAAAATACTGTTTTCTTCAGTGTCCCTGTGTCCCGGGACCCATGTGAGGTTCTCGCGGTTTGTTGGAAATTTAGTTCCATCACAAATAAATTTCGAATTAAAACGATCTTTAATTTTTATTGCACGACTTTTGGTGCCTCGCTATATCAAAAGTTTTTCGATTCATTTATAGCACGTTTTATCTAAATTTTGTGTTGTAGTTGGAATTTAGCTCACCTACAAATGTAGTCATTTAATAATTTCCTTTTTTTAAAGGAAAGGGAGCCGTTTGACACATTGCGTCCAGTCGGCGGCAGAAAATTATTACAATCCAGTTAACTGTCTGTCCAATGCTGGCTTGTCGCTCTCACGCTTGCCGTACCATGCTCGCCACTGGCAGTTCATTTATATGTCAGGCCTAGGCAGCTAGTGAGACAATTCTGCGAAAATCCGAGAACCGAATTAACAGAGATTATTGTGCTCTTTTCTTGGACTCTCGAACAATAAAATTGTTGATGCGCTCACTTTCAAGAAACGAGGCAACAACATACCGCTACCTCAGAATACGATTATCGTAAATAGAAAAACTTGATTTTTCAGGAGAGGCTTTTTAATTTTTAGAATACACTATCGAACTAGATTTGTATGACATACGACAAAATGCATGCTGAAAATCTGAGAAGTTATAGACTGAAAACGGCATTGGAAAGGGATTACGAAGCTTACTTATAATATGCAATAATCTCGAAATGCCCAAAATTCACATACGACAATCGTATTCTGAGGTAGCGATACGCTGTTGTTTCGGTGGTTTCTAATGAGCGACGGGACAAAAAGATATAACATAATTTGATTGGTGCGATGACAGCTCTTTAACTAATACACCCTTATTTCCAATTCTGCCGGGCCCTGTTATATATATATGTCTTTACAAGCATTAATTGCTATTTAGGCTTCTCAATAATGCTTAGCATATTTTACGCCTCATTGGTTTGTAAGTTTCGTCGCCTAAATGTGGTCACATCGCCTTGTAAATTGGTCAATTGACACCCAATCTATTGATTCACATACAATTTGCGCCTTTCAGGCTCATTTCATTGAAATTTGCTCACAACTACATGCATACGTATATGCTGATTATATGTGTAATATGTTCACAGTTGAGTTGAGTATCTAAGCAGAACAGTAGTGCACAGAGCTGCCCGCGTTGCCAACTTAAATTCAAATCGTAATAAATGGGCATTTGGCATTATTTAGGCCTCACACCCGCACATGAGTCTCATCTTAACATACATAATTAGCCCCTTAGATCAGATTCGTAGGGAACGAAATGCTAAAGATATAAATGGTTATTGACTAATCGAACGAACTCTTCGCTTCTCGAACTTCAGCCACATACGAGAGTTCGCTCTCTGCGCTGGCACATTCCTAGACGAGAGATGATCAATCCTATTTGGCTAGCCTGAGCACCACTGGTTTAGACTGTGCTTCATTTACGTATTCTCAAATATGTGGTTACTTTACAGCCGTGATATATTTCCTATTTCAATAGATGTAGCATGCAAATTACTACGATCAATGTCAAAGCTTTGGGCTGATAGATAAAAACGAATGCAATTGCGTTTATGTAAATGCGTTAGGTATTATGTTTCATGTTGCACGCGCAATTTTATTGAAATGGATTAAATTTGGGCATCTGTCCACTATTCGGCATTGATATAAAATAAAATAATTTGAAAATGATAATTTTTATTGCTGCTATAAAATAAATATAGGCAACGGAAAATAAAAACACGATAAGGGGTCTGACGTTGAAATGGGGTCTGCATGGCTATGCAAAATATTATAATTTGTCTCCAATATAAAATATAGCTTCAAAATATAAAAAAATTAAATTAACATATTATTTTTTTATTTATCTCATTTGTAAAAGTTTTGGCTATCAAAATTATTTATTAGGCACATGGCGCACACTGTACGCGGATTTTGAAATTAACTTTTGAGACTTAATATTTCATCAACGCGGAACATAAACAAGTTTTTCAAGTTATGGCTGTGCCTTTTTTTATTTTTATGGATTTATGCGTACCCAAATGAGCACATAAAAGATTCGATATAAAATTTGTTTTAGATTCACATACTCAAGTCATATACAAAATATAATTGAAAAAGCTTTAAGTATTTGCTAAATGGAGCCCAACAGTGAGATATAAAATGGTATGTATGTTAGGGCGGGTCGATTCGGATAGGCCAAAAGAAAATTATTTCATGGGGAAAAAATGCTAGAAATAACCCAAATAACCTGAGTCATGAAATGTATACACTCAAAGAAAAATTCATATTAAATCAAAAATAAAATTTTTATTTTTTATTACATACATTTTTGACAAAAACCTTTTTGTTTTAAAAATGAAAAAATTTAAAAAAAAACAACAAAAAAATTTAAATTGAAAATGTCATGTATAAAATAAAAATGTTTTTTAGATTTTAAAACTTTTCATATTTGTATAGAAATGGTGCAATTTTAGTTTTAATATGTTAGTATTTATTTCAAAAACTTTATTAGATTACAGCTTTCTATTTATATATATATATGTAACAAAATATTTGTGTGTGGCTTGAAAACGGTGAATAACACAGTGCAACAGCCATTTTACACTTTTGAAGCGACCTAGTAGATATTGTTCATCTGGTCGAGTTATACACGAAACGCTCTTTAAAAAGTTTGTAACACCCCCAAAATCTGATTTTAAGGCCAAAAAACCGTTTTTTAAGTTTCTTCGTAAAAAAAAAAATTCATTAAAAAACCAATTTTCAACCGATTTCAAAATCCTCAACGGTTATAGGTAGAGAATTGTTGACACTTTCGAAATATATACAGTGTTTTATTCATTTGAAAAAAAGTATGATATGTTTTTTAAGCCAGAAGTTGGAATTTTTGGAAATTTCATCCGGTTTTCCGGTTTTGACGAAAAATTTTTGGCACTAATTGACAATGAATGAACCTTATTGGGCATGTGTCATCGAGAGGCATTCATTACTTAATTATACCATTTTTTGTTTTTTGGAAACGACTTCAAGTTTTCAAGATATGCAGCCTAAACCAAAATCTAATATTTTGGTCCCAAGCGCCCTACAGAAGTACTATGTTCAATTAGGCGGGTCGATTTCAAATTATAATTAAAGTGTGCTGATTTATAAAAATTAAAACGCTTCGGTATTAAAACAAATACCAGCATTTTATTTCAACAGTATAGGTATTTAATCTCCCTGCAAAAAATGCGATTAGTCTGGGATGCATCCGGAATCAATCGCAGAGGAACAGGAGACTACTACTTTTTCTAGTCTCTTTGTATGGAGAGTTTTGATCGCATGTCCTATGGAGAGACTAATTGTACCCCTTTCATACCAAAACTGGTATGAATGTAGATTCGTCGCTTGTGTAAAGTGTAAACTAAAGTTTTCCCCATTCATATTTGTAACAGCTCCTAGGAGCTTTCACGGGTAAGTGTTATTGAAATTATATTGTCCTATTGGATTGGATAGGATATAACCTTCCAAATCCCCAAGATATCAGTCTGATTAATCCCCAACTCTATCCGTAAGGCATAAGTTGGGCAAATTGTAGACCAGTTGTACCCGAAAGGGATTAATCGCACAATTTTTTGCAGGGCTGATATAACTTATATTTAAAATAAAAATGTGTATGTTTAAATCAAAGACGGATTTCTAGACGCTCAAATTAATGTTTAAGATATTATTTTTTGCGATATCTCAACGGGTTTTGGGGCTATCGTCCAATATGTGGACCAGGGGTGACCAAAAATGTCTTAGTACAATATGGGTGTCAAACGAAAGGTGTCAATGAGTGCTATAATATGCGATGTGATTCATTGAAATGGTTTGGGAGATATCTTGAAATTTCCATAGATCGACCGGTTTCGGAGGTATCGACGAATATTTCAACAAAAATGTGTTAGTACATTAGGGGTATCAAACAAAAGGTGTTTATGAATGCTGTCATAAACCATTTGATTAATTTATTAATAAGCTACCCCGGAGATATCTCATAAAATGTGGGATCATTTTTTATTAAACTTTAAGCTTTATCAGTCCGATGAAAACATTTTTTGTGACCGAAATTTGGGTTTATCGAGCAGACAACCTTCAAAGCTTACATGACAACACGACCCTTAAGTCCTGAACTCCTGTCTTTTAGTTGGATTTTATTTTTTGCTAACCCAGCTGCAAAAAAAGAAACAGAAATTATACGCATACGAAGTCGCGGGCACCAGCAAGCTTTTATAAAAGCTTTCTTGGGTTGAGCTTGGTGCTGGGGAGAGTATTAGGGTAACGGATACGGATAGGAATAGGGATACATGCCGGCAAATAAATTTTTGGCAGGACATCGTCTGCCGGGTCACCTAGTGTACATACATATATTTATCTATAGTACGTATATATGTAATTACATGGCGCAATCTCGAAGTTTAGGAGGCAATACACGTACAACGCCAGCGAAAAAAAATAAATAAACATAAAAACCTATAAGGGCAAACGAGTAGAATTTTTTCTTGCTGAAAGTATAACCACGCCGCAGCGCTGTCTTTGTTGACAGCGGAAAGTGGTGAATAATTGCGCATTCATTGCGGTTCAACAGAGCGTATGAGCAACATTTAAAATACTTCGCTTGATAAGCGCAAAGCTGTTCGCCTCCCTCTCCTTTTTGTGGTTACCAGTCGGAAATGAAGTGAAAGTATAGGCCACAGAATTATCATCTAGGACAAGAAAATTGCTATTTATTGCATATCTAAGAGCACTCGAAACAGTTAATAGCAGCAGCCAGAGAAATTGTCCTTACAAAATTCGAATGCCGTGCATGTCTTTGAAAGAGCACACAAGTTAAGTTGAACTTGACTACATAGACAAAATGTGCCTGCCTCCGGTACAAGTTGGTTAAATCGTTCAATGTTTATGTAATTAATGAAAGCAACAAAACTGAAAACCAAAAAACACACAGAAGCATTTTGGGTCAGTAGTTTCGAAATTTACTAGCAGAGTGAAAAGCTGGCTGCCAGAATATAACTTCCTCAGATTATAGATAGTGAAACCCAATTACATATATCACAGACAAATAAATCCACATCCATTTGTGTTGGTATGAGTGGATTTGATTGCTATAGTTCATAGGTGTATGACGAAAACACCATATCAATTTGATTGATGATGCGTGCCCCGACAACAGGAGATTCGCCATTGCTAAAGCCAAATCGATGATAACAACAAAAAACAGAAACTAAATTGTGGTAGTTATGTTAACGCCTGAGGGGATTGTTTTATACCAGTGGCCACACTACACCATTGCAATCCCTGCAAACGTTTGTTACGTAGCGAATTTAAAATTTAAGTGAAAGCTAAATTTAAATAATAACGATGCACATAGGAAATAGTTAAACACGAAAATAAAATAGAAGAGGGATTCATCAAACCTTACAAGTTTACGAAATGCGTAAGTTTATACATTTGTCAGCTCAGTTAGATGAAAGCCCTAGATAAATTTATGTGTACTTGATGTCAAACAAAAACTTTTTATTTCGAAATTCTCAATAAAAAAATAACATCCAACCCGTTTTCAACATATTCTTCTATTTTTGTCCAGTGTGCATTGAATGCATTCAAAAATTACATGTCGAACGTCGCACTCTTTTACACAGCAAAATCCAAGCGAAAGTTTATCAAATTGGTGTAAACTATGTTCCAAACAAATTTAGGACAAATTTTGACAGTTCATTTACACACTTGATAAATAAAAATTTAGTAAAGTAAAATAAAAGAAAAAAAAAAAAAAAAAAAAAAAAAAAAAAAAAAAATTGCCTGCACGGCTAGTTTAGTTTCTTGTATTGCCGGATCTACGAGAACGGTACCAGTACTTGTGCTGTACCCATCGTGCCGAAACGACCCGGGCCGTTTTCTTATATCGACCCGGCCAAGAGCAATACACTCGAGGTGACCCTGTCTGACATTTAGGCAGGGCTACACCTCGTTACAACAACAACAACAACAACAAAAGAAAAAAATAAAATAAAGTAACAAAAAATAAATAAAAATAAACTTAAAAAAAATTAAAAAAAAAAAAAAAATTAAATAAAAGAAAAAAATTTAATAAAAATCAAATGAAAATAAAATAAAATAAAATTTAATTAAATTAAATAAAGTAAAATAAAATAAATAAATTAATAAGCAAAATATGTCCGGTATTTCATGTAAGATTAAGAGTTTCTTACTTCTTTCTTTGTATTACCAAGTTTGTATGTACTTTGATGTTAGCATGTCCAGAAGCGTAAGTTTGTATGTTACATTGTAAACTGCAATCAATGCCTTTGTGGCATTTAAAATCTTGGAATGTCAGCATAATTGCAACGACTCCCACATAATCTGCCGACCCATGATCTAATTGAACTTTTGCTTTTTATTACAAAGTAAATGCAATTTATTTATTAATATTTGCGACTGAGCAAAAATTTATATAAAAACAAGTAAGGAAAGCTGTCTCGGCTGTGCCGAAGGCTATATACCTTTCATGAATAAGCTTCACGATTTTCACTGTTCGATCCCCAGTACAGCCTGTTTCAATTTAACTTTAGCTCATACCGAAATTATCGGAACTATCGATTATATGGGGGCGATGTGTTATATTGGTCCAATCTCATTGATTTTTAACGTCGACATTCCACATTCTAAAAGAGCAATTGTTACGAAATTTCACTTTCCTACCTCTTTAATTACAGGAGTTATCTACCAAAATCCGTTTATCGGAACAATCGATTGTATCGGGACTATGTGAAATATTTATCCCATCACAATGATTTTCAACACCGACAGTTCTTATATAAAAAAAAGCAATTCTCACAAAATTTTACGTTCCTACCACTTTAATTACTGGAGTTATCTACCAAAATCCGTTTATCGGAACAATCGGTTGTATGGGAACTATATGTAATATCGGTCCGATCTTGCTGGTTCCGACAAATGATTCCTATAATGGAAAATGGTGGCCGCATACAAAATTTCAGCCAAATATCTCAAAAACTGAGGGACTAGTTTGTGTTCAAACAGACAGACAGACAGGCGGACAGACGGACATGGCTAAATCAACTCATCTCGTCATCCTGATCATTTCAGTATACTTAGTGATGGGTCCATCTCTTCTTCTTCTCCTCATACTTACAAACATCGGACCCAAGGCGAATTCATTACAGGTGTGTTCGAGCGAATTCAGATCTACACGCACGCACACACTCCTTGTGCCTAAAAATGTCAGACAAAGCAACAACATAAGAAATTTGACAGCTACGATTGGATTTTCAAGGAAGAAGAAGAAGTCATATGGTGGGAAAAAGTCACCTGTAAATTTATTCGCCTTGCATCGGACCAAAGTTATAATACCATTTCGTGTTCATGAAAGGTATAAAAAATGGAAGTCACATGAAGTTGCGTATACGCCATGGCGCACCCAAACGTATTGCAATCAAGGGACTGATGCAATTTACAACAAATTTAAATCAAGAAGTTTCTTTCAAGTTTAAATTTGTTAGATTTTTTAATACAAACAATTTAAAAAACGTGCGTGTCATGAGGAGTCCCTTCTGTACTATTTTTTGTTTTTCTTTTTTTACGTTTTGCCTACTACACGGTTAAAAATTTTGACCTAAATTAAAATTTTTTTTTTGGACTACATATTTGACCAAATTTGGTTTGAAACTAAATCTTCCATACTTTTCACAAAGGTGAGAGTTTTGACTTCGGTTTGGATTTCAAACCCTTCGGTCTTACATGTGTATATTTTCCTTTTTATAATTTTAGACGACAAATGATTAAAATTGAAACTGTAATTATTCAAACGTATTTTTACTGGCGTCTTTGAATTTGAACCTGCAACATTGAAATCAAAGCATACATTTATTAAAATTCAAACCATAAATAATTTCAATTCAAACCCAGAAGTTTGAAATTAAAAACTGAATTTATGAAAATTTAGGCAACTTGTAGTTTGAATTAAAACCATTCATAATTAGAATTCAAACTGGAAAGGTTTAAATTTAAGCCTGAACTTACTCAAATTTAGGCAAATGTGTGCCTGGGAAAAATTATAATTTATTATAGCTCTAAATATTGACATTTATTTAGCTTATTTCTTTACTTGTCAAATCTCTTGATGCGACAAGAAAAGAAAGTTTTTGTAGATCCGTTCCACAAAAAAGTTTGAGTGAAAAAATATTACTGAATGTTAAAAATATTACTTTTCACTTAAATGCTTTGTCGCAACTGTCTCACGGCATTATGAAAAACTGTATAATCAAGGCGAATTAATTACAGGTGGCATCCTCCCACCATATGGTTTCTTCTTCTTCCTTGAAAATCTATTCGTAGCTGTCAAATTGCTTATGTTGTTGCTTTGTCTGACATTTTCAGCTACAAGGAGTGTGTGCGTCTGTGTAGATCTGAATTCGCTCGAACACAGCTGTATGAATTCGCCTTTGTTTATAATTGTCTGTTTCAAACTGAACAGTTTTAATATTAAATTCTTTTGTAACTTTTTTTTACTCCATAAAGTATAAAATTTGAGCTTGGACTATTAAAATTTAAGCATACAAGAATGAAATTCAAATTTTTAAGTTTAAATTTCTAATCATTTTGTAACTGAAGCCAATTGCTCTCTTTATGTACCAATTCCGTTTTAAATTCAAACTTCTTGATTTGATGAGGAAACCTCCAGGTCTAAATTTAAAACTTTTTTCAATCTGAGCAGATTGTCTCTCTCTTTGCCCTTGTTGGGCTTTTAATTTTAAACCAAAAATTATAAAAATCATTTGTAGAAAAATTTGTGGTTTAAAATATTCCACAAAAAAGTTTAAAAGTTGCCTTAAACCAATAAACGGTTTAAATTTTAAGCTCAAATTTCTATTTACAAACAAAAATTACATAAAAATTCGTTTAACAACTTGCAGGTTGACATTTTAGATACATCCGGCGATATGCAATTTCCCGCAATGCGACGCCTGTCCATAGCAACCGCCCACGCTTTCATGTTAGTTTATGCTTCAACGTCGGCGTCGAGTTTTCAATGTGTCAAACTTTGTTTTGAGGAGATACGCGAACAACGTGCAGACTATCAGGTGAGTCATAGCCGACAAACCAAAGCACATTTATTATTTTAAAAATATTTTGTTTAAAAAAGAGTCTTTTTTTCAATGCGCTTACTACATACATACATATGTTTGTACTTATTAGTTGTTTTAAAGTTTTGTTGTATGCATAAAAAATTAAAAAAAAAACACCAATTTGCATTTCTCGTCGACTGAACAGAAACCAATTTAAAATGTTATGCAATCAATTTGTAAATAAATAAAAAATAAATGGAAATCAGTTTTTCTTGTAGTTTACCACGGCTCACAAACAAATATTTGGGGTGTGAAAAGTTATTAATTTTCAATGATAAACCATCAATGAGCCATAAAAGCTTACTGCTGTATATGAGGTTACATATGTATGTATGCAATAAAAACTTTAAACCTGTTGGCAGCTCTATTTTCTCTTAACTGTGACGAACTTTATGTAAAGAGAATAGCCACCCAGAGGTTAATTAATTACACCTTGCCATAATCATATCGCGATCCGAAGAGACTTGGGCAAATTACACACAGAAAAAAATGACACTGTTAAAATCAACAATCTCGTACTGTTATCATGAAGTTGACGGAATTCTGTTAAATTGAACAAATTTTGGATATTTGAACGGAATTTTTTGTTGAAGTAACTGCATTCAATTCTTGATTGAACAGTTATAGACCTGTAAATTTTTAATTAACCAAATTTTGTAAAACTGACAGAAATTTTGTTGATCAAACAAAATTTTGTGTTGAAACAACAAACTCTTGCAGTTAATTCAACAGCGAAGATACTGTCATAGATGAAAGCAGTAATTAGACGCTGGCAAGCATAAGTACACGATGGCATCATGGTAGACATCTGCGTTCAGCAGTCAAATAGTGTAAGCCCGTATCTCGGTGAAGGCAACACAGCAATGTGATCAAGTGTGGTGTCACTTAGAACAAAGCTGTAATTAGAAGCTGGCATAGCTAGTATACGGTAACGTCCTGGTCCTGGTAGACACCTGAGTTCGATTTTCGGTGAAGTCAATTTAAGAACTCTAAAAAGTAAATTCATTTTTAATTTTTTTACTTTGACTCCGTTTGATGTTAAAATAACACTTATTTTAGTTTATATATAGAGCAACACCTTGAATAACAAAAGTTTCTGTCAACATAAGAGCTTAAGTTAAGGTTAACAGTTTTAATGCAGTGGAATCAACCGCATTGAATAATGGATAAAAATTTACCGTTATTTTGGTTGATATGGCCAGCTCATTTTTCTCTGCGTACTTACTCAGCTTAGGTTCGAAGGGCGTAAAAGAAAACTGCGGTCTCGCTTTGAGCTTGTTTAATAGATAAAAGCAAGATTAATATATAAAATATCCCAATACGAACCTTAAAAGCTTTTATGGAGTAGCGGTTAGACTTTTCAACTCGCATGAGAGCAACGGGAACCAAATCTTGTTTTACAATGCTTTGATGCAACGATTAGAGCTTAGCTCGTCTTATAATTTTTTTTAATAGATTACGTTCCATTCCTATTCATGAAAGGTAGACCATTTTTTTACTATTCCTTATTTTTCCTAGAAATCAAAAAGCTTAGATCTCGTCACACAACAATGGATATGTTTCAATCAATTACTTAAACATTCACGCTTACAGAAATACTGAAATTGTATCACATATTCCATTTGCATTGCCAATAGACCAATAAATTTGTCTTTCTTTTTGCTTTCTTCCACATCGCTGCCTTTAAAGGATATACCGATTGTATTCGCTGGCAATAAATCGGATTTAGCCAGTACACACAGGGAGGTTAGACTGGAAGAAGTCACGGATTGGGTTTATTGTGAATTGCCGCGGTTAAGGTAAGTTGATATATACATACATATAGATTTAGATTGCACTAGTTTTAAACTACATCCCAAGTAATATGAATTCTAAGGGTCTTTAGAATGAGATTTCCAAAAAGCACCAAGAGAAGAGAAATATAGATATTTGTACTCAGTCAATCAACTAATTTAAGATTGAGTGCAAAAGGTACTGACATGAACCACATTTAATCGGATTTCTGTGGACGCACATTTCTCGGTTGATGGTGTAATTGTGTCAACCGCCAATGGCAAAAGCAATTGTGCAATCACTGCAACGTAACGCAATGCAATGTAATTATTGCGGCAAATCGAAAATGGCGGTTTCTTCACCGAGCAATCGAGGTAGTGGGGTTAAACCAGAACTCCCCAGCAGGCGGTCTCGGAAGTCTTAGAGCACATAAATTTCATTTACACAGTATGCAGAGATGCAAATATAAACCCAGGAAACGACGAATCGATTTGTTGTGATGTTGTTCCTTTTCACCCATACAGACGTGCACCTATTTTTAAAATACCAACAAACACGCAACAGTTCGTGAAACAAGTGAACAAACAATCAAACACAAATGCGGTCATTTAAAATAAAAACTGTATTACATGGTGGGAGCGAAGAAATAGAATTAAAATGCAAACAGAGTAGAGAAATTGGGAAAATACCAAAGGAAAAAAACAAAATAAATAAATTAAAAAATACTTGTTGAAAGTTGTTGTTTGTTTCAATTGAAGTGAGTGAAAGTGATCGAATCAGGTGACGGGTAGCTGGCGTAACAGGCGGCACACAATCGACGGCCTGATGCACTGCAGTTGACGGGTAATGGAAAATGGCACGCCAAATGGAAATTTTCAGATGTCCATGCGCAATATTTCTACACTGTTGAACAGATGGTTTTATGTTATACATATATATGTATTTTTAAAACAGCGATTTAAAATTTAAAGAAACATATCACGGAAATAGAGAGATGGAAAGTTGCTGAATTGTTTGCAGTGCACAGTCCTTTAGCATGAAGAATGAGAAAGTGCTGCAAAATAAATAAATTTATTCCAGAGAGAAGAAACCTGTTCTTTTCTATTAGCATGAGAACTGAATTTGTACTCGATGTGTTTTCAAAAGTAGTATCCTAATAAAAGTCCTAAAAATATAAATGTTACTCATACGCCATGTATAAAAAGTACAAAGTTTCAAGATGTACACAATTATTTTTGCTAGAAAAACATATTGTTACGCAATCTAACTAAACCACTTTTGAATTTCAAACTCCTTTTCTAGTGAATACGTTTATTCAATATCCTCGCAAAGAATCCTGTTGTCCTTATAAAAATTCAAAGGTAAGCCCACCCATAAAAGTTGGAATAGAAGAAAAGTTGAATCAATTCCCTGATCTTTTTGCAAATTTTATAATTACACAACACTGACGAGTCACTGTTATGATAGCCGGAAAAAAAGGCTTAAGGTCGTTAGGTCATTTTTCATCGCAACTCTTATCTACTTGCAAACTTACGAAAATTAGTTGATTGTGCCTGGTCTTGTGCTGCATGATTAATGACTTAAATACATTTAAAAAATTTACAAAAGATTTTAAAATTAATAATGGTATTCATTTTACTTCGCATGTATGCAATAATTGCGAAGTTACAAAGTTGCCACTGCCGTTACTGCAAAGCATACTTGGCCAGCTTGTCATTTCTCAAAAGCATGCCTCGGAACTTTTCGTTTTATTTGTGGACTTTTTTGGGATCATTTCGGAACTTTTTCGGGATAATTTTTGGACTTTATCGGTACCGTTTCGTAATATGTTCCGAAAATTTTCGGTAACATCCTGGACTTTTCTGGGATTAATCTGGAACTTTTTCGGCACCATTTCGGAATGGTTTACGGCACTGTTTTGGGACCATCTCAGAACTTTTTCGGAATCATTTCGGGATGGTTTTGGGAATTATTTTGGGCCCAAACCGTCCCGAAAAAGCCGCAAAATCTTCCCTAAAATTATTTCGTAATGGTCCCGAAAAATCCTGATATGATCCCAAAAAATACCGAAACATATCCCGAAAAAGTACTAAAATTACTTCAAAAAAGTCCAGAAATGATCCTAAAATAGTCCCGAAAATCATACCGAAATGATCACAACAAAGTCTAGAAATGATCCCGAAAACCATCCCGAAATGATCACAAAAAAAGTTCAGAAATTATGGTTGAAAGTGCCGAAATTAATCCAAAAAATTCCAAATTTGTGCTATCGATTTTTAAGATAAGCTGATATTACTACAAATGCCACTCAAAATAGGTTCGGATGGTTGCCATTATGGGGCAAACCAAATTTCATACAAAAATTGACAGCTCAGTTGCGACTTTGCCATTTCGCGACATTTACAACAAATGCAATAAGTTTGCAACATTAAATTATTACCCTTTTTATTTTTATAAAATTTTTCATACGCAAATTAAAATAATTTGATTAATTTTACCAGTCTTTTGACACTTTTACAAGCAACTAGAGAGCGCTGCATGCCCATGGCTTTGCTGATATGCAAAGCTACATAAATACACACACACAGGGATACGGCCATCGACTCGTGCATGCATTTGCATTGATGGAAAAAATAATAAATAAATCCAACAACAAAAAGGCTTAGAGAATGCAGAGGGTGCTTAAATAGCACGCCATGTGTGGCACACGCAACAATGCACAGCGAGTAAACAACACAGTTGTGAGAGCAACATTCAGACTACCCAACAAACATCGAGCACCAAAAACTCAAACGTTTGAGAAAACATCTATTCTCAACTTTTTCTCAAATGTTGTTTATATAACAGGATTATTTGTTGAACTATATTAATTAAAAAAGTATTAAGTAAAATTTAACTGCATAAATGGAAACTCACTTTTTATTAAAATGGGTATTTGTTTTGCAGGATTGGCATCTCTGAATAAATATTTCAATGAGAGCATGTGGATTCCATTTCGATCCACTCCGCTCAGTTTGAGAAACGTTTGAAACCCCTGCCGTTCTCAATTTGAAAATCAGGGAAAATTCCATATTAAAAATTAGCCTTTTAGGTTGAGAACGCTATCAACGGTTATTTCGCCTCAAATTGAAAACGAACGTTTGAGATTTGAGAAGATGGTTGGTTCTCAAATGCATCTCAAATTGAGATTAGCTAAAAATGTTTGTTGGGTAAAGTTTAGTTAAGCGCATGTGAGTGTGTGTGGTGTGTCCATGTGTGTGTTTTTTCGATGTAAATGCACCTGCGCTTTTGTGCTTTTATCCACTTGCGAGAATTTGTTTATTTATGTAACATGATAACTGTTATTATCCAGCTCAAAATGGTTGCACGCCGTGTCAGCACGACTTCAAACACACACACTCATAATCACAACACGTAACAGTAAATATAGCACATAGGCGTCATAAACATAAATTTAAATGGATGCGGCATTGTTGTTTGCTGACTTCACGCAAAGCGATCGTTTAAACGCTGCAATTTCATTCCACCAATGCCATTTAGACCACCCTCCGCCTTCTCTGTCGCCCCTTCGCCACCCCAAACCATTAAATTGCATGTTGGCCAAGCACCCCAGAGAGTAGAGGATTAAAAACTTGTTACAGCTTTTTGCCGCAGATTGCAATTTTGTAGCATGGAAGTGTAAATACAAATAGGTTAACGCATAAAAATATCTGTGCACACCAACAAGTGCAATATGAATGTATGTGTAGCACGACACGTTGGTATGTATAATTTACTCATGTGTTACCTGTAATGTGGTGAAATCGTTGTAAGCACAGTAAAGCGTATCGCGTTTTGTGAAAATTAGAGAGGTTTTCAATTATTTCGATAAGGGCGCCACCTAGCGCAATTTACGTTTCTAAAGATCTAATTATCATCATAGGTTGCCAAAAAATCTTTTAAAAATCGATGCCAGGATTCCCAATTTCAAACGTATTTTCCAAATAGCTCGATCCGATCGCTACCTACCGGAATTTCGTTGAAAAATGGCATTGTCATCCAACCGGCTTTGAAAGGGATAACAAGATTTTCCTATTTTTCAATAATTTTAAATTTTCTCCATCAGTGTACCATCTAGCGGAATTTTGTGCACACCGCCCAATTAAAAGATTTGTGATATTTTCTGAAGATTTTTCTTATTGGTCACCCTGTAATTACACATTCGCACACTCACTCGCATAGCGCATTATGAACGCAATAAAAAGAACACGCCACAATAACGCGATTTTTTGGCTGCGAGCTTGGCTTTGATCGTCTGTTAAAGTGACATTTATGGAAGATGAATAATGTAGATGTGAGTGCAAAACCGCATACCAAATATTGACGAAGGAAATCGTGGTTGGCTCAGCCAACTTACTTCCATGGCATAAAACCTATCGATACGTCGGTGGTTTCCTTCGAAGAAACTGTTATATAAGCCCTAATACGGTGTTTCCACCAAAAGCAAACACGGTGTTTTCCTAGCGTGTTTAGAAGCAAACAAAATACCATTGCAAAATCTCATACAAATTTCATAACCCAAACCCATTTCGAACCCCTTTTCAAAGCGTGTTTGCTTTGTGTTTGCATACACTTGCGGCTTTTTCAAACCCAAAACCTGCAAACTCGGTGTATGTGTTTGGTGGAAACACCATATAAGCAAGCCTGATATTTATCGATTAAAATGACTTATTGATTTTTTGTGGGACGATTTAGCTCAACAACTACCTAAGGGACTTTTGTCAATTGTTCACAGTTAATTCTCTGGATAAGTTCTCTCGACAAAGGCTATAATTTTCCCCGCTAGATGGCGCTTTGCAAAGTCTGTTACTATGATCTGATTTTGATCGTTTTTTGCACTTTTGTTTGATATATATTCAAAAACTCTGGGGCGACTTCTACAATAAAAAAAAGTTTCAGTATATTTTCTTTAGTCCAAAAAACAACTTCAGAAAACGGAGCACGCTAATCAAAATGGTTAACACATTGATTCATACATATTTTCGATGGTCCATAAAGAGGTCTCGGGGGGAGCTGTTAGCTTGCTTTTATTTACTGTTATTGCTATGATGTGTAATTTTTATAGTTCCACTCCAAAATTTTGTTTGGTTTGTGGTACCTGTGGCCAATTTGTTTCTTAAATATTGGCTACCGAGTATTGACAATAGCAATAAACTTGGGTTGTAATATTTATAGAAGCACAATGATGTCCTGTGGTCATAGTTTGTTTGACATCATAAACCAGGGATAGCCAGCGCTTTCAGCTTACTGAGCGCTTCTACAACAACGTCGTACTTTCTGCAACAACATCGTTCCTGGAATCACAAAAAGTTACTATATGCGTATGTACCGTTATAGGTTCACAGTGAATCGCAACCAGCATTTTTTCGAATCTGGTTTGTTGTTGTGAGTCAAATAGAGCAAGATGTTGTTTTTGTAGAGCGGCAGTGAGCAGACTGAGACACTACGTGGCGATGGCTGTCATAAACTAATCTACTTACAGGTCAATTCTACTGTGGTAATAACTTTATTATTACCGGCAAACAAATTCACTCGGCAACTTTTACTCCTTTTTTGTATTCTGAGGGCAAAAGTTTTCTGGTAACACCGTTACCACCACAATAGGTGGTAACATGTGGTAACATCAATATAAAACAGCTGATGTTTACTTTGAAAAATAAAAAAGCGAAAGTGCAATTGAACAAAATAAAGTGAAAATTAAACAAAATAAATAAAACAAAGTGAAAATCAAACAAATAAACAGGTATATAGTATTAATAAATCACAATAAAAACTGTGTATTTCCAAAGAGAATATATCAACAAGAGCCGTCACTCGTTATAAATGCAAGGAAAAAGATGGATGCCGTTTTCTTTCAGGGTTTCAGTAATTTTGTTTTCCTCAGTTTTGTAAATTCGACAGCTGGTAAATTTTTGTTTCGACTCTTGTGTTATTTCATTGGCTCTTGTTGGTATATTCTCTTTGGTATTTCCTGCAGGAGCTCGGGATGGTCTTTGCAAAAGGCCACAAACAACCGCAACTGCGCTGGGGTGGTGCGTGCATATTTTCTGTAAATAAAATAAACAATTTTTAATAAATTTTATAAAATATTTACCAAATTTACTTACTTGTTCATTTCCATTTTGCAGTCTTCTTCTTTTTGATAAACAAAAAACATATGGCCGGGTGGCTTTTCAATTCACCATACACACTGGTGAGTTTTTTTGCCATTAGAGCGTTACCATCTGCTCAGAATCGCAGCCACTTTATTTGGTAACGTATTTTAGGGAAAATTGTTTGCCGATGGCAATTTTACCGGTAACGCGCAGCATAGGGCTGTTAATGCGTAATATGATTTGGCGCATTGAATGCCACGATCAGTGGCGGATCCGGGATTTTAGGAACTTTTTTTTTAATATCGAGGACACTTTTCATTTACATTATTCAAAACTCAAAGCCAGTTTTTCAAAAAAAAATATATACCCACATTTGTTGGTATGATCAATGAAAAATTCAAGGCAATTTTACTACCGCTATTCTTTCGAAAGTTTTTTGTCGAAAGTTTTTCCAGCAAGTACAAAAAACACACATATTTTAATGTTGCATGAAACAAACTTTGAAATAAATTCTGCAATTTTGACAATCTAATATCTTTAAACGAGTTAATCTTGTATATTTGTATATTTGTATTTTTGTATGTTCGGACTATCTCGAGAACCGCTTGACCGATTGGGATGAAATTTGGCACAAAGATAGTATGATGGATTCTAAGACTACCCACTTTAGGGTTGCCACTTGGGGCGGTTTACAGGGTTGCCACCTATCCCTTTTTTTTAATTATGGAGCAAGATATGCCAATATGGGTATCATATGAAAGGTATTTTCGGCGAGATACCAACTAAAATATTTTCAAGTAGAGTTGCCACCTAGGGTTGCCACCTTACCATAATATATTTGTATATCCGGTACTATCTCGAGAATCGCTTGACCGAATTGGCTGAAATTTGGCATGGTGATAGTATGATCGATTTTAAGACTACCCACTTTAGGGTTGCCACTTGGGGCGGTTTACAGGGTTGCCACCTATCCCTTTTTTTTAATTATGGAGCAATATATGCCAATATGGGTATCATATGAAAGGTATTTTCGGCGAGATACCAACTAAAATATTTTCAAGTAGGGTTGCCACCTAGGGTTGCCACCTTACCACAATATATTTCTATATCCGGTACTATCTCGAGAACCGCTTGACCGATTTGGATGAAATTTGGTATGTAGATAGTATGATTGATTCTAAGACTATCAATTTGGGGGTTGCCACGTCATCATTTGGGATAATTTTTGGGTTATTTTGGGAACATCTGAGGGACTATTCAAGGGTTATTTTGGGATCATTTTTGGATAATTTTGTGGTAATTTTCGAATCGTTTAGGGTACATTTAAGGTTGTTTTTGGGGTAATTTGTGAATTATTTTTGGACCAATTTGGGATCATTTTAGGGTCATTTTGGGATCATTTTTGGGTAGTTTTGGGTATCAAAGTAAAGGTATTGTACCAGCTAAAATATTTTCAAGTAGGGTTGCCACCCAGGGTTACCATTTTACCGTATTGTAATTGTATTTTGTATTTTGGGATCATATTTGGATATTTTAGGATTATTTTGAGAACATCACTTTGGGATAATTTTGGGGCTTGCTTGAGATCATTTTGGGTTCAATTTCGGATTAATTTGGTACAATTTTGGGTAATTTTTGGACAATTTTTGTATCATTTTGGGATAATTTTTGGGTTACTTTGGGAACATTTGAGGGTCTTTTTGGGGTGGTTTTGGGATTATTTTAGGATATATTTGGGATCATTTTGGTGTATTTTTTGGATCGTTTAGTGTGCATTTAAGGGTATTTTTGGGGTAATTTGGGAATTATTTTTGGACCAATTTGGAATAATTTTAGGTTCATTTTCGGATCATTTTTGGGTCGTTTTGGGTTCAATTTCGGATCATTTTGGGAACATTTAAGGGTCTTTTTGGGATCATTTTAGGATTATTTTAGGGTCATTTTGGGATCATTTTGGGTAAGTAAATTTAGCGCTAAATTGATAGCACCGAGCAAGCTCGGTCCCCCAGGTACTACTGTGTTTATTTCTTGTATTTTTTAAGAAAAACAATTTAGAGAGAGCTTTATTATTTTTTATGTAACTTTTACTATATTTTTGGTGTAAATTCTACTATCTTTTTTGTAAAATTTTTACAATATTTTTTGCTTAATTCTTACTATATTTTTTGTATAATTTATGCTACATTTTTTATAAAATTTTTACTATATTTTTTTTTTTTTGTGTAAATTTGACTATCCTTTTTGTGGGCTCTTTTCTCTACGTTTTTTCATAAAAAGCACAGGAAATTGTTAAACTACTGTCAAAACTTGTTCCAGCAAGAACAAAAAACACACGTATTTTGATGCTGCATGAAAAAATTTTTGACAATAGTCTATTAATTTCTTGTGTTTTTTATTTATATTATTTATTTTATTTCATATTTATTGCGTATCTTTAATATCTTACTATCTTTTTTGTGCAATTTTTACTATATTTTTTGGGGTTGAACCTAAAAACCACCCCCGTGGATCCGCCCCTGATCACGATGATCAAATTTGTTAGTTAGAGGAAGCAGTTTCAGTGGAATATTTTTAGCTTGAACACTGTCTGAAGTTTAATAAAATGCAACGGACTGGAAGAAATATGGCAATTGCGCTGAATAGGTTGAGAATTGGGCAGTGTCCCTTCATGTTCAACACTCTTATAGGGCATATAGACCAGCGGTTATCCGGAATTAACTGCGTTGAACGAGCTTAACTTGAGGATAATCCTGTTGTTTGTTTGTGAGTTGTTGCTCAGTTTGTTCGTTAATAACAAAAAATAAAAAGAATAATTTAAGTAATAAATTATTCGATCGGTCAAATAGTCTATGCAATTTTCTACTGTGTAACTGAAATGACCATAAAATCAAGCCTTGATAATCCTTATAGGTAAGCGGATTTAAGCGTATACAAATTACCTTTCAGAAAAATAATACACAGCAACAAATACAAGCAAAATGAAAACAAATTCTTCACACATTTAGGCGCTTGACCGGTAGATGTCGCGCCAGTCTGTCGATAAGGTAGAACAACAACACCAAACAAATAAAATTTATACATAAACAAAATAGAAATCAGCTGTTCACTTAATTCTAAATGTTGTGTGTTTCAGGGTAAAATTTGGATCTGATAAAAGAACATTTAAGCGGAATTAAGTCCGTTTGTGTACGTTCTCTACACTAAACTAAACTAAACTTTTTTCAGAAGGCTCTTCGTTTCCGGTTTCCATTAGGAAGCTTTTGCAATTCATTAAAAACTTATCTTCCATTACTCAAAAAAATTGATGAAAATTCTGAAGTTTTGTATCCAAATAGAAATTAAAAAGTAGCTTTTAAATGCTGTGGTCATATTCAACCAAAACATACATACAAACATTACCTTGTATGTGCATTAAAGTAGTCCAATTTTGCTCTCACGCTGTCAAGGACAATTTGTCACTGCTAATGGCAAGGAGCACAAAAATATTCCAAAACATGCAACACAAATTAGACAAATGACTGCTGTAACTAAACTGAATTGCACTATGAACATACAAAGTTTCATTTTTTAGTATGTCAAACGCAGACACACACATCGTTTGACATACTCGTACGTATGTAAATCTGAGAAAGGAATAACAAAAAATGCAAGCAATAAAAGTAGCAGTGAAGGCAATTAAGTAGCGTCAGGTACCACCCGTTGGCTCAAAAGGATAGCTGACGGCTGCCTAGAATTTGCAACGAAATAAATTTCAAGCAAAATGTGCGAGTTGGGTGCAAGATAAAAAATACAGTCCTTATCATAATTATAGGACACCTCGTTCTGACATGTTCTAAGCACATATGTAATTTTATTTTCATTTACATTTTTTGCTAATAGAATTCTAAATTGAAAACAGTAAAAGTCTCCGCTCTAAGCTTTTGAGGATGATTTACACGAGTCGATTTTTCTAACCTTTTTTTTCAATCGACCGTGTAAACAACAATTCGTTCGAACTTCACCTTGTATTTAAGGGTTGAACACAAGTGGTTCGATATAAATCGACCAGAAAATCGACCCGTGTAAATGAGCCTTTACTATGATTTTTTCAAGTTAAAAAACGGTTTGGTAAAAGTTCAAAATTTTTTCAAATATTTTGAATCAAAAACCCGAAAATGCTATTTTGTAGCCCGTTCAATTTTAGTATAACTTTTAAGTAGCCCAAAAATCCCCATCAATTGCTATGCATCAGACATTTTTTTCAATAGAACTAAAAATGATGATTTTGGGATATATGGAGAAAAGTGCACAGCATAGCAAAAACAAAAACATTCTAACAATTAAAGGAGTTTTTTGAGACTATACACTTTGTTAGACTAGAATTGGACGGGTTACAAAATGGCATTTTCGGTTTTTTGATTCAAAATATTTGAAAAAATTTTGAACTTTTACCAAACCGTTTTTTAACTTAAAAAAAGTCAGAGTAAACGCTTGAAGCGGAGACTTTTACTGTTTTCAATTTAGAATTCTATTAGCAAAAAATGAAAATAAAAATAAAATTACATAAGGGTTTAGAACATGTCAGAACGAGGTGTTCTATAATTATGATAAGGGGTATATTTATACGAGTATCATTCTGCTATTTATTAAATTCAAATTTGTGGAAGTATGGAAAATGTTAGGCAGGGCCCGGCAGAATATACGATAATTTTCGGGTAAATTGGGAGGCATACGCTTTCCACGCCAGAGAACTGACTGGATCAAGGGAGAGTTGTCTATGGTAGGGAAACCCTTCCAAGAGCCTAGTTTAAATAAAACATTGGAAAAAAATAAAATTCCCGCTGCCGTAAACATTGTTTTCGATTATCCCTAAAATCATAGCAAATCCACTTTTATTTTAAACAAACACCGTCATATATCAAACAGAAAGCGTAAAGCAAATATCTGGCTAACCGAAAAAATTCGCATTCATGTTCGTTCAACGTAGGTCAAGTAAATATAGGAAATTGAAAATGATTGCCTTCGATTAGTTAAACTTCACACCGAGCGCTCGCAAACAAAGCATTTTGTGTAACGGGAAATTTGCAATATTTTTCTATAACGTACATATGTATATGTAAAGGGAATATATATAAACATAGAAAATATGTGATTGAATTTCGTACAAATTGGTTCACTTTCGCAACAAACATATTTCACACATATTCACACCAACATATAGCACTTTGACTATATACGAAGGTTTTTTTGTGTTGTGTTATTTGATTTACGTTTAACACAATCGCTGACCTGTAAGTGTGCAATTTCTTTCTTTTTTTTCACTTTCTATTTATAACGTTCAAATTTGTTCGTTCATATGTACCTGTCGTCACTGGTTCACCTTTTTTAATATATCGTTGTTTTTGTTCATGTGTGTTTCACCTTTTTGATAGTGATTGCGCTCGTTTTGAACATGTCAGCAGCAACATGTCAGTGATGACTTCACAATTACCACTGCCTCAGCGACAAAAAAAAACCTCATACGCCGTGAGAAATTTAATCTAAATGGAACTTGTTTTCTTGCGGTAAAGAAATTGCAAAGCGGAGTGCGTGCTTTAATACCACTGCCGGAAAAAGCCTTAAAGAATGCTCATGATATCATCGATATGTTTGTTTTTAATATAAGCGAATAAAATTCGGCTTTCACTTTAGATGGGGAGATCTTTTTTATGAGTCTTAGGTGCCGGTGTATAAAGTCCAGTGTTGCCTTTGAGGACCCTAAAGGGCCAATTTGACCCTTTTTTAGAGCCAGGACCCCGGACCCCTAGCCTACACGGCTAGTTTCTCGTATTGCCGGTTCTACGAGAACGGTACCAGTACTTGTGCTGTACCCATCGTGCCGAAACGACCCGGGCCGTTTTCTTATATCGACCCGGCCAAGAGCAATACACTCGGGGTAACCCTGTCTGACATTTAGGCAGGGCTACACCTCGCTACAACAACAACAACCCTACTTTTTCAAAAAAGTACCATTTTTGACCCTTTTTTTAAATTCGTGACCCTTTTTGGCCCCTTTTCACTTTCAAACTGCAATGAAATGCATTTTTGTCGTTTTTTTTGTTAAAAACCAAAAAAATATCCTTGTTCCTTTCCTGATAAAGTCTCTTTCCAGATACAAATCAGAGTCGAGTGTTCTAACTGTTGAGTTTACGTTAAGATAGTGTTTTTTTAAAACGTATTCTAATATAGAGTGATTTTTAAAACAACCCATGAATGCGTAAAAATTTAAGCTAAAAATTCTCGCAGTGTACATATTTAACACTGCAAATATTAGTTCAAGACAAAGGCTACAAGGACACGCTTGCATACAAGGAACATGTGTACATATTTTTACATACAGTGTATTTTTGAATGCGAACTATTTCTTCTTGTATTGCTCTTTTACGCGAAAACATTTTGGCTCCACATCTTTCGGCTATCAAAGGAGAATGTGTCAACCCATGTTTTCTGTTCGCCAAAAATATTAGATTTTCTCTGGTACGACGATTTAATGCGATATCTTTTTTCATTAAATACATAGCTGCCGTGAAATAGGTCAAACATTGGAAGAAAACTACTTTGGATATTTAAGAAAACTTCCCGCAGAAAAGCCATTTTATCAGGATTGAGTTATTTTAATTTTTTATATCAATTTTATTTGTTTTGCCTTCTGCGACATCTACCGGTGCCTAGCCTATTTGTTTTAATTTAGCTTTTATTTGTTGCTGTTTTTTTTTTTTTTGAATAATGTTGCCAGCGCAAATTTTTTTATACTCTCAAATGTGCTTCATTTTTGGGAATTAACTATGAGGATTATCCTCAAGTTAGCTCCGTTTAACGCAGTTAATTCCGAATTTGCGCTAGTCTATCAGCCCTATAAAGAGACACATTTTGATTAATAGTCCAGTCGATATACCTTTTTTGTGGCATTTTTTTCGGACCATGGACTAACTGACTTTAAACTCGCTTCAGATTCCCTCTAAAACTTATCCAAACAATTAACCAATTTTCCACACTCACCACGGAAATAGTTTTGATCTGAAAAATATTTATTCTTCCTTAAAGTTAACCAAGTGATACTGTCCATCAATGCATTTTTTTATCCCCGTTCTTGTTCACTTTCGTGCTTCACTTATAAATTTTGCACAACTTTTCCCACAAGAAAGAGTTGAGGTGAAACGAATGAACGAAGCAAAGACAAGAAATCGATCATCACTTATAAAGAGTCCATATTGACAGCTGTTGAATGTTGTTTAAATAGTCATTCAAACACACACACACACACACACACACACACACACACAAACATAGCAGCCCACAATTGACGGCTCATCTATGTACATCTGCCGCAACCAACTAGCCCAAGGCCATTATATATGTATGCAGTGTGCCGGCAAAACTTTTAAAAAGTTTTCAAAGTCCACTCCTTTACCGTTCAACACTTTCAGCACTGGCAGCACAAGCGCCATCAACACCACTGCAATTATCACCGCAACGGCACGCTACACTGCATTGCGCATCAATTTTGTGGTGCAGAGTTGTTCAAACTTTCCGTCTGCCGGCGTTGCTGCGGCTGGTACTGCTGGTGCTTGATCTTCTAAGGGAGTACTTTTTATACCCAGCTGTACTTGTACACAGGGTATTATAACTTTGTTAGGATAACGGTTGGTTGTACAGGTATAAAGGAATCGAGATAGATATAGACTTCCATATATCAATATGATCAGGATCGAAAAAAAATTTGATTGAGCCATGTCCGTCCGTCCGTCCGTCCGTCCGTCCGTCCGTCCGTCTGTCCGTTAACACGATAACTTGAGCAAATAATGAGATATCTTCACCAAATTTGGCATGCGTACTTATTTGGGTTCAGAATAGATTGCTATTGAAAATAAGTAAAATCGGACCATAACCACGCCCCTTTTTCGATATCGAAAATTTCGAAAAACGTATAAAATGGGTTAATTCAATATTAGAAGCAGCTACAATGATAAAATTTGCAATATGTATTGATTTAGATGTTCTAAGGCCGATTTTATAAAAATTTTTGAAAAGGGGGCGTGGTACCGCCCACGTATATTTGAAGAAATTTTAAAATTTTGACTCTTAATAACTTCAGAACAGTTTATGCTAGTATAACGAAATTTCGTAGAGGACATACTATTGTTGTGGTAAATTCAGCTATAGAAAATAAACGAAATCGCTTCGCGACCACGCCTACTTTTTCATAAAAATTATATTGAAAGGAGGTGGAAATATTGAAAAGTCCATATCTAATTAACTGATTTCGCTATAATAATATAATTTGGTACATACATCAACTTTCATATTCTTTACATAATTTTTTCAAAATTTTGGAAAGTGGGCGTGGCACCGCCCACTTATGAGTCAAGCAATTTTTAAATTCGACTGCTAACAACTTCAGAACGGTGTGAGATAGATTTACGAAACTAGGTACCAGGCATGTTATGTTTATGTAGAGTACTACCACAGAAAATAAGAAAAATCGGTGAACGATCACGCCCACTTTATGTGCACAGCTGGGTATGTAATGTTCGGTTTCACCCGAACTTAGACTTCCTTACTTGTTCAACTTTGTTCTATGATTGGCAAGCCTTTTCCGCAAAGCAACAAATATGAAAACATATCGACATGCTGCAATATAATATTTGATGCAGTTTATAAGTATATTATGGTTTAGTAACGATCGATGGTATCCAGACTCATACAACTCTCTTACTCTATCGTAAAAAAACGAAATTGTTGACATATTTTTCACAGAAACAAAATTATTTTGAACCAAAAGTAGTCATCAACATACACGTACATACAAACAAGCATTGAAATAAGCTAGCCGTCGAAATTTTGAAATTTAAAAAGTAAAGCAATGGACCATGGTTGTTGAAAAAGTTTTACGTTCAGCTCTCACTTAATGTTTAATTATGCAAAGTTGTTTCGCAGCTGCAAAAATTGGTGCATAGTTACTTATGAGTCGCTTAAAACACAAGCGGTGTAACTCCATTTTTTTTTGTCTTGAGATGGGATTTGGGTTTTTGTTAGAAGTGCTACTGAAAGGAACATTCCTATCCGAGTTTTCCACCGTAGTTTGTGTCCACACTAGTCACTATACAGAGAAAAATGAGCTGGTCATATCAACCAAAATATGGGTTGATTCAAACAAAATCACAGTCAATTCTTATACATTATTCAATGCTGTTTATTCAACTGCATTGAAATTGTTAAAATTAACTTCACAGTTGTTTTAAAATAAAATTTTGTTGTTTAAGGTGTTGCTCTTTATATAAACTAAAATAAGTGTTATTTTAACACCAAAAGGAGCGAAAGTAAAAGAAAAAAATATTTTTCAGAGTTCTTTTATTGACTTCACCGAAAATCGAACTGAGGTGCCTTAAACGCTCAACTCAGGTGTCTACCATGATGCCATCGTCTAATTGTAACTCTGTTCTATGACAGTAATGCCGGTATCCTCGCTGTTGGATTAACTGCAGGAGTTTGTTGTTTCAACACAAAATTTTTGTGTGACTAACAAAAACTCTGTCTACTAAATTGAATGGGATGATGCAACGAATTAAAAATGACAGTTCCTTCGCTGTTGAATTAACTAGGGGAAGTTTTACCAAGGTTTTTTAATTAGAAATTGACAGATCTATGATTGTTCAATCAACAATTGAATGCAGTTACTTCAACAAAAAATTCTGCTCAAATAAATAAAATTTGCAAAATTTAACAAAATTTGGTGAACTTCAGAACTAACTGTAGGAGATTGATGATTTTACCAGTTTTATTATTCGTGCGTAGTTTATTATTTTTTTGGTGAGTTCATGTGATTTTTAGCAACAACATAAATACACAACTTTTCTGTATATGGTTGTTATCACATTTTTCGTCTAATTTTTTTTCACGAATGTACATATAAAAAAAAGAAACAAAAAAAAAAAAAAAAAAAAAACTAATGGCGGCGAAATACCAACAGGTTATCATAACCTCTAACGAGATTTTTAGCCGAGCTTCTCTTTCCAACTTGTGGTGTGTTGCTTTTGAGTTTTTCCTACAAGTTGGCGGGACCTACAGTTTTTTGCCGACTCCGACGGCACTTGCAAAGCAAATGAATTCTTTGCTGAGAAGCTTCTCATGGCAGAAATACACCCGGAGAGTTTGCCAAAATACTGCCGAGGGGCGACCCCGTTTAGAAAAATTCTTTTTCTAAATAATTTTTGATGTTACTTTTGTCGGGCATCGAACCGCCACGACTTGGAGTAGAAGGCCGAACACTTAACCCCTACACCACGGCGGCCGCCAATGTATGTACATATGCCGCTACAAAAATTTACTCTTCAAAAAAGCATTTGGGTCAGTCTAATGCAAGGGCTGAAACCGAAATCGTAACCGTGACCGTAACCGATTAAAACCGATTCATTTTTCAAAACCGAAACCGAACCCGTAACCGTTATTTTTTTCTGAAAAAAAACGAAACCGAAATCGTTTCAAAAGCCGGAACCGGTTCCAAACGGCTTTGAAATTTTTTGTGGACACATATTTTATTTTAAAAGAGGCTACCCTGAATAATTTTCATGGAAGATGATTAAGCAAGACACTTTTTGGCCTCAATATCAAAATTTCGAAAGAATTGAACTATAGGCGAATGAAGCCATCGAAAAAAATTTACGACATCCGAACAAAAAATTTTTAGTGGCCGTCTCAGAAAGCATCATCATATTAACATTTCAACATTTTTCTAATATAAAAAGTAGAGTTAATTTTTTAAACTTATCGGTCAAAAGTCCACCAAATTTTCAAAGATTTTCAAATTAATGACCACTAACTTATAACATACATACCTATATTGAAGAAAAAAATTGTCCATAAATAGCGGAAGTAATATTTAGTACCTGGGTGACCGAGCTTGCTCGGTGCTATCAATTTAGCGCTAAATTTACTTACCCAAAATGATCCCAAAATGACCCTAAAATAATCCAAAAATAATCCTAAAATGATCCCAAAAAGACCCTTAAATTTTCCCAAAATGATCCGAAATTGAACCCAAAACGACCCAAAAATTATCCGAAAATGAAACTAAAATTATTCCAAATTGGTCCAAAAATAATTCCCAAATTACCCCAAAAATACCCTTAAATGCACACTAAACGATCCAAAAAATACACCAAAATGATCCCAAATATATCCTAAAATAATCCCAAAACCACCCCAAAAAGACCCTCAAATGTTACCCAAAGTAACCCAAAAATTATCCCAAAATGATACAAAAATTATCCAAAAATGGCTCCAAAATGAACCGAAAATTACCCAAAATTGTACCAAATTAATCCGAAATTGAACCCAAAATAATCTCAAGCAAGCCCCAAAATTATCCCAAAGTGATGTTCTCAAAATAATCCTAAAATATCCAAATATGATCCCAAAATACAAAATACAATTACAATACGGTAAAATGGTAACCCTGGGTGGCAACCCTACTTGAAAATATTTTAGCTGGTATGTCGGCGACAATACCTTTACTTTGATACCCAAAACTACCCAAAAATGATCCCAAAATGACCCTAAAATGATCCCAAATTGGTCCAAAAATAATTCACAAATTACCCCAAAAACACCCTTAAATGTACCCTAAACGATTCGAAAATTACCACAACATTATCCAAAAATGATCCCAAAATAATCCTTGAATAGTCCCTCAGATGTTCCCAAAATAACCCAAAAATTATCCCAAATGATGACGTGGCAACCCCCAAATTGATAGTCTTAGAATCAATCATACTATCTACATACCAAATTTCATCCAAATCGGTCAAGCGGTTCTCGAGATAGTACCGGATATACAAATATATTGTGGTAAGGTGGCAACCCTAGGTGGCAACTCTACTTGAAAATATTTTAGTTGGTATCTCGCCGAAAATACCTTTCATATGATACCCATATTGGCATATCTTGCTCCATAATTAAAAAAAAGGGATAGGTGGCAACCCTGTAAACCGCCCCAAGTGGCAACCCTAAAGTGGGTAGTCTTAGAATCCATCATACTATCTGTGTGCCAAATTTCATCCCAATCGGTCAAGCGGTACTCGAGATAGTCCGAACATACAAAAATACAAATATACAAGATTAACTCGTTTAAAGATATTAGATTACTATATATTGGAGAAAATTCCTCATGAAAACATATTTGAGTTTTGTAGTAGCACAATTTTTTTGTTGGTGTTTTTATTTGGAAACCGAAACCGGAACGCAACCGTAAACGAAACCGAAATAAATGTTGAAGAACGAAACCGGAAACGAAACCGAAACACGTTATAAAATCGTAACCGAAACCGGAACTTTATTTTAATCGGTTTCATACCTTGGTCTAATGTTTAATATACATAAGCACTTCCAGTACTTTTCCACTTAAGCGATTTAGCCAACAGTCCAACAGTTACAAATTGGCAAGCAATGCGACATGAGCAACAATTTCTTGGAATAATCCGTCAGAGTATTTTGTTGTGCTTGACTTAGGGTGAAGTTGACTCTTTGGAAGGCTCATAAACGTCGCCCATTAAAAGCAATCGCATCTCTTGGTCCATCAACGTATTTAGCTACATAGAATTTTGGCGACTCATTACAACATTCCTAACTAAATAGGTGCGTTCAAGCGAATAGCTCGCAGTTTGCCAATTTGGCAATTAAAGCAGTTAGTTGCCAACAACATTTTGTAGTTGTTAAGTGCTCAAATCAGTTACAATGATTGCGTCAACATTTCACTAACTTGAAATGTGTAAATATTTTTGAAGGCGATTTAGTAGCTTATCTCATTATCATCGTATAAATTGGTAACAAAATTTAAGTCGACTTCCTTTGGTAATGAGTGAAAGATATTGCTAAACATCCATACAAGATTTAGCTGGAATTGATGATGAGTGAAATAACTGTCAGGTAGAAGGGGTTTTTGACTTGTTTCATTAGTAGATAGAGTGGTATATGGACAAGAAATATATTTCAATCTAACGGCATTACTTACGAGCAGCGCGATTGTGTACTGCTTAAGCTAGGCTATATGTGAGAAAGCTCAGTAAAGCCTCCATTGGCGGAAAAAGCTTAGGAATCCACTACTCGTCCACGTCCTTTTCTGATTACACTTAATAAAATTTCGTAGAAGATGACAGGGGAAGCTCTAGTTTGAATTTCACACTTTTAAACTGCATTAAAAAAGCTTTAGCTTAAATATTGTATAGTTTCAACTTCCCAGCTTCATACCTCAACTTGAATACACAATCCGTACATAAAACCTTTTTTGATAGGCAATTCATTTGACGTCGCTTCAACGCCCCACAATATCGAATCGGATGCGGCCACATAAAAGAATAAACCAAAACAAGCTCTGCAATGCTTTGAGAATATCAAATGCAATATTCAGCGCACATATGTAGTGTCGTTACATTGTATTTAGGTGTATTGTTCATAGTCCAAAGGTTAGGTCAATTTTCACGGTTGACTAAATACTCAAGGGAATCGCGCATAAGCAATCGGCTATTCTTGGAAAGCAAATGTTTGTTGTTGTTTACAATAGCACAAGAGCAGGAGTTAGCCTAACCTAACTAGAATTTTCAATTTCCGCTGACCGGCTTTGTTTGGCGCTAAACCATAATCGCTGGCATTTAGCGAATACGTGAAACAGTTTTGAACTGACAAACAATTGACGAGAAAACATTTATGTGAATGAAGAGTAAATAGCAAGGAGAGATTAAAAAAAAGGGTAAACCCGGGTCCTTTTAAACAAAAAAAGTTTGGAAATTTGCTTTTCAATTTTTCAGTCAGAATTAGAATTAGGTGCATATAATATTGCACGTATTTGTTGATTGATATTTTATTTAATTTTTTTATTTTTGGGATATTCCATCGTGGCACGTGGGACATTTTACTCCAGAGCTAAGTCAACTTTGAGTTAAAAAAACTGACTTCGGGACTTAAATTTCTAAGAAATATATTTATCGACATTGATAAATATCCAATACAACAAATGCATTGAAAGAATTGGCCAAATAGCAAACATGGGGTGGTTCTAAGTCCCATATCCGAAGCCGTTTGGAAAATATCGACCAAAATGTGGACTAGGTGGGATCCTAGATATTTTTTGTACGATATGGGTATCAAATGAAAGGTGTTGATAAGAGTTTAAGCAGGGATGGTTTTTAGTCCGGGAACCCTTTCCCGAGATATCGACTATAATGTGGTGCAGGTGTGACCCCAGAAAGTGTTTGGACAATATGTGTATCAATAGAAAGGTGTTGATGAGGGTTTAAGTTCCATATGCGGACTCGGTTCCTAGACATTGACCAAAATGTGGAGCACATGTGAGCATGGAAGGTGTTTCTGCAATATGGGTATCAAAACACAGGCGCTGATGAGGGTTTTAACAGGGTGGGGTTCTTAATTCCATATGCGAACGCGATTCCGACATATTGAAAGGCGTTTGCGGGGATATTGACAGGGAGGAGTTCTAAGTCCAATGCACGTACCCGTTTATAGGATGTGGTCCTAAGTTCGATGCGAATCGGGTACAGAGATATTGACCTAATGTGGAACACATGTGAACCTAGACGTTTGCGAGATATTGACCGACCAAATGTTCTTTTCTAAATCTTTTTTATGAAAACTTAGTTTTTCATGCTGAATATGTATTTCTAAAAGGCTTCATGGTAGTGACCTAAAAGTTTGTACTATACTCACGAAAAAATTTTAGTTATGGGAAAAGGGGGGCATGGAAACTCCAATACATACTTACTTTGTAAGCTAAATTCCTCCGAAAGGGTTCATGGCAGGGACCTGAAAATTGTTATGGATGTAAACGGTATCAATACAATTCTCAGAGAAATTAGGTTGGAGTTATCGCAAATTTTAATTTAATTCCTAAAGCTTAATATCTCTATGTGGGGTAAAGCTGGGACCATTAAAATTTGTATGAAAGTGAACGACCATACTCACAAAAAATATGGGGACTTTGGGGAAAAGGCGTGGCACTTTCTATAAATACTTAATTTTTAAGGTTCAATATCTCTAAAAATGTGAATTAGTATGGAGATATACGATATCAATACCTCTCTCACAAAAAAAGGATCGAGTTATGGGACGAAAGAACGTGGCACCTTCTATACAAAATTCATTTTTTCGAATACGGGCGTAATCGGGAAATTTGGTAATGAATTCAACAAAAATCTATTTTTTGCAGGACGAAGTCTGCGGGGTCAGCTAGTTTTATATAAAATGTTTTATTTTATTTTATTTTATATACATAAAATAAAACTTCAAAAGTGTCGAAAGCTTTTTGGATTCTACAATATAAAATTAATTAAATGAACTTTTTTCTGATTTTCCATAAAAAGCCAAAATGTCCCAATTAAATTTTGTTTACTTTCAGTGTGCTCTTTGTGTTTTCATCATCTTTTCATATTTCTCTCATTTACAGGGCGAAAGTGCTGGAGTGTTCTGCCAAGGAGGATCAACACGTGACTGACCTCTTCAAAACGTTGCTGTCATTGTCGCGATTTCTACCCATTGGGAGCAATAATGAAGGCACAAGTGCACTCAAAAGACGCTCTTCGGCATACGTTAGCGCATCGTCAAGTAGAAGTAAGTACACTTTCAACAAAATTTTACACACAAACAAAGTAAACAAACTAAATAAGCCAGCCAAGTGGCCAAGCGTTAAAATAAAATGAAGAAATGAACAAGGAAAAAAGAAAAAAAAAAAGACAACCAGAACCGCGTAAAATGCTGAAATGAACGCGAAAGCCAAGTTCAAATGAAGTTAAATTAAAATGTAGCCAGCAACTCGTAGGGTGGGGTAAGTGTTTCGGTATGCGAACTCTCTTGCACTCAGCAAACTCAGTCAATGCAAATCACCGGCGCGCTTCAAATGGCTCTGAGGGAATATCTTTCGCCAGAGTGCGTTTCGTTTTGCTTGAATTGGGTTGATGTTTTTCAGCGAACTCTGGGGAGAAATATTTTATCTAAACATTAGACAGATTCCCTTGCTGTTCAAAATTATATTTCACTTTTGCCACGTTGCCATAACAACGCAAGCTATGAAGCTATGCGTAAACATAGAAATTATGTAAATATGTATGCGAATGTAAATGTTTGTTTTGTGTGTGTTTGTCTGTATGCATCAAAATTAAAAATGTAATTGAGTTCTGTACTCGTAGCTCATATTATAGTTATGATAGTGGATGCATTAATCCGTGAGGGAAGATATTGCACAATAAGCGGTTTGAATTTGCTAGCGCCCAACCCCAAGAAAGCTAATTAATGAATTAATTAAATAAACAAAAAAATCTAAATTATTGCATACATATTTTAAAAGAATCCCAACCGGGGCTAATGATAATGTTTATTAGCGGAAGTTTATTCCTAGAATTTTAAGCTAATTTCACAGTCGAAAAAATTCGGTATTAGAAAGGGAAGGTCGTCACCCAAACATTAAAAAAAGTTAAAAAAATTAAAAAAAAGTTAAAAAAATAAAATTAAATTAATTAAATTAAATTAAACTAAATAAATTAAAATAAAAAATTGAATAAAATAAAATGATATTCAAAAATTCATTTTAATTAAATTAAATAAAAATAAAATAAAAAATTATTTAAAATCAAATATGAATTTTCGGCGACCTTTTGCTTAAATATTTCTGTGTTTTCGCTGGCTTGAGGTCCATGTTTGATAATAAAATCGGGTTTTGAAAAAGAAAAATCAATATTTTTTATTATCAAACACGGACCTCAAGCCATCAAAAATTCATATCAAAATAAATAAAAAAAATTAAATAAAGTAAAATAAAGTTAAATAAAATTCAATTCAATTTCAACTAGAAACCAATAAAATAGTATAAAATAAAATTAAAAAAAAAGATAAAAAATAAAATAAAACTAAACTAAAACAAAAACATTAAAAAAAGGAAATAAAATTTAATTAAATTAAATTAAAAAAATTACAAAAAAGTTAAATAAAATAAAATATAAAAAAATTAAATTAAATAAAAAAAGTAAAAATGAAAAAATTTAATTTTAAAGTATTTAAAAAAATTTAAATAAAATAAAAAATAAAATAAAGTAAAATAAAATAAAACAAAATAAAATAAAATAAAAAAGTAAAATAAAATAAAGTAAAGCTAAATAAAATAAAACCAATGAAATAAACCAAAATGAAAGCAAATAATATTAAAAAATAAAAATTTAATTAAATTAAATAAAAAAATAAAATAAAAATAAAATAAAGCTAAGTAAAATGAAACCAAAGAAGTAAACTAAAATGAAACCAAATAATATTAAAAAATAAAATAAAACAAAGGCAAAAATATGAAAGAAAAGAAAGTGAAAGAAAAGAAGTCATCTAAGGCTCTTACATACGAACATACACATACATATATGACTCTTTAAAAGTGTTACTTCCAACAAGTTTACTCACTCTGATTTTGCTGCAGATTAATTGCAAACATTTTCACATTCTTCGTAGAAGAGAAGCAACAACCAATTACGTAATATTTCACCAACATTTAAAATCAAAACAAATCACAACGCTTACAACGTGGCCATCCATCCACACCACTGCAAGCGGATCATTTATCACTGTTGCACTTCTTCCGCCAACTCCCCGTACCCAAAATTGTTATCTGTAACCTAGCCTTCAAGTTTGTACAGCTGTACATGTTATGGGTGTGTGCGTGTGTGCAACGCAAAGTTAACACCGCATACGCGACACAAGCTCGCATAGGTTGCCATGACAGTCTAAATAGCCTCAAGAGTTCAGTATGCCGTAACATTTTTGCTCTTCTTTGTACTATAGTTAGTAATTTGCTTTGTGTTGGTTTTACACGCTCTTGCTGCAATCAGAGATAACAACTAAAACTCAAGCTCAAACTCGCGCCATATGTGTCGAGTAGCTATTAAAATCGCTTTAAGGTACGTGTCGCACTTGATCAACATTCGAATTTCCTGTTGGCCACATTTTATGCGCCACTGCAGTCTGAGGTTCGGTGTGTTACCGCTATGACTTTTGCTGCATCTTCTGGGAAATTTTCATGCAATTATTTTCTTGTAGTAGTTACACTTTCTTGATTTGCTTCCTTCATTAATTCTCTCCTCTTCCTCTCTACGAAGCGTTCCTCGTAATATTAAATTCTTCGGCTCCCTTGAGGTCTTACGGTTAAACTAAAATGAAAACTCAATCAATAAGTTGAGTATCATGTCAGTTGAGTATCTTGTTGTTGAATTTCTTGCACAAAACTGCAGGTGACAAAATCAGCTCAAAATAGTTGCTCATACGCCATGGTGTCCCGAAAGAGGTAAAGTGAATATGAATATGCCATGCCCTTCTGTCATTACTTAACAACTGATGTTTGGTTAAATTGGTAAATTTGTATTATTATATGAATTATACAACTATAATTTTTGTGTTCCGATCAACAAGCTAAAAGCTCACTCGCCTTTTCACAAGTTTCTCCGCCAGTGTCATGTTATAACCACACATCCTTAAGCTCTTATGTCACTTAATCTTTATTACATTCGATTGCTTGCAATTTATGCTTTCAACTTTTCGCTTTGTTTTTATTTCGTCCTTTCAGCTATTAGTCGCTTTTTGTTTGCTTCTTTGTTCACTCATTTAAAGCTTTTATCTGTTTGTAGTTTTAATTAAGAACTTCAACTGAACCCAACATGCGAGTGAGTCCTCATCATTGGTAAATTGTTTTAACAAATTGTGTTGCGAATGGTGGGCGCTGAAGAGCCAAGGATGGCAGAGATAATCGGCTTATTGGCTGACAAGTTGCAACAATATGCCAGATATAGCATACAATTTATGGTTGCGTCGGACACGCGCATATAGCAACGGTGCCGTTTGATGATGATGTTGCCGCGACGATGACCAAAGCGTCAAGTCATTTTTAAGTAGCCGTAAAGGATAATAAAGATTGCAAAGTAAACAAATGTTGTAATCAAGTAAAATTTTCATTTATTATCATTTATTCTTAGTTATTGGCTCGGTCAATGCGGTACATAATTTGGTTGTTACGGTCTTGTGTAGCTACATACATATACGAATACACAGAGAAAAATTGAGCTGGGTTGATTCAAGCAAAATCACGACCAATTCTCATCCATTATTCACTGCTGCTCATTCAACTGCATTGAAACTGTTAACCTTAACTTAAATGTTGCTTTAAAAGAAATTTTTGTTGGTTAAGGTGTAGCTCTTTATATAAACTAAAAAAAAAAATTGCATTCAATTCTTTCTAATACCAATAATTACAAAGTTTACGTATAAATATATACATTGGATTTACTCCACAAATAAAACTTCATAAAATAAAATTAAATCAAAATAAATAAAATAAAATAATTAAATTAAAAAGTAAAAAAAAAAAAAAAAAAAAAACAAGTAAGGAAGTATAAATTCAGGTAAACCGAACATTAAATACCCAGCGGTAGTTTTCATATGATTTTCGAAATATTCCATTTCGGAAGTGGGCGGGGTTTGAGAGCGACTTTATCCAATTTCATTAGGTATACTCCCAACGATACTAGTATGCTTTGTGCAAAATTTCATCGTTCTACCCTAATCAGTTTAAAAGTTATGACCAGTCGAATTTTCAAAAATACCTCCTTTAGAAGTGGGCGGTGTCACGCCCACTATAAAAAATTTATGAAAAAATCATAAGAGAATAATGACCAGGGGGATTCATCTATAAAATTGTAACATTTTACCCATTTCCGTTACCGAATTATGTCAATTTAGGTGATTTTAGAAATTTTCGATATCGAAAGTGGGCGTGGTTGAAGGGCGATTTTATCCAATTTCATCAGGTTTACTCCCAACGATACTAGTATGCTTTGTGCCAAATTCCATCGTTCTATCGTAATAAGTTTAAAAGTTACGACCAGTCAAATTTTCAAAAATGCCTCCCTTAAAATTGGGCGGTGCCACGCCCACTATAGGGGGGGCTCACCTATAAAAATTATATTCTTTTAGCCATTTCAGCTACCGAGATATGTCAATTTATGTGATTTTCGAAATTTTCGATATCGAAAAATGAGGCGTGGTTATCATCCGATTTCGCCCATTTTCAATAGCAACCTACCTTGGCCAGAAGATAACCTGTGTACAAAATTTCATTCAAATATCTAAATTTTTACTCAAGTTATCGTGTACACGGACAGACGGGCGGACATGCCTTAATGAACTTTGAAACTAAGAACTTTCATATATGGAACTCTATATTTATCTCGATTATTTTGTGCCGTTACGTAGTACCGTTAAAAAAATATAGGCGGTACGGAATAAATCACTTAAGAGTAAAAAAAAAAGCTTTTTCTTCAGTAAAAGAGATTGAATTATTATTCAATTAAATTTGTGTTACGAAATAAATGAATTATTCTGTACTTAAACGTCCATAGAGATATGTGACGAAAGTACAAAACGTTTGCAATATCCATCTACCAAAGTGCTATTGCATTAAATTTAATATTGTTGTTATTTCGGCTAAAGTGATTATGTATTGAATTTTTTTCTACTTTTTCATTATTTTCCAATGAGTGCATGTCTTTCCATGCTTACTTGTTTGTCCGCCCGTCCACTCGTTTGTTCATTTCATTCTGACAAGTGCGTACAATGAGAAGCAACACTAAAGCCGACAACAAAACAAAGGGAAACCACAATAACCTCTTCACAATTCACATTCAAGTACATCTTCTATTCATCTGCTGTGTAAATATGTACTCGTAATTGTTATTTTATGAATGTTTGTGTGTGCACATGAGTGTGGGAATGACTTGAAGTGTTTGCTCAGTTGGTTGGTTGGTTGCCAGTACTTCATTTATATAGGCATTCTCCAATTCCTACGTTTTGTATGTATGTGTGTGTGGCTTAATATGCATGCGTACAATAAATGAGTGAAAAGGCTAAACTTTGCGAATTTGGGCGAATTTGTGACATCTATGCAGACCTGTTAAATAATGATTATTAATCTTAATCATTAATAATCTAATTAAATTTTTTGTTGTTTTTGTAATAATTGATTAAGTATGATTATCGAACATTTTTAGAATAATTAATCGATTAATGAGGATTTATTTCATTTTCACATTTAATCCTAGAATTAATGAAATTAATAAAAATTTCAATTTGATTCGAATTTTTTATTAATTGCGATTAACGAGGATTAATAACAAATTTTAAATATAATAATAACAATTAGTTTTTAAATTTTACATTGGCTTTGAGTAAGACTAACTTTTCAAAGAAATTGCTCTTCAAAGATCCACGCCGTGGTGTATTTACTATTCCGGCAAAGGAGAACAGTATTTCTACCGGTGCTGAAGAGGTTAGAGGTGTATGGAAAAATATTGATGCTTGCTTTAACAAGGGAAATCTCTCCCAAACATCTGGTCCGTCAGAAACATCACTGATGTACGCGTAAAATTGATCGGAAATCACGCGTTCTATATCAATTTGGTCTGTTTCCATATAATTGGTTTCCCTTGCTCAATGGTCATCTAAAAACTTATGTATGTAATTATATATACAAAAAAATATTTCACAACATGTACTAGATTTTACCATCATCATCAAAATCGAAAAAAGCTCGAACTGTGTTTCAAATCATTACTTTTCAAATTATTTTGAATAGCGAGATTTGATGATTTCGCAAATCTACATATTTCTTGAATTACCCTTCTGGATACTATTTCCTTGTTTATGCCAGTTGTGGATCTTTCCAGAACAGGCAGCCACATTTTCAAAAAATCAGTCGTTGCAAGCAAATTCAGCGTATGACTAGAGCATCGATGGTGTTTTGGCAAAAAAATCTCATTTTCGTTGAAAGACAGTTCGTTATCGCTGTCGTCTTCTTCCTGGAGGAAATTGTCAACTCCATGGTCTTTAAAAGCTTTAATAAAATTTGACCCATTGTCGGTAATAGTCATAACAATGTTTTTGTTATTAAGGTCAAAGAAATTGTTAACTTCCGCGATCATCTGCCCAACTTTGTCTGCCGTATGAGCACCCTTGAACCTTCTACAAGCCAATGCAGCTGATTGTCTTTGAAAATCTTTGGTCAGCCAATGGCAAGTGTAACCAAAAAAACTACGTTTATTCCCTGACCAAATATCAGCAGTTGTACAAAAATATTCAGCAGAACAAAAACAATGAAACAAGTTGTCAATATGTTTTATCATGTATCAATAAATAATTTTTGAATGAAATTGTCAAAAAAAATATAAAATTGTAAAATTCTTTAATTTTAATTAATATTAAAATATTTAAAATTTGTTATTAATTCTCGTTAATCACAATCAATCAAAAATTTTAATCAAATTGAAATTTTGATTAATCTCATTAGTTCTAGGATTATATTTGAAAACGAAATCCTCATTAATCCTTATTAATCGAACACAAAATTTAATTCTAATCGATTAATTATTCTAAAAATGTTCGATTATCATAATTAATCAATTAAATTAATACAGAAGTTTAATTTAATTGATTTTTAATTTTAATCCAGATTTAACAGGTCTGCATCTATGTATAAATGTGTGTATTAACGATTGATGAAATGACAGGACCAAAGCGTCAATATAACACGTAATATAGTTGTACCCCCACCCATGATACCCAACTTAAAATTAAATAATCTATTTTAGTCTGGCACTAACCACATACTTCTTGGTTTTTTTTTTTTTTTGTAATGGTTTGTTACTCTGCGGGAGCTACGGCGTATATCGTGAACACATTTTCTCTACGGGTCACTACTTTTAGGTTGGATTGTTTAAGATTTTATTTTTTGTGTCGAGGCGAATGAGTCACTTTTTGATATGTATGTTTTGGTGTAAATTAATGAGATAGTGTTGTTTTAACAGGAATTAATGTTAATTTAACAGGAATTCAAGGTAATTTAACAGGAAGTCATGTCAATTTAACATGAAGTCAAGTTTTTCAACATGAGCTTCATGTTAAAATAACATGATCGATAGTGTTAAAAAATAAATAACCTGAAAGTGTTAAAAAAGTTTTGATTTTACATGAAAAATTTTCTGTGTGTATGGTTGTTGTCGCTTTTTTAATTTTTTTCTCAATTGCATCCCGCTATAGAAGTCCTGAGATAGGGCGATCTTCCACTCAGGCGTCGATATATTCCTCTTCATGATGAAAATAGTACCAACACTCGTAATGAGATACAACTACAAAACAAAGTTTGTTCGATTCGCATTTTAATTATAGCTCATCGTATCGTTCAACTTTGACCAGTATTCTGGAAGGCATTTCAAAAGTATATCTATCTGTAGCGTTTTACTCTCTTCTTTGGAAATTTTCGTAACTTTTCACCTGCAAGAATTAGGCATCCTTCAATTACCGCCAATTTAGTAAGCGAAACAAAAAGTTGAAAGAAAAAACACACAAACTACAAGCGAGAGAGAACAGAATAGGGATGTCTATTTTTGGGGGAAAAGTTTTTGTTTATCATTTCTTGTAAGTTTGCCTAAAAAAATATAGAAAGCAAATGGCAAAAGAGAATAGATTCGAGTTCAATTCTGTGAACACAAGTTATAAAAAAATTAAGGCAAATTTCCGTTAATAAGCAATATTTCAAAGAAAAAAACCAACTGGGAAAAAAATAAACGCAAATCAACACCATTAGTGCCACTGAGTAAATCAAAATCAAATGATTTTCCACTCAAGCGAATTGTAAATAAATTTAGGTTATTTACCAAAGGCCATCAAACGCCGCTTAACTAAGAAATACCATTTTTTGACTATCGCTCACGCTCCCTTTTTTTGGTGCTCCAAACCTATGCTAAGTAAGTACGGCGGGAACTGTGGAGCGTGAATGTAGCCAATTAAATTATAAAATAACTGGCAATCAAAGGGGAGAAAAGTCAAGAAAAAGTAGTCTACTTTTTGTATTTTAGACGCAAACACAAGAAATACGACATTTGGCTTAAAGCTTTGTAAATGAAGAGTTTGTGAAAAAAAGGTTTAGCACACAAATAAAAAAATAAACAAGTAAGGAAGTCTAAGTTCGGGTGAACCGAACATTAAATACCCAGTGGTAATTTTCAGAACGGGATAACAATGATATAGGCCCTAGGAGGATTTACCTAAAGTTTTTACTATCTTAGCTATTAATCTTACCGAATTATGTCAATTTATGTGATTTTCGAAATTGGGCGTGGTCGGGAAGCGATGGTGACATTCGATACGGTTTCGAGATACCTTTTATGTTACATTTTACTCAGCCAAAAATTGAAGCTGATGCCTTCGCTATCGAGCTCAAGCGTGCTACTCATTAAACCACGCTGACCAAATATTAATAAATTAACCAAAACTAATAAGCCAAAATCGATCCAATTCACATTTAATATTAATAATCATAAATTACTTTTGCATAAATGCTTAAATATCAAATTATAGTCAATTTACAAGTATTTATGAGTGTCTGTACGTACTTTTGTATATTTGTGAGCGGTTTTTGTGCTAATTAATGCTTGTTAAAATCAAGCGGATATTTTGAAAATTTTGTGGATTATGAACTATTTTAATTAAATACTTTGAGCTGGGGATTAACAAACAAGTGAATAAAAAACATTGGTGAATAGGGTGGGGCAAAGTATTTTTTTGATGGTATAAATATAAAGAAAATAAAGGAACTTTTTGAGTAAATTTGTCATTAGAAATTTTAGAACTAAGTTCTGCACCCCATCATAACATCATATCGACGTGTCAGGCAAAAATTAACTTAAATTTTTTACGAAAACTAACACTTTTAAAATTCTGTAAGAGAACTAACACCAGAAACTTTGTGGCTGAAGAAAACTTACACTTTCATTTTGTGCCCGACGAAAGATAAACTAAAATAAAAGTGTTAGTTTTCTTCAGACACAAAATTTCTCGTGTTAGTTTTCGTATGGCACGTCGATATAAAGAAGAAAAATACGGTAGGTGGCGCACAAATCGGGATATTTAGAAAATTCGTTAGAAGTGCAGATTCTAGCTACCGAAGTGTTCGTAAACTCCCAGTAAGGTATTAGAAAAACTACTGCAGAACACGACGACAAGACATTATTTACGGAAATCCGATAGGTGGCGCACGTATCAATATATGTACATTCAGAAAAATCGTACAAAAACAGATAACAAAGAGAGAGAGATCATTGTGATTGGAAGGCGGGCCGTCAGACAGCAATATACTTAGCAAATCAGATGTGGCACTTTTTTACATATCTTTTGTTGTATGAAAAAACAACTTAAGTGAATATATTTTTTCCTCCATATTATGATAATCCAATTGACATTTCCCTGCAAAAATCGTTGGAGCATGTGTTCCACTTTTGTGATATTGGATTATGTACTCCAATAGTAATCCTTTGCAATGCCTCATTGGACCACCTTCAGCATATTGAAAGCCGATCATTGCTCGTGCCTCATCTACCAAAATTACGACACGATTGTTGTTGAACTGAGTTTCCATAAAACAAATTATTTGTTAATTAAAATAAAAAATGAAACAGAAAATTAGTAACAATAGAAGAGAAAATGTGGACACTTGGATTTATTTGAGGAATATTTGAATAAACTAAGTCCCTTTACCTTTTTTGGTTTATTTTCCGATTTTTGGAAAGTACTATACGGTAGCTTCTCCAAGGAATAACGAGTTTGGAGTACTCTGCAGAGTACTCTGACCGTAGGTACTCCTTGGAGTACCAGAAATAAAGCGAACGCTGGAGTAGGTGGTCCAGTCCTAGGACATTGCAATGTTAATTGGAGCACAATTTTTGTATGGAAAAGGAGTACATTTGGAGTACTCTGATACTCCAATTGGAGTACTGTTTAGATGCGTTTAGAAGAGTAAACAAAAAAAAAAAAAAAAAAAACTAATGGCGGCGATATCCCAACAGGTTATCATAACCTCTAACGAGATTTTTAGCCGAGCTTCTCTTTCCAACTTGTGGTGTGTTGCTTTTGAGTTTTCCTACAAGTTGGCGGGACCTACAGTTTTTTGCCGACACCGAACGGCACTTGCAAAGCAAATGAATTTTTTGCTGAGAAGCTTCTCATGGCAGAAATACACCCGGAGAGTTTGCCAAACTACTGCCGAGGGGCGACCCCGTTTAGAAAAATTGTTTTTCTAATTAATTTTTGATGTTACTTTGCCGGGCATCGAACCGCCACGACTTGGTGTAGAAGGCCGAACACTTAACCGCTACACCATATAGCGAATATGATTTACTATTTTGGCCAGTCCGAAACCAGTGACTATAAAAATTAAATGTGTGTAAATTTGATCCTTTAGAAGTGTCCCTCAAAGTTTGAGCGAAATGCGAGACTAGTCAGCTTTTTGAATAAGACGTTTTCATATGGAATGTCTCAACAAAAAATACCAGTTAGTCAGCAAATTTAGTAAAAAGTAGGTTTGTTTACTGACCAAAAAAAAGTTCAGAGCAGGTTAGAGCAGAGCAGAGCAGGGCAGCTGTCAAAATAGAAATAGAGCAACTTAGAGCAATTCAGAGCAGAAATGCCATGAAACACTTGAATCTCGATAGTTTCTTTTTTATTGGGTTTTTTTTGTTTAAATCTTCAAAATTAATGCAAATTCACGTTTACAAAAACATTGATTTTCTTGCAAGCTAACTTTTTTGAAGTTTTCAAAAATTTATTTTTTCCTGACTGACAATTGCTTCTCTGCTCTAACTTACTCCATAAACAAAGCTAAAGCAGAAATTTGTGATCTGGATTACTCTACCCAGTGGGAAAGTAGGTAAGGCATTACCTTTTTCCATGCATGAAAAGATGTATGAATTTTGTTATAAGAAAAGATCACTCCAAAAGCAAGGAAGAGAGTAATGTATCGCTCAATTTTTGATTTGTAGTTTTAGAAAAAATTGTTTTTCGTGCAGGAAAAGATGTACGAATTTTGTTATAAGAAAAGATCACACCAAAAGCAAGGAAGGGAGTAATGTGTCGCTCAATCTTTGATTTGTAGTTTAACAAAAAATGTTTTTCATACATGAAAAGGTGTACGAATTTTGATGTTAGAAAAGATCATACCAAAAGCAAGGAAGGGAGTAATGTGTCGCTCTATTTTTATTTGTAGTTTGAAAACTTCAAAAAAAAAAAAAAATAAATAGACAACTTTCAAACATAAAAAAATACAATTTAAATTCATTTTGAAACTGCTGCTCGTTACGCACATCTTCATCGCTTTTTCTGCTGCTGTGAGGCTTTTCAGAAGTCGAGAGTCGACTGGACTGTTTGCTCCTGATGCCGGTGCCTTTGTGGTTTTGGTTTTTTTATTATATTTTTTTTGGTGCACTCATCTTGGTCGTAGCCCATGACGAGCTCGTCATTCAAACATTTAAAATAGGACCTTCCCCCGCTGTAGAGCCTCACTGGGTCTTAATGTCCTTGTTACTCCACAAGGAAATTTATAAAATGTTATGCAAAATAAAATATGTCCCTTGTAAAGCATCTTTTCATTCAAGAAAGGCAATGCAAGATATAATGTATCCCTTGTAGTGCATATTTTCATTCTTGAAAGGTAATGCATTTTTTCATTTATAAAAAGTAATATAAAAAGTAATGTAAACATGTATCTTTAGTTTTGTAGGCGAGCGACACATTACTTTTCCTATGACATCGCTGTAGAAAAATTCATGCATGTTTTCATGTATAGTCTATAGGAGCTATACATTACTTTATGCATTGCTGTACATTACCTTTTCCCACTGGGTAGTTTTGTTTTGAGCGTACTCATGAAACAAGATAGAGAAACCTAGAGCAAGAAAAGTGTTCGTTAAACACAATTTTGTGAAATATCTCAATCTGGCGTAAGCTAGAGCAGCCCAATAAACAAACCTAATGTTGATAAACATATTTCACAAAATTTGACCGATACAGAGTACAACAAAACCGAAATAGAAGAATATTTATGATTTATTTATTGGTTGGCTTGTTAGGTATTTTCATAAAGCGAGCGAGCTTTATTGCTTTCTAGCATTTTCTAAGCTTACACATATATCTTTAGCAGATGTAACATGATAATGTAACTTTAATTACATACATATTAGTGGTATTCATTTAATCGTAGAAGTTTACGAAATGTGTATTTTTATACGTTTACACACCCTGTTATATGAACGCACCTGTAAATAGTCTCGTAAACTTGTCAGTCAGCAGTGTCCGGTTGCTTACACAATATGAGTAATAACTTTGGCTGTGAGGCGTGCGTTGAAACACCATACCCTTTTGTTTGCAAGGTTGCATTTTTTTACAGCATTGAGTTTACGAGCATTTACGCATCGAAATCAGTGGATAAATTTACGAAGTTTGTGTAAAATTCGTCCCATAAAAATGTTGGCAGTTTATTAACGCATTTGTTAAATTTATACGTTTACGAGCTTTACGCGCTGTATACACGATTACATGAGTACCCTTATTGTTTATGCAAATATTTAACAAATATTCCATGCATCCAAACGACCCATTTGAACATATCTAAAATTTGACATTTAAATGGGTGTGGTGATGAGCGAATTCGACGTGATTTATTTGCTGTCACCGAGAGGGTGTCAGTTGTGACAGATTAAAGTTTGAAATGCTGGAAGACTTTGGCTATTTGGAAATGACAGCGCAAGATGAAATGGCGGTGGAAGTATACTATTAATAAATTTATCTGATAAAATGTTCTAGCAACGGTCTTTTGAGAGATAAGACGTTTTTTTATTGTGACGAACTCGATGATTCCTCGATTATTTTATCTGGGCTCTTGAGTCAAATAAAAACGCACTAATACTATTAACAAGAGTGGTAAAAATTAGGAATTTAAGTAACTCAACAATGATTCTGGTTTAATATGATAGGAATTGAGCCTTGGGGGTAAAATCAGTATGTGTGAGTTTTGAGAAAATTTCCTCCAACAATTTACTTATGTATATGGAAAAAACTCATACACGGTTAAAAAAATGAGCCTAAATTTTAAACCCGTCTAAAGTTTAAGCGATTTTTTTCATTTTTTTTTTTGGAATATTTCAAGCCTTCCAAAAGTTTAAAAAGAATTTCTATTTCTTTTGGTTTCGAATTAATATCTAAATGAAAAAGCAGTCTATATTTAATTTTTTGGTTTGTTTGATTGTAATTGAATTTTGCTCACAAAAACTTTATGTGCGGCATAGCTCAGCGGTAGAGCAGTCGGCTGTGAACGCTGAGCGCTTTCGTTCGATTCCTGCCAAATGGCACATTTTTTTAATTTTATTATTTTAAAATTTAAACTTTTCGGTTTAAAATTAAAACTTTTCGGTTTAAAATTAAAACTTTTTTTTCATTTATTTTTGAAAGCTCATTCAAGATTGAATTTTGCCAACAACATTTATGTGTGCGATGTAGCTCAGTGGTTCGAGTCCCAGCCAACGGACCAAATATTATTTTTTCCTTAGAAAACTTTTAAAACATTTGTGGTTTAAAATTGAAACTCGTTTCATTCAAACAATTTTCTTGAAAACTGGTCTAGTATAAATTCGAAACCAAATTTGGTTTGGTCATACATATGTGTAGTCCAAAAAATTTTATAATTTACGTTCAAATTTTTAACCCGATCTCCGATTTTCATTATTCTGTTGTAATACGCACCGACGACTTTTCAACCAACGAACCAGTTCGCACGACGTATTTCAGCATATGCCCCTGATCTTACTGACTCCATACATAATATATTCTACTGATAAGACGTCCAAGTTTCAACTAGTTGATAAAAATAAAATAAACTCCTTGTATATTAAAAGAAAATGGAAATTGGCACAATGCATAAAAATGATCCGCAATTTCCTTTTCTTCAATTGGAGCAGTTCATTGTTCAATTCCGGTGAAAAATGCTTAAATCGGATTTTTCCGCATTGTTCATTCTAGCCAATTTAACAAAGATAAATATCAACGTTTGATTTGATTCTTATACAAATAATAAATGTTGTTCGCTCCACCACTTAAATCATTTTTGGTATATATTTTCAAGCCGCTTTGGCTCAGGAAAGTATCTGTTTGATGGTATTAGCGTAATTTTTTTTTTTTTGGTAATTTGAGACTTTTTTTTACCCAAATTTAACAATGCCATACAAATAAATTTTACCAGCAGAGTGTTGAGATGTACATATGTATGATTGCGTATGACATTCCTGGAATTATTTGCTTTTCCAATAAGATTTGACACTAAACCTGGCACACCCTAGGGTGGGAATGTGTTGATTCGCAGAAAGAAAAATGTAAGGTTAGGTATATGTACATATGTCGAACTTAACTGGTAATGCTTGTGATGGTCGAAATATTAACAATTTAATGAATTCGTACAAATGTTATAAATGTGTTTGCAAAACACAGAAAACATAAAGTGGCAACCAAGAAAAGAGAGGAAGAAATAACAAGACTACCTCGGCAATGTCACACGAATCCAATAGTTAAAAGTTGACTTTAGAATATCGATTTGTTAAGAGAAAAAAAAATAAAAAATTAACAAATAAAATTCTGTTGCACTTTATGCCCATTGACATTCTGTGAAGTACACTTGAGATTAGTCTATTTCGCTTTACTTGACACTTGGGCCATTACTTGTGGTTGCATTCAACTCACGTTTCCGCCATCTGCATTGCATTGAGTGCACTTGTTTGATGATATTATTTACTGCATACATTTGTACATAAATTCCAAACACACTTTTCATATTTCCTTGGACACTCAACCTGCTGCACTATGGGCCAATTCAATTGCTTTGATGAACAAAATTTATTAAGAAAAAATGTTTTGATTTTGTAATAGCTCTGTGTTCGTAAATTAAGTTGTTTTGTTGTCACCACGTCGAAAGAAAGTGAGAAAAAAATTCAAAAAACAGTAAAAGTAAGTGTGAAGTTAAATCGACTGTATCAGTCGAGACGATCTAACGAATAGAGTTACAGAAACGAACTACAGAGCTTGAAACTAAATGCTACATCCCAACTCTAGCTGACACAAATCAAATGTTATATTTTGGCTTATTAAAAACAAATACCATCATGCGCCCTCCAAGCTGCCCCGTTTACTCTACGAGATTTCTCAATTGTTTCGATATACTCTCTTATGTCAGATGTCCTCGTAAAAATTTGTGCTTACTTTACTGTTAGAATTATAACTCTGAATATTTTGATTATTTTAGATCGGCAAAATACGCGAAAAGGTGTTGCTCCTCTAAATGGCTGCGGATTTTGGCCTAAACAAAGTTTTGATACAGGTACTTGTTCTCGTTGTCACCATTACCCAGATTAACCTTACGCAATGATCGAAAGTAATGTCTCCAGCTGCCGGAAACTTTGTATATATGCCCTTTTACAATACAGTTTTATATGTTGGCTTTTACGACTCAAAAATGTATGTCTGTATTTCACTGCCAACCTTTCATATACTTTTCCTATAGGAATCCGCCTATATTTCCAACTTGCTCTCTATCGTCGAATGCCTGCCTTACCGACTTCTTCATACCTAACTACTGCATTTAAATAAATTTCAAAGTTGAATGCTTTAATTGTAAACTGTTTTAATTTTTTGTTTACTTTACATTTATGTAGATAAGAATCGCAATGCCAGTCCATCCGTTTCCAGTGATAAAAAGTCCAATTTGGTTGATGATCCAGCTGGTAGCAGCGATGCCAAATTAAAGCCGAGATCGAGGTTAGTTTACAGCCGTTGTTAAGTTTATTGTAAACATTTTTGCTAAGAACCAACACAAAAAAATGTATAATCAAAGAGAGCTTTCCATATAATTCATTTTTCTTCCTTCAAATTATAGGTCACTCATACGTCGTGCATCACGCAAAACCAAACAGCAAATCAACAACGCGTCCGACGACTGTAATTTGCAATAAAGCGAATGAGTTATGAAAACCCAAGTGAGCAACAACAAAAAAACCGATGGAAGGAAATTGTTAAAGCTGTTAAAAAATCCGAGTTGGCAAATATTTGCTTACATAATACATATTAAATATATGTATGTATGTAGCTACATACGTAAACTGGTATTATTTTCATGTATATTTAACAAACGGTTAGGATGGATGAAACGCCAATAAAACTTTCATAGAAAAAATTACAAAATTTTGATATGAGCGCTTAATTAAAACAAAACAAAAATGTTTGTGGTATCGTTAGTTAACCAGAGTATATGGCTTCGTTAAACAATTTAACATACAAAAACATACAAAAAAAAAAAAAAAAAAAAAAAAACAGTGCATAGCAGTCGCCTCGATGTATGTATGTATGTAGTATGTACAGGTTGGTATGTATGGATATTAACATTTGTGTGTATTTACAATATAATTCCATTGTAATCGAATCAGAGAAAGTACCGTTGTTCATATGTTTTATTTCATTTTTTTTTTTTTTTTTTTTTTTGATAAAGCGGAAATAAAAAATTAACTGTTAAGCGAGTTGTGAAATTTAATAAAAACCAATCAGAAATGAAAATCAATTAATAAATAAACAAATTATTTTGGTTAGTTAAATATCGAATAGCGCTTTGAAAATCAAAAATAATTGTAAGATATTTTACACAATGTCGTCAAAATAAAACTGAATGTTTAAAATTTAAGTTTCAATAAGCTCCAAATTCTTCATTTTCAGGTGGTTTTCTTTAGCTAAAGCATTCGAAGGTAGAGCCATTCTTCTTGGACAGTTTTGTCGTGCGATAACGGTTTAATTTCTGTCACTTTATAATCTTTTTTTGGATGGGTTCCAATTGAGTTGCCAGATAAAAACATTCCAAATATTTTTCGAAAATGAAATTTGCTAGAATTTTTTTCACCGAACTCTCTTTTTCCAATTATCGTTGACAGTTTACTCTTTGGATAAGACCAAACCCAGTGGGAAAGTAGGTAATGCATTACCTTTTTCATCCATGAAAAGAAACATGAGCAAAGTAACGCATGAAAAAATATTTGAAAGATCTTCCTATGTAATGTATTTCGTAAGGTTTTATTTTTCAAAAACATTACTTTTCCTATGACATTGCTGTCGAAAAAGTAATGCATGAATTCCATTATACACAAAAAATTTTATAGGGGATATACATTACTTTAAACATTACCAAACATTACCTTTTCCCACTGGGAAGTATATTAAACAAAGTAATAGTGAACTTGACAGTTCTCTCTTTTCTGTAGGAGTTTTCCCGTCAAATGAAAAAAAAAAAAATATTAACCCGTTCTGTTTAAGATTTTTAAAATTTTTTAAATAGTGTGAAGAAATAGCAAATTGTTTCATATAAATCAATACCGCTTGCTCAGTTCCTTGCACGTTTAAATAAAGTTTAGAGTTCGGATTAGCTAGACACTAGCACATTTTAGCTAAGATGAATAGTCTAATCTTTTTTCAACTGGATCTTAGATCGAAAACGAAACTGTAAGCGATTAAAATCGATTCATGACCCCTGCGGGTTAGGGGTTTGGAATATGCCCGTAGTGGAATGCCTGTCGCAAGAGGCGGCTAAAATCCATTTCGACCACGGTCACGGGCTGATGAAATCGGCAATGGGAATAGTACCATATGGTGGTTCGGCAGCTGTGAGAGCATAGACTCAATACCGCACAACTCTGTTTGGTCCGTCACGTCCCTCTTATTTTAATAAAAAAACCAAACAATTTCAAAACCCAGAACCGGCTCCAAACAAGTTTGTACTTTTTTTTTTATAAATTGATTACTTCATTTCGCGGACACACATATTTTCCTTGATAAGACGGTACCCTGGTTTTGACTGCAGAAAAAAAAACTCTAATGGAAACCAGTCCACCAGTTTCTGCGACACTCTGGCGACAACCTTCTTGAGGTGCAATAACGCAAAGGTCCGAAAAGAGGTAGATTCTAAAGTGGCCAAAATTACTCCGTTACTGTTTGGGCTAGCATATTTCGCGGTATTGATAATTTTTTGGCCTGAGCAAATGCTATCTAATTTTTCAGTAAAACTATTGTATGAGACACAAAAACTGTGCTTGGATGGCAAAGGGTTAATAAGCTTGTTTACATTTTTTTGAAGGAAACCCTCCTACAAAAACAAAATATTTCAGTTGTCAATTCTACCTTGTTGAATTTGCCTTGGATAAGACCTTTCGAAATAAGCTTTATTGTCATAAGCTAGATGTCGCTGGAGTTGCTATAGTTGTAAAAATCCATATTTATGATCTGTTTCTTGTTTCTGTCCGCCTTTGGCACGTATTTCCATATGTAATCACAATGAAAAATCCCTAGATGGCGCTGGAGCCGAGATATTCCTAGTCTTTCCATAACACATTCAACTTTGTTTGGCACACAGTTTTCCTCGCACGTTTTATTTTTCGATTTTGAAATATTCATGCAAATACCTCTAAAAACTTTGATATTTTGTGAGAATTTGCAAATTTCCAAAAGCGTAGCATACCAAAATTATAAATTCGAAATACAAACAATATTCCATGCATAATTCAAAATGCAATGCTATTGAATTATTCACAGTTGGCTGATCTAATGCGTACTTACCAAACATGTGGAGTGGCCTAACAGCTCAGTGGAACTTTATTGAGTATGCAAATTTGAGCGATTCCATTGCGCCACAAATGTTTTCTAGGTAATTTGTTGATTTTTCACACACATAGGCTTGTTTAATATACATCTGTGTGTTTTTATATGAAACCTCGGAATCATACAGTTATTTACTAATTTTCACAAATCAACGTTCGCATTTTATTTCACTTTCTCTTAAATGTTGGCATCATACGAGTAATTTCAAATTTCAAATTCATAAATCAGTATTCGCGCGTTTAATTTTTCTTTAATTGATAGGTACCGAAGCGTTTAATTAATTGAACTTTATGAAGGTACCAAATTTGTTTATGAAAATATTGTGCATAGTGATGGTCGAAATAGAATATGTAGTTAGGGTCAGCTTTTTTTGACAGATAGCCTGTTCTGACAGATCGCCGGAAATCATGTAAAAAATCTGATGTTAACTTTATCTCGATAATGACTATTATCTTTTCCCTAAATAGGGTATATGTTGATATTGTAAGGTTATCAATAGATACACTGTAGGTACATACTTTACCCTTGAATGCCCTAAATACAAACTTTTTTTAAAGGTGAGAAAAATTTTTGCTATTTTAGTCAGACCTTAAGGTATCAGTACATAAAAAGCAGTTTTTTCTTATAACAATGCTTCCCAGCATTATTCAAGCTCTGTGTGGCCAAATAAAAAGTATGCGTAAAAAAAATTAATTTAAAATTGTTTTTTCTCTAGAAATGCAACACCTTTTTTTAGTGCAAAATTTCATACAGTAAAAAGTAAATACCCTTGATTGTATATATTCGCAGAAAATGCTTATCATTGCCACAAATCGTAAGAACTATTTAAAACTCAATTTTCAAGAGTTTGATTGCTAAAGTTGGCAATCCTTAATTGCACCTTCGAGTGCAGACCTTAAATATGCATTTAACTTCTCCACATATGTTCACACGTGTCGACTTTTATACGCAAATGTTTTTGCACTTCAAAAGGCATGCTGCTACTGTTATTACCCAATAAAGAAAAACAAAAGTCTCACATCTTTGCTTAAATATTATACTAGTACTCGTTGTTTTTCAACTTAAGTGGGAGCAAAGAGTCTTTTAAAAACGAAAATTTGATTCCACGACGGGTATTTTACTTTGAGAAGGAGCGCTGTCAATAGTTTTTCAGATGCATTTCGGTAGGTACTAATATTTAAGTTTTAAGAGCTAGTTTCGTTATCAAGCACATCTCAAGTTTGAGATTCCACAAAAAATCTTTACAGGGATAACCGTCGATTCGACTAACTAGTACGAATATTGGTATGTGTTTTTGTAGAATGTAAATAAGCAAATGCTCAACTTTTTAATTGTTTTCGGAACATTTTTGCTAGACATAGATCAAAGTGTAAATACCCTGCAGAGAAGTCGAATAGCTCCGAATTAAAGGCAGAATTAATCTTCCTTATCGCTAACGCCATACCCATAACGCTTATCAGCTGTTTCAAAAAAACTTATGGAAAACATTGTAATCGATTATACTTACCAGACCATAACGCTAACGCCTTTACATTGATTTCCAAAGGGTGGTTGGAGCGACGAGTAGACGAATTTCTACTTTGATTTTTGCTTGTTTAATAAATTTCTAAAGTAAATAAAGGTGTAAAGCTTGATTAGGTATTCTGGAATAATTTTTTCAATCACGGAAATCCCGGGCTTGTAAGGAGGAAATCCCGGAATTTTTGGCACCCCAAAAAGGAAGGCACTCAGGGATCGGCGTCTCACCCCCTCGTATAATTAGCTTCTGACATAATAGAAACACTTTCAACTTTTATTCGAGAAGAATCAACGTAATTACATGCAAATGCATATTACATGTAACTCATTTAAATACTTGATGAAAGAGAATTTTGCAATACTAATTAGGCTTTTACTTCTACATACAAATGTATGTATATTTATTCTGTTCACCCCCAACACCTGTAAAGTTTTAATAAAGAAAAAGTATTCAGCGATTTAGCTTGAAACATAAACCTGAGGGCATAATTAGTAAAATAATAAGTAAAATTTCAATTCTAATTATCCAAGTCCGGAAAGCTTTAATTAAATTTTTAGTTATTTCTGATCTTCTATAATGCTAACCGTAACATAACCATATATATCATATGTTTCGATAATGTTTATCGAATTCAATGTATTCGGTATGGCATAACGGCTGCTTTACACGACTCGATTTCCTATTCAAATTCTTTGAGTTTAACCACCAACTACAGGCTTCCAATTGGTCGAATTGCTACCTCAATGTTGATTGGAACAGCTTTTTTATCTAGGAATGCTGGCATTATGGTTATGGAAAACTAACTGACCTTTAAAATCATCGTATTGATCATCTCCTTTAATTTGTTATTGATATCCAAGAACCGGACTTTCAGTGCAATTTAAACTTTACTGCGAGTTTAAACTTAGTTTTAACGGCCTATTAGTATGGGGTAAACTCTAGTCAACTTTGTCTATGGTTTAAAATGGCACTAAAAACTGGGCCTAAAATCTCCGTTAGTCCTCCTTATCCCTAACATAATCATAGCCATATAAATCAGCTGATCCAACAAGCTTAATGAAATCAGTACTACCTATACAGTAATCGCTTACATTGATTTCCATGAGGTTGTTGGATCAGATGATTTATATGGCTATGGTTATGTTTGGGATAAAGATATGTATTACATCAATACTGAACGTTTAGCATGAACAATTTTTGGATCGCGATCCATATCGCAAAAGAATGGATGTTACATCCGTATTGAACGTTTAGCACCAATTTGTGATCCATCTGCGATCCATCAGTGCGATTTGTGTTTTCGGCAGGGCGGATATATTATTTGCTACTCCATTTCCTTCACTTTACTTATTTTTTATTCAAAAAGATATAGGTTTGTTTACTGACCAAAAAAAAGTTCAGAGCAGGTTAGAGCAGAGCAGAGCAGGGAAGCTGTCAAAATAGAAATAGGGCAACTTAGAGCAACTCAGAGCAGAAATGCCATGAAACACTTTAATCTCGATAGTCTCTTTTTATTTGGTTTTTTTGTTTAAATCTTCAAAATTAATGCAAATTCACGTATACAAAAACATTGATTTTCTTAGCTAATTTTTTTGAAGTTTTCAAAAATTTATTTTTTCATGAAAATGTGTTTTTGAGAAAGACTTACTCCATAAAAAAAGCTAGAGCAGAAATTTGTGATCTGGATTACTCTAGTTTTGTTTTGAGCGTACTCATGAAACAAAAGATAGAGCAAGAAAAGTGTTCGTTAAACACAATTTTGTGAAATATCTCAATCTGGCGTAAGCTAGAGCAGCCCAATAAACAAACCTATAATTTGTTGAATAAGTCATGCAAACAACAGTTAAAAAATACTAAAGTCTGGATGTTACATCCATGGATATATCAATCAATATTGAACGTTTAGCACCAATTTGTGATCCATCCGTGATCCATCTATATTTTCTCCTCCAGCAGCTTTGATTTAATGTTTTTGAATAAATGGGAATATGCCTGTTTTGAGTTTTTTGGTTTCGTTTATTTAAACATTTTAAGCCAAAAAACATAAAAATTAACATAAAAATCACTTACATCCATATTAAACGTGTAGCGTCAATTTGCGACCCATCAATCCATCAGTATGAATCGCGATTCATGGATGTTCAATATGGATGTAAAGTGTGGCCGAACTCTATAGTATCTTTTAATAGAATAAAATCGAAATTAGCAGCTTTCAGTTCGCTGAAGCTGAGCTTAGATTAAAAATACTAATAATAAATTGAACTAAGTAGAATTTATTGTTATCTATTGCGCATATTTATTGTACACTTTTGAACTTTTTGCACAAAATAAATTTAAAACTAAAAATGTTTTTACTATTTACTTAAACTAGAAATTTACATCTTCTGTGTTTATAAATGTATTTACGTGTAAATCTAGACACCTTAAAAAAAATTCTTAAAACAAAACACCATGAAAACGATTTTTGATAAAAAAAAAAATGCATTAAACCACAGAATTATAATTCTGCTGAATGTTATGCTCATACTAGGCTTAAGGGCTTTTCCTCAATTTTTTATTACTTTAAGCGGGATTTGATCGGTTATCTGTCAAAAAAGATATGAATCGGTTATGTGTCAAAAAGAAAGTCCCACTTAGCGCAATCAGAACTTGAGTGAACGGCCCTTAAAAGTTATAATATATGTACCCTACCAACCAGCCATGGGGTAAACAAAATAACAAATTACTGCTGTGGAATACCAAAATGAAATATCAACGCATAATTCGACATAATTTAATTAATCGATAATTTTCGACATGTGTAAAAATGGAACCTCGCTGAACCAAATTGTCCACTTTTTTATCCTCTTTTTTGGTAAGTGCGACCCAATAACTTCCCAAGATTTAATCCACTGTTGGTTAGCAGGGTACGTATTTTATTAGAAAAAGTTATATACGTGTGAATTTAGAAAAGATTTGGCAAGTTGATTTTGAATCTACATATCGACGTGCCATACGAAAACTAACACTTTTTAAATTTTTTACGAAAAGTAACACTTTTAAAATTCCGTAAGAAAACTATCGCTTTTATTTTGTGTCTGACGAAAAGTAAAACTTTCAATTTGTGTCGGACGAAAACTAACACTTTTAGGTAGTACATTTTCTTCAGAGAAAAAATGAAAGTGTTAGTTTTCTTACAGAATTTGAAAAGAGTTAGTTTTCGTATGGCACGTCGATATGAAAAAATAAGAGCATAGGTGAGTAAAAAATGTTCTGTAATGTCGTCATTCGATCAAAACTAGCAAAAAAAAATTAAAAAGGAAATAAATCATAAAAATATATATATATATTTAAGAAGCATTTTGGTGGTTAAAAAGCTTTCAATTAATATCAAATTCAACCATAGCATTTATTGTTAAAGAGAAATATCAAATGGTACGTGATTCATAATGGCTTTTGTTAGTTATATGTATGTATTTAATTATTTACCCGAAAATGTACATTAGGATAGTTTATAAGAATAGAATAGTTTTTTCGTAACTGGCTCAAAAACTTTGATAGGGTTAAACCGCGCTAATTTGTCGAATTTTTTAATACTTAGTTCTGACTTATTTATTGTTTTCTATTTTTAGATGTTTACTTCGTTAGAGATTCTTAAATTTTTTGGTTTCTAATTTTTTGCGGGAAATTGTATGTTCCAAATGCCTTTTCGTTCCACTCACGCCAAAGTTTACTTTCTTTTCTTTAGGTCTACTGCAAAGTTTCATACAAAATTTTATTAAAATATTAAATAATTTGATGTTTAAGATGTTATTACAATGAATTTATTTAAAAATTCTTTCATGATAAGAAGCATCTTATAACTAAACGATTAATAAGCCAATTTGAGTAAAAAGGTAAATTAAAAAAAAAATGTAACCCTAACTAGTGAAAATGTAATCCCTTAAGATTAGTTGGTAAATTAATTAGTAAGTTTGTAAATCGTATAAGCAGACGAAAACGATGCAAAGTGAATTGTGATCAAAAAAACAGAGACAAAACATAAATGTATGTAATAAATGGATAATTGATATATATTTATCATTAGTCAAAAAGTATAATTCGTTAGTGAAAACCACGAAAATATAGCGCAAATATACAAATATCTTTTTTTATATACTCGCAGAAAATTAAAAAAAAAAAAATATTAAAATTGTTATCGTTAAATATGATTAAGTCATTATTTAATATATTAAATAAACCGCCCCCCCTCCCCCCCCCAAAAAAAAACTAAAAGCTACACACGGAGAAAAAATAAAGTGAAAAGCAGAGTCCGAATGAAAGCTGAACTAATGTATTTTTTCTTTAAATATCCAGGTTGGGATTAAAAACGACCAAATAAATTTCTGCCTTTTTATTATAGATGTTTATGGTTTTCTGCAACTAAAGAATATCGGGGGAACTTTTTGGTAGAACCTCACTCACTTACTTTGTGTACAAAAGTAACTTTTCCCCAATGTATCTTTGGGAACCCTTGCGATATCACTCAAAGCCCAATACATTATGAGCACTGCGTTGTGAGGCTACGCTCACACTGCAACCGACTTTTGCGGCAGTAAATGAGTTCCCCGATTTCACCCGAAAGTAAACAAATGTTTCCCTCCGTTAAAAAAGAACACGCTCGAATTTCTCTGATGATGTCGGATGAAAAAGTCGGTTGCAATGTGAGCGTAGCCTTATTCTCTGTATCTGTACTAAAATTTCTATCCACAGTTAGCATTTTAAATATATTTGTTAGGTATATGGCTTGAGCGAAAATAATCGGCTTCGGTAGTCGGCCGGTTATTAAATATAAATCGGAACTTTCGATTCAGCTTTTGGCTAAAAAAAATGTTGGCTTATCGGACTCTCGTTATAAATACACACCATTTACTTTATACGTTTATAATCCAATGAAAAAATACCATGTTAAATATGTACAAAAGTGCATAAGTATGTATGTAAAATACGTGAATTTGTTAAAATTTATGGGAAATTTCGTAAGGAAAGATAATTAAAAAAAGTTTACATTTTCATACAGAAGATAATTGTGTACAGTTAATTTCCAGCATTTAAATTTAAAAAAATAACTTATGTATATCAAAAACTATTTATTAACAATGCATAACATAAGGATTGAAATAGATTAAAACAGTGCTGAAAAAAGTAGCCCAATATCGTTCTTTGAATACAATTTTTTTTTTTTTTTTTTTTCAATTGAATAATATTAAACTAATTTTAATTAACAGTATACAGTAATGCAATAAAAAGTAAGAAACATTATTTAAAAAAGGATGCCGAAATAGTAAGAAAAAAGAAATTGGCAACAGTGGAAAATGTTTATTAAATGTCCATTATTAAAAGCAAAATAATAAAATAAAATTAATGCAAATGCTGCTTCTATTTTATTTTTTTTTTTGACAATGATGTGGGTAAGTAATACTTATTAAGTATGCGGAAAATGATAAATTACAACTACTCTGCAGTCAAAACAACTATACATAGTTTGAAACTACTTCAAAATTAGTATGTACACTAAGTAGGTCGTCTCGCTCTAAGCCAAAACAAATCGTCGCAGCGCCTGTAAAAACAGATATTCATTTTTTTAGTGTTCGTTCAGGAGAGCAAAAAAGTGCTTTATGGCTAGCCTGAGCCAAATTTTACCAATTTTTCTTTGGATTAACTTATCTTATAACTTAAAACGAGCTAAACTTGTATATTTGTATATCCGTACTATCTCGAGAACCGCTGGACCGATTGGGAGGAAATTTGGCATAGAGATAGTATCATTGATTCTAAGGGCCACTTGCATAAAAGCTGATAACGCCTAATCGGTGATTAACTTGACAGCTAACCATACAAAATACGTCAATTAAACTCCGGTTAGGCGTTATCGGCTTTTATGAAAGCGGCCCTAAGACTATCAACCTGGGGGTTGCCAACTTTTTGTCGGATCTTAAAGTATGACCCACCATTTTTTATCTCTGGGAGGCCGTTTTCAAGTCGTAGATTGTGGTGCTACCCAACACAATCTGACTGTTCCTGAGCTACTCAGAAATAGACTAAACTTACATTAGAAAAAATTCAAATTTAGGTAGCTGAATTGTTAAAAATATGGAACTGAAATTTTTCCTAAAATTTTGTTGTAATGAGCTCCAGGTCCAGATCGAGAATGTGACCTTGAGTCGATCATTTTCCACTGTCCCCGACATCATTAAAAGTAAAGACGTTCCATTAATATAGATTTTCTGAGTATCTCGACTACAGCGCCACGTAGCGGATTAATTTGTTTACTGAGTTTTTGATTATATATCAAGCATGAATAAATCGGGCGCTAAATACGGATTTTATAAATATAGCGACATAGCACCACCATGAACCAAAAAGAGAAGATTGTGCCAAAGGTGATACCGTGAGAATGAATTGGCCTATTTTGACAGAATCAGCTGATTGCCACGTCATAAGTCGCCACAGAATTGCCACCTTACTCTACTTTTACCGCTGGTGTGATTTAAAAAAACGGTGTTGTAGGGGCAACCATGGACGAATTCAACATATCCGACTGAGCTGCGCAGTCGTGACGTCATATGCTAACTGGGGAAGTTATGGGCCTGAGCCCCACCCAGCGGGCAAAAATATATCTTATGTGGGGAATCATTCCATGGTGTATCAGTACAAGTGTGAACTTTTCTTTTGACAACAATCCTGCACATATTAAAATGTCGCCAGAACCGAATAACAGAAAAACAATGGCGGTGTTTAACATCCTACACACATCAACATGTTGGTCTTCTATCTTTTACCGAATGGTGGAAAGAGATGGAAAGATGGTAAGAAGTGAGACAAAAAAGGAAATTAAAAACAGGTGACTAAACTCACTTTGAAATTTTGACGTCTATGCAGAACAGGTTACACTTGTACTGATCAGACCTGGGAAACTTCGATTAGAATTAGTAATCATTACGATTAGAAAAATAAAGTAATCTAATCATTAGATTTTTTTTGATTCTTTTTATTTTGATTACTAATTGATTAGATTAGAGCTAATCAAAAAACTAATGGCGATTAGCGACGATTAGCATATCTAATCAAAAATAATCATTTAGATTTCTCGATTAGTTTTAATTAAATTTGATTAGATCAACTCTTTTGAAATATTTTCTTTTTTTGTCATATAATTCATAAAGTAGCAAACTTAAAATAACTTTTATACAAAATTTCATTGTAAACATAAACACTAAATACAAGTTAAAGTATACAAATTGAAAAAACATTATGAAAAAAAAGCTTATTATATTACAAAAAGTTCACATTCGACTTCATTAGTACCAACTTTTCAAAAGAAAAGTCAGACAATGAACTCCGTCTTGGATTATTAACTATGCCGGCAAAAGAAAATAGCCTTTCAACGGGCGCTGATGAGGTAAGCGGAGTATTAAAAGCGAGATACGCTTCCCTCAGCGCACCATATTTCGTCCAAACTTCAGGGGCTGGCGTCGGGTCATTTAAGTAAGCGTATAGCTGATTGCTAACGACTTGTTTAAACCCGGTTGGCGAGTTAGGTAAAATTGGTGTTTGGGGAATTACCGCCTCCTCATCATCTTCTGGAATCAAAATAATAGTTATGTAGTTTGAAAAACCAAAAAATATTGATAAAATTACCGTCATTGAAATCATAAAAAGAGCTTTCAGAGTCCAACTGAGGCACGACCGTTTCAGTACATGTGGAATCGTTTTGGAAGAAAGTGCTTATTACCTCAATCACCCTTTTACTGATGTGCTCCTGAGTACAGTTAGGCGAAGTTTTTTGGATAACAGGCAACCATTTCATTTTCACATTTGGTGTCAACACCGCTGCCGCTAATGCCATATTTACCTCAGGAGCCAATGTAAAATATGGCTTAAACCTTTCTCTCAATTGATGTTCTAATTTTACTGCTGTTGAGCTAACAATGCTCAAAACTTCGGGTTTTCTGGATAATTTTAGCAGTTTATTACTCAAAGAAAAGAACGCAGGAATAATACAACCATTTTTTATGCACGCACTTTTCCATTAGTCGATGATTAGCGGTACTTTGGCGAAAACAATACAAACATTGCAGCGACGAATTGCAATGCTTAGAAAGCAAAGCTAGAACAGGCAGAGGTATTGTACAGTGGTGTAACTATGAACAATGACTTAGTACAATATTATGAAATATTGAAAAATATTTATATCATGTAAATATAAGTAAATTTAGGTTTTTATTCATAAAAATAAAATTGGTTTATTAGCTCTTATAATTGGAACTTTGTATGAAAATGTCATTTTAAACCTTTGATATTTTTAATGAATAGTTAGTATACAAAATATACCCATCACTGAGGAAAGGGTAAGGTGGGCAGTTAAGAGCTTTGAACCGTATAAGGCTGCCGGGCCGGACGGGATTATCCCCGCGCAACTTATAAACACGTTGGAGACATCAGCTAAATGGCTGGTATTTCTCTTCACAGCCTGCCTGGCTCTCAACCACATTCCGGGCTCCTGGAGAAGCGCCACGGTAGTGTTTATCCCTAAGGCTGGGAAGGCATCCCACTACGAGCCGAAAGATTACAGACCGATCAGTCTCTCGTCCTTTGTACTCAAAACCTTTGAGAGGATACTAAGCGACTACCTTTCAACGACTATTGATAGCAACCTTATCTCTAGCTATCAGCATGCATACACCAAGAGTAAATCAACAGAAACCGCTCTGCACAGCCTAGTATCTGTCATTGAGAAATCGCTGTGTGAAAAGGACTACTGTCTCGTGGCCTTCTTAGACATTGAGGGGGCTTTCAACAATATAAGCCCGGAGGCGATCAACTCCGCTCTAACTAATCTGGGCGTAGATAGACCTCTAACTGGTTTAATTGACCAACTTCTAAGAGGAAGGAAAATAGCTTCTTCACTTGGTACGGTCGAGTTATCACGCTATGTCACAAGGGGAACGCCCCAGGGTGGTGTTCTTTCCCCGCTTTTATGGAACCTCACAGTCAACTCGTTGCTACGTGACACAAGCTGGGGGGCGGGAAGATAGTGGCATACGCAGACGATTTAGCTATTGCATTCAGAGGCAAGTTCCCACAAACTCTGTGTGACCTGATGCAAGTAGCACTGCGAGAGGTTTCGAGGTGGTCCTCTCGCTGCGGACTTATTATCAACCCGGGGAAAGTGGAACTTGTCCTCTTCACCAACCGGTACAAAATACCGCCACTAAGCCTACCAGAACTAGATGGCACGCACCTGGGCTTGTCGGATAAGGCCAAGTTTCTAGGCATAGTTCTGGACAGGAAACTGAATTGGAAGGAGAATGTTCTTCAGCGCCAGAAGAAAGCTTGCATCGCTCTTTACACATGCAAAAGAGCCATTGGCAAAAAATGGGGGCTCAGCCCTAGAGTATGCAGTTGGATCTACACGGCCATCATTCGCCCAATCATGCTGTATGGAGTCGTCGTATGGTGGCCGGCACTGAGCAAGACAACATACCTGAATCTGTTGCGGAAAGTCCATAGATCCAATATGATCTGTATAAGCGGTGCGCTAAGGACAACGCCCAACGAAGCCCTCCAGGCCATTCTGGGCATTTTGCCACTTGATCTGGAAGGGTTTCGGTCAGCGGCGGCATCAGCTCTGCGCCTAAGAGAAACCTCCAGTTGGGGTGCGGGTACTATTGGACACTCCAGTATTCTGGAATCTTACAGCTTTCTCCCTCTAAGCACACATCGTTGTGCGACCACTACAGTCGGGGATAGCTGCTTCAAAATAAACATTCCCAGCAGAGAAGACTGGGAGAGGACGGATTGGTGTCCCGAAACAAATGGTGGCACTTCCATATACACCGACGGCTCGAAGTTGGACGGCAGAGTTGGAGGAGGGGTTTATTCAAGGGATTTGGACCTTGAACTCTCCTTCAGACTACCTGATCATTGTAGCGTCTTCCAGGCGGAAGTCTCGGCAATCCGGGACGCCGCGGCCTGGTTAAGCAAACGTGTTATCGGAGGAGATATCACTATTTTCAGCGATAGCCAGGCGGCAATCAAATCCCTTGGCTCATACACGTTCAACTCTGAACTGACGCTCAGCTGTCGTCGATCTCTTCAGGAGATGGCCCAACAGAACCGCGTAAACCTCATATGGGTCCCGGGACATAGGGACATTGAGGGAAACTGTAAGGCAGACGAGCTTGCCAGGCAGGGCACGACCAAGCAGGTTCTTCGGGATAAAGAGCGCTTAGGTATGCCGTTTGCCACGTGCAAACTAATGCTGAAGGAGCACACACTCCGTCAAGCCAACGAAAGATGGCTGCAATCCCCAGGGTGTCGGATATCGAAACAAACCTGGCCAAAATGGGATCTTAAAAGGTCTAGACGCATTTATGCCCTAACTAGGAGGGAAATCTGCATATTGATAGGGGTATTAACCGGTCACTGCCTCATTGGTAGGCATGCAGAAAGGCTAAGTGTGCCCTACCGACGATGCTGCAGGAGTTGCAAAGATGATGAGGAGGAGGAAACGGTGGAGCACCTCATCTGCAGCTGTCCGGCTTTAAGCGGCGTGAGAACGCGCTTTTTGGGAGTTCCGTTCCTAGATAGTCTAAGCCAATCCCGGAACTGGACATAAAGGACTTGATGGGCTTCATAAAGTCATCTAAGTGGTTCGAGGAGGAGTAACGGTGTCGGTTTAGGGGTGTCAGTCCCGGGATTCTGCTATGTGGAAAATCCCAACAACTCAGGGATTTTCCATATGGCTGGGTCCCGGGGCTGACTTTCCTTGTGTTGGTGGTATCACAACGGGCCTTCAAAACTGGCCTAAGTGTGCCTCTGCGGCAGCCACTTGAACCTACCTACCTAGTATACAAAAATAAATATTTCTTTTTACAAAAAAACTTCAAATAGGGTGATCTAATCAAATCTAATCAAAACTAATCGAGAAATCTAATCAATTTTTTTTTTGATTAGTTTTGATTAGATATGCTAATCGTCGCTAATCGCCATTAGTTTTTTGATTAGCTCTAATCTAATTAAAAAGTAATCGATTAGAATAGCCATCTAATCCTAATTGGGCAATTAGGATTAGAAACAAAAAGCTTCTAATCCGATTAGTAATCATTAGGATTACTAATCATTATTTCCCAGGTCTGGTACTAATACACTATGAATCATTTCAAAGAATAAACTGTGAAAATTGCACAAAAAATCTGTTAAGTATTTTTTTAGCCAATTCCTCACAAGTACTTATAGCGAGATCAAGGTAAGTATCCCCAATTTCATTGTATCTCTCTTATTTCGCGTAAGAAAATAATGATAGACTACTGCATCTGCTTATTCATCATCTACAAACGACTGTTGAGTAAATTAACTTGTGATATTGTACATGACGTGAGAGCGAGAGAGGGAGAGAGGGAGAGGCAGCTAGCATGTTTGCGAGTGTGGCACAAAGAAGAGATGACGATAGATAAACGTTTCGAGAACACTGTTGCACGAATAAACGAGAAATGTGTAGACATTTCTAGGTTGTGAAGCTGCTGTCTGCTAGGGTATGTAAACCGCGCAAAGACAACGCACATCAATCAGTTTATTTTGAAGTGTTGTACAGTGAAGTACTGAACAGTGAATTAACCCACGATATTGTACTACGGTTTTTAGTAGTGAAGAAGGCGAACTATTAATAAGCAGAATATAAGTGATTTATTCGCATATACAGTGATCGAACTCAGGAAAATAATCGAGGTATCATCGAACTCGTCACAATTCGAAAATCGAAAATACAACACTGTCAATTTTTTCTTATTTGCTTTCCGAACGTTTCCTTATTGCAGAAAACAAAAACAATCAATTTTTCATCCGCTATTGGGCGAAATATTTTGCAATTCTATAAACTTTAGCTATACTTCGATACTTTTAAATTACCAACTGTAAATTCTGGGTCAACCATACCTATCCATATACATATATATATGATACAAAATGTCCGTGCGTCGTGATTGGTATCAATCTGACACCAAAGTGGTCGTAACAATTTTGATCAAGGATGCAGACACAAAGAGCTACAAAGTGGACATCCAACCAGAACGCTTGCATATGACAGCCGATGGATATGAACTTGATTTGCAGCTATACCGCCCAGTGGACGTTAGTAAATCATCGCACAAAGTATATCCCACAAAAGTCGAAATAACATTGGCTAAGCAAGTGGGCGAACGGTGGGAATCATTGGAGAAAAAAGATTTACCGCCACCAACTGCTGCGCCGCCGCCAATACACAAAAAAGACTGGGATAGCTTGGCAAAAGAAGTTGAAAAATCTGAAGAGGAGGACACCAAGAGCGAAGAGGCACTGCAACGACTTTTTAAGAAAATCTATTCAACATCATCGCCTGAAGTGCAGAAGGCAATGAACAAGTCGTTTTCCGAATCTGGTGGCACTGTTTTAAGCACCAATTGGCAGGAAGTTTCAAAGGATAAAGTTGATATCAAGCCGCCAGAGGGTGCAGAGTTTAAAAAGTGGGATTAGTTAGGTTGTAGCAGGAAAGATGTCAGCTAACTACATTTGTCTTAGACAGAAAGAAAATAACTTGAAATTAACCTACTAATTTAGTTTTCCTTAATTTTATTGCTGCATCGTATTTTATAATCCATTCGTTTAATAAAACTATTCGAAACATAACCCCAAAAAGTTCTAGTTGACACCCAGATTTTTATATTTATTTGTTATATTAAAGTTCAAGTCACTCGGAGAGCAATAACAAGAGTTAGAGCGTTCAGAGACCTTTATAAAGTTTATATACTTAAAATATCTCAGGGGATAAGGTGGCAAGGTTAGTAAATCCACTGCGGTTCTAATAAATTCCGTCCTTTCCACGGAGTACCCCTTCAACAATCGATGCATCGTGTGTTTCAATTTTCTGAGTACTCCAATAGTAATGTTGTTGTAACGATAGTAATCCTTAGCAACGCCTCAAGGTACCACCTTCAGCTTTTGAAATCTGATCGTTCTTCGTTATTTATCGAAGAAAAGAAAATGAATATGCCCAAGGTAGGTATGCCTGTCGTAATAGGCGACTAAAATCCACTTCGCCCAAAAAAACCGAAAAATGACCCGGGTGCGATACCAAAATTGGGGCGGAATCCATGGTATTTATGTGCGAAACACCTTTCGAGTTGGCGGCCTTCGGCCGCGCTTTTAAAAAATAAGCGGGTGGTTTTTAGGTACAGCCTAATAAAATAATAACAACCACATCAAAACCAGAGCTGTTAATTTTGATTAGTAATTAGTAATTGATTGATTAGAAGGTTTTTTCTAATTAGTAATGATTATTTTAATTGCTTTCAAGAAAAAGCAATTACTAATTGATTACGATTAGAAAAAATCAAAAAAAAATTAAAAAATCAAAAAGTAATCAAAAACGGCTTTTTTTGATTATTTTTGATTTTTTCTTGATTTTTTTTTAATTTTTTTATTTTTTTTTGATCTTTTTTTTTATTATTTTTTTTTGATTACTTTAAAGTTTTGTTAAAAGTATAAACATCTGTGTACCTTTGTATGCAAATATATACACCTACTTACACTTTGGGGCTCATGGATTTCTAGAATGATCCTTGATCTCTAAGTATATGTACATATGAGAAAAAATGCCAGGTTTAATGGTTATATTGCTTGGAGTGGTTATAACACTAGTTTACAAATAATTAATTTGAAAAAATACCAAGGTATTCATGTATATGGGTGAATTGGCACTGATATGCCAAGCACAAAACATATTTTTTAAATTTTTTGTATGTGTAGGTTTTCGAGATATCGGTAATTTTGTGTTTTTTCAGGTATCACTTTATTCAAAATTTCTTTTTGCCAATGTTGCAAAAGCGATGGAGCTAAGCGATACCTCGTTCGAAAGGAAATTAAAATACGCTTCTAACGACGTATAAAATGTAAGGGTGGGTCAAACCATCGCTGAGCAATAGATGGCCAAAGTCGAAATTTTGTCGCATTTTTACGATTTTTGAAAAAAAAATTGATTTTAAAAATGTTTTTTTCATGCGAAGTTGTGAAAATCAGAACTGTTTATTTTTTCGAAAATTAGTGTGTATAATTGCAAACACTTTAAGCGTAATATTACCAAGATCTAAGAAAAACTGTATTTTTGGCGATTTTTTTGTAACTTTCAACATCTCTACTTTTAATAGAATTGTAAAAGGTCGATGTCTGAGTATTGTAGATATTCAAAAAAATATTCATAGTATTAGTCATTACTAAGCCAATAAAGTCCAAATCAACCGTTTTTAGAATTTTTGTCGGTCTGTCTGTAAACTAATGTAATTTGTCCTTTTATATATAAACGGCTAGTGTCGGACATTTCTCGTTTGTTACCCTACGGGTACGGTCGGATAGTTCTATTTGAACATTTATAAGGCTAGGCTCACACTGCAACCTACTTCGGCCGTCCGGCAACAATCACACATCCACACACATGTGTTTTAAATGATCTCCTCGATTTCACCCGAATGTAAACAAACTTTGGCCGCCCGATAAAATAGAACGCGTTCGAATTTCTCTGATGAGACAGGATGAAAAAGTCGGTTGCAGTGTGAGCGTAGCCTAAGTATGCTACACAAATTAAAACATATGCATAACAACTACGTCCAAAAGAGACTTGTAATGATCAATTGATCAAAAATTAAGCGGTTATTATCCATAGAGATATGTCCCGGATTGGTGGCCGCCGTGGTGTAGCGGTTAAGTGTTCGGCCTTCTACACCAAGTCGTGGCGGTTCGATGCCCGACAAAAGCAACATCAAAAATTATTTAGAAAAAGAATTTTTCTAAACGGGGTCGCCCCTCGGCAGTAGTTTGGCAAACTCTCCGGGTGTATTTCTGCCATGAGAAGCTTCTCAGCAAAAAATTCATTTGCTTTGCAAGTGCCGTTCGGAGTCGGCAAAAAACTGTAGGTCCCGCCAACTTGTAGGAAAACTCAAAAGCAACACACCACAAGTTGGAAAGAGAAGCTCGGCTAAAAATCTCGTTAGAGGTTATGATAACCTGTTGGTATTTCGCCGCCATTAGTTTTTTTTTTTTATATGTCCCGGATTAATAAATTTCGTCCACAATGGGCGCCGTAGTCATTTATGGGCATTTGACATTTGATTCACTATCGTACAGTACTATTAACAAGTTGTAAATTACACCGCTACATTCCATATTTTTCATATTAATATTTTATCATCATTATCATTCCATATTACATATACCTTTTTAAAAATAATAGACTGAATGTGCAAAAGCGCCAGTCTTCTGTTTAGGTTGTAGTTCGGCCACTTGATGAGAACTAGTACGAAAGATCTCGAGATTTTTCTTCCAGGGATATTTATGTGCATGAATACATGCATTTATATAAAAGAACTTCTTGCTTGACCTATACATTTGTATGTTTGTGCAAGTGAATATTTATGTATGTACATATTTTTCTACAACAGTACTGGAAAAAATCAAAAAAAAATCAAAAAATCAAAAGTAATCATTACTTTTGATTATTTTTGATTACTTTTGAATTTTTGATTTTTTTAATTTTTTGAATTTTTTTTATTTCTTTTTTAATCAATTGACAAATAATCATTAAAAAGTGAAAGTAAATGGTAATCAATCATTAGGTGGCTTCTCAAAAAATAATCAATGAAATGCTAATGATTACCGTTTACTAATCAATTATTAACAGGTCTGATCAAAATTTGCAACTTTGATTGCAGAATCTTTCAGAGAAGCAAAATATTTAAAAAAAAAAAAAAAAAACAAAGCGCTTCCGGACCGTGATCCTGAGGTCAAACCCCGTCTTTTGACCCCTCCCCCATAATTTTAGCTAGTTTATTAGCAGTTGGGTGCTAAAGGAAACATACCCAAACTAGAACCTAGAACCAATCAGTTTGTACGTCTCTCCATGCCTTATGATGTGAAATGGCAACTCTGAATGGGTTCTACCCAGGCTTGCCCGGAGTTCAACAGAACAGACCTTTTGCAAAATATCAGCTGACAGGAACGCTAGAAAAGGCGCGAAATCTCATTTATTTGCAAAAACTGCCATTTCAAAGTCGATCGCCGAAAAGAAAAGTTTCCTGGTTACAGTTTCAGCAGAAGTCCTGTTTTTCAAATTTTTTTTAGTGTTGTTGTAAGTCTGCAATTTGCCGTTTAATTTATAAATAAATTAATTTTCTTATTTTATAGATGTCTGCTGAAAGCCTCAAGAAGAAATTGGAAGAAACTGAACTACCAGTCAGCAAGAAAATGAAGGTTGATTCGAAATGTGTATTGCGCTTTGCAAAACTCACCGAGCACGCACTTGCACCAGTGCGTGGATCTGAATTTGCAGCTGGTCTTGATTTGCGCAGCGCCTATGATCTCACTGTGCCAGCCCGCGGCAAGGCAATCGTTAAAACGGATTTGCAAGTACAAGTGCCTGAGGGCTCATACGGACGAGTTGCTCCACGTTCAGGTTTGGCTGTTAAGAATTTCATAGATGTTGGTGCTGGTGTGGTCGATGAAGATTATCGCGGTAATTTAGGTGTCGTACTCTTCAATCATGCCGATGTCGACTTTGAAGTGAAGCGTGGCGATCGCATTGCACAATTCATATGCGAGCGCATATTTTATCCCGAATTAGAGGAAGTGGATAAACTCGAAGATACTGAACGTGGCGCAGCTGGTTTTGGTTCGACTGGTGTCAAGGATTTACCGGAAAAGAATGGTAATGGTAAAACGATGGAGAAAGAGGAGGGTAAAGCGGTTGAAGCATCTGAAACTACAGACAAAACTGAAGAAGCCAAAGCTGAGGAGCCTAAAAGCGAGGAGAAAACGAATGGAAATGCCACAACAGTTACAGCATGAGCTCCTTGACGTGATATCTACATGTTTCCAAATAAGTATTTCATTGTAATGTTATTGTTAGCTCGTAAGTGTGTTGTTCCATTCCTTCGTATTCATATTCTTGTACTTAAAAATTGAGCACCTTGAGGTGCGTTTCCACTGGAAAATTGCCATTAAACACGTTTTTTAAAGAAAGTATATATCTTCAAATTGATGGAATGTCAGGTTTGGGAGTTGTGTTTACTCAAAAGATGCCCAGGTGGACCTTTATCTGGGCTTTGTCCTTTGATCATATTAGAAATGTATGAACACATACCGGCAACAGCTGCTTGCAACCCTCCAAAACTGTTTGTGGATGTGTATGTCAAATAAGAGATGATGCGGATGTTTTTATACCGGAACCGAAATCGAGCTTTTTTTTTGATCATTGGAAATGTTATTGGACCATAGTTATAGTCAAGATAAAGTACTTACAAAAGTTACCGTCAGGTGTCTCCGATTAGCGCCAGTTGGCTCAACAAAGAGCCGACTGGTAACAAATGTTAGACGGGCAAAATCGCCTAGGCGGTAAAAGGATATTTTAAGAAGAAAAAGAAAGTTTGCGTCAGCTTTTTGACACCATTTTCAGGGGCTTGTCGGTCAAAAAAGCTGACGCTACATTTTTGTTGACGGTTGAGTGGAAGATCTTTATTTCAAAATTTTTTAACTTCCGATTCCAGAATGAGTTAAAAAATTATTGGGAATTTTTGAATCAAATGCTGAGATAAGGTTTAGAAAAATAATATGGGATAGAGTACTCCTCAGCCAAATTGCGAAATTGGGTATTTGTTTCCTTTAGGGGTCAACTTGTAATAAATTAGCTAAAATTATGGAGATAGCTCAAAAGCTCAGGATCACGAATCCGGAAGCGCTTTTTTAATTTTTTTTTTTAGTGAAAAGTTATGATCAAAAACGAAAAATGTCCCAGGTCCGATACCAAAATTGGGGCGGCCGCGATTAAAACGTGGCTGGCGCCAGGGTACGCAGTTTTTCGCACGGTTTTAGGTACTGCTTAATAAAATTACAACAACCACATGAAAACTTGAAACTTTGATTGCAAATATCTCTTCAGAGAAGCAAAATATTAAAAAATCGCTTCCGGATTAGTGATCCTGAGGCCAAACCTCGTCTTTTGAGCTATCTCCCATAATTTTAGCTAATTTATTAGCAGTTGACCCCTAAAGGAAACCAATATCTAAATTGACCCTTTTTAAAAAATAAATTAAAATTAAATAAAAACTATTGAAAGTATTAAAAACTAAAATAAAACAATGTAAAAATTTAAGAAAATAAAATATGTCTTGGGCTCGGTTTAGTGGAACCTTCTCGGTCATATCAAGCTTAAAGCAATCGACAACAACAATCAAACAACAATTGAAATTTCCGACTGGGCGAAGCTTCGTAGCATCTCTAAAGCAAGTATCATCTGATTGTTCGGTTACTTGGCCAGAAACGCCTTCTTTTGTACCGAGTCCAGTGCCTGCATGCGGATATTTAAGGAGGTAAAGATGGCATTAAAGTATATAGGTAAGTGCAATCAAGATCCAAAACTCTTCTAACTACTACTCACTTTGTGTTATTAGACATTGGCGCTAATCTCACCGATCCAATGTTTCGTGGCATCTACGGCGGCAGTCAAAAGCATGCCAATGATTTGGATTTGGTGCTGGAGCGTTCCTGGAAGCAGGGCTTGCAAAAAATAATAATCACTGTGGGCACACTTAACGAGGCATACGAAGCGCTGGAGTTGGCCAAAAAAGATGGTGAGCGTGCAAGCAAACAATCGCCAATGCTTTTTTAAATTATGTACAACAAAAAGATACATTTTAAAGCATTAATAATACTACAGATCGGCTCAGCATAACAATTGGCTGTCATCCAACGCGCAGCAATGAGTTCGACGTAGAGCCGGCGGAGTATTACGAAGGCTTGCGCAAGGCAATACGCACGAATCCAGATAAAGTGATTTCAGTTGGGGAGTGCGGCTTGGACTATGATCGGCTGCATTTTTCCGAGAAGGAAACTCAGAAAAAATATTTCGAAAAACAGCTGAGTTTGGCTGCAGAGTTCCGTTTACCGCTATTCCTGCATTGCCGCAGCGCGCATGCTGATTTCATAGAAATATTGGAGCGTAATCGGGATAAGCTCTTGGCTTGTGGCGGTGGTGTGGTGCACAGTTTTGATGGTAGTTTAAAGGAGGCAGAAAAGGTTATCGCCTACGGTGGCCTCTATATTGGATTGAATGGTTGCTCGCTGAAAACAGTGGAGAACCTGGAAGTGGTGAAGGAATTGCCTAATGATCGTATTATGTTGGAGACCGATTGTCCTTGGTGTGGCATACGTCCGTCGTATGCGGGCTACAAATTTGTGCAAACGAAATTCCCAGCTGTTAAGAAAAAGGATAAGTGGACTGCAGAGACTTTAGTGGATGGACGCTGTGAACCATGTCAAATTAGGTATGTATAGTGGGGAGGTGGTTTAATTTTACCTAAAATTAATCTCTTGCATTCTTTATAGCCAAGTTCTTGAGGTTGTTGCTGCCGTGAAAGGAGAGGAAGCATCCACACTTGCTGATGTGTACTTTGAGAATACATTGAAATTATTTTTTAAAAAGGTGTAAGCATTTATGGAAAACGAATAAAGCCGTACGGCTCATTGGAAGTTCATCCTATTTAAAAATATTTTTCGAAACTACCCTATCTCATAATTAGTTTGAAAAACGACATATCTCAGAACGCAGAGACGATTTTGAATGAAATGTTGAGATAGGGCGCGGGAATATATTATCTTCAAGGAAGGAAAGTCCTCAAAAGAAAGACTTTGATACATATCACGTGCAAAAAATTAACAATATCGGAGCATAAATCCGGACTTAGCGAATATAGCTACTCCACCCTCATCTAGCGGGGAACTAAAGCGTTTGTCTAAGGCCCGGCTTTTGAATGCAGGTTTAAACCACAGACAAAGTTAACTTGGGTTTATCCCATACAAATTGTCCGCTTAAACTAAGTTTAAACTCGCACTGAAAACCTGGGCCTAAAGGGCGTATCCAAAAAATAAATGGTCAACGGAAAATCCGTTCAGCTTTTTTTTTTTTTTTAATCTAGCGGGAAAATTATAAGTTAGGCTAGAAGAATTATCCCAATATTGGCCGAAAACCGAAAATCTATTTTGAGCAAATATGTAAATAACTAAAAAATCGTTTAAGAAATACACCAAGATTTAAAAACATATCTTTATTGAAAATTATTGCAGTTATTATTATAATTAATATCGCATAGGAATCTGTATATATGTATTTATGAATATATGTATGTATGCATATATAGATTATGTTCTCAATTAATATATATATATATATGTAAGTATACATATATAAGTATACATATGTATTTTAGTAAGTCTATAAGTAGCTACATATTTAATTGTTATGTAATAGAATTGATAAGATTATGTATATAGCTTTGATAGATTTTCCTTGGCATTTTTTTTTGTAGCTTTACTTTTTAGGACTTTGGACATAATTTTATTATATTATTACACATTCTTAAATATATTACATAGCATGTATGTATGTATTTTATTTTAGCTCGAATAATATTGACTTTCCACTTGTTGCTAACTAACACAAAAATAATTACACTGCGCAACATTTTACGGTTCATTGTTTGAAGGGTGGACTGATTAACCTAATTCAGAGGAAATAAAATTTCTCTGACCCATATGAATTGAATTTTGTGAAGTAAGCCACTTTTTTCGAAGTTGCACTATCTTTCTGAAACTTTTTTGTATGGTTTACAACAACAACAAAATACGTTTGGGTCAGTTTTTCGAAATTCGAATTATTTTCATTAACTATTAACTTTTTTCGAAATTCCTCAGTTTTTGATGATTTTCTTACAATTGGTCAAACCGATTTTGCTAATTTTTGAAATATATATAAAAGACGGTATCTTCTACCAAACGACATTTTTGGAAAATAAAAATTTTTTGCAAACATTATTCGCAATTTTTAACTTCTGCATCGTGGTCAGATACCGCTTTTGTATGATGTTGTTGGGCATTCCATTAGAAACTATGTATTACCAAAAAAATTGTTTGCCACTTTAAGGGAGCGGGAGTTATTTACATTTTGTACAGACATGTTAATTTTGTATGAAATTTTGTGTACTATGAAGGCAAAAAATGTAAATAACTCCCGCTGCCTTAAAGTGCTTATAGTTGCTAATGGAATGCCTAACAACATCATACAAAAGCGCCATCTGACCACGATGCAAAAGTTAAAAAATGCGAATAATGTTTGCAAAAATAAGAAATGTCGTTTGGTAGAAGATACCATCTTTATATATATATTTCAAAAATTAGGAAAAATCGGTTTGACCAATCGAGAGAAAATCGTCAAAAACTGAGGAATTTCGAAAAGTGCATTTCCGCTTCATGATGTAAATGAGGTATAGGAGACGCCGTAGCTGACTCCAATGAATTCCTGCAAGCCCCGGCGACCATATCGGCGAATCAGCCAGTCGAATTACGGAAAGCCACCCCACGAGTTGCACATAACCGATGCCACCGACGCATATATGTATTCTATGCCGACATACAGTGCACGAAGTGTGAGGGACCAGAAGCTGATGGCCTTGACTCATACTCGTGCTAGTACCGGAAGAAATAAGTGGAGGGTTTGAAGGCGGGGGCTGAAGCTCAGCCGTGCTCACAACATCGACCGATGTGCTATGTAAGAAGTAGCTGTGAGCTGCTTCTTGTGGTGTTTGCGCACTAGGGCGCGAGCTACAGCCGGGAACACACACGTTTTGCTGAGAAATATGTGTATTACGAGTCATGGAGACTGAATTAATAGGCGACAGTGCCACGCTAGAGCGTCGCGTGCCGCGGGACGTCCTAGGACGTAAACAGCAGGGCACGACAAAACTTTTATAGAGAAACTATTAGAAGATGTTTTTCCACGAAGATTTTAAAATGCCTACAAATTTTCAAAAAATATACCGGTCTAGCATGGAGCAACACAACTGATTTGAAGGGTTGATTTTATGTTCTATGATCCACCGCGGCATACCACGTATTGCCAGCTAAAGCACAGCCAATTCGACTGATTTTATCCTAACTATTTTAAAATGCACATTTCTAAAAAAGTACAGCTAGCGGTTAAACAATTACAATTACAATCAAATACATAAATATATAAAATAGCAATGTTCAATATGGATATTATTTACTTAGGATATATTAGATCTTCAATAACTAAAGCTTGTAGGGCTAGAGTCTTAACAATAAAAGATACATTGATTATTTTATTAAAACTGGTTAGTTGTGCGTGTGAGAAACTTTCGAACTTAAGATGGTTATTCAAAAGTTGTTTTACAAAACTGCATACCTACCCAAAGATTTTCCAAAATCTTTCATAAAATAATTTTCCAAGCATGAAGTACATTCATTTACGACATTAAGTACAAACATGTAAATATATTTAAATGTAAACATTTAGTAGAAAAAGTTTTAGAAAGACACCAGTCTAATGTGTAAATTTTAATTGGCAATTAATAGTGAAAGGCACAATTGACTTTTACACTATTATTGTTATACATAATTGCTTTTATGTATGTATTTAGATTTATGAGTCACTACCCCGCTGAAGTACCGAACTTCAAAAACAATTCATTTCAAAAAATATTGTCTGGGTCATTTTAGGACGTAAACTAATTCTGGACTAACAGCGAAGCGAATTAGCAACCCCGGTGTGATTACAGCTATTTATCATATTTTTTCACAATATTAGTTCAAATTATATCGGGCGAAGGTTAGCATCGGAAGTTCTTGAATAAAAAAAGCATTAAATATCACCAAAAATTAAAAGAAAGTTGCCTACAATTACTAGAGCCTTTTAAATCATTCGAAAAGTTGGAATACTCGAAGTTTCGTCCGTCGATATTTTGCTACGCAAAATCGAGAGTTATTCGAATATTCGATATGCTACTATCATTCCAATATTCGATAAACTGGGAATATTCGAAGGAGTACGATTATTCGAATCACAATGCAATATTCGACGACTGTCTCATTCGAATAGTTCGAGCATTCGAATATCTAACTAATCTTGGCTTGCGTCTTTTGTTGACGCTTAACCGTCTAAGCGATTTTGGCCGTTTCGTATCAAAGCACGCCATTCATTCCTTTTAAGGGAGTTCAAGTCGTCCTCCCCTTGTTGTTTCCATCTCAGTCGAGGCCTCCTCTTCCTCTGCTGCTGAATTCGGGTGTCGATAGAAAAACCTTCTGTGCTGAAGCTTCTTTGTCCATTCGCAGAACTATGGTCAGGTCTGCGTAAAGCTCGTACAGCTCGTCGTTAAATTTGCTTCGATACTCGCCGTTGGCATCCAATGAAAGGGCCATACATCTTCCGGGGAACTTTTCTCTCAAATACTCCAAGGGCAATCTCATCTTCTCTTGACAGTATCCCTGATTCCGAGCCGTACCTCAGGACTGGTATGATGAGAGACTTATAGAGCGTGATCTTTGTTTGTCGAGAGTGGACTTTACTTCTCAATTGCCTACTAAGTCCAAAGTAACACTTGTTGGCAAGAGTGATGCTCCGTTGGATTTCTAGACTGATATTGTTTTCGCTGTTAATGCTGGTTCCCAAATAGACGAAGTCCCTCACCGTTTCAAATTTGTAGCTATCAACGGTGACTTGACTGCCAAGACGCATGTGAGCCGATTCTTTCTTTGATGACAGCAGATACTTCGTCTTACCCTCGTTGACCGCAAGACCCACTTTTTTGCCTCGTTTGGTTTAAAATGGCTCAGAGAGGTCCTTCCCGATTCTGATGGAGCTGTTGGTATTGCTCAACGTCATTTAGCAAAGCCGTATAAACTTTGCAGCGAAGTCAAATTCAGACATGGCGGCATACAGGCAACTCCTTTTTGCACTGTCAAAAGCGGCTTTAAAATCGACAAAGAGATGGTGACTGTCGATTCTTTTATCATGACCCTCTCTCTAGGATTTGGCGTATCGTGAAAATCTGGTCGATGGTAGACTCACCAGGTCTAAAGCCACACTGATGAGGTCCAATCACTTTGTCTACGATGGGCTTCAGTCTTTCACACAATCCGCTAGAAAGAACCTTATATGCGATATTAAGAAGACTGATTCCGCGGTAGTTGGTGCGGTTAGCGGGATCGCCTTTTTTGTGGATTGGGCAGAGCACACTTACTATATTCTGCATAAAAGCTGATGCATGCTGTTTATCAGCTCTTCGCCTCCGCGTTTGAACAGCTCGGCGGGTAGTCCGTCTTTTCCAGGCGCTTTGTTGTTCTTGATCCGGGATATAGCTATCCTCATTTCATCATAGTCAGGTGGTGGCACGACTTTTCCATCGTCAGGGATTGGGGTATCGGGTTCGACGGCTCCCTCGCAATTTAGCAGAGAGGAGAAGTGCTCCCTCCATAATTTAAGTACACTCTGTACGTCGGTTACTAGGTCGCCATTATTGCCGGATCTTTTCATAAAATTTTTGGGCATCATTCCTGTCAGCCAGCATATCAAGCTCCTCACACTCACACCTTTCGGCCCCACGTTTCTTTTTTCTGAATAGGCGTCTCTCTTCCTTCTTTGCCTCAAGATAGCCCGTTCGCAACGTCTCCCTGTATGCAGCGTCCTTTTTGTCCGAGGCAGTGCTGCATTCCTCATCGTACCAGTTGTTCTTGCGGGCTCGCTAAAACCCTATAGTGGACTCAGTGGCGGTACGTAATGAGTGAGACTCCGCTAGCAGGTGTGAGAGTCGAGTGGAGAAATTATTAGCTATCTGAGTCGTGCATAGCTTCTCGACGTCAAACTTTCCTTCCTTTACTGTACGCACTTTCTTCGCTGCACAGAGGCGTGTGCGTATCTTGGCTGCAACAAGATAATGGTCCGAGTCGATATTGGGACCACATAGGGTACGCACGTCCAGAACGGAGGAGCTGTGTCTGCTGTCGCTCATGACATAATCAATCTGGTTTCTAGTTCTTTGATCAGGGGACAGCCAGATGGCTTGGTGTATTCGTTTATGCTGGAACCTGGTACTACTGATGACCATATTGCAAGCAGCGGCGAAGTCAATCAACCTACTGCCTTTGGGGGATGTTATATCGTGGAGACTAAATTTTCCAACTGTAGGACCAAAGACTCCTTCCTTGCCCAGCTTGGCAATAAAGTCGCCGAGCACGATTTTGATATCATGTTGGGGGCAGCGATCATAAGTGTGTTCAAGTTTATCGTAGAAGAAGTCCTTCTCTGCGTCGGCCGTCTCCTCAGTCGGAATTCGAATATCAAGAGCTCTAATAATCGCATACAGAACACAAACAAAATAGCATTAAACAATTTTAATAGCAATAAACAAATACCGAATCACCAATCAAATAAAATAAAAACGCTAAAAGTTCGATTTAATTCTTTATTCAGCATATTTTTTTCAATGGATTATTAATTTAAATACTTTAATATAAATTAATAATTAATAAAAAGTTATTATATATATTAATAATTTAAAACAATGTTTTAATCAAATTAAACGCTATATACATTTGAAAGAAAATAAGAAATGATGAAATCATAAATTTACTTAGTAAATATTTTTGTAATCATTTTAAGTAAACAAAAACGAAAGGTTTAATTCGAAACAAAATGCCTACTCCAAAGTATGTTTTTTGTTAACCGATTTGCAAGTTCTTGTTCTTATGTATGTATATTTTATTTGGTAAAAATTCGAGTTGGTTATATGAAAGTATTCAATGCAATTTTTTATTTTTTTATTTGCATTGGTAGTTAGTTTATGTTACGTTACGTATGTATGTAAGCATGTACTTATGTATGTATATAGATACATGTACAGTAGGTGTGTATATTTTGTAATGAGCAGTTATTAAGCGAATATTTTTAAAATTAAATCTATGCTTTTGGGTTAAAAATGTTCTACATCCGTTCTAAGAACAGATGAAACAAATTTGAATTAATGACTTACATACGAACCACATACATATGTATGTGTCGTTCATAATATTGTCGTTTTATTTTATTTTACATATTGATATGACTTTTTTATTACAATGTGTTTAATAACACTATACGACAAAATCAACTTTTTTTTCTGGGTATGAGACCAAAGCCACTTTTTTGAAGACATTAAGCCATACGAGGCCGTTTAAGTATTACGTAAGCAGATTTATTACAATTATTAAAAACGGGAAATGTTATTTTTTACTTATTTCTTAATCTCTTCAAAAAGTTACAGCCTAATCTAATATAAACGCACTCCTCCGAAATAAATGTGCGTGCGTTTGTATATTTGTGTACAAACGTCAAATCGAAATGTCACGCAGAACAAAAATTGGAAATCAAGTTTTTACGCAGTGCGCTCAAATTCGCTTGCTCCCATACAAGTTGTATGTGCATGAGACAAATTTGACAGAAAACTAACGGCGCGCGTTTATAATATGTTAGGCTGTAATGAACTCAAGTTCAACCAAAAAAAGTTAACTTCAAAAAAAAATCGATTTTGTTTTAGAGAAAAACGTATTAAAAGAAATATATATTATGTTGCATAAATTCAGAAATATGTAAAGTTGTATTTTTCATTTGATGCTTTGATATTCGAATTCCTCGTAGTGCGTTTTACTATTCTATTTTATAATTTTTTAATTATGTTATATGGATATGGAATCGTTTCGCTAATTCACATTTATTATTATATTTTTTTTATGTTTAAATCAAACGTAAATATAATTTCTTTTCTTCGCTTAAACGTAGCTGCATTGCATACACAGTAATTATTTATTTGTATATGTATATATGTTTCTATGTATGCATAACTGCGTGTTAATTAAAATAGTATTTCATAATTTCAAAATAGCGTCGGCATAGATTCATACTGTCGTGGTTCTGGTTCGGCCTCAATGTGTTGACAAGCGAAATTTATAAGGATGATGAAGGAACAACCACTCCACACGGCTTTGCCGTTTATGTTAATTAGTTAGTTTTTGAGTTTTTAGCAACTCTGCTTGCCTGTTTTGTTTAGAGCCTCTGCACTTTCAAGCACATTTTTAAGCTTTTTAAAGTATTTTCGGTGCACTTCGATCGTTTATTTTTTGATTGCGTTTCAACGTAGCGCCACGTTTGATCTGGTCCATTAAAGATTCATGGCATATGCGTGGATCAGGCTGAAACATTTTTAAAATAAAAACAATTAGTTAACCATTCCGAAAAGCATTTTGAAAAAGCTATTTGCAGTATCAACCAAATTTAAATATTAGTAAGAATTAATTACATTGTAGGACAAAATCAACCTTATGGGCTTTCGAAACTCGAAAGTGCGTTGCTACTTGTTTTGTTTCTACAGTGTTATGAATGAAATAATCAAATGAATGAACATGTTAAGCTTTTAAAAAATAATATCGCACACCTAAATCAAACCAACTCAAAAAATCACTTCTTTCAGGAAACGTGAAGAACGGACGGTTTGGTTAAAAAGCTTCAGGGCTTTCTTTTTCTACCCAGAGAATCTTTATATCATGCTAATTCTGTGGCAATATCGGCGAATGACCAATGTTGAGTTTGCTGAAAATTGAATTATTACCACCATCGTATTATGTAATTACACAAATTTCACCGCATTTGCTCAAAAATTGTGGATTTTATAACCAAAAAAAAAAAAAAATTTTTGAATTTCGAAATTGCATACATTTACACTACAATTTTGAATTTCGAAACGCTCTACTCAAAAACTAACTAAAAAAAAAAAGTTTGGTCGTTTGTCCTTTTTGACACAGAATTTAAATTATTTTAAAATTTCACATGAGTTTCACATGGGTTTAGTGTTCATAAACACGACGTTATTAATAGTTTTCGTATGATGATAGGGGAATCTTTTAAAAAAAATGCTGTATGAAAAAGTGAGCCTGGTCAGATTATCTAAGAAGGCATTTTAGAACTCCGAAAATGCTCATTTTTGGGTTCTAAAGGGACACTTTCTCCACATATTTCAACAGGTACCTTGAGGTTAATTGGAGGAAAAACGTTAAGTAATGAAAATTTTTTAGAGCTGTGATTGAAAATTTTTATTTTGTTTGAAAACTACAGGTAGAAAACGTTCAAGGTTTAATATCCAGCATCCATATGTTTGATAATGCAGTTTTGTTTTGTAAATAATTTGTGGTTTAAGTTTTCCATGTTTTTTTAAAATTTTCCAAAATTTTAGCAAATGTATAGACCAGAAATTACAAAAGGAGGACATGAAGCCCCTGTGTTCTACCCTAAGGTTCCCTAATATTATGTAATTGCTATAAAAACTTTAATCTTGAACTTTAATTATACAATAACCACAAAATTCTTTAAGTAAAAACTTGTGGTTTTGGTATCAGAGGGTCCTTATCGAACAATCTCCAAATACTTTTTTCTAAAATTTTCGCTTAGTTGTCACTATTTTGAGTGATCCAACTCACAAATTCATTTCTGTTGTTAAATGTTTGGAAATATTTTTTCGTTTTCTATTATTTTCGCAAAACCTAAAAAAATTGTATCTTACCTACCAGCCTACCAAATGGAAACGCCCATGTTCGGCCTTGATTAACATGAACACCATCCATTCATAACTACCGGGGTAAAAAAACGTTCCGGTTCCGGTTTCGGGTTTGTAACGTGTTTCGGTTACGGTTTCGATCTTCAACATTTATTTCGGTTTCGGTTTCGGTTTCCAAAAAACACGAACACCATAAATTTTACTACTAAAAAACTCAAGTAGGTACCCTGCCAATCAGAGCTGGGGGTGAATTCTGGTTCTATGAAATGATAAAATGAAAAGAATTTTCATACAAAATTTGTGAAAAGAAACTTCAAATTCATACAAATTTTTTTTCACGTTATCACATCATAGAACCAGAATTCACCCCCTGGTCATAGTAAAACAAAATCAGGAATTAGAGCTGCGCAATACCAAAAATGACTATGAATAAAAATAGGCATCGAAATACCAAAACATAATTCGAAATAACTCTATAATTCGAAAACTACCAACAATAATTAGCACCTTCAACATGGGTAGAAATGGAACCTCGCTGAACAAAATTGCTCACTTTTTTATCCTCTTTTTTTGGTAAGCGCAACCCAGTTATTTCCAGAGATTTTACCAGCTGCTGGTTAGTTGTTGTTGTTGTTGTTGTAGCGAGGTGTAGCCCTGCCTAAATGTCAGACAGGGTCACCCCGAGTGTATTGCTCTTGGCCGGGTCGATATAATAAAACGGCCCGGGTCGTTTCGGCACGATGGGTACAGCGCAAGTACTGGTACCGTTCTCGTAGAACCGGCAATACAAGAAACTAGCCGTGTAGGCTATGTAGGTCATTTAGCGTTACCCAGGGTGCACCAACTGGGAGGCGACCTACTTTTAGGGTATGTAGGTTCAAAATAGGTCTACATTTTTTTTCCTGCGGCAATGATGGAACTTCTCCTATAAAATAATGAATATCGTGACGCTATGTACTTATGGATGAAATTTCTGCAAATTTCTGCAAAACAATTTCTAAAAATCAACTACTTTTTTAATAGAAAAATATTAGAATTAGTTCCAGTAAAAGAAGTGAGACACTAAAAAATTCAAAACCGTTTGGAACCGGTTCCGACTTTTGAAACGATTTCGGTTTTTAAAAATGAATCGTGTTTAATCGGTTACGGCTACGGTTTCGGTTTCAGTCCTTATGAACTACAAAACAAAATCAAATCCATTGCTTATTTTGCGAAATAATTGAGTTTAAAATTGGATTAACAAAACAGTTAACTCTAAATTAAAAATTTTGCCAGCAATAAAGGGACAATTCAAAATAAATCCAAGAGTTTTAAGCATCACACCAACAAAACAGATTCAACTCAAAATAATTTCACTACGTTTTTCTTATTTAGGCCAAATCGAAATACCTCTATATTGCTTGTGAAGTTTGCAAAGAATTCGGACTAATTTTATCAACAAAGGGGACTCATAAAGCCACCAAGTGCTGATTATGGGCGCTATTGTAGAACCCTTTATATTGGTCTATAGGTAATAAGCCAGGCATCCGACGGCATGATCAGCTTAAAATTTAAGTTTTTTGAGTTAGCTCCCTTTAGATCTATGTAGGTGTGCGATATAATTATAATATTACATAGTTGGTTTCAAAGCCTGAAAAATGATGAAAGCGCAATGCTGGTTGGTTATCAAGTCGTTTTGACACTGTTATATAAGCTGTATTCGCAAGTGATGTGTTTTAGTTCGCCAAACAAATAACGTAACTATTTTTAGCTTTGGCTTACAACTTCCTCCAACATGGTGTCATCTATTACTCCGTTGCCTTCACATTACCTCAATGCGTTGAAGACTCTTCAGCTGAGGAGGGTCTTCGTGTCAACTGTGGCTGCGCTTGTGTACGATATTGCGCGCTTGGACGCATTAATGTTTGTGAATTTTGATAAATCTATGAAGGAAGGGCCATACATATGTACATATGAATGTGGATTCACTTAAAATACGTAAATTTCTATTATACTTAGTTGCAATAAAACGTATGTAAATTTGTATATATCCAATCATTTCAATGTGCCTAATTTTGTATGTGCTTTATGTACTTACCAAAGCTTTACTATTAATTAGATTACGAACAGCGAATGCGCGTCCGGATAGACCTTGCTTGGCTAACTTTGCATTGAGATTTTCGAGAAATTCAGCTTTAGTTTTGGAGCGAATGCTTCCAGCTTTTTCAATATTTGAGCTAGCATAACTCGCTGTTGTGTGAATGGTCAATTGAAGCAGTGCACGAATTTTGACGAATTTTTGAGTTGGAAATTTCGTTGAGATGAAATGGATTTTCAATCATGTTTTAGAGGTGCAATAAACCGTTGTAGTAGTGCGTTTAGAATAAAAAAGTAAAAAAAAAAAAAAAATGCATTAGTGTTTAGATTTTTAATAAGCAAGGAAAATAAAAATTGACTTAAAATTTGAAAAATATAAACAACATTCATTAGCAAAATCTGTAAAATAGTTTTAATTAAAAAATGCATATGAAAACATTATGAGTAAAAAAATATAGCCATAAAGAGTGCACAGAAAAAACAAATGTTTTCAATCCAAAATCAATACATAAAAAAACTTAAACAATTTTATGAAATACAGTTTTGAGCCTTTTTTAGTAAGTAGAGCTCTAAAACTTTTGCAATAGTTCGAATGTTCGATTTTTTTTTTTTGTTACTGAAAATCGAAAGTTACTATTCGAATATTCGAACTGCAAATTTATTCAGTCATTTATTTATTTGACAATAATATTAGTACCTTAAGATCAAAATATATTCAACAAAGTGTGATTGAATTTGACGTTGCTCTCAATCGGAACCAGAGTATAATGTCAAACTGAAAAATATTTTACCCCACTTGAAAACAATTTTTTTTTTTTTTTTTTTTTTTTTTTTTTCAATTTAAAACCTGTCAGGGAAAAATTTTATATTTGTATTTCACCTTTAATTCAAATGAGCAGTATGAAAGGAAATTTTGTAACAAATTTAGAAATATTTTATTGATTGTAAAAAAAAAAAATCGGTACCAGTGAAGAACGGTTTGAATTCAACTGTGTTTCGCGGATTTTATAGGAGTGAATTATTGCTAATATTGGAAGAAAATAAAATGATACCAAATCTACATGTGGTGAACCATAAAGGGTTAATTCATTTTATAGTCCCTTACAAGACAAAAATATTCATTTGTCAATCACACTTTATTGAATACATACATTTTGTTTAAGATTTAATTTTAGTACAAAAAAAAAAACCAAAAACATAATTAAGATAATCTTAAAAAAAATACAAAGAATGAAAAACATTAGAAAACAAAATATTCGAATATTCGATGGGGGTACGATTATTCGAATCTATCCCTATGTAATATATTCGACGCCGCATTTGAAAATTGGTATTCGAATTATACTATTCCAATACTACCTTCGATTAGTTGCGAGTAATCGAATATCAAAAGCTCTACTTCACATTTAATCACGATTATTCGAATATTGGAACTCGAATTTTACTATTGGAATACTGATTTCTTCGAATAGTTCGAGTATTTAGGCCAGTAATTCGGTAATTCAGTAATATTGGTAAACGTTAGAGAAATTGCGCTACAGTGATTGTTGTATTGATCACAATTTCTTTCTTATGCGATATAAAAATTGTTCTATGATTTTAAATGCTTTTACAATGCTCAAAATACATACTAATGGAAAAAGTTCTAACGTCTTCTAAACCAATATTCCCGGCTTCCCTTGTGAAAGCTTAGCACAAGAGACAGCGACTGAAATGAAGAGCATAAGTGCATTAAGAGCAGTAGTTACTCAATTGAGGAAGATTTTCCGATGCCTGAAAATGGGTAAACTTTCTTCGAATTCCGAATAATTTACGTTCGAAGTGTGAAGGCCACCACTTATTATTTACCAGTTGACGAAATTGAAATATTCAAAGCAAGGTAAGTCAACAAATGAATAAAAAGTAGTAAATTTTTTGGAAAATCGTATGAAGTCAGAAAACGTTGAAAATAAAAGTAAAAATCTGATATTAAAAAAGATAAATAAATTTATTGCTAACGTGCAGTTGATGTTCTAATAAAAATGACTAGTATGCCTCTAAGTTATGAAATTACATAATAGCATAGTGACTGAGTGAAAGATCCTCATACATTTTTTAAAATATTTTTCAAAAACGCCTTATCATGATAATTTCAATAACTCCCTATTTCAAAATTTGATTCGAAAACGCCTTATCTGAGCTGCAAGTATATTACATTTTCTTTGATATAGTTTTTTTTGAGACTTTCTTAGATAACGACCATCTTGAACCAAATTTTAAAATAGTGCTTTATTAAAGTTAAATTCTTAAAAAGGGCAATCTTCAAACGAATTCGCCGATAGACCGTTTTTAGAAAATATTTCAGAGTAGGGTGATCTTTCACTCAGCCATCGAAATATAAGGAGCAGGAAAGAAAATATATTTTTTATGGAGGAGCAAAATGTGCTCGACAAAATGCAGCGCCATAACGTTTTGGCTTATGACAAAATTTTGTTAACGAAATACTCAGCGTTTGAAAATAAAAAGGCGAAAGAAGCAGCATGCAAAAATTGTCCATGGTTCGTTCCTTCAATGGTCGAAACAAATAAAAAAGAAATGAGGACCAAACAAAATTCAAAACTAAGAATGCGAACTCAAACACATTCAAATTCAAACTCCAAAGCAGCATGTGGCTGGATGCAGACAAAACATTCAATGGGAGCGCTCACTTGAATTGTGTGGGGCGGCGTAGTAGCCATGACCACCATTGCCTGCTGCACCGCCGCCATTGCCATAGCTAGTGCTGCCATGATGCTGTTGTTGTTGTTGCTGCTGCTGTTGATGATGATGGTGATGGTGACTGCGTGAACTGGTGCCATAAATGCTTGCCAAAGAGGATGGTGACGAGCAGGTGGGCGATGCCGGTTGTGAATGTACCGACGCTGGCGAGTGGCAATGTATTGCTGTGGTTTGTATGAAAGGATTGGTGGCTACGAAAATCTTTTGTTGTACGCTTGAGTGACGCGATGGCACTGGCGGCTGACGGTGATTGCTTTGTAGTGTAGCCGATTTTTGTTTATAACTCATTTGTTGCTGCTGTTGATGATGTGGCAAGGGCATTTGAGAGCGTTGATTAGCATTGGCTGCTTGAGAGTGTTGACCGCCTGCGCTGGCACCGGTCAAGGTCGGGTGGTGATATTGCTGCTGTTGTTGTTGTTGGTAGTGTTGTTGCTGTTGATATTGTTGTTGTTGTTGCAAACGCTGCTGTGCAAGATTCTTGGGTAAAGTCATTGTGCCAGAGGGTGGCGCATAGGTTGCAGCGCTTCCACCTCCTCCGCTGGCGTTTGAGCTACCACGCGACACATTTTTAGGCATTGTTGAAGTGGCGGTATTGGCAGTCACAGCGTAAACGGTTGAGTTGTTGGGTGGTGGTGGTGGGTTTTCAAGCGGTGGTGGATAGCTATGGTGTATCTCGCGATGATGATGTTGCTGCTGCTGTTGTTGTTGTTGTTGTTGTTGCTGCTGCTGCGATTGCGTTGGTGCAATGTAATGTCTAGTCACGCCGCCAGGGGGAGCATACGTCTGTTGTTGATGCTTTGGCTGAGCAGCTGCTGCATGTTTATTGGCGGCGGTCGTTGAATGTATAGTTGAAGTCGGCGAGGAGGATGAGGAGTAAATATTTGAGTGTGAATGCTCTTTGAGATTTTGCGCTGCATTTTGCGTTGTGACTGATTGATATTGATTGTGCTGACTTTGATGATGATGATCATGATGACGATGATCACGCGTGGATGTATGATAATGAGTTGGTGGCGATGGGGAGGCATTTGATGCAAATGAAGTTACTTTAGAAAGTAGGGATGAAGTCGAAGATGAAAGTGGAAAATGTGGTGAAGCATTGAAATTGGCAGTGGTGGATGACGAGTGTGAAAAATGTGAGGATGTTGGAGTTGATGAGACTACAGATACACCAACAGTTGATGGTGTGGCTTGTGATGATGCTGATGATTGTATTGTATTTGCATTGCTAAAACTACCATAAACTTTATTAGCATGTTTTTCTAAATTCGATTTACCGTCATAGTTTTGCTGCTGCTGCGATTGATGCGTGGAGGCGGCTGACGATTGCTGCTGCTGTTGTTGCTGATGTGGATGTGTGTAGTTTCTCATATAAACTGGCTCACTTTGGTGATGTTGATGCTGATGATTCTGATGATGATTTGGTGAATTTGGTGTTGAGCCATAAGTGGACTCGCTTGCATTGTTATGCTGCTGTTGTTGTTGTTGGTTTTGTTTGTTCAGTCGTGCACTAAGCTGTGCAATTAGATTCGGATTTGTTTTCGGTTGTGCTGGCGGCATAACATGATGATGCTGATTGCTGTGCTGATGATCATTCGACGACGCTGGACTCGCCGAACGGAAGCTTGACATGTTTGAAACAATTTTTGGTTGTGCATAAATGCCCGGTGATGATGTGCGGAATGACTAAGCGAAAATAAAGAAAAATTATAAAATGAAAGCGTTAATGCAAAAATTCCAGTTTTGTGTAAAAAGCACACAAAATAACTGATTGATACAGTGCACTATATGATGTATGAGTTGTATGTATGGATATAGATGGGTTTGTGCTAGCATAATTATTATGTGAAACATTTTTACGAATATATATATATATTTATTTAGTATATACTTATACATGTTTATGTATGTTTGTGAGTGCTTAGCTACATATATATAAGTAAGTATATAGTTAACTTAATTATTTATTTATATTGTTAATTACATTGTCCACTAATAGTTCAATCGTTATACTTATTTAGTCAATGATTGTTTATAAAATACAATTAATATTAGTAATATTATGGCACATACATACATACATATCGACGTGTCATACGAAAACTAACACTAGAAATTTTGTGTCTGACGAAAATGTACTACCCAGAAGTGTTAGTTTTCGTCAGACACAGAATGAAAGTGTTATTTTTCTTATGCCCACTTGCACAACACCGAGTTATCTTTTTAACACAGAGTTAATTTCAAATGAGGGGTTAAATTCATACGTTTTTTACTGATTTTCAAATCAACTCTGTGTTAAAAAGATAACTCGGCGTTGTGCAGGTGGGCCTTAAGAATTTTAAAAGTTAGTTTTCGTAGATCACGTAAAAAAAATCTTAAAACTAATAAAATGATATAGATAAAGCGTCTCCTTCTACCCTACCAAGCTTCGTTTGTAATTAGTTATGCACTGAATAACCTTTATGCAGGGTGCCTTTCTTTGATTTGATAATCCATATTCGCCCTCTGGATGCATCAATTTATTATCGACCGGCTATTTTCAAACAGTTTTGGTTTCCGCATTACTAAATTATTTGAACATGCTAACTAACCTTAACTTGATTTATTATTCAGACAATAATCATTATCGATAAATTTTCCGATTAATCACAATCATAATCTACTTAATATGACAACAATCTGTCGGTTTTGCGAACTGAACGATTAAACGCCGGTTAATTCTCTGCGAATGCATTGCGTTAGCAAGAAAGAGAGTTTGCCTTTTCCTGATATGGGATAATAAAAACCTGAGGAGGTGCTCAAATTTATAAAGAGCGTACGCTTACAGAAATAAGCTAAAAGGTCACACAATAGATCGTGAAAATGGTCGAGGTGTAACAAGTCCTTGTAATAAAAGTAATATAATTATTGACGACTGAATAAAAAGACAGGAAGGAACTGAACGAACGTAATCAAAATTGGATTAATTAAGAAATGAACAGCTAGGATTAATCAGAAAAACGTTTAATCGAAAATACGTTGAAACAATTAATCGCACATCTCTAGTTTTTTATTTCAAAAAGTGTTTCGATTCCCTGCTACTCAGTCAATAAAAAACATAAAAAAAACAGCTGATATTTTCGTCACGTTCTTAAAGTCAACATTACAAAAGCTTTGTTTCTTTCCTGCTAATTATGAATAATTATTCCTAAAAAAGTGTTCTTTGAAAAAATTAGCAGCGAATTCAGCAGCTTTTTTAGCAGCATTTAATTGAAAGAGAGAGCGCCAATTCGCTGCAAGTTATTGCTGGAGATTTTTCCCCCAGCAGAAACTAGCAAGCAGGAACAGCTGATCGGTGACATAGCAACACAAAAAAAAAACAAGTAAGGAAAGCTGTCTTCGGCTGTGCCGAAGGCTAAATACCTTTCATGAATAAGCGTCACGATTTTCACTGTTTGATCCCCAGTACAGCCTGTGTGAATTTAACTTTAGCTCATACCGAAATTATCGGAGCTATCGATTATATGGGGACGATGTGTTATATTGGTCCAATCTCATTGATTTTTAACATCGACATTCCACATTCTAAAACAGCAACATTTACGAAATTTCACGTTCCTACCGATATAATTACAGGAGTTATCTACCAAAATCCGTTTATCGGAACAACCGATTGTATGGGGGCTATGTGAAATATTTATCCCATTTCAATGATTTTAAACATCGATATTTTACATATAAAAATAGCGACGCTTCCAAAATTTCGCGTTCCTATGTGTTTAATTACAGGACTTATATCTCAAAATCCGCTTATCGGAATAATCGATTGTATGGGAGCTATGTGAAATATTTATGCCATCTCAATGATTTTCAATATCGATATTTCGCATATAAAAATAGCGATACTTCCAAAATTTCACGTTCCTACCTATATAATTACAGGAGTTATCTACCAAAATCCGTTTATCGGAACAATCGATTGTATGGGGGCTATGTGAAATATTTATCCAATCTCGATGATTTTCAACATCGATATTTCACATATAAAAATAGCAATACGTCCAAAATTTCACGTTCCTACGTGTTTAATTACAGGAGTTATAGCCCAAAATCCGTTTATCGGAATAATCGATTGTATGGGAGCTATGTGAAATATTTATCCCATCTCTATGAGTTTCAACATCGATATTTCACATATAAAAATAGCAATACTTACAAAATTTCACGTTCCTACGTGTTTAATTACAGGAGTTATAGCCCAAAATCCGTTTATCGGAATAATCGATTGTATGGGAGCTATATGAAATATTTATCCCATCTCTATGATTTTCAGCATCGATATTTCACATATAAAAATAGCAACACTTATAAAATTTCACGTTCCTTCGTGTTTAATTACAGGAGTTATAGCCCAAAATCCGTTTATCGGAATAATCGGTTGTATGGGAGCTATATGTTATATTGGTCCGATCTTGCTGGTTCCGACAAATGATTCCTATATTGGAAAATGGTGGCCGCACGCCAAATTTCAGCCAAATATCGCAAAAACTGAGGGACTAGTTTGCGTTCAAACAGACAGACAGACAGACAGACAGACAGACAGACAGACGGACAGACGGACAGACGGACATGGCTAAATCAACTCATCTCGTCATCCTGATCATTTCGGTATACTTATTGATGGGTCTATCTCTTCTTCTTCTCATATTTACAAACATCGGACCAAAGTTATAATACCATTTCATGTTCATGAAAGGTATAAAAATGTAAATTCAAATTGTTATCCAATCAGAAACGTAACCGCTGTTTTGTCTGCAAGTTTCTGCTGAACCCTGTTCGACGAAAAATTAGCAGAAATGAGATTTTGACAGCTTTTTACAAGACTCTCTTCTGCTGACAGTTCTTTGCTGGAGATTTCAGGAAACAAAGCTAACGCTGACTGACTGTCATACACCATCTAGCAGGGTGTCTTTTGAAGCTTTAAAAAAAATGTCTACTGCGATAAAAATATTCTATAAAGCTGCTATAATTGAAAGTTTGCATGGAGATATCAATTCACAAAGCTCTTAAGCTAATAATGATCTCGACGTCAGCGCCAGATACGGGACAACAACGAGACTCGGAGCACAGATAAACAGTGTTGTTAGTTAAATACCGATTTTGCATATATCTGTTAGCTAGTTAGTTTCAAAGCGAAAAAAATTAAATAAATTTAGTACAATAAAAGCAATGAACGAAAAGAGCAATAATAAATAATAACGATTTATATTATTACGTAAGCTTTTATGAAATAAATGAAAAAAATACTGATAAGCATTGCTTTGTTTTTTTTTTTTTCTGCAGCTCCTTCGGATCCATTACAAACTGTTTACATCGCCTATAACCTCGTTAACTTATTTAGTACGCTAGAAATTAATAACCAACTAAAACCAAATGGGAACGATTACGCCTTAGCTTTTTTTCGCTTTCGGCAGCGCTGTTTATGAAGAAGAGTTAGATATTAGTATGAACTACAAATTACAACATCAGTAAAAAATTATTTTTTGTGCAGCTGCACCGCAGCGCATCAATCACATAAATGCTTGACTTACACCATTATTATCGCTATAAACAGACGACAGCTCAACTTCATGATCGACAAGAGCATCATTTAGTAAATTAAGCAGTTGTTGCTGTTGTTGTTGTTTGTATTGTTGCTTAGGCGTTGCTTGAAGATGCTGCTGTGATGACGGCAAGTAATCGTAATGGTCTTCATGTTGCCATTTTTGTTGTTGTAGGCTATTATATTGTTGTGAGTGTTTTTGTTGTGTTGTTGTAATCTGTGGTGTGTGTTGATGATCAGCTGCAGCCTGCTTATGGTGCTGCTGCTGCTGTTGCTGTTTAAGCGAACGTTGTTGATTGGGATTGGGTGGTGGCAAAGGCGGTGGTAACTCTATTTTACTATGTTGGAAATCATAAGGTGGTGGTGAAGTGTATGATGGTGACACTGGTTGCTGGCCGCCTACTCCTTTTATGGGCGTTGTGCGTAGCGTATTACCACTACTACTGTATGTGTCCTGCAGTTGCATGTCAAGTTGTTGTTGTGGTAACTGTGGTGACTTTGTTGGCTGAATGCCATCGAAATGATAAATTGGTGTTAATGGCACAATTGGATAAGTATCGGCGTTAGCATTATAAAATGGCATTTTTGTCATGGCGTTTAATTGTGTCTTAACCTCTACATATGGATTGTAGTATGAATAAGCATCAAAAGCATGAAGCGGCTGGTCAGTATCGTAAACGGAATCAGGCAGCAATAAAGCAGTGGAGGAAAAGGTCTTAACGGTGGTAGAGTAAATTTTTTGTTGTAATGTTGGTGAAGGTGGTGTTGGTATTTGTATTGATTGTGGTGGAAGCTGTGGTGCCAGTGGCAATGTGGATTCAGATAATTGGGGAGGGTACTAAAGCAGTTGTGCAGTTTGGGCAAATTGAAGAAATGTCAAAGTATTAAATGTTTTGTGGAAAATTGAGTTTGTTTTGAAATAAGTAAATCAATTTTTTGAATAAATGTGAGCATAGAAGTTAGATAAATAGATAAATAATAAATATTAAATTGAAAACGTTTTGCGAACAATTAAAGAAACACTAGGTGAAGTGTGCGACTTTGTCTGCGAAACTTATAAAAAAGAACAATAAATAAGGTTTTTAAGCTATGCATAGATTTTATCGCGGGCTTGGCACCTAAATAAAAAAAAAAAAAAAACGGAACGGATATTTGTGAAAAAAGGTTCGGTGTTAGCAACAGGCCGAATACATAAAATTGAATCTCTATCATAAAGTTAATGTTAAAGTTAACCTTAATTTTAACTTTGGCTTTAACTAAAAATGGATATGTGCGTGTATGATAACATATGTATATACATTAGACACAGGTCCGTGCGCAGGAGAGGATTTTGAAATTCAAAACCCCCACCGCTGCGTACGGGCCTGGCATAAGTTGATAATATGCAATAGCTTTACCGCGGCAGTCCACGAGTGCCACATGTCCTTTTTTTGTATTTCGACGGCAGCGCCACCTCGCGGACACTTTTTTGTAGCAAAATTGTTGATCACCTAAGAAACCTACCAGCGTTATCTAGCGGAGAAAAATATAGCCCTGAGGAGTTTTTCAAAGAATAAACTGTCAAAATTTGGCAAAAATGACAAAAACTGACACAAAACAAAACTACCTACACTTTTTAGCTGTAATATAAGATATTCAGCGTAATTCTAAATATTCTCCCGCAACCTATTTCTCTCGAATTTTTTTATTCCCTCATAAAAATTCCTCCAGTTTTAAATCATAAAAGACATCATCTAACCAAAGCTAAATCACATTTTTCGCAAAACACAATAAACTAAATATAAATAAATTTAAATAAAATAAAATTTTAATAAATAAAATGAAAAAAAATGTATTGAATTAAAATTGTAAAGATAAAAAATAATAAATAGCACAACACCAAGGGAATATACCAATAAACCATTTTTCAATCGTCTTTTGTTGGTATGCAAGGATGCCTATTGGGAACATTTTATAGGGACGTTACACGTTGCACTAAAATTGCTCACCTGCAACTGATATTGTTGCTGTTGTTGTTGGTATGCTTGCTGCTGCTGCATGTGTCGAATCGAATTTGGCGAAGCTGGCTTATGACGCATAGCCGAAAGAGCTTTTACAGTTTCAGCAACTTTCAATGAAGAGTTAGGCATTGACATAGCCGAAGGTGGTGGGGTGGTGGACGTCGTTTGGGATGGTCTCGAATCTAGCAGATAAGCGGGCGGGGGTGGCAGACTATCAATGGTGTCATATTGGGAATTTTGTGATGGCTGTTGATGCTGGAGTTGATGTTGAGGTTGATGATATTGATTTTGTTGTTGTGACGATTGTGAAGCCTTTTTGTGTGTGTGTTTTTTTTTTTCAATTCAAAGCGCGTGATAATATTGCAGGCGAATAAAATAAAATAAAGAAAATAATGAAAACAAAAGTTAAAACAGAAAATGAAAACATTAAAAAAAATTAAATAAATATAATAAAAAATATTAAAATATTTAAAGAAAATGTTTTTTTTTTTTTATTTTGCATTGATTTCTAATGTTTTAGTTTTGTTTAGTGCATTATTATCCTGTTATATGAACTTCTTATCGAAACTTGTCAAATCTTACCATGGGCTTAATACAGCTTACAACTTTTTCTTGATATTTTCAACTTACCCCGGTGTTTGCGGCGTTATGACTCGGCGTCACCGATGAGCTGCGGCGCACTGGTGGTGGCGGCTTGGCCGTATTTACAGATGAGCGACGTGCTATACGTGTTACGCCTCCTATTTAAGAAAACAAAAATTAAATTAGAACAAGCTTAATTTTTTTTAATAATATTTTTTCGTTATTTCCTTCACCAAATAATTTACTTTTTTTAGTAGTGACTGTTAGATGCACAAACACAAGACACCATAATATTTAGCAGGCCAGTTTCAAGTTAGTTGCTCACGTTTTATGAAATATTTTATGCCTACATATGTATTGATTTATACGCACTGTATGTATATTAAGGTGGTCCCAACAAATGAACAAAACCCTGTCAAATAGTCCCAAAAGTTTAATGTTGGTGTCCAAAACCTAAGTTTTTTTAGATTTTATGTTTATGAGGAAGAAACCTATTTTTCATGCAACTAAAAGGGAAACTTATAAAATGCTCGATAAAAGAAGGTACACAAAGAAATTGTCCAGGTAGATAACATTTTTAAATTTTTTTTTTTTTTTTTTTTGTAACCAATTTTTTTTAGCAAATTATTTTATTTTATTTTAGCAAAAAATTCAGCAAAATATTGCCAAATGTAGGTATTTTTCTCATGAATACTTTTTTTCAATTTATTGGTAGGATGCTGTTGTCCTTATAAAAATTCGAATGTAGAGATTTGTCGCACAGTCTTTTATATATGAACTAAGTACAATCTGCTAGACAAAACTTTAACTAGAAATCGGCACATCGGTTATCGTTATCCTAGAACAATAAAATTTCGTACACATGTTATTTAGCCTACAACGCACCGATGTAGAGGTATGCCTATCAAATTTCGAAACAAAAATTTTTTAAAATATATTTTTGGGACGCGCTAATACGCATAGTATTTTATATTGCTATTTTTTTTTTCTTCTTACTCCTCCACCAAGATCGTATCTGTAAATGAGTTAATGATTTTCTAAGCAAAACCACCAATAAATTACACTTTCTTTTAATGAAGTTGACCCAGTTGTGTGTGAATGTGTGGCATGAGTGTGTTTGATATGTTAGGATTTATGTAAGATTTTTGTATAAACATGCATGAATGTAGGTATATATGTATGTTGGTATCGGACATTAATGTTAAACGAAGGAAATGAAATGTTAAAGTGAATCATTTCAAAATGTAATTCGAATTTAATACAAAAAAATAAACTTATTTAAAATAATTAAAATCAATAAGCCTCTTCTAAGAACGAAAGACACAAAAAAAGTGCATAGCTAAGCATAGTGTAAATTTTAAGTCTAGAGGTTATCTTTGATCAAAAAAATTGCAATTTTTTTATGGTAGGTACTCCTTTTTCATAATAAAAAAAAAGCAGTAAAAGGAAAAGAAAACATCATTATGTTAATGGGGTTGAATCCATAATAGCTTGCAGACTATAGCTAAATAAGGGGAGTCCGAACCCCACTTAAAAACCTGTGGGTGAACTAAAGTATGGTTTTAAGTATGGGAGTCCTTAGAACTTTTTCCGTAAAGTTCCAATCTGTTCTTAGAATTTTTAGATTAAGAGTACCTATAGAGACTTTTCGTTCATTTTTCAAACTGGAACGTTTTAAAATTCAGGCGATGAAGAAAAAGGTAAGAGAAAAGTTATGCAATTTCTCAAAAATTTCCTCCCTTAGTACGCTCTTTGGTACGTTCGGCGCCTACCAAGTACCAAAGAAATTCAAATGGTACTCAAGTCGATAGGGTGTTCACGCTCATTTTGTATATTTATCAACCGTTTGAACCATTTAGAAGAGGTTTAGTATGCAAAAAGTTATGGCCAATCACGAAATTTTGTTAAACAAACCAAAACACCAAATGTATTAAAACTATACAAATTGTTACTTAGAATTACATACTAGTAAAGCAAACCCAAATAAATGAAATCAAAGAAAATATTAAAAATTAGCCGCGCTAGAATAATAAAGTTAACAACCAAAACCAAAGTCAAAGAGACAAAAGAACAAAACGAACCCGACAACGAAGCCGGTCTCGGTGTGACGTTCGGTTTAGCGATGGCGGAATTTATGTTTGAGTTGGATGTGGATGTAGCCGAGACCGTAGCGGAAGCAGCTGATTGATTGGAGTGGGTGGTACAGGAAGAAACTGACACTGATGACGGCAATGATACAGTTTGATTATGTATGTCACAATTTGGTTTTTGTTTATGATTTTGTTGGACGGCGGACAACGTATTAGCGGCCAATGGTAAACGTTTTTGTGGCGGTGTTGGTTGACGTTGGAGGTGACCAGGCGACGACGAACGAAATGATAATAATGACAAAGATGATAATGTGGATGGAGATGGAGATGGAGGAGATGGTGGCGCACGCGTTGGTTTTATGATTGGTTGATGTATTGATGATGAAATTGAAGCAGCGCGTTTGGGACGTGTTGCATGAGCGTTAGTGTGATTGTTGTTGGCGTTGTTGTTAGGTGGTGATTTCAGGGCATGAAATTGATATAAATTACGATTAAAAGGGGTTTGTTTGTTTAATTTAGGATTTGCAAATGAAGATGATGCTATTTTACTACAACTATTTAAATCATTACAATTACTTCTACTTTTAGTACCATTTTGAGACACAAGCTGTGCAGTTGATGATGCATGTGAAGTTGTTTGATGGGATGATGGTGATGATGCAGCTTTCACTACAAATGCCGCGTGATTTGATGGTGATGCAGATGAGGAAGCGGATGCGGATGCATTTATTGTTTTTGTTGGTATTGAATTTGGAAAAGGCGCGCTACCATTGCGCTTGGTTAAAGTGATTGCATTACAATTATTGTTGTTGTTGTTACTGTTGCTGGATCCGCTGCTATTTGGATTTCCGTTGGGTGTGCTGCTAGTGTGATTGGTTGTATTGGTATTGTTGGTGTTTTTGGTATTGGAATTATTATTGTGGTTGTTGCTAACGTATATTGGAGGAGTATTTGTTGTGTTATTTGCGACTGACTGAGGTGAATGTTGTTGTAGTTGCTGTTGCGCTTGTAACAATTTTTGCTTTTGTTGCAATAGCACTTGATGTTGCTGTTGTTCGTGTTGTAATTGCAATTTTAATTTTTGCTTACGTATCTTTGCATCTAAATCGGCTTTGAAATTAGCCTTCGTCTGAAGGGGTGGCGGTGGCGCTGGCGGCGTGGATGATATTAAACGCTCGCCCACCGCCTCACAACTACCTCTATTACTATTATTACTTTTACTAATGGTCTTACACGCACTATTAGCCTCTACGAACAAATTATCGGTCGCCGTTTGACCATTGAAAATACTTAAGCTTGGTTTGGGTGGCAACGCTGCTTTGCGCCGCATTATGGTATCGCTGTTGTGTGCTTCCACCCTTCTATTACCTCCCTTACTCGCTTCTTGCGCCTCATTTTGCGTACCTGATACTGAATATTGATGTGGAGCGCGCAAAAGTGATAGTTCGCTTCCGCTAGTATTACAGCTCTCTCCACCACAACCGATCAGTTGTAATTGTTGCTCACTCGATGCCCGAAATGAGGAGAGTCGCTGTTTGGCAGGCGCAACGGTTGCGGTGTGCGGCGGCGAGTTTGGTACCGCGCATGACAACGACGACGATGACAATGCTAGCGCCGACATCATACCCGCACCCGGCGCATCAAGTGACGCACAAAGATTAGCTGGTAGTTGCGTGAGCTCGCGCATCTCTTGGCGTGCCATTTGTTGCTGCAGTGGATCCTTTGTGCGTAACACGACAATTTCAGAATTTTGTTTTACATAATCAATATCCGGCGTGATGGGTATCTGATGATCATAGATAACTACGACATTGCTGCCACAATCGCTGCCATTGTCTGTATTATATGCGGAATACTGTTGCTGCTGCTGTGTGTGATATGTCTCGGAGGTGTGCGAAACGTTATCGTCGCCTGTTGTTGTTGACGACACTGCCATCAGCGAGCGACTATCACCAATAACACTGCCCACATCGGCGGGTTCATCTACGCCCGACGAGGCGGCTATTGATGATGAGGACACCGCTGTGGCAAAGTGCGCAAATGTCGGATTCTCGTAACCGCCCGCCAGCGAACTCGTTTCGCTTACATAGCAACGACTCAACTCTGTTTCGGAATTGTATTGTTGTAGTGTACGCGGATTATTTCTGCCACAACCATCTCTGCTGCTGCTGCTGGTGTTGTGGTTTTCGTTGTTAGTGGATAATGAACCGAAATCAGCAGCTATTTCATCAGAGGTTGCATCGGAGATATCTGTGCCACAGCCGCTGGTTTGATTGCTCCCGCATTGTGGTGATTTGGGTGGCCGTGATGGACAAATAATTGTTTGAGGCGTAGACGCGACATTATTACCACCACTTTCTGACATTGTTGTAGGTACATTCGCTGTTCTGGTTTTGTAATCGACTTCATCTGAGCTCTGTCCCGCTGTCCCGATCAAAGGCACGGTTCGATCTCCACTAGTATCGCCACTATTGTTAACTGTTGTTGTTGTTGCTGTTACGCTTGGTGCGGCACGTTTCCCAGCATCGATTTCTCTTTGAAACGAGTCTAGTTCGCCGATTAAATTATTTAATTCTTGAATGGAATCTTCAAAACTTTTATCTACAACGTATTAGCGGAGAGAGGTCAGGGCGGTGTAGGTGTTCGGGTGGTTTTTTGGTAAGGTAGTGTGTGTGTAGTTTTATCATACATTTTGTTTCATTTGGAGGTTTTGCGTGTTGAGTTTTCAGAAGTGTTTGTTTTTGATTTTTCACAACAAAGGATTTATTTGCAAAGTGCGATAACGACAATTTTTTTGTTTTAATTTTTTTTTATAACGAATAAATATTTGTATTCCAGTTGTGATTTGTGTTTGTTGTTTACGTTGTAATGGGGTGTTTGATATGTTTAAGTGTTGTTGTATCGTTTATCGTATTTTTAACGAAAAACAATAAGGATTATGTTGGAAAAAGGCGAAAGAAAAGAAAAAAGGAGAACGAAAAAAACAAAGAAAAATCAATTACTATTTGTTATTTTCGTTGGAAGATAAATTTAACAAAAGATTAACAAAAGTATACACATGATTCAGGCAAGGACTCAAAAGCAAGCTTAGAGTACGAAATCTAGAGATTAATTTTTGATTCACCGAGAAATAATCTCCACATAGTCTCGGAATTATCCCGAAATGATCCCGGAAAAATATCTAAATGATTCTGAAAAAATCCCGAAAGGATCTCGATATGGCATTAAAAAATTCCTATAATGATTCAAATGAAGTCCCGAAATGATCCCAAAGAAGTCCTGAAATGATTCCAAAGAAGTCCCGAAGGATCTCCAAAAAAGTTTGATTCGAAAAAAATGCCGATATGATCCCGAAATAATTTCTAAATAGTCGCGAAATGATCCCAAAAAAGTCCAGAAATAGTTCCGAAAGTATTCCAAAGAAGACCCAAAATGATGCCAAAAACAATGGCGAAATGATCTCAAAGAAGTCCCGTGATGATCGCGAAAAAGTCCCAGAAAGCTACCAAAAAGGTCCCAGGCTGATCCTGAAAAAAAAAATTACCGAAATGATCCCTAAAAAGTACTGAAATAATCCCGAAAATATCCTAAAGAAGTCCTGAAACTATTCCAAAAACAAAGCGGAAATGATGGCGAAATAATCCCCAAAGAGTTCCGAAATAATCCCGAACAAAAAAAAAGCCGAAATGTAACCGAAAATGTCGTAAAATGGTACCGAAAAAGTACCAAAATGATCTAAAAAACAATGCCAAAATGATTCCGAAATAATCTTGATATAATCGCGAAAAAGTTCGGGAACGACCAGAAAAATAATCCATAAAAGGTGCCGAAATGATCCCAAAGAAGCCCCGAAATAGTCGCAAAAAAGTCCCAAAATGATCCCAAACGGTCTGTAAATGATCTTGCAAAAATACCCGAAATAGTCCACAAAAAATATCCCAGTCCTGAAATTAGTACCTTAAAAGTTCCGAAATAATCCCAAAGAAGTACAGAAATGGTTCCAAAAAGTACCAAAAAAAAAAAAATCCTAATAAATTCCCGAAATGATATAAAAAAGAATACTGGATTGAGCCCGAAAAAGTATCAAACGGTCCCTAAGGAGTTCCGAAATGATCCAAGAAAGTTCCAAAATGATTTCAGAAAGGTTACGAAAATATCCCGAAGTGATCCCAAAAGCCATCCCGAATTTATCTCATTCTAATCCAATTTAAAACAAGGCCTGGTCATTTACGATAACAACAAAAAATCCCATTTAACAGTATCTCCCTCAACTTCTAAGCTTGAGTGAGTTGAATCTCTCTCTGAGCATATGGAACAATTACCAATTGTGATAAAAACGGATAGTAAATAGTAAATAATGTGTTTTTGGGACAGGGAACACTACATTCAAAACAGGTGTAAACAATTTCAATACAGGTCATACATGTTTGGGGAGTGTATAATATAAAAAATGTTGGGTGCAATTGTTGGAAGCGCACGAATACACTTGTGGTGGTGGTGTTTACAAATACAAACATTTAGCATGAGTTCAATGCATTTATAAGATTTTTTCTTCCAAAAATTTTTTAAATTTGAAAGCCGCCTCACGCAATGCCTACTCACCCACATCTTGCTGCTCCGTCTGTTGTTCCTGCTGTTGTGGTGATTGCTGATAATGATTAGCCGTATTGGTGGTACGATAAACATCTTCGGTCGTGCGGCGTGTACCATATATAGCTTCAGGGCGCCCTATTGCAACAACTGGCGTAGTAGCAGCAGCGGCGGCAGCTTGCTTTTCAAACATGGAAGCCTTCTGTAAGACAGAAGCGCGCGAACGTTCATCATTCTCTACGATATTCGATGATTCTGTATCACTAACGTTGGAAGTTGTATTGCTGGTGGTATTTTCGGTTATTTGCTCGCATAAATCGGTGGGTACAGTTTGGAAGTTACTGTTAGTTGCAATATTTCCCATAGGGGCATATTCTTGTTGTGGTTGCTGTGGGCGCGTTTCATTAGCGGCCATATTTAACGGTTGACCACCATCAGTTTCAGTAATTTTCAATACATCACCATCAATTGAGGTGGTGCCACTTTGTGGTGGTGTTGGTGAATTGACATTATAAACGAAACCGCTCATCATGCCGCTGGTCATGCTACCGCCACTTGGTGTACCGGCCGCCGTTGATGATGGCGAATTTGTCAATAGTGGTGAGTAATGGTTTTGTGGTGTTGAACTGCCACTAGACGGTGTAGGTGTTTGTCCCACCAGTGGTGTGGTCACTGTGCCCGACTCTATGGAGGGATGCGAATGTAACGATGGCGTATGTGAGGACGCAGACGAAGACGAAACGGAATGTGAACGCACTTTGCTGGCGCTTTGACTGACAGCGTTTGTATTGTGTTGTTGTTGCCCGGTTGGGTAATGCCCTGAAGAAGCATTCGAATCGTTCGAGAATTGCGATGAAATAGAATCAATCGAGTGTTGTTGTTGTAGCGCAGCAACCGGGCGTTGTTGTGGCTGTTGGTTGTTGGTAATTTTTTGCGCTGCCATATTAGCCAACTCAGACATGTTGACGTATGTCGGTGGCGATGCTATTTGTTGCTGCATTTGCTGTTGTTGTTGAATGTGTTGTTGTTGGGCATGATGCGCTGTTAGCTCTGTTTTGCAGCCAATTATTTTTTTGAATGAATTATGTCAGTACGAGCACATTGAAAGCATGCGGAGGACGGCGTCGTAGTGTTTGTGTTTATTTGTGTGTGTGATTTGATATCAATTTTAATTTTGTTTCGAGGTTATGTTAAGCGTGTGAAACGGGAATAAAGAGCACAAAAACAAGGACAATTAGTAAATTTCGTTTGTAGGGAAATTAGCAAAACATTGAGGTGAGACAAAACATTGAAGAAACACTTTGTTCGCGCTCTCATGTGTGTAGGAAATCGTTTTGGGAACTTACCTTTTGTAATGTGTGCCGGTATTGGCGATGGGCATTGACGCTGCAAGAGATTGTTGGTGCTGCGATTGTTATTGGCCGAGAGGGGGCGTTCCAAAGATGAGCAGCGCTGAAAAAATATCAGTTTGAAATGAAAGAAATACAGGTGGAGTTATGGTGGGATTTATGATTTTTTATATTACTTTAACTAATTGATGTGGAAATTTGAGGTGCGATAAGAAGAGCGTTAGAATTTAATTTTCGAAAATGGATTCAGCTACAAATAACCTAATTTAAAATAGTTTCTGGGGTGGTATGATTGGGAGATGGATGACTTTGAAATGAAAATTCGACACTTGACTTTTTTACTTCTAAATTTAAAATGATAAAAAGCTTACCAATTCCGGGATTTCAACCGGCTCTCTTCCGAAAAGGGGTTTTGTTCTTGGCACAAAATTAAAGTCATGTAAAATTTCTCAGAAATTGAAATGTATTTTACGAAACTTCGTTCTGTCCAAAATAGATGACTTCATTTCCCTATCCCTATCCCTAACCCTATTCCTACTCGCATACATATATTTTTTAAACTGGGTTTTCTGAGAACAAAAGCAGAGGAGATGAGACCGCAATATGTGGCAAACAAACTAGAAATGCGTTTGGGGTTTCCCATAACATAGACAATCATTTGACTTGAATAAAAAATATTTAGTATTACATTTTAAGTTTGAAAAGTATGCTATGCCCGATTGTGGTTAGTGTATGATATTTTAAAATTTTAATTTAAAAAATCGGCCGTTTTAGTCATACGAAAGCAATACACATTTTGACATGGAATTTACCCAAGTTCTAATGCACCATCGATGGACTAATGCTAAGTATTTTAACTATGGACAAATATTGCAAAAATATAATAGTTTTTAAATATTTCAAAAGGAAAGTGTTATTTACAAATGTACATATCTATTTCGAGTAATGTAAAGATATTTTTGCGGGTTAACCAATGTGGAAATTTTGTATCAAAAGTGCTATTTGGAATTGAGATTGGAAAGAAAGGGCATCATCCTAAACTTACCACACGTGTCGGTTTCTAAAGTCGTAGAGTGTAATACAATTAAATTAACAACAACAAACATTAATAACCTCAAATACAAACAAGAAAAAACAATTTCACATATAAACACAAACTTACCACTGGTAGAGGTGGTCTACTCAACGAACCAGCTGAGGATTTTTGTGTAGATGGTGTATTGGCACCAGAATTAGCACCACTACTTGCGCCGTTAGGTGTGCCCGGTATACTACCGCTGCCCTCCAAAATGGTCTCCGGATTCTGGAACGTATAAACAGTGAGTGGTGGTCGTTGATGCCCCTTCTCATAGGCAGTTGAAATTGTATGAGGGCGATCAGCGGACGGTGGCAATACAGGAACAGCATCTTGACAATGTGGCGGCCAAGTGGATACAGCGTGCGTTTGACTAGTGGCAGTGGAAGCCTGTGAAAGGAGATTTGTATTAGTAGTGAATATAAGTAAAATATTATAAGAGTTCCGATAATATGCAAAATGCCTAAAATACCTAAAATTATGCCTTAAATATTTATGAACGTCTGTGGGGATTTTGCGAGTAGAGGGTGAAAGAAATAACTTTTTCTGGGAATCTATGGGATCAACCTAACTCTTTTGAAGAGACTAAGGCATAAGTAAAAAAATGGCATTCCCCATTTTTCGAAGTTAGCCTCCAAAAGTTAGTTACGGGCTTTCGGAATTGGAAGTTAGACCCTTCGAAGATTCGGTTTTCTAATTGTTATTTAATATATTTAAAAAAGTAAATGTGGGCATGGAGCATACTTGATTAGTGTATTTTTGTTATTTGAAAGTGTTTGTATGAAGAAATATTATACAATTAAAAGTACTAGTATCGCCTGTGATCGAAAATTCGACCTATAAAATAGGGGGTCGTGGGGTCGCTAGCCCCTAAATTTCGGGGAAACCCCTGAAAATATACCGCCTATGCCTCAATTTCCTTTCCATCGGTGCATATTTCATTGAAATCGGTTGTTGTTGTTGTAGCGAGGTGCAGCCCTGCCTAAATGTCGGACAGGGTCACCCCGAGTGTATTGCTCATGGCCGGGTCGATATAAGTAAACGACCCGGGTCGTTTCGGCACGATGGGTACAGCACAAGTACTGGTACCGTTCTCGTAGAACCGGCAATACAAGAAACTAGCCGTGTAGGCCATGTAGGTCATTTAGCGTTACCCAGGGTGCACCAACTGGGAGGCGACCTACTTTTACACCCGAACGGTTCGCTCACAGGAGGTTCCTAAACTTTTTCATGTGGCGTATTTATATATACATAGATAGATTTATATAAGATAGAGGAATAAGATGCTGCTTTGAATTTTTTCGAAGATCTCCTTTAGCCCTGTATAGCACTTCATACATAAATTTTAAATAGAAAAACGACGCCAATCAAACAAGAGAGGCAAACAGGCTACGCCCACAATTAGAACACCACTTTCGAACTTGGAACTTCGGAAATCCCAAACTAAATTTTGGAGGCTAACTTCGAGAAACGGGGAACATCCTTTTTCTACTTATTTTAATCTTTCCAAAAAAGTTGATTTTTCAGTGTAATCGCTGAATTTTTTGATGTTAACAAAAACCAGCTTTAAAAAGTTTAATTTTTTTAGGCACTCAATTTTGCATAAAAATCGGATCTCTAATAATTATTAAGGGCTATCGGTAAAATTTACGGTATATGCAAAACATTGCTTGAAAAAATCAAAAATAAAACTTATTTAATAAAAATAAATTTAAAAATAATAACCTGTGTGGTTAGCGCTGGCGATGAGCAAAAGCCACTATCACTGGATTCACCAGGTTTCAAGCGTATTGCAGGCGAAATTAGCTACGATTGGAAAGAAAAACAAAGCAAAACGTAAAATAAGGAGATAAGGCATACAAACCAAACAAAAATTAACATGAAAATATGAGCTGAAAAAATTAGTTAAAATCAATTCACAAAAATTAAAATAAAAAACAGAGAACTGCAACCACGTTTTCACTCTTGCTCTCTATTCAAATATGCAACAAACCTGTGATAAGGAGCGAGGATAGTGATGGTGTCCGGGTGAATTGCTTGAACCACTGCTATTCATTGAGCTAATGGAACAAACGGAACTTTTACGTGAACCCAACGAATTGGAGCAACCCCCATGTGAGCCCGACCCACCACCTGGCGATTCCGGATATAGCATAATAGTGGCTTTTGTGTCGTGTATAAGCTCCTCGGATGCTTGCGGCAATATGCTGGGATCTTTCGTTACAATTGCAATAGAATCCATTGCCTCCTAAAGTACGCAAAAACAAAATAGAAATCATTAGCATACCACATTTATAAATAATAATTACGCTTACTCACTTGCAAATGTCCCAACTCTGACATGACTTCGCATTCCTCTTTGACGACTGGCTGCAGCATGTGTACAAAAGTGCAGTAACGCAAACGCTCTTCAATCATAGCCGAACGAAGCGATTTCTTTTCAACTTCTTCCAATTCGGCACGTCGCAATGTCACATCTTGCATATGGGTGTCGACGAGCGTTTGTATTGTGTCCGATTGACCTTTGCGCGCTTTCTTCTGTAAGCGCAGCGTGTCGCTTGAACGTTTCTTGAGTTCGGTACGACAGCGTTTATATTCTTTGGCATGCTCCTTGTCGATTGTGATCACGCTGCGTTTCCAGTCTTCTAATTTTTCCTGTTATTTACAAATGTAGAAGAAGAGTATGAGTAAATATTTCAGTACGTAAATTGTTTTGTATTTAATTGAAAGAGGCTACTCACTTGCAGTGGCTGTACAAGGCAATCCATTATTGCTGTGGTAAAAGTCTTTAAACGTGATTCGACTGCCTTGTGCCGCAGGCAGACACGCGTTAAAGCTGTGCCAATTTCTTTTGAAGCTCCTAAAAAGAGAAATATGAACTTAGTGAGTGTTTGGTGATTGTTTAATTGCAATAAGGGGTTATATTTGCTGTACAATTAAAATGTTCAGTACCAGTTGACTTCAAAAAACAAATATTTTAAGCCTGTCACGTAATCAGCTGTTTTCCTGACATCTGTTTTTTCATTTGCGCCAATCATTTTGGGATCATTCTGGGGTCATTTTAGCACTACATTGCTATCATATCAGCCCAAAATAATCCCAAAAGGATTCCAAAATAATGATCCGAAAATTATCCCAAAGTGTTCCCAAAAGATTTCAAAATGCCCCAAAAGTAAGGTTGTTGAGAAAAGAAACTGATGCACTCTATTAAGGTAGTACCAATTTGCAATAGAACATGACTTTTTCGGGTCTGGCTTGAATATTTTTAAATAAATATTTATTAAATATTTTTTGCCCAAATGAAGCATGGGCCATTTTTTCTCCAGAATTTCTCTACCCTTAAAACCGCCAGATACAGGTGACCCACCTTAGAAACAAAAACCTGATTAATACGATTTTAGGTATATAGTATACTTCATTGTAAGACAGGGTTGCCACCTATCTCATTTTTATAACATCATTTTCGTATATCAACTAATATACCAGGGTATATACTTCAATCAAAGATTTTCTATTTTGACGTTGCCATTTATGGCGGTTTACTTTACTCGAATTTTCTGCAGGGTATGGTTACCTGTATGTACGGAAGTAGCACCATTAAATTTCCATATCAATGTTTGCACATAAAACTAAAGAGGAAGAATTAACACACTTTTCACTTTATCCTTATTCTCACGCTATCAACATAAGAACAAGTTGCAACAACAAAAAGGTTGACATCAAACGCAAATAATCTTTGTAACTTGATTAACTAGTTTTAAATGGGAAAACTAATGATAAATGAGAAATAAAAAAAAATAAAGGCGGCGATATACCAACAGGTTATCATAACCACTAACGAGATATTTGCCGAGCTTCTCTTTTCAACTTGTGTGGTGTGTTGCTTTTGACGTTTTTCCTACAAATTGACGGGACCTACAGTTTTTTGCCGACTCCGAACGGCACTTGCAAAGCAAATGAATTTTTTGCTGAGAACCTTCACATGGCAGAAATACACCCGGAGAGTTTGCCAAACTACTGCCGAGGGCCGACCCCGTTTAGAAAAATTCTTTTTCTAAATAATTTTTGATGTTACTTTTGCCGGTCATTGAACCGCCACGACTTGGTGTAGAAGGCCGGACACTTAACCGCTACACCACGGCGGCCGCCGTGATTAGTTTGATGTCCATATAAATAATTTTTTAATATTTCAAGTTCAACAATTTTAATTGCACAACAACACTTCATTGTCACAGATCATTTGTATAGATGCAAATTCCGTAAATACTCGCAAAGCTTTTTATGCCTCGAAAAATTACACAAAAATAATAATGACTAACAAAACCAACGGCATTATTACATAAAAAAAATATTGCCTGTCATAGTTCCAGCACGCAAAATTGTCTAGGCTTAATTTGGGTGCAACTTCAATATCGTCGTCCAACAACAAAGCGCCAAAGAGCATATACAATGAGCGAAAGCAAGCAACGAAGGTGTGTTTTATATTTGTTTGCTACTTGTTTTAATTGTTTTTGTTTTATTTTTATCGGATTTGCAAATAGCCGGTGCATGCAACACTCGCCGGTCAACAACCGGTCTTCATGCGCATTGTTGCCACCACCGCTTCTTAGTTGTTCGCTGCCATGACCGCACAACAATTGCAACTTGAAACGATTCTGGTAGCGCTGTGTGTTGTCATTGCAATTGTACTATTCTTTTTTTGCTATTTACTTAATGCTTTTACCGTTGCAGTTGCCCCATTTAGTAACGATGACGTTTACGTCGACACTGTCGGTTAGTGCATCTATGTGCATTAGGGTGCCTGATTTTGAATACGAAAAAAAAAATATTCTCTTTTTTGTCAGAACAACAACATTTATTTTATTTTAAGACGGACTAACCATACACCAAAATATTTCGGAAAATTATCTTATAACTTTATATATTTGTATATCCACTACATACTATCTCGGAAACCGATCCGGATCAAATTTGGCGTATAGATCTTATGTTGCCATTTGGGGCGGTTTACAGGGTGCCACTTATATATTTTTTTTTTGTTGGCTGTAGCGATTGGATCAAATTAAGCGTATAAATAGTAAGCTTCATTGTAAGATTTAACTCTTGGGTGTTTCCACCTGGGCCGTTTCACAGGCTTCCCACTTATCCATTTTTTTTAATATTGAGCCAGATATTATTTAATGGGTACCAAATTAAAGGCATTTTCGGACGCTATCACGCAAGATGTTTTGAAGCACGGCTGCCACCTAGAGTTGCCACTTAGCCGCATTTTATTTAATCCTTCATATATAGGCTATCTCTGGAAAGGCTGAAACAATCACATTTGGCGTATAAATAGCATCAACGATATTTTGAAGGATGGTTGCCACCTAATTGCATTTTATCTTTTCTCTGTATATCGACCCATATCTCGAGGACCTATTAACCGATTTGGGAAAAATTGTTATGCAGATAGTGTACAAAATTGTAAGAACTTTTTCCTAGGTGTGGAAACTTAGGATGATTTATTGGGGTTGCCATCTATATTTAATTAATGCTAATATAGGTATCAAACAAAAGATATCTAACGCCGTATTCCAAAAGAATTTTTTTTTTGTAGGGTTGCCACATATTCCCATTATTTTATTTTTTGGCATATCAGCTAATATCTCGAAGCTACTGCACTTATTTGAATGAACTTTTGATTGTAGGTTACTTGATACATTTAAAGCTCTTCTATCTAGGTGTTGCTCCTGGGAAGTTTTTACGCGGTTGCCACGTATTTAGGTTAGGTCGTAGCACCCTAATGTACATATGTACATATTACAAGTGCGGTGAATGCAAAGTGGGCATACAAATAAAGTAGCAGCGCACGTTGCAGAACGATGGACTCGTTGAGAGAGGGTGGGGTGACATATAGTGGGGCCATTGTCGCGAAATAGCAAAGCATTTAATGTTTTCGTGCCGTTGCTGGTACCTGCATTAAAACGAGTATACGCCATACGCAATAATTGCAACAGGAAGCAAAAAAAAAATATTGTAATTGCTGTGTGAGGTAGTGGCAGCTAATTCTTAACCAATTAACGAACAGAAATTTATCAGCAACACTTTGCATTGTTTTATCAGACAAATCACTTGCTCGCCATTTAACATTAGGGGTAGGAAATATTTTTACATAAAAGATGTGAGCCAAAAGGGGGTAATTCATACAACAGTGGGGCTACTCTCCAAAAGGAGCCGGATTTTATTCGGCCAAGGCGTTTGGCGTTCAAAAAATAATAGGAGGGATCAAGCAAATTACAGAACTCGAAAAACGGGCTTATTTTTACTACCACAATTTGGCCCAAGCACAAATTAACGATTTCACAAAAAAATACCGGTGAAAAATCTTGCCCCCGACCACCATTCAAGTAATTTTCAGCCACTCAAAAGCAGCAGTATATTTCCACCCTCTTAAAAGCAGCATGAGAATATGAAAAATGAAAGCACAACAAAGAGGGGAGTTCATTCAACTATTAAATATTGAAGCTCTTCACACATTCGTGCACAACATGGATGGCTCATTTTACGCAATTTTTGTAATATTTGTAACATTATCATATTTAGCATAAACGTGGTACATAATATTTGGAAGGGTTCGCCACAAAAATCTTGACAGCCCAGCAAAAATTCCCTTTTCGTCCTATTTTGAACCAACTTAGAAGTGTTTTGAAGGGTTGTTCTAAAGCACACAAGTAAGGGTATATCATACGATAGTATTGAAAATCGATGAAATTAGTGCAGACCAGAGGGTAAACTGGTGCAATTGAATTACAAAACTTCTACTGCAACGAATGTGGTTAAAAAGCTGTTGGAACCAGTATTAATTGCATTTTAAAGGCCAAGTGGTTTGTTTGACTTTGCTTAAGTTTACACGTCGTCTCAAAATTGGGTTTAAATATTGCAATCTTAGCTGCAAATGTATAGTTACTATGCTGAAGTACGAAATTCTTCAACCGAGTTCTGATATACGAGGTGTTTCCAAATTGAGAACAGGTAGTCAAAAAATATAGAAACATTGTTTTAATCACAGCGAAAAGAAAAAAACTTCTTTAAATTTCTCACGTCTAAATTTCCTATATATTTATTTATGTATGTAGGCCACATGTATGTAAATTAGGCATCGCCACCTAGTGGCTCTTTTGGCCCGCTATGGCCCTACAACAGCATCATGTCCCGCTTTTGTGGCAAAAAAATAACTCAAATTCGCATGAAATATGCGAAAAATCACTGCTATATTATTCCTGGAATACCGTCACGACGCACATTCAACTTATTTCGAATTCAGACTCAATGCTTGCTGGTGAAGTTAGTCTATGAATGCGTAACCCTGCAAAAATGGAAAAATACTTTAATAAAAAAGGTGGTCCAATTAACGTGTCGATGTCCATAGAGTACTCCCTCTCACGCTACGCTTTGTACTGGCGCTGGAGTAATCTAGTTGGACCTTTTTTGGAAAATACTCTTGTGTGGGTGCTACATGGAGTACGGGATGGATTACTCCTAATTGGATTAGATTGTCCAATCCTAGGACATCGCCATGTTAATTGGAATATTTTTTTTTATGGAATTGAATTTTTCTCCAACATTTGTACAGGGAACGGTACACACACGCTTTTATATGTACATACATATCGTCGATGCCTATGCAAAACCACCTATCTACCAGATGCAAAACCTCGCAAATAACGAAAGTGGCAAAAATGAGATTTGGTAACCCTGGATTCCAGGCATCGAATTTCATCAATAAAAATAATAAATTTCGCATTTCAACAAAAAATTACCCAAAAAAAAACGGAAAACTGCCTAGCAAATGTAAGGGGCGTAGTTGCAAAACCACCCATCGCTTTGTAAAAAAAACAGAAATTTCAGGAAATTTCACAAAAAACATAAAAAACTACTTGAAACCTTAGTTCAATTTTAGATTATTCAAGTAAATATCAGCTTTTAAAAACAGAAACAAAAATTCAGTTGCAAGATTATACATAGGATTAAAAGGAAATTAGTTTTTTCGCTCTCCTGTAAAATTTGATTGCTTTCAGATAGGTGGTTTTGCATCTGGTAGATAAGTGGTTTTGCATAGGCATCGACGATATGTCAATTGTATTTTGTTGTTTTTTTTTGTAGTCTGCAGTTGTACTGGTTTGGTTTTTTGTCTTAGTTCAATAATAACTCATTCGAGTATTTTTTGTGATTCCAGGAACGATGTTGTTGTAGAAGTATGACGTTGTTGTTGTATGGCCCACTAGGTTGAAAGACCTGGTGACCCCTGATGAAAATATATCAATACGTGCAATTGCATTTTAGGTGCGTTGGGGTTTTGAGCTTACCTCTTGAGTTTGTGGCTGCGTCTGCAATTTTTTGGAACGCATCCAAATAGGCGGCGATTGCCTGAATGGCGGCACTGCAAAATGAAAATGAAAATAAAAAACATTAAATTGAATTTCAATCGAATATATAGAGCTGTGTAGATATTACGTGAATACAGTCAGAAAAAAACGAAAATTGGGCTTTTGTGCTGATTTTGAATAAACTTTTTTTAATTTTTGGCCACAAATTGCTCTTTTTTGTTTATGGCAGTAGTGTTTTGTATTAATCGAAAATGGTCCTTTTAATGGAAGAAAAAACCAAACCATCAAAATTATAATTATACACTGAGGGAAAAACAGTAAAACAAAAAAATGTTGCATCGAGTATAAAAATATTATTTTAAAATTTTACATATTTTTCTACAATGAATCATTGTTAAATTGACAATATTATTTTTAGAATTGGGCTAAATAAGTATTGGAAAATGAAAATATATAAAACCACTTTTCCTGGAATTTGATTTCCTTTTTGAAAAGATTAGTAGTTGAATTAGTTAAGTAAAAAAATGGCATTACCCATTTTCGAAGTAAGCCTCCAAAATTTCATTACGGGCTTTCGATTGGCTTTCTAATTGTTTTGTTTGAAAAATGGTAAGTTAAATGTGGGCGGGGCATTCTTCCTCCTTTGATTTGATTGGTGTACTTTCTTTTATGTGTATGTATGAAGAAATATTATATAATTAAAAACATGCGGCTTTTAATATTTTCGAATATCTCACTTTAGCCCTGTATAGCTCTCCTTAAACACATTTAAAAAAAAAACGACACCAATCGAACAATAGAGGCAAGAAGGCCACGCCCACATTTTTCCAATTTCCATTTTTCAACCGAAACAATTAGAAACCCACTTTCGAACTTCGAAAGCCCGTTAATAAGGCTAACTTCGAAAAACTGGGAACGCCATTTTTTATTGATGTCTTAATTTTTTCAAAAAAGTTGATATGGACCCATACCCAGGCGGATGCTGTACTGTGTTATAGAATAGCCAAACTTTTTGTAGTCTTTTATTTGTCGGGTTCTTTACCAGTTTTAAGCTATGCCTTGTCGCTTCCTAAAATAACTGTTTGCTTAAATGCGTTTATTGTAAATCTGGCAACTCATGTCAGGTATCCAAGCCATACGTCGAAGCATTGCCTACGACTAAACTAATAAAGAGTAAAACGTAAATATGTTTCCATCCCGACGATTTTAAAGATGAATTCGGTTTGAATCGATTACAGGGAAATTCCAACAGAAATATATCACTGTTGATTCCCATTAAATTCCTTCAACTTCGCCGTAAATCAAACCAAAAACGAAATTTCCTTTGATATGCAAAACAACAGAGGTAACTCCGCTCCCATAAATCTTTTAAGCAATCGCCAGTATGTAGGCCACAAATTATTCTATTAAGCAAAATGCTACTTGCTATGTATAAACATTCTCCCAGCAAACACAGAATCTACTTAGCTTAGAGAAATTGTTGGATTGCACATTAGAAGTTAGGGAAGCTCTTGAGCCGATACAAATTTTAGGAAACTTCACTGTATAGAAATCGACCCGGGAACGATAAGAGAACTAACGTAAATTCAAGCACATTTGAATCATATTGGAGAGACACCTTAGAATTCGATAACAAAACTTACAATTTTCTCGATATCGAGAACTAAGTCCCCTTATGGTAGAGAATGCTAAAGTTCTCGACAGTTTCTCAAATCATTCTCTAACCTTCTGCCTTAAGAGTCAATTACACAAAGCTTTGTTAACCTCGCCTGACATTTGCAACCTCAAAACTTTGCGCTCAACTTCAGAGGTATGCTACAATGAACGCTTTGACGCTTCTATTTTATACATTTGTTTTCGTTATTTATTTCATTGCATTCAGAGTGTTTTGGTAAATTTATTAATTTAATAGAAAAAAACATGAATTAATTATTATTTCATGCTAATTTTAATTCTTAAATTAAAGCAAAGTCATCAACATCTGATTGTCAAAGCAAGCAAAATTTGAGAGTTTGCCAAATTTCAACTTTGCTTCAACTTTGAGGTTTCCCATTTGCCATGTTTCGTTGAAACACGTATATTGAACTTATCTGTCAAAGTCCGAGGTAAAGTTGAAATAAAGTTTTATGTAATTGACCCTTTAGACATATACATACGTTAGAATTCGAATCGTTCTCTAGCCTTAATGTTTGCTGGGGCAAAGAAGAATGAATGAGTAAATACTTACCGCAAACATTGATGCAACTTCGTGGTTTTGGTAAGAAAGTCTTCCCAGAGAGGCGATGTGTTCTGAAAAAAAGAGAAAAGTGAGACTTAATAAATTGTTAAGCTTTTGATATATACTATGTATGTACATATGTACATATATCTAAAATTCAATGTGCAGATATATTAAACAAATTTTGGTTTCTTCGTAGCATAAAAAGCTTTGAAAAATTCTTGTTTAATCATTAAATAATTGCTATGAGCAATCTCTACTCTTTCATATTAAATGGAATCATTTTCAATTAAAGTTTACAACACAAGCAGTAAAACAATTTCTCATTTAGTTATTTTATGTGTTTTTTGTGCAACATATTTTTCATAAATTAAATTTGCAGACAAACAAAAAAAATGTTGGTTGGCAACGCAGCTGGATAATTGAGGATAAAATAACTTTCCACAGCAGTTCAGCAAAGCAAAAACTTTTGAACTGAAAAACAACAACAACAAATGCAATGCTGTTTGTTAAAATATAAAAAGTGAAATGATTTAACATTTTTTTGTTGCAGCACAAAATAACGATGATTTACGAACTGCGAAAATGTGCAGGAAAAAAGGTTATTGGAACAGCTTTCCGGTAGCAAAACGGCGGAAATTTATTGAAACAAAAGCCTGCTGTGCAAATGCGAGATAATGGCAAGCATTTAGCGGGTGGGGAAAATCAATAAATATTAAAGATCGCGTCGAGTGAGTAGTGACATTCGCAAACAATGTAAGCGGTCAATTTTGATGCTCGATTACAAAAATAATGTGAAAAAAATGAGTATTTAAAAATCTGAATTTTAATTGCGTGCTTGATAGATACTTCTCGATTTATTTGTATTTCTCATTTGTCCGTGCTTTAATTGCATACACAGAGAAAGAGTGACCCTGGTAAAATCAACAATATCGTACTGTTATCCTGAAGTTGACCAAATCCATCTGAAGAGAAACCTTGCAAATTTCGAAACATCTCATGGTATCCATCGCTGTGTGAATCTATCTGTTAAATTGATAAAATTTTGGTTATTTGAACGGAATTTTTTGCTGAAGTAACTGCATTAAATTTTTAATTAACAAAATTTTGTAAAACTGACAGAACTTTTGTTGATCAAACTAAATTTTGTGTTAATACAACAAATTCCTCTAGTTAATTCAACAGCGAAGGAACTGTTATTTTAAATTTATTGCATCAACCTATCAAATTTAGTTAGAGGGCTGAAAATTTGACATTTAAATCTTATTATAAAAAACTTGAATTCAAATCGTCACTCGCGCTTCACCAAAAAATCGTTAATAAAAACAAACCCTAAAACTAACGGTACACCTAGCGACGCGACGCGACCAAATATTCTTTGCATGTGTTCTTATGGAGCAGAGTACACCTAGCGACAGCAGCACCACGCGACACAACATAGATGATCAAATAGGCAACTATTTGGTCGCGTCGCGTGGTGTCGCTAGGTGTACCCGTACCTTTATAAGGTGGAGCAAAAAGGAAACATCGAGATGAAAGTTCAACCCCGCGAATTAGAACATATGGATTTTTATATTATTCTCATTAAGATATCCGTTTTTATGAGTAGAAACCAAGGAGTGATACCGAAACCGTAACGGTAACCGATTAAAACCGATTCATTTTGATATGAAAAGAACGAAACCGGAACCATTTAAAAAGCCGGGACCGGTTCCAAACGGTTTTGGAATTTTTTGTATGCCTTTTTTCTTTTTGTGGAAACAAAACTTCTTTTACCAAATAGCTTTCATGGAAGATCGTCGAGCAATGTTACAAACGACACGTTTTGACCTCAGTACTAAATTCCGAAAGAGGATATTTAGCTATAGCTTAATGATGGCAACGAAAAAAATTTACGAGATGCGAGAAAAGTGCTTAGTGGCTCATATCAGATATTTTGACTATTTATTTCATTTAGTTTCCATTCTAAAATTTTTCTATTAGAAAAAGTAGTAAATTCTTTTGAATTTATTTTGCAGAAATTTCATCCATACATAGCGCTAGCGTTAATAGTATTTATTACAATGTACAGCAGCCGGCTGGGTACTGGACCAAACCAACTTTTTTAAAGAGATTAAGACATAAGTAAAAAAAATGCGTTCTCCGTTTTTCGAAGTTAGCCTCCAAAACTAAGTTACGGGCTTTCGAAGATGGACCCTTCCAAAATTTGGTTTTCATAAAATGTGGAACACTCTACAAAATATGTGTAGTTGCATCAAATAAGCTGTGGATTTCCAAAATATTTACCATTTTGGAGCTATCCATTATTTGTCGACAAAATGTGTATCATTACAATAGGGTTGACAGCTTTAAAAAATATAAGAAAAAAAAAACCAGAGTATTATTGAAAAAATTCATGAAAAAAATTCAAAAAATCATATCTCGAGAAATACGAATTTTCGCATATTGCCATGAGTATATATTGTTGCTCATACATCACACCTTACATAAAAAAAAATTACAAAAAAAATTAATGAAAAAAAAAAAGAAATGGCTGAGTGATTTGAAGTGGATCGACCCTTTAATGTAGATTCCAAACTAAAACTCGCATGATAATTGATTTTTAAATTTTTTCAATGCCATTTGTTGTGTAATCAAACCACAAAGTAACTACAATCAGTATCGATTGCTGCCGATGATCAAATATGGTCAAAGCTGCTTTCAGCATTTCAGCATTGCAATTCGATTTTCAACTAAATAACAGAACTTGGACATTGAGCGTCCAACGAGTCTGGTGGTGGCGTCATTGTTACAGCAATAAAAATAAAAATAATACAAAATAATAAAAATTGCTATTAAATACTGGCTGTTTTTATTTTGATATTGTTGGTATTATTGTTTTTAAATGCAATGGTTTTGGCCTCTGTATCCACTATCCATCCGCTCTCTCTTTCTTTCGGCCCGCCATTGAAACTTGTTTTCACTTTTTACATATTGACCATAACTTTTTTATGTTAAATAGCCAAATAAACAAAACATTAATGTGTAAAAACATATTTTGTTATTTATTTGTTGTGAACTTTAATGTATGGCAATTGTTGTTTATGCCGTCATATAATTTGTTGTACTACATATCTAGTTATTCGAGACTCGCTCGGTTGGCACATAGCACCACGTCGGAATGAGTACGAGGGAAGCGGACTGGCTGTTTCAGGGTTTTGGAAAAATATTTAAAATATTGTTTCACATATTATTTCATTTAAATTGGGATTGTGATTAAGTGCATCTGCTTTGGTTTATGTTAATTTAGAATGTTATAAATCGATTACATACCTCAATTCCCGAGGAATTTAGGACACCGCGAAAAAATATTGTAAAAAAATTTCTATAAAATTGATAAGATACCTAATGCCAAGTTTTCTTTTACTGCTAATTTAACTACAAGAAAAATGTGAAAATCAATGGTTTCTTCAATAAATGCATCACTCTACTGATGTTTCAAGAGAAAGACTTAGGCATTCGTTAGAAAGTGCCAAATGCCCTATACCTCCAGCATTTATTTGCATAATAGGTAGTTGTGTACTTAGTTTTACTATCACCCTGCTGCGTTTACTTAATTAAATTGTATTTTTAAATGCTTTTTCTTGTTTTATAAATAGTTTCATTTTTTAATTAAAACTACACCGCTGGTATTGCAAGCCCTTAATGGCCAATAAAGATGTGATTCGAAGCAAAACATGTTGTCTGTTCCGTGATTTCACATTTATCCTATGACACTTGCACTTGTTTGCTTGCAGCCTTGTATCGCACCGTTCCATCCTGTTGTTATTAAAATATATTGTATGTAGGTCGTTTTTTTTTTTTTCAGGATGGAACGGTGCGGTACAGGGCTGCAAGCAAACAAGTGGTATACCATCATCGTCTGCATTGATTTTTGTTTCTCCGCGCTCAATTAGTTGCTCATTGAATGAAATTCAATCATTGCGTTCGTTGAGCATTCGCTTGTCTATAAGGGGCGATAAGTGATTTATAAAATAAAAAAAGGCAAATTAACTGACAGCTAAAAATATGTTTTTATAACAACAACCAATTGTGAAATACTTTATTTCAGGGGTCACCAAATCTTTCAATCTACTGGGCTATACAGCAACAACGTTATACTTTCTGCAACAACAGCATCGTTTTTGGCATCACGAAAAAATTACTCGAAAGAATTATTATTGAACTAGGACAAAAGGGTCATAAGGTACCAGCGGGGAAAAAGGAGCCACCAGATGGCGATGCCTGCCTTATTTCATTTCAAATTATTATTTCAACAATTCGAAATTTCAACAATTCGCGTTAGTTTCAGCTGCTATGTGAGGAAAACAACCAATAATTTAGGACTAATAAAAAAGTAAGTGAAAATGAGTAGGTATTTAGTAGAAGTATTCATGTGAACATATTCGTTAAGTAAAACTGTCAACTCGCAGATAATTTCTATCAACTTAAGCGTGAGTGAGTGATATTTGATGATAGTGGGTAATTGCAACACCCAGTAAGATTAAAATTGTTTATTTACTTAGCCAAGTTGAGAGCGCAAACTGTTGAGCAGTCAGTTGGCATATTGCATTCATAACAAGCTGCGACAGAAAAAAAAAATGAAAAAGAATGATAACGACACAAACCTCAATAGAATAGTGGATAATACAAATAAATGGCATTGCAGGTGCCGCATATTCATTTAACTCTATATTGTCACGCTATAGTTGCGAAAAAAACGTGCCTATAATAAACTTACAGATACAGGGTTACCTACATATACATACCATTTTTTTTTTTTAATATTGAGCAAGATATGCCAATATGGGTATCAAATTATGGATAATTTCGACCGTCTACCAACTAATAATTTTTTCAAACCGTATTGCCATCTAGAGTTGCCACCTAACCGAATTTTATTCAATTCTTTCAATATCGACCACTAAGTCGGGAACCTATTGACCCATTTGCATCAAATTTGGCATATGGTTAATAAGCTTCATTATAACAAATGGTGATGTCACTTGGGGCGGTTGACATCGTTGTCACTTATCTGAATTTTTTTTTTTAATCTATATCTATATAGGTAGATACTAATATATATTTTGAAAGCCGTTTTCTTCTGGACCGCAAAGCTCCAAAACGCCTGGACCGAACCAAAAGAAATTTTGCAAGCAGTTTTTACTTGAGCCCGTCATGGTTATTGGACAAACAATATAAGAATCCGGGAAGGTTTTGGTAATAACCCGCAAAATGAGGAACAGGGTAACCTTATAACGTATTCATACAAGATGGGTGCCACATGAAAGGTGTGGATGAGTGTTTCAAAATGGCGTATTTATTAGTCCCATATTAGACACCGTTAAAAGATATTGACCAAAATGTGGACCAGGAGTGGCCCTATTGGTGTTCGTGACATATTGATATCAAATGAAAGGTGGTGTCGAGCGTTTTAACATGGTGTAGTTCTTTTTCCCATATTATTGCTAGATATGGGTATCAAAATAAATGTGTTTATGAGGGTTTTAAAAAGGGATAGGGATAGAGATATGGATGGGATGGGATAGGGATAGCGATAGGAATGAGCAGGGATATGGATAGGATATGAAAGAAGAAAAGCATACAAATAAAAAGAAGGAAGGGTGGATTGGCAAAATAATGTGGAGCTGAAATTAGTGAGAGTTACATTGTATACATGCAAGCAAGTAAATTTAAACAGGGCAACGTCTGCCGGATCTGCTAGTTTTAAAGAATATCGATAGCAAAATCTTAATAAATTTCCAGAAAATTTTGGTAGATACATCGAGCCCTAAGTAACTTTTTGTTTAAGGCAAGAGTATTCGCCAACCAGCTTGATGTCCCTAAAGTAAAACCCTAGGCAGAAACTGGACAGCTGTGTCTAAAACTGGCCTTTTGAGCAAAAATTCTGTAATCCCTACGATGGGAAACTATCAAGCTACAATCCCACAATTAGCCTTCTAAGCGATCCAGGCTTTGTAGTTTGTGAGGTCGTTTTGGCTTTATCTTTGAACTAAACTAAAAAAAATTACCGAATTCCGCCAGCGCAATTACAAAATTCCATAACAAACTCACCCATTTTATTGTATGTACCACAAAAAGAAAAAAAGCACTGTGTGAAACTGGAAAGATTGGCAAACATGGCTAACGAGTTGGTTTTATTATAGCTGCCGAATAAGCACGTCTTAGCTGTCGACTGTCGTTTGAAGCGCTTCCAATAGCCTACTAACATCCTACACGAATTTGCGTATCTATTGCAAAAACACAAACAACAACTTCACCATGAATGAATGAACGTCTATATGTAGGCAGGCATTTTCATTTTGGAAGTGGGCTTTTCACTCAAGCATTTTGCACTGTGGCGAGCACTTGTATACTCGTACATTCCTGTTTGTCTTTGGAGCATGGCTTACAGTGTAAGAAACACTTGAAACGTCCAGCCAGTTAAGCCAAGCAGGCAGACAGACGGAGACCTACCTAAATATGTATATCATACAACAAGCGGACAAGCAGCTGGGCGGCAACGTTAGATAGCCTCTGTAGAGTAGGCCCATTCATTCAGCTCCAGACAACCAAACTGGCAAATCGTCTGCTGCAAGTTTCCCCCGTGCGCATTTTGACGGGCTATGTAATCAAGTTGTTGTTGTTGTATCAGTGCTTCTATGTAATCATTTTCATATTCGCTTGCGAATTAATATTTTCTCAGTTTTTCAGTTCATCATCATCATTTATTGGCGCTTAACCGCCTAAGCGATTTTGGCCGTCGCCTATCAAAGCACGCCAGTCATTCCTTTTTAGCGATAACTGACGCCAATTGGAAACCCCAAGGGAGTTCAAGTCATCCTCCACCTGTTGTTTCCATCTCAGTCGAGGCCTCCCCCTTCCTCTGCTGCCGAATTCGGGTGACGATTGGAAAACCTTCTGGGCTGGAGCTTCTTTATCCATTCGCATGACGTGACCCAGCCAGCGGAGCCTTTTGTTGCACTTTAAGACTTACTTTTGGAGCTTAACTATCGTGCCGCGCAAAACGAGTTCAGCGTCCTACATTGATTTTTAGGTTATGTATAGTGACAGCTAACCAAAGGCAACAACAGTAGTGTCTATTTATGCGCCTAGAGATAGCTTGCTTTTGGCATCGCTAGTTTTTGCATTGCTATTACTATCACCGGCAATTGTTGGCAATATTAGCGCCTCTACTACCTCCATAGAAACATAACCTCAAAAGCGCCTCTGGTGCGCCCCATGCTTCCTTCGTGCCAAATTGGCAGGCAGTCAGGCAGCGAGTTGGGCCATTCACTGTGCTCTAAGTCTTTTCGTAAGCATTTTTAAAGTTGATGAACTTTTTTTCAACTATTTCATTCTATATTTTATCGCCTTGCCGTTGTCTTTAAGCTGCTACTGCAAGGTATACGTATAAATAGCACTTTAGGTGAATGTAAGAGTAGGTACAAGTCTTACATTCAAGTTTCTATAGCTGCCGGTATTAGTGTAAATGAGTTTGTGTTGTTTTGTGTGGAATGGTACGAGAATTTATGCAATGATGATGATGATAGTGCATCGTTGCCCCTGACAAGAATTTTGGCATTTGTTTAAACACTTGACCTATTAATAATTGGAAAGGCTTTTATTAACAAAAAGATAGTGCAGAGCTTGACTAAATAACAGTTTAACATACTTTACGAAAGTATAGGAAATACGTGTGAGGTGCGGAAATGGGACTGAGATACTTCATAGCAAATGGAAAATGAGTAGTGGTGGAAAATAGTTATCTAACATTTTCAGTTGCGAATTCGAATAGTAAGATCCGTAGTCCTTAGATCAATCAATTAATTAGACGCCTTTTTTAATTGGCATGATTTTTTTAAACATTTTTTAACTTTTTATAATTTTTCTCTATTGATTTTTAATTTTTTTCACTTTATTGTATCTTTTTTTATTTTTATTTATTGCTTATTTTTTTATTTTTCTTAATTTATTTATTTTTACTTTATTTTTATAATTTTTGATCTTTTCTATTTTTTTCTTTTCTTCAATTTTTTTTTATTTCTATCCTTTTAATATCGACGTGCCATACGAAAACACTTTTCAAATTTTTTAAGAATATTAACACTTTTAAAATGAATATTATATTTAATATTTCGTCAGACACAAAATTCCTAGTGCTAGTTTTCATATGGGACGTTGATATTAGTTTTTTATTATTACAATTTTTTTTATATATATATTTTATTTATATATATATTTTTTTTTTTTATTTTATTCTTTTATTTTTTTTTTATTTTTTTTTCTTAATATTTTCCAATTTTTTTATTTTTTTTCTTAATATTTTCCAATTTTTTTATTTTTTTTTTTAGTTTCTAATTTTGATGGTGGAAAATAGAAAGAAACGTGAGATCTACTGTGAAACTAATTACCTGCTACGTAGTATAATCTTTTCATTCGTAAATAAATTCGTCTTCTAATAAAATTTTCTTATATCGCACATCTAGATCTAAACAGCGATAAACTCAAAAAAAAAAAAAAAAAAAAAAAAAAAAAACTCGAAAAACTGGCTGCCTCTCCCATATAACCCAATGGTATTTTAAATTTTTAACAGCCCTTTTCTCCGTGAGTAGTGTAGCTATTAGTTAATCGAGTATACAGATCTGTGGGTATTGAATGGGAGAGCGCGGTAGTATGCATAGCTCAAAATTTAGGATTTTTGAATTAGCTCCCTTTAAATCTAGGTGTGCGATATGTGCGCCATATAATTCAATATTCAAAGTCAAAAATATCTCATAAACAACTTAAATATTGAAACTCCCCTTACTAAGAATTAAAGCCTCAAGGCGAAAAGGATAATCGGCGCTATTTCAAAGGCGTTCAAGTACTCAGGCGCTACGCTGATGCTCACTTCAATAACCTCGAAAAGGGATGCAGGCAAAGTGTTTGTGTAATTATGACGAGTACTTCCTTCCACAGTATTTCATTGCAATGATCCATTGTGTTGCCATTGTTGTTGCTAAACATTGACAGATGCATCTGCGACAACATCATCATCACAATCATCGCCATCAACTCATCGCAAGTACCATTGAATGCTTCCATTGTATGCTCACATCAATTCTTCGCAATGAATGAATTTAAAAAAGCGCATTTCAGTCGATATGAAGATTTATGAAATGGCAAGAAGACGAGTGAATTATAAATAGTATTTTGCTCGTTTTGAATGCGTGTATCTCTTTGACGAGTAATAACGTCATCTTTGGTAATAACTGTAATTTGCATGCGACACTATTTATTTTGAGATTCGGGCAACTCGTTGCACAAATATACATACGCTTTGATATTTAATCTTTGTATACAGTGGTGGACAAAAAATTGGTTCTAGTGAGAGTTTGGATTTCCTCTTCGCGGAGTAACTTGATAGCTTAAAATCATTGCCATTTACTGTCTGCAAGTCAACAAGCACGTCGGAATGCCGATAATGCATAATTCGATACTTGAAGGTCAGCGAATTTAAGTCCCTACTTTTTATCTTTAAATATATTTTTACGGCTCAAATTAAGAAATCAACTGCTCACTTTTTTCGATAGCAATTCAGTTATTTTTTTTTTTTCAATATTTTTTGCATACATGTCAATTTTGAATATTTATTTACTTGATCAAAATACAAAAAAAAAAAGACTATTGCTGTTATCCCGTGGTCGTGATCCGGCTTATTTTAAACAATGTGCTTACCACGATCAGCCTTAAATAAGAAACAAGCGTACTGACATACGTTTTTGAAACCTGCTTATTGCCTACTCAGTGTTCCCTTGAAAATTGAGCCTGATCCAAAACTCGAAAAAATATTGGATAACAGCCATTTAGTTTAACAAATATGTACACAGATAAAAATGACACCACAATTTTGTGTTGAAGCAAGAAACTCCTGCAGTTAATCCAACAGCGAAGATACTGTCATGGAACAAAGCTGTAGGATAAGTAAGAAGCAGGCAAGGATAAGTACACGATGGCATCATGGAAGATACTTAGTTTGAGCGTTCAAGACACCTAAGTTCGATTATCGGTGAAGTCAAAATAAGAACTCTCAAGAATAATTTTTTTTTTTTTTACTTTGACTCATTTTGGTGTTAAAATAACACGAATTTTAGTTTATATAAAGAGCAACACCTTAAACAACAAACTCTTCTGTTAAAACAACAGTTAAGTTAAGGTTACCAGTTTCAATGCAGTTGAATCAAGAGCATTGAACAATGGTTGGTTACAACATTCCCAACATTCAAATGTGAAACTGTTTGAATATGGCTTTCTTTTGATTTCAAAACCACTGACCGCTTGCGTATTTTGCGGTTCACCTCTACCAACTTTTGTAATATTGGCGACAGTGGCACGCGCTACGAAGCAGCCAAAGAACGAAAACAAAAATGTAATAAAACTCAGTTACTGACTGTTTTGCAATCAAAGCTCAAAGTGTTGCACTGACAGCAATTAGTTATAAGTGGAATATGAGCTTGCCTTCAATGACAATTTCTTATTCTTTCTCTATTTATATTTGATATGATTTAATTGCTCACTAATCCGTATGTGGCAGAGTTGTGCCCAACACACACTTATGCTACTACCCTTTTTCTCATACCTCGAACGGGAGTTGTAAATGCTTTTTGCTTGAGAAAATGCTAAAGTAAAATAATGCAAATCAAATTGTGAATCAATATTTTCTCAAACCTTTCCTATTATTTGTCTTGTGTGGTTTATTGGGTATACTTATTTATACATCCAAACTTGTATTTGTTTATCCCCTGACACGCTATAGCTACTCTGGATCGTCGAACGCAGACGACAGTTCAACTGACAGTTGCTCGATATCAAATACGTGTCGGGTAGTGTTGACAGCGCGGTTTTCGCACTTTTGCCACAAATAAATAAAAGCCAGAAGTGACATTCTTTCGTACCTTTTGGTGTACAGTCGTATTTGTTGTACCTAGTTTTTTGTATTCACTGTCTTTAGGTTTCTTGTAATAAATGTAGTAGCTAAAAACGTGTAAATGGCAGTCAGTCCTTGTCAGATTGTTGTTGGTATGACGGTTAGTTGCCGCAACTTGTTAAGTTGTTGCAAAATTTTGCCTAAATTATTCGCTTTTAATTCGAGCGTATGATAGCAATGGCGTCCACAATGGAAGCGATTCCGTTATTCGTTATTTTAATTTTTTGTTGACGATGAAAATTCTCAGTAACATAATTATGTGAAAATGTTTCATAATCGAAAAAGGTGAAATAAAAATGTGTGCATGGCCTTCTTCATTGGAATAAGTATGATATTTCAGAAGTTGTAGACGAAACCATTTTAAGGTAACGACGACGTTCCAAATTCGATGCAATTACAGTGCACTCGCGAAAACTCGAACTATTGAAAACCAGCCCTGTTCCAGTTATCGACATGTTCGAGTTTTCGAACGTTTGAAAATCGCTTCAGTAACTAGGAAAATCGTATTCTAGGGATCAAAATAAGATACTTTGCCGAAGGAAGCATACCTCTAACCTCGACATTGACTTTGAGCCTCTAAGTTTGAATAATTTTTTATATTTTATAATTTTTTATTTCATAATTTTTTGTTTTATAATACATACTAGTATATACCCGCGGCCTTGCCCGCCCTGCGAAGTACCCCTTCAACCTTTTAGATAAGAATTGGGTCGTCGAAGTTCACCAAGTTAGGTAGATTGGTCAAATAAAAAACTGTTGGAAGACCAATTATTTGTCTATGTTCTTAGAGTTTTGAAAAAAAAAAAATTTTATGTATTGAAAAACGGGTTTCAAAAATTTTAATTAAATACATATACACTTTCTTGAAATCAATTGAAATTGAGGTTTCTAAAGTTAAATATTGCTTTGGCTTTGAGTATTGATATTAATATCCCAGAAAGCATTTAACGAATAGTTCATCAAAACTTCTAACTTTGATATTTGAATACTGAAACATTTACCAATAGTATTTAAAATTTTCAAAATTCCCATTCGATAAATATATCGTATAACATATATCGAAGTCCAAATGAAGCCTGGGGCCATACCCTTTGGTTTGATACCCATATTGTCGGGCAATTTTAAGGATTTTGGGCAATCACATTTTCACCGATAACTCAGTTATTGATAAATTTATCGAAATATATCGAGGTCCAATTGAAACCTGGGGCCATCCCCTTTCGTTTGATACCCAAATTGTCGGGCAATTTTAAGGTTTTTGGGCAATCACATTTTCACCGATAATTCAGTTATGCCCTTTCGTCATGCCCTTTCGTTTGATACCCATATTGTAGGGAAATTTTGTGGTTTTTGGGCAATCACATTTTCACCGATAACTCAGTTATTGATAAATTTATCGAAATATATCGAGGTCCAATTGAAACCTTGGGTCATCCCCCTTCGTTTAATACCCACATTGTAGGGCAATTTTAAGGTTTTTGGGCAATCACATTTTCACCTATAACTTAGTTATCGATAAATTTATCGAAATATATCGAGGTCCGAATGAAACCTGGGGCCATTCCCTTTCGTTTGGTACCCATATTGTAGAGTAAATTTTAGGTTTCTGGGCAATCACATTTCGACTTATAACTCAGTTATCGATAAATTTATCGAAATATATCGAAGTCCAAATGAGATCTGGGACCTGCCAGTTTTGTTTGAGTTTGAAGTTTCTACACCTGTATGCGAAATATACTAAGTTTAGGTCAAGTGTACTCAGAGTTATATGGAAAAACAAAAAAATCGAAAAGTTACGGTCCCTAGCGTGGCCGGACCCCCCAAAATTAAAAAATAAATAGCCTATACCTCCTTCCAGACTATTAGCTGTCTGCCTACCAAATTTCAACAAAATCCGTCTTGCCATTCTCACGTTATTGAGGAACAGAAGTAAACGTCTGGACATCCAAACATCGCTACATTCACATTTATAATATGTATTAGTAAAATTTTTATATTATTTTTTTATATTTTAATATTTTTTTTATTTTATTATTTTTTTAATTTAGTAATAACAATAACTAAATTTGGTCATTATATTTTACGATCTTTTTTTATTTTGTTCTATTTTTTTATCTTTATTTTTATAAATTTTTTTTTAGTGTTCTAATTCCTTATTTTTTTATTATTATTAATTTTTCTATTTTTATTTTATTTTTTTTTTTTTTAATTTTAATTTAATTTTTTTTTTTTTTAATTTTAATTTTATTTTTTTTTTTTTTAATTTTAGTTTCATTATTTTTAATTTTAATTTTTTTTTAATTTTAATTTTTTTTTTTAATTTTAATTTTTTTTAATTTAAATTTTTTTTTTTTTTATTAAAATTTTTTTGTAATTTTAATTTTTTTTTTTTTTAATTTTAATTTATAAATTTTATTTTTTTTTTTTTAATTTTATAATTATATAGTTTTAGTTGACGCGAATAAAGTGAATACATACATTCCTATTATTACACAAATAACCAGGACAAGAAATTAAAATTTTGAGTTACAACCTTCTTCTATAAAACCTACGAATTGTACTAAATACCATGTACGCATTTTCTATTCAAAACCGAATTAGCAAGCAGTGAAGTGTGTAAATGAATGAATGAATGAGGCGGTGACACCAAAGCAAAACGAACAAAAAATAAAAATCATTCAAAGTGTGGGAAGTTTGCCAAAGTCAAGCGGCCCAGACAAAGATCAACGTGCCGAATCTCATTAGAACTGCATGAACCAATAATAATAATAATAATGATAACAACAACAACAACAACAATTAAAGTTAATAAGAGCAAAGCTTTCGAGGTGACTGACTGACTTGATTTGAGCGAGTTAAAAAAATATATGTACATTAGGGTGATTCAAATAAAAAAAAATTGGGTTTTTTTTTTGGTCTTACCCCCTGAAACTTTAGGTATTGACGAGAAAATAAGCCTTGCAAAAAATTAGCGCTCTAACTTAACCCTTAGGATTGGTTATTTTTTTCGCCCTTTAGTCATGTGCGAATATTTTATTTTCAAATGGCTTGCCATTTTGGAAGCTTCAAAGCTTCAACATTAAGAGTATGTAAAAATATTTTCAAAAAAGTTTCAAGAATTAAAAGAAAATTCACTTTAAAGAAAATGCCATTTTCCCCATACAAAATGTATGGGAAAGGGCGAAAAAAATAGCCACCCCTAAGTGTTAAGTTAGAGCGTTAATTTTTTGCAAGGCTTATTTTTTTTGAATCACCCTAATGTACATTTTTGTGTAGTCCCACCACGAAGCACAAACTAACAAACAAGTTTCACACAAAATCATTAGTGCTATACAACAAAATAATAATCAAACAAAGTAAAACATAGAGCGGCACATTGTGCAGATGCTCCCCTTAGAGAATTCATTAACTTGCTTTTGGCTAAATCTATTTCATAAAGTTTATTACTATTCAAATCAAAGTAAGAGTTCAATATTTGACATTACGCTTTGCTGGGAATAGAGAAGTGCACAATGGGAAATGGAATAAAATGCTCTGCAGATTTTTTTTATGAGATGAAGCAAAAATTAATTTTTAAGAGGAAAGTAGGTATCTAAGATTTTTGTGGTTTACCCTAAGAGAAAACTAGTGGCAATAGAATCTTATATGAAAGCCAGGGGGTGAAAAGGAAACGTACTTATTCAAGCAAGTAAGGGGGAATTTATAAAATGATGAATGAAAAGGGGTAAAAAATTATAATTTTTTCTAGTTCTTATATTGACTTCACCGTGAATCGAACTCAGGTGTTTTGAGCGCTCAACCCATGTGTCTACCATGACGCCATCTTAATACTTATGCTTAATTGCAGCTTTGTTCCAAATGGCACCATACTTTCTCACGGTGCTTTGTTGCCTTAGTCGAGAATCGAGCTCACAATATTTAATTGCTCAACGCAGGTGTCTACCATGATGCCATCCTGTACGTATGTTTGCCGGCGTCTAATTACAGCTTTCTTCTATGAGAGTAATGACAATTAATTCGCTGTTGGATTAACTGCAGGAGTTTGTTGTTCCAACACAAAATTTTGTTTAATAAACAAATCTAGTGAATTTAATTGGGTGATGCAATAAATTTAAAATGGCAGTTCTTTCGCTGTTGTATTAACTACATAGAGGAAGTTGTTGTTTTAACACAAAACTTAATTTGATCAACAAAAATTCAGTTTTACAGAATTTTGTTAATTAAAAATTTACAGATCAACAAACAAAAAGTTCCGTTCAAATAACCAAAGTTTGATCAATTTAACAGAATTCGCATAGCAGTACGAGATTGTTGATTTTACCAGTCTAACTTTCTCTGTGTATGTAGGTGGAATGGTGAAAATGGAAGTGCTCCATCCTCGGGCTAGCTCTATTTTATTTTAAATTTTGCCAATAGCTGCGTTCAGTAAAGTGAATAATTAGCTTTGTTTTTTGAAAACAAAAATAAACAAAGAAGTTACTGACCAAACAAAGAGCAGACCTTCCTACATACTTGCAGATCTAATAACCTACATAAAAAAATTTAAAAATATTTACACGTATCTTGAAGCAGATTCCAAACGTCGACAGCAAAAGCAAGAACAACCAAACTAGCAATTCCACAAAAGGCATCTATTCAGTTAAGCCTCCAGCACAATAAATTTTCCATCAGCATGAATTTTAAAAAGCTATTCACTAGATCTCACTCATGATGCATGAAACACTAAGAAAAAAATCGATTCTACTGTTTATTTTCGCTCTTGGGCATTTTCGCCCTAAAAGCGTCTAATTTAGGCGCATAAATTGCCAACACTCACACAAGTAGCAAAAAAAAAAAAAAACATCGAAAGCTGTAGGTGAAAAGATGGCAACAACGTGTGAACAAAAGATGTGTTGGGAGAAGGTGGTCGAACTGATTGGGCCATGGACTGCCGCATGTAGGCGTTAGGCTAATGTGTGATTTATAGAAGCATGATGGCGTTTTCGTTTTTTTTTTTTTTTTTTTTGGGAAGTTTCTTGAAAGCAATAAATGTAAAACCACGTGTTTTCTAGGTTGAAAAGTAGAGAACAACACTTTTTTTATTTCTGCTTTGGCGCTGGAAGGTGAATCACCTACAGCCTCGGCGCTGGTTATCAAAATCGTAACCTAACAGAACATTCATCAGTCAGCTGTTTTTGTGACACTTTACGGTATATACATACATCGATGCACTATCTACAAATAAATTTATTGCTAATGACATTTAGACTATGCACTTGCATCTCATTTGTTATTTTGGCTTTGAGTTAGAAACGAACACAAATTGGGGTGAGACGAAGAAGACCAATACCGGATGTGAAGGCAAATGAAAAGTTAAATATTTGTTATCTATGTTTTTTTTAGTACATATGACAAGTGTACCACTAATGAAGGTGTCAACATTGTATGTTTTTGTAAAAAAATTTCGTGTAAAAATGTAATGTAACAAAATTAATGTTTAGTGTTTTAACGTAAATATTTGATGTAAAAATCTACCGTTTTCAGTTTACGCTCTTGAAAATGCTAAGAAAATCTTGGCAAAATGTGTAACTGTAAGGTGGAAAAAACATTGTTTTATTCGCACACCACACAACTCGATCAGACCAGCTTACTTATTACATAAAAAATTAGATAAATTAACTGATCGGAAGAAATACGTAAAAAGTTAAATATCTAAGCGCACTTTACCTCACTCATGAGATCAGGGAAGAGAGTAACGATCAGACCAAGATGCTTGAAGAACCTCATGCATTAACCTCAAAATAGGTAAAACTTTCAATGCGAAGATTTAAAAACAATAGGTTTCGGTGCCAGACGCTATTTCAGCAGAAGCCATAAACGAAATAGCTTTACTGCGATCAGAGGTATATGATCCAGCCAGTGGAGACTTCGGGCTTTAATTACTTTTGCCTACTCAGTCCAAAGTAGCACTTATTGACAAGAGTGATACTCCGTTGGATTTCTAGAATGTTATTATTTTCGGTGTTAATGCTGGTTCCCAAGTAGACGAAGTCCCTCACAGTTTCAAATTTGTAACTATGAACAGTGTCGTGGCTGCCAAGGCGCAGGTGCGGTGATTCTTTTCTTGATGACAGCGCAAGTACTTCGTCTTGTCCTCGTTCACCACATGACCAGCGTTTTCGCTTTTTTATCTAGTCCAAAGAAGGCAGAGCTTACGGCGCGGTTATTAACGCCAATTATATCAATATCAGCAGCATACGCCAGCAATTGCACGCTCTTGTAAAAGATTGTACCATTGCGGTTAGGCTCTGCTGCTCGAATTATCTTCTACAGCATCGGGTTAAAAAAATCTCACGAACGGGAGCCCGCCTGTCTGAAACCTCGTTCGGTTACGCATGGCTCAGAGAGGCCCTCCCAATTCGAACGTTAGCTTTTGGTATTGCTCAGAGTCATTTGGCATAGCCGTATGAGCTTGGCAGGGAAGTCATATTCAGACTTAGCATCATACAGGCCACTCCTTTTCGCACTGTCAAAAGCGGATTTGAAATCGACAGAGATTGTTATCTGGTCGATGGTATACTTACCAGGTCTTAAGACACACTGATAAGGTCCAATCAGCTAGTCTACGATAGGCTTCAATCTTTCGCACAATACGCTAGAAAGAACCGCATATGCAAAATGCAAAAAACTGACTCCGCGGTATTTGGTGTGGTTAGCGAGATCGCCTTTCTTGTGGTTTGGGCAGAGCACACTTAGTTCCGATTTGGAGGCTTGCACTCGTCCGACCATATTCTTCTTAAGAGCTGATACATGCTTTTTATCAGCTTTTCGCCTCCGTCTTTTCCAGGCGCTTTGTTGTTTTTGAGCTGGAATATAGCTATGCCCACTTCATCATAGTCGGGGGGGTGGGACGAACGAGGAGAAATGTTCCCTCCATAACATAAGTACACTCTGTTCGTCGGTTACCAGGTTGCCATTATTGACCTTACAGGAACTTGCCCCGGTCTTAAAACCTTCGTAAATTCAAGTCTTCAAAAACTTTCCACCCCCACCACAGCTAATGAGATTCAATGGGATAAATTAGTAAAAAAAAAACTCAATTGCTTTTTCTAAAATTTTCATAAATTTAACATCAATTTGTATGAATAAACTTTTAAAATTTGAGAAAAGGTTTCTAGAAGCAACTTTCAATATTATTTTATCCCAATCAATTTTTATAAATACAGGTTGAAAAAAAAAAAATCACGTGTGCTTTTGGTGTGTTTGCTGTTGTTGACATTTTTTCCAGCTGTCAAATGACTGTCAAATCGCATTGGTTTGGTTACAAATAAACAGAAGTAATTTTACTAAGTAATTGCTGCTTGAAAAAAATTGACAAAATTATATTATATTAGTCTTTTTTTGTTGAATAATATGTAATATATCCATGCATTGAACGCAAAGAAGTTAGACCGCATATTTGCTAGGCCATTTTTGGTAATATAAGTTGCAGGCTTTGCATCCCAAACGCAAACTAAGTTTTATTTTTAATTTTTATGCGTCCAACTTCTGTTTTTCACTTATTTTATTGGCGATTTCACACAAAATTTCGAGAAAAAGTTCGCAACAAATTCAAATTAAGTTTTTGCACGACTTTGAATGTTTAGAAAAAAAACAAAATGGCTGTTGGCTTAGGTTGGCTTTGACAATAATTTGACACCTGGAAAACAATAAAGAGCAGAAAAAAATTAAACAGTTGTTCGTTTGCAGTCACCTGTCTTACTGCATCGTGTTCCCAATGGAACATATTTTGTGTTATATTCGACAATTGCAAATTGTTGCACGCACCAACAACAATAAAATCAGTTGATATTTATTTGTGTAAATTACCCTAGTTGTGGGCCGAGTTGAGCTGGACACTTAAGTTGTGCTTGTTTATGAAGAGATTTTCATTTCAATGTGTTGCAAACGCATCCATGATCTCTATTCAAAGTGGAATGCACCAAGAAATATATGAATTACAAAATTGCAAAAGTGACATTGAAAGCTTATTCAATTCAATTCAATTGAAAATGATTAAGGCGTTCAATGGCGAAGAGCGCTCAAAAGGAAGACACAGGCTGTAGGAATGAATATCTTAAATTTTTGACAAGCAACTGAGTGTTGGGCTGCAGCAACTTGTGAGCTGCCTCTGCTGAATTATTTAAATTAATATAACTGTGCATATAGACAGTTATACGATAAGAAGCAAAAACAAGAAGAATAAAATAAAAAAAAAAACAAGTAAGGAAAGCTGTCTTCGGCTGTGCCTAAATACCTTTCATGAAGAAGCGTCACGATTTTCACTGTTTGATCCCAGTACAGCCTGTGTGAATTTAACTTAAGCTCATACCGAAATTATCGGAACTATCGATTATATGGGGGCGATGTGTTATATTGGTCCAATCGCATTGATTTTTTAACATCGACATTCCACATTCTAAAATAGCAATAGTTACGAAATTTCACGTTCAAACAGACAGACAGGCGGACATGGCTAAATCAACTCATCTCGTCATCCTGATCATTTGGTATATGTACTTATTGATGAGTCTATCTCTTCTTCTTCTCATACTTACAAACAGCGAACCAAAGTTATAATACCATGTCATGTTCATGAAAGGTATAAAAATGGACTTAAAATATACACAAAGGCTTTTCCTGACAAAAAAATACTTGCTACAAATTCGATAAAATCAAAGTAGCTAAAATGTGCGTGAAAAATTTAACTTTGCTATTTATGACCCAGTTGAACAGAACAGCCATACTTTCGCGAAAATCTGCTCCGATTTACTCAAAAAAAGTTTATTTTCGCAAAATCTCAACTCATCGCAGTGGCTCATTGCTTGTTGTCGCAATTTAATAGCCATTAAATTTAATTGTTGTTGCTGTGATATATATAAAAATCTGCAAACGTATCCATAGCGTGTGGGACGGAGATGTTAGCTATGCGTCGTTGAATCGTTGTAGTTGTCGTGTTCAATGCGAATCGAGTCCAAGTTTCAAAACGTTTAGTGTTGGCGATGTTCAACGGACACGCCAATCAAAATGGCATGACATCACAACAACAACAAATCTACTCCCGGACAGACAAAGCAATGAAATCAACACCGGCCAGCAGAGCAATCGTTTGGGCAACCAACAACAGCAAACGCTACAGAAGCTAACGCGCACTCAGTCGTCATTCAACAAAGTAATTGCAACAGCAACGGCAAAACAATTTAAACAATAAAGCAAAGTCATTAATATCGTTACTGATGAATTCAGTTTTATTGGAGTTGTTGTTGTTGTTGTTGCAGCTGATGTTGCTTTCGTTGACAAGTGCGACTACTTAGTATTTTTACCGAACATGATGTGTAAGGCGATACACTGCTGAAAAAATATTGCCATACAGCAATGACCGAGTATATAGATACACATACCGCCATGGTCATTTCGTTCATTTTGCTTGCCTTTCATACTGCAATAATTCGCAACAAGGTTATGAAATATTCGAAATAAGTATTTTATGTTTGAAATCCCAAGCCGTGGTTTTTTTCAAGACTAACACAAAATTTTTGATTTCTTAACGGGTTCTAACTGCAGATTTTGACTAGAAAGGTACCAGAGAAATTTGTAAATATTATCATCACAACTCTTCAAAAAACTGATTTTTTCTAAACAGAACGATCTTCCCTTACTGTTTAACACAGTTCATTAATGTGTAACTCGGTAGTGAACGAGAAACCCTGAAGATGGCGCAACGCCTAAGCGAATTGGTCTTCAAACGAAGTTTTGCAAGAGTTGGTAGAAAACTTTACAAATGTCCATTCATTTTAAAGAGTTATTTTTGAGCTGTAATTTTGTATAGGCATTTTCTAAATTAAACAAATCGAAAACTACGAGGAATAGTTCAAAATGTAGGCTTACATTTTTAGTTGTGTTTTCAAACATTTTTAGAGAGCCAATAGTTTGGGACCAAAAAGTCTTGAACCTATTCAGTTGAACGGCAGTGTGAACAGCTGTCATTGACTTCCGCATACATTCATTTACTCTTTTTCAAGGTAACTCTTGTCATGTTCTCGTTGTTTGTAACTTTAACTAAAACTATTTGTAGTAGAGGTGGGCGTCGGGAGTGTTTTTGACCGTGACACGAAACACGCACGCATGTGTCCATGTGCTCGTGTTCGAAAATACGATATCATGTCGTGCTCGTGCGTGATCGTGTTGAGTCCGAAAACAAAAAACAAAAAAAAACACGCACGAAAAAACACGATCACCTGTTTTTACTAAACTGCGTTGGCACACTTATATTTTTTGTAAATTATATTTTTTTATAACTTTCTTAATTCCACTTCACTCCACCCCAAACTTTAGTTTAATTGTAAAGAAAAGTAGTAATGGGTATTTTGCGATCACAATTAAAGTAACTACATATTTAGCGACTTTTAGTAATGGCAGAACAGACTACTTGTTAGAGAACAACTTTACACAAACGAGCAAACTCAAGCCCAGCGGCAACAACCAGTAATTAATTAGGCTTATTGTGACTGTCGAAATAACAAAAAAATACATACGATGGCTACAAAAAAAAATATAAGATGCTACAAATTCTGGATTTAAAAGTTAATATGCAAAAATAATCATTGGGCTAAATTTCGCCACCGAAATTTTCCTTGCTTTCCATGGACTCTCGTTTCAATAGTCAGAGTTATTCCGAATATTTCACGATTTAAGAATGTTGAGTTATATTTGATTTATGGTGGTTTCGCTTCAACCAAAAAAAAATAATTTTTTCATTGCCTTGGTATTTTCCCCCCAGTTTCGTGACCGTGTCGTGTCATGTTGCAAAAATCATGCACGCACCCATCTCTGATTTGTAGTATTTGGAGAAAAGTATAAACTGTAAATATTAATGTATGGTTAAACTACTTAGAAATATATACGTTAAGCGTTTCATTTTATAATTACCTTTGAGCTAGCGTACTGCATTTAACGTCCCTTATTTTAGCTATAAATTTTTTCTTTTGGCAATTGATTAGCAATAAATTAGCTACTAATTATATCAAAATTTCAACTGATTTCGCCAACCTGTCGCTGCTAAAATAAAGGACGTGAAGATTTAGGGCGGATTTCTCAACTAGCCGTCAACTTAACGTTCACTTTAAATTTATCGGGTAGTTCATCCTCCTGTTAAATAAAGGGCAATCGAACTGGCTGTTAAACTGACAGTGAATTGACAGTGAACTTTGACGTTAACAGGCAGTCGAGAAATTCGCCCTTAGTTAGTTATATATCATTTTTTATCAACTTCTTTTTAGGTGCAAATCTGTCATTCACTGTGAAATATTAAATCTATAAATCACGCTTACACCGATTAATTCTGTACCGGTCCGAGGCTCAATGATTCAAACAAAAACATTTCTAATTGCTTATATGTAGAATATCTAATAGGTAGATAATTAAATTTAATATCTAATAAATATTCAAATTATGAATGTTTTTTGTGATCTGCGTGCAAATTACGTCACTGCAGTCGATTATTCGCTTAACCCTATACCATGAAATATTTTTATAAATTAATTTAAGGTGTTTTTATGTTTCACAATCTTACTTAATTAATCTTGGCAGCTATGCGAGATTATTCTGAGTGGAATCTATGGCAATTTGTCCCAAATCAATACCAGCTGTCATTAAAAGCGATGCCACAAAATCGGTATGGTTTTTGGCATCACAACGAGACTTTCCTGGACCATTTTCGAATCATTTCAGGAGTTATTCTGGTTTATTTTGCATTGATTTCGGAACATTTTTGAATTAATTTTAGGAATTTTAATGGGCTCCTTTCGGCACTTTTTTCAGGACTACTTTGGGTCATTTTGGAATCATTTTAGACATTTTGGTACCACTTCGGGATAGTTCGTGGGATCACGTCGTGGCTACTCGGGTCACTTCGGTGGGCTTTTTGGTAATCAATCAGGGGCAATTTTCGGACTTCCTTTTGCAGTATTTTTGGAATCATTCCGATTGTTTTTGCCAAGTTTTTGAGGACCATTTTTGAGGAATTGTTTTCGGGACTAATCCGAGATCATTTCGGGACTACTTCTGGGTGGCCCCAAAAAAATTCCGAAATTATCTCAAAAACCATATTGAAATTGTGCAAAATCAAATACCGTGAATAAGTCCCGAAACGATCTCAAAAATTCAAGAAATGGTCCGGAGAACAACATATTTAATTAATATTACTAGCTTTAGCAAAAGCGCCTCAAGTTGTGGCTTCTCTTGCAAGGAAAACGGAGCGAGAAAAACGTCAAGGAAAACTGCAAACTGTTTGACAAAACCCATCAAAGTTAAAACCACATCTCGATTGAATGAATACTTAATCCAATACATATGACATGACAGACATGTTTATCTACTAATGTACATATGTGAATAGACTTATTATAAAACGATTGGCATAGAATGAAAAAAAAAAAAACAGTCGGTACATAATAAGTAATGTAATATTTTATAATAAAAAGAAGCATACACAACATAGGTAACAAGAATAGCTTTTATATTCTACAGCCAACATCTACTTAGTCATATTTATTTTTTGTCTTAGTACTTAGCAGTTGTCATGCAAAAGAAAGAATATTTTTCTGTCATATGCTTTTGTCGATATGCAAATCGTAGAAGCTTGATCTCATTAGAAGTACATCTATAAACCTAATAGACAGTTAGTAGAAGCGTCTAACAATAGCTTAGAGGCAACCCCACTAAGTAGTCACATGCGTAGATATATTTAAATGTGTGCCAGGCTTTCATTCATTTATATTCATTTTTTTCCATTCATCGTTCATATTTACGCCCACTGCTTCAGTTTTTCTTTTCGTGTTTTATTTTTGCCAACTTTATGTATGGCACTTTTATTAACTTGAAATATCTGACTGCCTGCCTATCTGACTGTGTCCCACATTGTATATTGTGCTAAGTGATAACAAGCCCACTGCGTTTGGGCTGAAGACAATAAGCGTGAGTGTGCCACAGAATAAATGCTTGACAGCGTTTTATGTTAAAAAATAAAAATAGTTTCTTTCTATAGAAGTATGTATTAACACACATACGAACGCCTTCACATACACACTTGTTAGTTATTTTGAAAACAGGAAGTAAAATAGGAGTAACTCATAACACAACCTTGTCCTACTAAATGTACTATAGAGGGCAGGGGTAGTCGGTTTGGCCTTAATATTCATGGGAGAATGGAATATATTTATTATAGCTTACGGACAATTATTCCTTAATTTTTTAATTACTAGAGTTTGCCCAGTGGTTGAAATTCAACCACAAAACCTTATTTTATTTCCCTACCTTTTTGCTATTTCTTAAATTTTCCTTTCTTTTCCATATTTTGTATATTTTTGGTTTCTATACATTCCTATTCATTTTGCCCTTTCAATGTTGATAATTATTTATTCTTCTTAGGTCGTCTTCATACCTATTTCTTTCCTTTTCTTTCCTTAGCATTCATTTGCTTTTATTTCCTTTCCTTTCCTCTCCTTTCATTTCAATTTATTTCTTTTGCTTTTCTTTCCTTCTCTTCCCTTTTATTTCCTTTCCTTATCTTCTCCGTTCTTTTCATTTTCTTTCACTTTCTCTTCTTTCCTTTTCTCTTCTTTCATTTCATTTTATTTCCCTTCTTTCTTTCTTTCTTTTCTGTTCTTCTCTGTTCTTTTCTTTTATTTTTCTTTCTTTTCGTTTCTTTTATATTCTTACCTGATCCTTCTTTCCATTTCCATTACATTCCTTTTTTCCTTTTATTTTCTTTTTCTTTCCTTTCCTTTCGTTTCCGTTGCTTTAGTTTCCTTTCATTTTATTCATTTTTTTTTTCATTTCATTTCTTTTCTTTTATTTTTTTCTTACCTTTATTTTCTTTCACTTTTTTTCTTAAATTTCCCTTCCTGTCATTTCGTTTCCTTACCTTTCCTTTTCTTACATTTCCTTTCCTACCGTTTCCTTTCTTTCTTTTGTTCCTTTCCGCAACTCCTTTGCTTTTCTTTTTCTTTCATTCATTTCCTTAACTTATTTTTTTTAGCTTTTAATTACCTTTCTTTCCTTTATTTTTCTTTCTTTTTATTTTCATTTATTTTCCATACCTTCTTCCTCGCTACCTTTTCTTTCCCTTCTTTTTTCTTCTTTCCTTTCTTTGTCTTTCTCCTTTTGCTTTTCTTTTCCACTGCTTTACCTACATTACATTTCCTTTCTTCCCTTACTTTTTTCTTTTCCATTCCTTTCCCTTTGATTTTTCTGTCATATTTTCCGTTCCTTACCTTAATTTTCCTTTTATCCATCCCTTTCCTTTCCTATTATTTTCTTAATTTAATATTTTATTTATTTCATTTTTATTTATTTTATATTATTCCCTTTCTTTTCATTTCCATCCAATTTAATTTTTTTACTTTCAATCACTTTTCTATTTCTGATTTTACTTTTTTTTAATTTTATCAATTTTCCATTTTATTTTATTTCACTAAGTCTAGCCACGAAGGGCCTTGTGCATGATCTAGCTTATTTGTGCCTTTTTTTTTTTTTAAATTTGCTTCTCTGAATCCCCACGCACAGATTTTGTTTTTGTAAACACTGTTTGTACCTAAGCTCAATAAAGTTGACGCGCTGGCTCATGTTATCTTATTGCTGCCAACAAAACAACTCACCCTACTGCAATGAATGCAAACACAACAATGCAAGTGGTCATACCTACATACATACACCCATAACAGCGGCTCTATAAAGCGAATGCGTCTATAGCACTTGTAGTGGTGTGATTTTCAAATCATATTATAATTAATTTTTTTAAATTTTTGGTTCGTTGTCGAACACCCTGCTCGGCGAGACATATCGATACATACCAAATTTTATATACCTTAGAATTGTGGTTATTGCAAAAAAGGGAGAAACCTGTTATGTTTGCGCATTTATATATAATAGATAAAAATTGTATGCCAATTAATTCATGGCTTTTTAAATTATAAATTATAAAAATCATGGTTTATTTATATTTTTGGCAATTGTAGAGATTCAGAACATAATGCAGTATGTAATCTGACAAGAGAAATATTCACAATGAAAATGTATACAAATCGACTACAATTTCAAATGATGGCATGACCTCATGAAATGCTTCATTAATGTGATTACCTACATGTATGTAATGGTGTTTTTCTGTAAGATAGAGTAAAATTCTATTATAAATTATTCATAAACAACAAAATCCAATTAATATTTCATGTGAGGATATACTAAACACTTTCAATGTAACATCACTCTAACTTTTCCAACTCGTAATCATGCAATTTTGAAAAGCGGCGGGAAATATAATTGTATATTATTTATAACTAAGCAATAACCATTGCAAACAAAAGTCAGTGTTCTGCAGCACCTCTTTCGCTAAAAAATGAACTGTGGCACTTTTGTGAAACGCAACTTTAAAGAAACTGGGATACATGGCTTGCCATATCTGATACGTAACGACTTGCATTGGCTGGAACGTATATTTTGGTTGGCCATGGTTATTTCGGCAACTTATTATTCGATTTTTATTTGTTTGGATCAAATGAAACGTTTTCGCGAAAACCCAATTTTGTTTGCAGCGGAGTTGACGTGGGACAAGCGGGATTTCCTTTATCCGGGTATTACGATGTGTAGCGATTTTCGAAACGAATTAGCAGAACGTGAAGTTATTCAGAAGTGAGTGCTGTGCTAAGGTTTTGAATACATTTTAAATTTGGATTTTGTTTGCTTTAGGAACTGGCAGCTTACGCCCAACGACACTGGTTATGACTATTATTCGAGTTTCCTAAAAACGTTAAATGTACTACACTACGACACTTTGCAAACTTTGATGCCATACGAAAACGACTCGACGCTGTGGAACCTGAATTATGTTGATGCATTGATAAAGGTTTTTAAGACTAAATTCACTACTAAGAAATACCATAAATGTTTCTGAAAACAACTTTTTCTTGTTGTGCTCTTTTTCGATATTACTTCAGCATTTTCGATTTAATTACCTCATCATATTTTTTAAAACTGTCTTATCTAAGATGTATAGTTCCAAAACGTTCTATTAGAATTTGGTTAAAGAACGTCCTATCTCAGCTAGAAATGTATATAATTTCCATAAAGATAGAACGTTTTTCAGTAAAATTATGTGTAGTTTTTTCAAAAACACAGACATTTCTAGATCAACCCTCGTAAGAATAAATAAATTTAAGAAATCTATTAACTTTTCACAGTTACAGGAGCCTGAAGAACAAGAAGATGGTCTGCTCTCAAAGTCAAAAAATCTCATATTCGTACCCGCAATCACAGAGGTTGGGCTATGCCGCACCACATCACAGCTCAACAGATATACCATGCCCAGTAGAGAAATGTAAGTTGGTAATAATAAATATTAAAAATAGATAAAGCTATTATATGGGGTTCTTTCCATATTTCATGTCAAGATTGTTGTAATCGACCTCTTTCGATTTTAATGAATTTTTTAATATTTTCAAAAGTTCATAAAGTTTAAAAAACTTTCGAATATTTGAGGAAGGTTTGTTTTCGAAATATAAGGCAGTCCTAGACATAGACGCGTACTCGTAATTTCACTGAGCACGAATTTCCCTGCGTTTCAAGATCTGCACACAACGAACTGTCAAAATTGCAATTTTCATTAATTAGTTCATTTTCCTTCGGCAGAATTTCAGGGAAACTTCCCGCCAAAAATTCATTCAAATCGGAAGAAGTCGATTTTAACTATCTGACGATTTCACATGGCAGACCCATTATATATTTTTTCAGAACGACCTTAGTTTAATTCCAAAACTATTTTAGAAATTTCGTAATTTGTACAACTTTTCCGGTATTTTCAGCAATTCCATCGAGGTCACACCTGTGGAGTATTGTCTCTTCATGAGCATTTGTATTACAAAGCTATATCCAGAATATCCAGATAATGCGGGTGTTTATGTGGTAGGTGAGATCACAAGTCGAAATATCACTTGAGCTGCATCAAAAATTTTACTTATATTTTCTTAGTATCTGCATAATCCATTCGACGTAGTTGCCCCCGGCCATATCACCAATGTCTACTTGACCGCAACGCCAGGACGCGTTTTAACAGTCGATTTGGAAATCAACACATTCAGCGCCGAAGACGAGGTACGCAATTTACCCGTGGAATATCGCAAGTGTCGCTATCCGGATGAAAGCAATCTCGTCTACTTTGAGGTAATGCAACGAGTTCCTGAAAGATATTAATACAATCCATAGTTTTTATATAAATCTAAAATGCTTTTTTAGACCTATAGCACCGCGCTATGTTGTATGGATCGTCGTATACGCAAAGCTATGGAACTGTGTCAATGTAAGCCCCATTTTTATACTGCAGCACCGGGACTGCCAGTTTGCAACGTCGATCAACTTTTGTGTTTACATCGTAGCAATTGGACTGTAACAAATTGTACTGGCTGTGTTCAACTTTGTGAGTATATGTTTTATGTGCAACTACAGCAAACGCTTTCGCCACCAATGCAGGTAAGAATTAAAAGCATTTCACTGGAAAAATTTGAAATTTCCTCTTCTTTTCTTTTATTTTGAATAGAATGAGGGAGTTCTGAGTCAAAAATTTGAGCGTACCGTGGTAATAGAGCTCAGTCTGCCCTACCGGGGTATACGTCGTCGTGTGGTGTTTAGCTCAGATCAGTTGATGGTTTCGTTTGGTGGTGCAGTTAGCCTATTTTTAGGTGCTAGCTTTATGACTTTTTATACAATGATTAAAATTGGAGGCGAATTTGCGACGCTCAATTGCATGCAGTTTTGGAGGAAACGACAGCAAAAGAAGCGCAGGAAGTTGATTCAAACACGGGAGATTTAAGCAAAAACTCTACACAGTCCGATATGATGACACTCAGCTATGAAAACAAATAAATAAAATAAAAAGTCGAATTTGCGCTGCAATCCACGAACTTATCGATTTTTTTACGGCACATTTCTTCCCCCTTTTTTCGATTCGCTCAAAAGCTTCCGTCAACAATATTATACAATGAAATGGCAGTAGAATGTATGTCGTGGAAATGTGACGACAAAACTCAGCGCAGCCGGAATTCAATAAACAATCAGTTTGTTATTTTATTTTTTCTCACTTATACTATGAGTTTGTTTGCAAAGAAATTCTTTGGTGGCACAAATTATTTAAAGAATGCGTTAAAAATGTATTCGCGCATTATTTCAAAATAGACATAAAATATTGGTTTAACAAAAATTATTCCCACAGAGCCAAATTTTGGTAGAGAGCTTAGGTTCGCCGTGACCGTGAAAGAAGACTTCAAAAGTACTGACTGTTGATACGGGCGCATCTCATTCCATCTTTCGATCCGATTTAGTCAACAAAGAAGTGAGGCCATTACATGGAACAAAGTTGCGTACGGCGACTGGGGACGACACCCAAGTCCAAGGAGAAGTAACATGTGAAATCGCAATTGGGAATGTCACCGTACTGCACAATTTTATAGTGACAGATATTGTTGATAAGATCATAGTTGGTGTGGATTCTTTAAGCAACCAAGGCATCAAGATCGACATGCAAAACAGGACTATGAGCTATAAGAACATGGATGAGCAACTAAATTTTGGTTACGAGAACAAGTACATCAGTAAGCGGGTCCTCGTGGAAGAAAGCCAAAAAATTCCACCGAAGTCAGAGGCGATCGTTTGGGCATCGATTGATGGAGATTACGGGACAAACAAATTGTAGGTGGTAGAGGCAGCAAACAAATCAAAGACCGTTATACTAGTAGGAAAAACACTGGCTATGAAAAAACAAGATGGACGTATACCGGTAAGAGTACTAAATGAGTTCAGATCGCCGATCAAGCTTTCCAAAGAAGCTAAATGGGGACAATGAAAATTATGGTAGCATTATTCAACGGAGTTTTTAGAGTGTAGGTATAGGGAGTGAGTGTAGGTGAATGGGAAGTCTTCCGTGTTCATCTCTAAATTATTTTTGAAATTCTGGTTTTGTATAATACATATGTAGTTCCAAAGTCTAACGTCTTTTTTTTTTTTTTGAAATGCCATTTCTGATAAAGAAAAACAAGTAAGGAAGTCTAAGTTCGGGTGAAACCGAACATTACATACCCAGCTGTGCACATAAAGTGGGCGTGATCGTTCACCGATTTTTCTTATTTTCTGTGGTAGTACTCTACATAAACATAGCATGCCTGGTACCTAGTTTCGTAAATCTATCTCACACCGTTCTGAAGTTGTTAGCAGTCGAATTTAAAAATTGCTTGACTCATAAGTGGGCGGGACCACGCCCACTTTCCAAAATTTTGAAAAAATTATGTAAAGAATATGAAAGTTGATGTATGTACCAAATTATATTATTATAGCGAAATCAGTTAATTAGATATGGACTTTTCAATATTTCCACCTCCTTTCAATATAACTTTTATGAAAAGTAGGCGTGGTCGCGAAGCGATTTCGTTTATTTTCTATAGCTGAATTTACCACAACAATAGTATGTCCTCTACGAAATTTCGTTATACTAGCATAAACTGTTCTGAAGTTATTAAGAGTCAAAATTTTAAAATTTCTTCAAATATACGTGGGCGGTACCACGCCCCCTTTTAAAAATTTTTTATAAAATCGGCCTTAGAACATCTAAATCAATACATATTGCAAATTTTATCATTGTAGCTGCTTCTAATATTGAATTGACCCATTTTATACGTTTTTCGAAATTTTCGATATCGAAAAAGGGGCCCCATTTTACCCATTTTCAATAGCAATCTATTCTGAACCCAAATAAGTACGCATGCCAAATTTGGTGAAGATATCTCATTATTTGCTCAAGTTATCGTGTTAACGGACAGACGGACGGACGGACGGACGGACATGGCTCAATCAAATTTTTTTTCGATCCTGATCATATTGATATATGGAAGTCTATATCTATCTCGATTCCTTTATACCTGTACAACCAACCGTTATCCTAACAAAGTTATAATACCCTGTGTACAAGTACAGCTGGGTATAAAAATTGTCACAGGCATATTTCCAAAGCAATTTAAATTTGATTGTTTACTTATTTCATTAAAATTAGCTCTTAAATATACTTTGGTTTTATTTTATTATTTAAGTTTATTTGCTCTTATTTTTTTAATTTTTTTTAATTTTTTTTTTTTAATTTTTTTTAATTTTTTTTTTTAATTTTTTTTTTTTTAAGTTTTTTCTAATGTTTTTTTTATTATTTTTTACTACTTTTTATTATATTTCCCTTTTTTATATATTTTTTTTCTCTTTTTTATATAATTAAATTTTTTTATTTTACTTTATTTATTATTCAGAATTACAAAATTTCAAGTCAATTTACGTCAAATGCAGTGGAATTTCACAGACAAACAAAATTTTCTTTAGATTTCAACAACTTTTTTATTCCGCATTTCGCACCAATAGAAAAGGCGTTGCCCTTACAATTTAAATAAACAAAAGCGAAGTTAGTATTACGGAACTAGCGGCAAACTACGTAGATGAAAACCGCTTTTCACTTTTTCTGTATTTTAGATATGTTTCTATGTATATAAAATTGTGTTAAATTCACGCAAAACAAAGTGTGAAGCCATAGAAAGAAAAAAACGGTTCGTGCCACCAGCAAAGGTACTGATTTAAAATAGCAACTGGGACTAAAAATAAAATAAAGCTCGTAACGAAAAATACAAAAAAAGGAGAAATAGAAACCCACAAAGGTAAAAACAAAAAAAAAACAAAGCCACACACACAAAACTGAAAACTTGTGCAGCATTTCACTTTTGCGCAGAAAATTAAAAACTTTTCCAACACTTTTCTCGCTTGCCATAAAATTATCACTATACATACGCGTATTAAAGATACATACATACATATCTACATGCCTAAGCAAATAATTGTATACGAATAGACTTTTGTGGTTAAGGTTGTTGGTTAATCGGTTTGTCTCATGCCAAAATGGTGGCTGATGCCGGCAATCAACGCCTCGTTACTGTTTTTACATGTACATACACCCAAAATATAGACCTTTTTTTTTTAATTAATATATGAGCCCCTTAAAGCACAAGTGGTATAAGTCCACCTTTCTCGAACTGAGATATTCAAGGTTTTTTATTGTCAACAAATAGGGGGTACCTACCGTTGATTTCACAAATTAGTTCTGCGACTTATTCGGTTTCTATGGGAGCTAGGAGTTACCTCGTTAGCGTGTTATTAGAACACATTTTACCCCACTTAGCGCCATGTCTAATTTAAAAAATGAAAACTGGACTTATACCACTTGTGCTTTAAACGGCTCATATTTTTTTACAAAATCTTGAGAAATAGATCATTTTAAAAGAACAAAAATTGTGTATTTGATCCACAGGCAGGCTGTTATCGGGCTCGAAAACAATCAAGTATTTAAAAACAAGTAAGAAAGCTGTCTTCGGCTGTACCTTTCATGAATAAGCGTTACGATTTTCACTGTTCGATCCCCAGTACAACCTGTGTTTATTTAACTTTAGTTCATACCATTGCATCTAAAAGAGCAATAGTTACGAAATTTCACGTTTCTACCTATCTACATAATTACAGGAGTTATAGCCCAAAATCCGTTTTCGGAACAATCGATTGTATGGGAGCTATATGTTATATCGGTCGGATCTTAATGGTTCTGACAAATGATTTCTATATTAGAAAATGGTGGCCGCATATCAAATTTCAGCCAAATATCTCATGAACTGAAGGACTAGTTTGCGTCCAAACAGACATACATGGCTGAATCTACTCATCTCGTCATCCTGATCATTTCGGTATAGTTAGGTAGGTAGGTAGGTGGAATGGCTGCGACAAAGTCGCCCAAGTAGCTTTAAAAGCCGTTTTGATGCCATAAAACTCGTAGAAACCTACTGCCGTGAGTATATGCTACAACCACCCAGAGCTGTTTATAAACTCCAGGATGCTTGGGATCCCTAATTCGGATACTCTCCCTAGATTTTCCAAAAAAGGGGTCCCAAACACTTTCAGTCGTGTTCTGGCTAGACCGGGGCACTTACACAGGAAGTGCTCAACGGTCTCTTTTGCATTAATGTCTTTACAGCTTCTGCAGTGGTCATTATGCGGAATACCCAGTTTTTCCGCATGCGTACCTATCGTCCAGTGGCCCGTGCAGACTGCTACAAGCTTGTAGGTGTCTACTCTGGACCTGCTTAGAAGTCCCCTTGTCCTCTTCTCGCTGTAGTTCGGCCAAGTGGCTCTCGATATTGCGCATGTAGTAGTAGCTTTCCACTTCCGCTGTGCTTCATTGAGAAAATATTTTTGGAGATTCCCCTTGGCTACTGCCAGGGGTACCCCAATTTCGAGTCTAGATATCTCTTCGTTCTCTGCTGATGAGCCTGCCCGTGCTAGCTCATCAGCCCTCTCATTACCCTCGATCCCTTTATGACCCGGGACCCAGATAATGGATATTTCTAAAACCTCAGCTAACGTACCCAAAATTTGTTTACATTCATGCACTGCATTAGAGCTTGTGTATGGCGATGCGATTGCCTTTATCGCCGCCTGGCTGTCGGTGAAGATAGCCACTTTCCCAGTAGTGTTCCTTTGCTCAAGCAATTTGCACGCCTGAACAATCGCAAGAACCTCTGCTTGAAACACACTGCTATACGACGGGAGTCTGAATGCTTCTGAAATATCCAGACCTGCCGAGAATACGCCGGCTCCCACCCCCGAATCCATCTTGGAGCCGTCTGTATACACTTCAATGTTGCTATTTGTTGTGACCCTGCCCCTTTTCCACTCATTCCTACTTGGAAGGACCGTGGTGGCATTCCTCTCAAACTTCAGTTTGTGAGGATAGTAGTCTATTGCGCTATTAACTATTCCCTCTGGGAGGGTGTTAAGGATACTACTGTGCCCATGCTGAGTATCCTTCCAGCACCCAGCCTCCCTGAGTCTCAGTGCGGTTTGTGCCGATGTAGAAAGTATATATAAGTCAATTGGAAGTAGGTTCAAAATAGGATCCAGAGCCGCAGTGGGGCAGGTGCGCAAGGCCCCAGTGGCGCCGACGCACGCAGTGCGCTGTACCCTCTGCAAGCTGGCGAGATTGTAGTTCTTACGAAGAGCTTCCCACCACACCACCGAGCCGTAGGTCAGCACAGGCCGGACCACCGCCTCGTACAGCCACAGCACCATCTTCGGCTTTAGACCCCATTTTTTACCAAACATCGATTTGCAAGCGTAGAAGGCGATACATGCCTTCCGCACCCGCTCCTCGATGCACTCCTTCCAATTTAGCTTGCAATCAATTATCAGCCCCAGGTACTTGGTTCTGGTAGATAGAGTTAGTTGCTGACCATTCAGCATCGGTAGTTCGAACGTAGGTGGCTTATACTTCCTCGTGAAGAGAAGAAGCTCCGTTTTGTCCGGATTCAGCCCTAGGCCACACTCTTGTGCCCACCTACTTAGCTTTGCCAACGTTCTTCCCATGATCTCGCTCATCACGGAAGGGAAGGGACCCGAGACAAGGATCGCCACGTCGTCGGCATACGCCACAACCTTTACTCCATTAGTACTGAGTTTTAATAGTATATCGTTCATAGTAAGGAGCCATAGCAGAGGCGAAAGAACCCCCCCCCCCCCCCCCCCCTGCGGTGTTCCTCTACAAATCTGTTTGCTAGCTTTTGCTCCCCTATCTCTGCTGATATTTCACGATTTAGAAGTAGGCATGAGATCCAGTTCCGTATTGGTTCTTCCACCCAATAGTTACTTATTGATGTGTCTATTCTTCTTCTCATACTTACAAAAATCGGACCAAAGTTATTATACTATTTCATCTTCATGAAAGGTATAAAAATTACTAGAAAAAAATAAAGAAAACAATTGACTTAATTAGAAAAAATTTCTATGGTGAGTCAATTTAAAAAAAATAATTTTGAGTTCGTGTTTTTCTGAGTGTATCTACATAAAATGACGATAAAGACAAGAGTAATGTGAAGTAATGCTATGGATACACACAGGGAGATTATCTCCAATAAACCTTTTTTAATCAGATCCAAATTTTACCCTGACACAGACAAAATTGAAGATTAACAATCGGCGCCATTTAGTGCTTTGGTTGTATTACTTGCGGTTTAAAACTAGATGTCGCTGAGGATCGTTTATTTTTTGGTGACTCTAGTGTCCAGTAGCGGTAAAATCGTAATTTCGTTTCCTGAAATCTGCTCAAATCTTCTTCATTTTTGGGAGTTTATAATGAAGATTATGCTCAAGTTAACTCCCAAAAGCGGAGTTTATTCGGAATTAGCGCTAATGTATCAGCCCTATAACATAAAAACTACTACATTTATGATGAGTTTAAAGATGTTAACGACGCTTGCGGTTACCATTTTCATTTCCTCACGTTGCCTTTCTTTTTAACTATGATATGCTATGCCAAGACTACAAAATGAAAAAAAAAAAATATATATTTTCGCCTACTATCGTCGGCTTAGAAAGTAAAGGTGCTAAGTCCACCTTATGGATTCTTTCAGGTTTTAATGTATACACTATTCCATCAGGAATTGCATAAATATTCTATTTTTAAGTGCGTTGTTTGCATTGATTCGAAAATGTACCAAGTCCACCAGTGAAATGAAAAAGTGCTAACTCCATGCGAATTTGAAAATTTTTCTTTTTTCCATATCAAATTTAAAGTAGAAAAGTAAAACGGAATCATCTACAATTTCTCCTTAATAATTGACACATAACTTTTTGACCTTGAACAGTAAAGACAAATGTTTGTTCTATCATATTCAGCATTCCAAAGACCTAAATCACATGTATGTACATACTTGTCGACTTATGGACCCCAAGAAATGAACATAAGTCGATTTTCGTCAAAAGTTGTGCAATAAAATCTGATTGTCTGCTATGAATCGGCGATAGTAAAACGCTATTGTGTGATAAAGAGAAACGTTCAGGCTTTCATACTCATGTACTTTTATCCAAATATTGCTTCTAATTGCAGAGTTACAGAACTCCAAAAAATATGTTATTAGAGCTTTGAAAGAACAAAGGTGGAATTAAACGCTGGCAAGCATAAGTATACGATGGCTTGATGGTAGACACTTGAATTTAGCATTCCAAATATTGTGAGTTCGATTCTCGGTGAAGGCTTATAAGAACTCTGAAATATACACGGTTAAAAATTTGAGCCTAAATTTTGAACTTTTTTGGACTACATATAGGACCAAGCCGAATTTGGTTTCAAATTCAATCTAGACCAGTTTTCAAGAAAATTGGCTAAATGAATCGGGTTTCAATTATAAACCAGAAATGTTTTAACAATTTTTTAAAGATCAAATAAATGTTTGTCCGTTGATGGGGATTCGAACCAAGACTCCCCGCATCATGCCCGTCTGCTCTACCACTGCGCTACATCGCACACATAAATGTTGTTGGCAAAATTCAATGTTGAATAAGCTTTCAAAAAAAAAAAGAAAACAAAACAAAAATTGTACACCGAAAAAGTTTTAATTTTAAACCGAAAAGTTTTAATTTTAAACGGAAAATTTTTATTTTTCAAACCGAAAAGTTTTAATTTTAAACGGAAAATTTTTATTTTTCAAACCGAAAAGTTTTAATTTTCAAACCAAGAAGTTTTAATTTTCAAACCAAAAAGTTTTAAGAAAAAAAATAATATAAGAAATGTGGCACCTAGCAGGATTCGAACAAAAGCGCTAAGGAGTCACAATCGACTGCTCTACTGCTGACCTATGCCGCATATAAAGTTTTTGTGGGCAAAACTCAATGACTTTCAAACAAACCAAAAAAAAAAAGATCTTAAATCGAAACCAAAAGAAATTGGATAGTATAAGACATACCAAAAAAAGTTTAAAAAAAAAAATCGCTTAAACTTTAGGCGGGTTTAAAAGTTGGGCTCATTTTTTTAACCGTGTAATTAATTTGAAATATTAAGGGACACTTGCATAAAAGCCGATAACAACCATGATGCAGCAACGATAACCACTACTCGGTGATTAATTTGACAGCAAACCGAACAAAATACGTCAATTAAACTCCGGTAACCGGAGACATGTGAAGTTGGCGGTGCACTAACAAAAAAAAAAAATTTTTTTTTCAATTTTTAAATATGTCATTTAATTACGGATAATTCACGGCAAAATCACGTACAAATATTTTTTCTCTAGCAGGTCCCTAAGGTAGTTTTTCAAAGGTGGCACGCTAACTTCACATGAAGTTGGCGTGAAACTCAATATTTTCCAAAATACGTCCGCGACAAATTTTTTGATTTCACAGATTAATTACGGATAATTTACGACAAAATCACGTGCAAAGGTTTTTATCCTAGCTGGTCTCGAAAGTAGTTTTCCAGAAGTGGCACGCTAACTTCATGTGAAGTTGGCGATGCACTACCAAAAAATTAAATTTTTTTTTTTTTTAATTTTCCAAATATCCCACTTAGTTACGGCTAATTTACGGCAAAATCACGTGCAAACATTTTTTCTCTAGCAGGTCCCTAAGGTAGTTTCACATGAAGTTGGCGTGCCACTCAATATTTTCCAAAATACGGCCGCGGCAAAATTTTTGTTTTCACGGATAGTTTACGTATAAATTACGGCAAATTATCCACTAGTTACTTTTTTGCCACGTAAAAGTTGTCTTGCCAACTTCAGAGAGGTAAAAAGTTACGCTGTATTGCCGGGCGACGATATGTATCTGATTTCTCTTTGAAAACATTAATAAGATTTTCTCCACAAATATAAAAAGAACTTAAGAATTCTTCTTGAAGAAAATGTATAGGGATATCATATCATTTTTGTTCTATTTTGTTAGGTACTTATGGCTCTGTGTGTATCGACATATTTATTGCTTCTAACTAACTTGCATGCAATAACTATGGAAATGTATATTTTGTTTAATATTTATTCAATTTATCACTCGTCTGCAACACTATAGCGGGAAGTTGAATAAATTCTGCACGGTCTAGCAGTCACTGGTTGATTGAACGCCGCAAAAATAAAATACAGCCGATATGGGAAATTAAGAGTCATGAATTCATGAAGTAGCAGAGTAAAATAACATATGGAAGCATTATTTTCATTAATTCTATCAAAGATAAGTCACATATTTTTCATCAAAATTATTACATTAGAAGCTATGTACATATCAAAATATATGTTAGTCTACCAAACTTTTTGTCTAGACGATTTTCTGTCGTTGCAGTGGGTTTATAACTAAGTTTTAGTTAGCCTTCAGTTTCGACTTTAAAAGAATAAAAACGTTTCAAAGTTGGTCTTGTTACTTCCACAGCCGGCTCATTATTTTTATGCTCTGATTCGCACTCAGGCCAAAGTAAAAACAAATACGCATGCGATCAGCTTCAAACCAACCAACCAACCAACCAACCAGTTGGACGAGTAGAGCGAGCGAGCGCCCAATGCGCTAACTTTTGTTTTGAGCTCATACGAAACAGAATTGCGTGCAAAATTAACAGTGTAGGTGCCTGCATATTTATTCAACGAAACTATGGTGGAAGCAAAGAAAAAATCTACTCAAGCTTAAAGTACCTGCGCGGAAATCTTCAAATAATTTAATAAGTAATTTAATATAAAACACATTAAAATGAAGTTGAAGAAAATGTACAACAAACAAAGAATGATGAGAAAAAATCAGTGCAATGACACAAATACTAATTTACACTAAAAGGCGAATAAATTATTAATAGCTAAAGGCAGGCAAGCCAAGGGCGAACTGGGAGAACGCCGACAGTAGCAACAGCAAGTCATCACCTCTTCAGTTCTTTTAACGAAGAAACTATTCAAGGCATTTGAAGTTAAAGTTAAGGTTTCATAAAAGTTTACAACGTGTGCAACGCCAATGAAATGTCAAAGTGACGGCAGAGCTGTACAGAATGGGTGATGGAAATTGTGAAAACGCGAAGGCAACAAAAAACTGTGTGGATTTAAAAACAAAACCACACTCACGGCTGCTCTTGTAGGTAGTGTGCTTGCCTACGATACTGGAACGATTTACTCTTTTCCCTTAATTGTCAAATTTGGCATGAGACATTTCAATTCTGATCTGGGCCTGGATTCTCGAAGAGTGAGTTTTGAAATTTTCACTTTTTCACCATTTAAAATGTATGGGAAAAAAGTGTACATTTGAAAACTCACAGTTAGAGAATCCAGGGCCATGTTTTTAAAATTCTGAATAGTCCAGTCAAAATAGCCATACAAATAGTGTTTAAATGGCATTAGTTCTCAGAGAGCAAAATTTTGGTAGAGAGCTTAGGTTCGCCGTTAAGTGGCCTACCCACCTGCCAAGAAATGCCTCAAGAAAAAAAACGAGCATATATTTCCATTTTATTGCAAATTACTAAAAGTGTATAAAATATGTGTAGCGAAATATGTACTCACCACCTTTGCCACGAATCTGCACGTTTACCTCAAGAAATATATACGAGCATATTTATTTCTTCAGGTTTTCGTTCCAATCCTCCTGTTCAATTCTATGCGAACTGTGTTAGTCTTCGACGCAGAAAACTGAACCGTGTTGGTCTTCGTTGCGAGCGACGATGTGTAGCCCAAAAAAGTTTAAAATTTAGGCTCAAATTTTTAACCGTGTATACAATATACAATAAAAAGCCTAGAGCAGGGGTCACCAGGTTGTTGTTGTTGTTGTAGAGAGGTGTAGCCCTGCCTAAATGTCAGACAGGGTCACCTCGAGTGTATTGCTCTTGGCCGGGTCGATATAAGAAAACGGCCCGGGTCGTTTCGGCACGATGGGTACAGCACAAGTACTGGTACCGTTCTCGTAGAACCGGCACACCCAGGGTGCACCAACGGGGAGGCGACCTACTCTTACAACCTACTGGGCCATACAATAACTACGCTATACTTTGTACAGCAAACCCGTTCCTGGAATCACAAAATTTTACTCGAAAGAAGTATTATTGAAATAAGAAAGAAAAAAAGAGTAGCCGCAACTAGCATAGCGGGCCAAAGGAGCCACTACTTGACGATGCCCTGGTTTAGAGTGTATTCCATTGACTTCGGAAATGAATGAAAATAAATGAAATATTCTTACTGGGAAATTATTATGATTTGTTCGTAATGGGTATAAGCATGTAAATATGAACAAGATTATGAAAGACAGACTAAAATGTTGACAGCTGCGTCAAGTTGAAAACAACATCAAAAATGAGCATTGCAACGCCATAGAGCACGGCATGTCAGATGCTCCCCAGTCACTAAGTTAGTTCATCAGACGAAACGATAGCAGTTTTACTACGGCAACAAAGTTTCCTGGTTCATTCCTTTTCACGCACTCACAAAAATGTGTAAGGGCATGTTGTGGTTGTGCTTGAATTGTGTGATATTTATAGTGCAGAAACACATTTAGGGAAGACAGCAGTAGTGTGTGTACAAACTTTTGATATAAGGGGAGACACACAAATCGATACAAACCCGAGCAGAACACCTGCTGCACAGATTTTTTGTGATTTTTTTTTTCTGATTTAATTTTTACTTGATTTTAAATGGCAGACACATGCACCCATACATTGACTAGGTATATGGATTTGAGAGTATGAGGTTTCAATAAAAAAGGACTAATTGAAAAGAGCGCTTCAGTAAAAGTGGATGCAAGACAATTTAGCTTTGAAAAGACGTAACGTAACTGTTTTAGCCGAATTCTAAAAATTTTGTTTACTTTACAAAAATTGCTAAATATAAAAAATCGACCAACTACAAGTGAATTAGCGGCCTATAAAGTAGATCAGAGGCACACACAGAAAACAGTTGTTGTCTGACATTTTCACCACTTTTTTAAATTTTTTTATTTTGTTTTTCATTTTACACGTAAAACGCAAATAACCAACCTATTTGGGGCAGAATTTACAATATGCGGTCGGTCGGCCGTTCGATACACCGTTTGAATTAAATAAATCTAAAAATGCTGTGTGGGTTTGCTCTGTGAGCTTACCGAAAATAAATCTCACACAAGCGAATGCCTTTAGGAACTTTACTTTAAGCTGTTGTTGACATTTGGCATCGCAATGTAATGACATAATCTCGCCGTGTCTGATGTTGCAGTTGCGGTTGGTCTATGACAACAATGCATTTATCGCGATTATAGAATCGAGTTTGAATTTGAATGGCTTAAGGCAACTGAGTGCAGCGAGATTCAGCGGCAATTAAGATGCAGTTACAGTTAACCGTTTGCTTTTTGAATATGAAATCAGGTAGGTAAGACGAGTATGCAAAACAAAATGTTGTTAACATTTTAAGGGTGCAGCAATCGAGCAATTGAGCTGCATTATTCATTTTAGCATTCATTCTGACACGAGTGCAATTTATTTTTATCAACTTTAATTTTTTCTTTTTCCGAAACTAAAAACAAAATGATTCCTTGTAGAGCTTTTTAAAAATACTAGCTGACCCGGTAGACGTTGTCCTGCCACAAATATATTTCCCTGCATGTTTCTCTAACCCGATCCTTATATCTATATCAATACCTATCCCTATCTCTATCCCCATTCCTATCCCTACCATCAGGTTCTGAAAGGCAATATGAAAAAACTGAAGGGTGCCGTAATTCATGTCTAGCAGGGTTTTAATTAAGAAAAGTGCTTTGTGTCTTATTGTGGCCGGATTATGATATTTTAAAACTTAAATAAAAAAATCGGCCCTGTGGATCGGGTGTTTAGCTTTTGCAAAATTTCGAGTTAGAATTTTATATGTGTATACTAGTGTCCCACCGAATATTCGGCCAAGTTTCGGTATTCGGCAAGTATTTTTTTTTCGGCTTCGGCCTTCGGCTGAAAACGCCGAATAATCGAGGCCGAATTTTACGAGTTTTTGAATTTTTATAAGCGACAGGAAATTCCAACTTCCAGAAATATTTTTATGCTATTGAACAGGCCTAAGATTTCGAACGATAACTTACGCGAAATTATTCAAGATCGCCACCTTTATTAATAGCAGCGACATCTAGCTTTAAACCGCAAGAAATACAACTAAAACACTAAATGGCGCCGAGATGGTGGATTGTTAATCTTCAATGTTGTGTGTATCAAGGTAAAATTTGGATCTGCTAAAAGAAGATTTATACGCGATAATCTCCGTGTGTGTATCCATAGCATAATAAAGAATAGTTAGAGAATTGCCCCAGTTATCCAACGTGAAGACGAACATTTCTCCAACGTTAGAGACTGTGTTGGTTGGGATACTACAACTCATGGTAGGTAGTTATTCCAAGGCCATGCACCTACTTACTTACATAATTATAAACAGTTCAAAACCACATTGAAACAAATCCATTAATTATTTTGTGCACCCCAATTTTAATCTTTTCGCTTTTCATTTCTAGTTATTACACAACTAATTAGACAAACTAAAAATAAATCAAAACAAAAAAAAAAAACAAAAAAAAATAAATAATTTAATTAAGTACACTAGAATTGGGAATTTTAGTTCATTAAAGTCTTCTATCACTTCTATCGAACTAGCAACCAAAATGAACTAGTTCATGTATGTAGTTCGTTTTTAGTTCATTTAGATCATTCCCTTAGGAAATAACTGCTAAAACTCGTCCAAAAATGTTGGGAAGGGTATCCAAAAATGCCTTTTAGACTCGTTATCAATAATCCAGAGGCGGGTCTTTTGATATCTCTTCCTACACCATTCAACGTGTTTTTGCAGTTGACTCTTAAAGGAAACAAATACCACCTTATATCCGGAAGTATAAACCCTGCTAAGTAGCGGATAAAATCTTGGGAAGTTACTGGGCAGTGCTTACCAGAAAATAGGATAAAAAGTGAGAAATTTTGTTCAGCGAGGTTCTTTTTTACCCATGTTAGAATTGCTAACTCGTGTCGAAAATTATCGAATTATGCGTTATTTCGATGCATACTCTTACCCACAGTCATTTTTGGTTTGCACAGCACTAATTTGTGATTTTGTTTTCACCATGGCTAGCGCTAGTTGGCAGGGACTTTACTTTGGCACGAGTTTTGGTTTCTCGGTATTTTCTCATTCTCAATAAATCCTATAAGTTTGACGAAAATTTTACATAGTTCAAGCAGTTCATTTCAAATTTTGAACTAGTTCATGTAATCACTTCCATGATTTATTTCAATGAACTAATTAGTTCATGAACTACCCAAGTCTAGCGTACACAACTTTGATTTTTAGCCGTACGCATTCTCAATATTTATGCATAAAAACAAAACAAAACAAAACAAACTACTTAGTCTTCAGTGTTCATAACGCAGCAGCAAGCGTGAGAAATATATGAAAATTAAATGAAGAAGTACATGAAAACTAAATCTATACTAAACATTTTTTGTTTACCAATTTTGTATGCTCTTCTCGCGTGTGTTTATCTTTTTTTATTATACAAACGTTTTCTCATCTGTCCTATAACATCTGTTGTAGATAATCACGAGTGAGCAACGAGCGGACACTCGATGGTTGACCTTGTTGCCACAATTCTTACTTTTATTACAGGTTTAAAACACCTTAACTATCTGCGATGCGTGAATTAAAAATTTGAGCTCTTAAAATAAACAAAAAATATGAAAAAGAGACAGAGAGACTCTGCTGTTGTTGGAACAGACTGTGCCCAATCTTGCTGTAATTTGATAATTAAAAATAAAAACAAAACTTGCTCTTACTAAAACTAAAATTGTATGCGTTCACTTGACTGCACGGTAAAGGAGAACAATGTAGATGGAGCATAGTGTAAGAAAAACAGCATATTACTAAGGTCATTCAGAGATGCTATATTATTTGTTATGAATATTCTAGATAGCCTAAAACACTTGGTCAGCTTCTGTTTTACTTTTAATAGGAGTGTTTTATATAAATTTGTGTTTGTAACAAAAAAAGACTTTAAAACTCGCAAAAACTTACCTTTAAATCATTTATAATCTGCTGAAAGAGACTGCCCAGCGCAGAGTTCTCACGTTCTAAACTCAAATCCATTTTGTTATCAATTTACGTATAATCGTTCCAACAAAATATTTAGTTCTATGACTTTTTTCTTTTTATCAAATGTTTGGATGCCTCCAACAATTGACGCTAATTGTTATCACTCAATTTTTGCTTGCTTCTTCCAAATTTAAAGTTTTTTTTTTTTTTTTAATTTAACAATTGACATATTTTTGTTCGCTATTATATCATCATTAAAATTTTATTCACTACATGTGTGATTTGATTGAAATATGTATATATATATGTCAATTATCATCAACATTGACAGCTAATATGAAGGACATTAATAGCTCAATCCCTTATCACTTCATTAAAGAACATGAACAGCCTTACCGAATCACTCAAATTATTTTCACCCTTTAGCATTGTCATGGTTTTTGTTTTCCGTTGCGGTTTGATTATTGTTATCTGTTTCTTTAAAATTGTTTTTGTTATACTTTGATTCTATTGAGAACGTAACCTCCGTTTACTTCACAATTATTTTTACTTTATAATCATCATTGTTTTCGTCTTTTCGTTTCATTTCATCTATTGAAATCGTTTTGTTTTCGTTGATGCTTTGCAAGTTCGCTATTTTTTTTTTTAGGTTCTATTGATCTCGAGCACTCAAATTGATCATTAATTCTGTAAATAAACAACAGAAAAACATAAATTAATTGATTTCAAACAATTATATGTCAGATGTGTTAGAAGAAATATTAATTTGAGGATACGGAGCAAATGATAGAACCAAGGTCTGAAACCGATTAAAATAACGTTCCGGTTTCGGTTTCGGTTTTTGCAACGTGTTTCGGTTTCGGTTCCGGTTTCGTTCTTCAAAATTTATTTCGGTTTCGGTTACGGTTTCGTTCCGGTTTCGGTTCCAAATAAAAACAGGAAAACAAAAATTTTACTACTAAAATACTCATGTACCTATGTAGCTACGAAATAGGTCTGAATTTTCATAACTTTTTTCCTGCGGCCATGATGGGATTTCTCCAATATAATAATACATTTATTAACGCTATGCATGGATGAAATTTCTGCACAACAAATTCCTAAAGTTAACTCTACTTTTTTATTAAAATGGAAGCCAAATGAAATGTATAAATCGTTAAAAACATTATAATTAGTGGCGCTTCCCGAGACAAGCCTGAACATTTCTTTTTCGGATCTGGTAAATTTGTTTCGATCGCTTCATTCAACTATAGTCAAACTTCCTCTTTCAGAATTTTGATACTGATGTCAAAACGTGGCTCGACAATCTTCCATGAAAACTTTCAGGGTACCTGCTTGTAAAAGGAAGTACCCATGTGCCCACTCACAGAAGTAAGGTATTGAAAAAATTCAAAACCGTTTGGAACCGGTTCCGGCATTTGAAACGGTTTCGGTTTCGGTATTTTCCAGATCAAAATAACGGTTACGGTTTCGGTTTCGGTTTTGAAAAATGAATCGGTTTTAATCGGTTACGGTTACGGTTTCGGTTTCGGTTTCAGTCCTTGGATAGAACAAGGGCAAATTCTTAAAGTACTTGAGTATCTTCTACTGATCCACAGTGGAACGTTGCCCTAGCTCGGCTTTCGGTTCGAGAACAACCTCTTCAAAGAAATTCTGAGATAACCTGTTCTTCTGAAAGTTTGCCTTTTCCAATCATCAGCATCAAAAATATATTATAAAATAGAGAAAAGGTTTCTCATCATCTACACCTTTTCCAATTGAATTTGAGAAAAGGTAAAATGTATTTGAGAAACGGGCAAATCTATTTGAGAAATGGGTGAATGGATTTGAGAAAAGGAAAATTTATTTAAGAAAAGGGAGAATGTATTTGAGAAATGGACAATTGTATTTCAGAAAAGCTAAAAAATTGTGTACTTCAAAACACTAAAAATATAAGTATATTGAATTACACCGTTTTTAGAATATTTTTTAGCTTTTCTGAAATACATTTACTCATTTCTCAAATAGATTTGCCCGTTTCTCAAATATAGTTGGAAAAGGTGTAGTTGTGGGAACCAACACAACAAACACAGTCTCTAACGTTAGAGATTGATACATTATATATGTAGGTAGGTAGGTAGGTTCAAGTGGCTGCCGCAGAGGCACACTTAGGCCAGTTTTGAAGGCCCGTTGTGATACCACCAACACAAGGAAAGTCAGCCCCGGGACCCAGCCATATGGAAAATCCCTGAGTTGTTGGGATTTTCCACATAGCAGAATCCCGGGACTGACACTCCTAAACCGACACCGTTACTCCTCCTCGAACCACTTAGATGACTTTATGAAGCCCATCAAGTCCTTTATGTCCAGTTCCGCGATCTGGCTTAGACTATCTAGGAACGGAACTCCCAAAAAGCGCGTTCTCACGCCGCTTAAAGCCGGACAGTTGCAGATGAGGTGCTCCACCGTTTCCTCCTCCTCATCATCTTTGCAACTCCTGCAGCATCGTCGGTAGGGCACACTTAGCCTTTCTGCATGCCTACCAATGAGGCAGTGACCGGTTAATGCCCCTATCAATATGCAGATTTCCCTCCTAGTTAGGGCATAAATGCGTCTAGACCTTTTAAGATCCCATTTTGCCAGGTTTGTTTCGATATCCGACACCCTGGGGATTGCAGCCATCTTTCGTTGGCTTGACGGAGTGTGTGCTCCTTCAGCATTAGTTTGCATGTGGCAAACGGCATACCTAAGCGCTCTTTATCCCGAAGAACCTGCTTGGTCGTGCCCTGCCTGGCAAGCTCGTCTGCCTTACAGTTTCCCTCAATGTCCCTATGTCCCGGGACCCATATGAGGTTTACGCGGTTCTGTTGGGCCATCTCCTGAAGAGATCGACGACAGCTGAGCGTCAGTTCAGAGTTGAACGTGTATGAGCCAAGGGATTTGATTGCCGCCTGGCTATCGCTGAAAATAGTGATATCTCCTCCGATAACACGTTTGCTTAACCAGGCCGCGGCGTCCCGGATTGCCGAGACTTCCGCCTGGAAGACGCTACAATGATCAGGTAGTCTGAAGGAGAGTTCAAGGTCCAAATCCCTTGAATAAACCCCTCCTCCAACTCTGCCGTCCAACTTCGAGCCGTCGGTGTATATGGAAGTGCCACCATTTGTTTCGGGACACCAATCCGTCCTCTCCCAGTCTTCTCTGCTGGGGATGTTTATTTTGAAGCAGCTATCCCCGACTGTAGTGGTCGCACAACGATCTGTGCTTAGAGGGAGAAAGCTGTAAGATTCCAGAATACTGGAGTGTCCAATAGTACCCGCACCCCAACTGGAGGTTTCTCTTAGGCGCAGAGCTGATGCCGCCGCTGACCGAAACCCTTCCAGATCAAGTGGCAAAATGCCCAGAATGGCCTGGAGGGCTTCGTTGGGCGTTGTCCTTAGCGCACCGCTTATACAGATCATATTGGATCTATGGACTTTCCGCAACAGATTCAGGTATGTTGTCTTGCTCAGTGCCGGCCACCATACGACGACTCCATACAGCATGATTGGGCGAATGATGGCCGTGTAGATCCAACTGCATACTCTAGGGCTGAGCCCCCATTTTTTGCCAATGGCTCTTTTGCATGTGTAAAGAGCGATGCAAGCTTTCTTCTGGCGCTGAAGAACATTCTCCTTCCAATTCAGTTTCCTGTCCAGAACTATGCCTAGAAACTTGGCCTTATCCGACAAGCCCAGGCGCGTGCCATCTAGTTCTGGTAGGCTTAGTGGCGGTATTTTGTACCGGTTGGTGAAGAGGACAAGTTCCACTTTCCCCGGGTTGATACTAAGTCCGCAGCGAGAGGACCACCTCGAAACCTCTCGCAGTGCTACTTGCATCAGGTCACACAGAGTTTGTGGGAACTTGCCTCTGAATGCAATAGCTAAATCGTCTGCGTATGCCACTATCTTCCCGCCCCCCCAGCTTGTGTCACGTAGCAACGAGTTGACTGTGAGGTTCCATAAAAGCGGGGAAAGAACACCACCCTGGGGCGTTCCCCTTGTGACATAGCGTGATAACTCGACCGTACCAAGTGAAGAAGCTATTTTCCTTCCTCTTAGAAGTTGGTCAATTAAACCAGTTAGAGGTCTATCTACGCCCAGATTAGTTAGAGCGGAGTTGATCGCCTCCGGGCTTATATTGTTGAAAGCCCCCTCAATATCTAAGAAGGCCACGAGACAGTAGTCCTTTTCACACAGCGATTTCTCAATGACAGATACTAGGCTGTGCAGAGCAGTTTCTGTTGATTTACTCTTGGTGTATGCATGCTGATAGCTAGAGATAAGGTTGCTATCAATAGTCGTTGAAAGGTAGTCGCTTAGTATCCTCTCAAAGGTTTTGAGTACAAAGGACGAGAGACTGATCGGTCTGTAATCTTTTGGCTCGTAGTGGGATGCCTTCCCAGCCTTAGGGATAAACACTACCGTGGCGCTTCTCCAGGAGCCCGGAATGTGGTTGAGAGCCAGGCAGGCTGTGAAGAGAAATACCAGCCATTTAGCTGATGTCTCCAACGTGTTTATAAGTTGCGCGGGGATAATCCCGTCCGGCCCGGCAGCCTTATACGGTTCAAAGCTCTTAACTGCCCACCTTACTCTTTCCTCAGTGATGGGTATATTTACTGCCAGGTTTGTTGCAGGTGCTAGTGGTGCATCATGCAGATTCCCCGGAAAATGTGTATTCAAGAGCAGCTCAAGGGTTTCCTCTTCCGTGCTGGTCCAGGATCCGTCAGGCTTTCGCAAATAGCTGATGGTTGTTTGACTTTTCGAGAGGACTCGTCTAAGTCTCGCTGTGTCGTCGACCTTTTCGACGCCAGTGCAGAAATTTCTCCACGAGGTTCTCTTCGCCTGTCTCAGAGCTTTTTTGTAGGCCCTTAGTTTAGCTTTATATTCATGCCAATGAGGCTCAGAGCCGAAGCTCTTGGCCTTGTTAAATTGTTTCCGGCATGATATTCGGAGCGAGTCCAAATCGTAGGACCACCAATGTGGCCTGTGTTTACCGCGTGGTTTTGGCACTGGACAAGCCTGTCCTAGAGCATTTGAGAGCGCCGATGTAAATGTAGTAACAAGATCCTCCAGCTCCTCTACTGATGAGGGGGCTTGTGAGGGCAGTACTGGTAGGTCTCTGTCTAATATTTCATTGTGTAACTGCCAATCAGTGTTACGTGGATTGCGCTTCATGATTGGTTGTTCTACAATAAAGTCTAAAACCATTTCTATGTAACGGTGGTCGGAGAAAGAATGTTCTTCCAGAACCCGCCATTTTCTGACCCACTCATAAGCGCCTTCACTACAGATAGTGAGGTCTATGACCTCCCTGCGGGTCTTAGTGATAAAAGTAGGCTCATTACCCACGTTGCAAATCACCAGGTTGGTTGTTAAGAGGTAATCAAACAGAGACTCGCCCCTGGCATTGATGTCGGAGCTCCCCCATTGGACATGGTGAGCATTAGCGTCCGCTCCAATAATAAGATTACCCGTGCAGAAATTTGACACCAGGTCTTTCACCTCCGTTTGTGGTGGGGGTTCTTCGGCGTCGTAGGGCATATAGACCGACGCCACCGTCAGGCGGGTGCTGTCGACCGTTAGACTGATAGCGGTAATATCACCATTGGTGTAGTTAGGTAGGAGAAAGGAGTTCAACTCAGACTTGACCAAAATACACGTTCTGACTTTGCTGTCCTCGCTGGCTCGAATGAGCTTGAAGCCCTTAGTCCCCAATCCGCAGATTCTCGAGCTATTGACCCAGGGTTCTTGGATGAGGACCACATCCACGTCGCCTTTAGAAAGACGACTACTTAAAGCAGCCGAAGCCACTTTAGATTTGTGCAAATTAATCTGAAGCACCACCAACATGAGAGCGCACAGACTTCCCTGCCGTCCCCATATCGTCGAGGTTTGCTCCATCCCGGAGGTTGCCTATCAACGACGAGTTGTTCCGATTAACTGCCCGATGTGGCGTTGCAGGAGTCCTGCTGCCTGTAGCGTTAGATGTTAGTCGCTCAGCGTTGGCTGCTACCACCGTGACGTCGAGGACTTCCTCGTCCTGTAGGCTGTCCTCCATCTCCGAGTTGTTCACAGCACTATCGCCAAGAGACGTGGCGGATAACATGCTTTCCGCATCGGAATCCTCCGCTTCCTCTTCTGGTAATAAGTTTTCCGGTTCCCCCGGAGCAGCCGAGAAGGCAGCGCGCTGAGCATCACCACGATATACGTGGATAACGATCTGGCCTACGCTGTAGTGTACTAGGCCATTGCACCTTTTGAGGGGCTCGATTGACTCTTTATTCATGGTGAACACCACCTGTCTGTCGGGCCCTACCGCATCCCCGACCAGATTGACACTCCAGTCATGCGTTGGGAGGGACGGATTCATTAGCCGTAGCATCCCGAGTATTCTCTCGGGTTCGTCAGGGATGGCCGGAATCCACGCCCTTGCCCTTGGACGAGCTGGAATGTCCTTCCAGTCGACGACCTCTATCTTTGCGCCCTGGTAGACTTCACCCAGTTTAGCAGCTGCTGCCTTGTACAGTGCTACGGTTTTTGCATCCTCGCATGCGAGTAATTTAATTTGACCCTGGTGCCAACCCGCATCCGTTACTCGTGCCGAACTACCCGGAAACTCCGGAGCAACGTTGAGAAGAATGTTGCCGAGTTCATTTCGCACGTAACGCCACCGGTCCTTGGGGATGGCCAGACGGTCATTGCCTCGGTCAAGGACGCCTATAAGGATCCTGTCCTTGGTTACCTCAGCAAAGCTTAGTTTGCCCGCTCCAGAGGTATTCTGATGCCGCTTGGGAGGGGGAATAAACTCCAGATCCGATCTCTGGCGCTTGAAAGGGTTAACTTTTAACCTCTTTGGCATGTACGAATTTTGGAAATCCGGTATCACAGCTTTCGCTAGCTCTACAGATTTACTGGAATTCGGCGACAGTGATTCCTGCGGTACCCCTTCATACCTCTTCAGGATCTTTGCAGCCAATCTTTTCTCGTGGTATGTGAAGCGGCGGGGAGACGTCTCCCTGGAGTGCGGACCCGTAGTTGCCATCGCGGTCGCTCTCCTTGCCGACATCTCAGTTGCAGCTTCCTTCTCCTTCGAAACTCCGAGGCCAGGTCGTGAGACCGCTGCCACAGACGTAAAGATACTGGTTTTCATATCAGCGGTTGATGGGAGTTTAGCATCCGCCGTTGTCCGCTTAGCTGCGTTGGCAACCGCACTGGTGCTAGCTCCCATCAAGTCAATCTTATTCGATAGAGGGTTGGTTGACCGACTCGTAGTTGCCATCGCTGTCGATCCCCCCCTTGATTGTGGAACGGAGGTTGTCCTCCGGCGTTGTTGTTGCTTCCTCGCCTGCTCCTCCATAGCTCTCCTTTGCTGAGGAGTGAAATTTGGCGTTGTTTGTTTTTTAGATTTTTCGTTTTTATTCAGGTTATTCGAGTTCATCTTGTTCGTACGACCCATCGCCGGACAAGGCCAGCTTAGGGTCAAGGGAAGAGTAGGGGAAAATGTGTCGTCCGCCGCGGCAGAGCCCCGTACCGCGGTAAGGCCATGCTTACTCTCTGAGGCGACCCGGTGTCAGAGAGGCTCCGTTCAAATACAGCCACGATTTGCCTCCCGGCTGCAAACGTCCAATGGGCACGGTTTCGCATAACACCCTGGATTGGGAGGGGGAAGATCTTTGTCGTCGCGCCAGAGAGGCTAGGCTGCTCTCGTGATGAAGTGCCGTACGGAGCTATGATCACAAGGGCAGCGTAGCCCTGTGGCTATCGACTTAAGCCCTCGTACCGCGGCAAGGTATCCACCCTTCACGAGGGTATTTATATATGTAACTAACTAGTGTAATTCTCGAGCCAAGAAAGATGATAGAGAACTACATTAGAAAACAATACGAAAATGACATCAGAACTCGATTGGAGAACTATGATTTTCTCTATTTAAGAATTATGTATGTCGAATTTTGTTAGAGAACACTATGTTTCTCAAGTATTTTTCGAGTCGTCCTCTAACGTTAGAGATTGGAGAATAATTGGAGATATCTAATCTACCTCTTATCGATTTCTAACTTCAGTTTTTGCAGGGGAGGGATACATATTGTAGTTAGTCATCAGGTTTTTAACAATGAAGTTTCATGCTTAAAAATCGATGTTAAGATTCCCTAGTTCAGAACTACATATATTCCATGAATCAGGTCCGACAAACAACAAAACGACCTAATATCAGTATAAAATAGATTTGAAAAATCAAAAACAATCTTCATAATATTTTTCATAATCATTAATTGCCTGGACGCGGATAGCCCAAACAATCTTAAAAACGGCAAAGTGCAATGACTTCGACGAAGCAAAATAGCTGCCAGAATTCAAATGAATAATTATGTCTATGTTTTCAAATACCACAACCAACCATACATATATACGCACAAACATAGTGTCAGCATGTGTTAAAGTCCATTTAGAAAATATAATGACCGATCGTAACATATGCTTAATTATGCTTAATGGCAAAGTGCGCATCTGATTTCGGCGTTTGGCTTTTCAAGTCCATGCATCATTTACAAAGCGGTGCGTGTGCACTTTTGTGTGTAAGTATTTATTTATTTCAAAACAAACAAACAAAAAAAAATAAAAATAAAAATTCCCAATAAACCATGAAGTTAGATTTAGATTGGATGTACATACATACATTAGAGAACTAGCCCCATTCTCGAATCTCTAACGTTAGACGATGACTCGAGAAACACTGGAGAAACATGGCGTTCTCCAACAAAATGGGACTTAATTCTCAAATCGAGAAAACCATAGTTCTCTAGTCGAATTCTAATGAGATTCTCTAATGTGAATTGTGTCTTTGCCTAGTTCTCTAATCTATCTCTAATCGAGTTCTAATGTAGTTCTCAACTGTTGAATAGATAATAGTTAGAGAATTACCCCAGTTACCTAACGTGAAGACGAACATTTCAATCAACTTTAGAGACTGTGTTAGTTGGGTTACTGTGAGTTGTTGAGTCTTTATCACAAGAATAGTGTGGTTGATATGATTGCTGTTACCGAATGGCATACGCGTTTATCGGCGGTGGCAAAAAACTCAGTTGCATTTGGTTTACAGTGAGTCAACTCATAAAACGGCACTTTCACGGTTTCGTTGTGACCTACATATGGAAATAGAAGCTTTTCTTTCTCTTTCTCTATTTTTATAGCATATTTGACACATAAACTGGTGCTTTTTGTTTGAAAATATTGCCAATAGATTCCCGATTATAGGGGAGTATGAAAATCGACAGATGTCTAGATGGTTTAAAATGTATTTGATCCCGAAAGATTTCGCTAGGTGGCCCACGGAGGTAGGTATTTGAGAAATGCGTTTCAAATTGCGAATCTTGGGAACGACTTTAAACCAATTTCCTAGGTGGCGCGCTGATCGAGCTAACTGAAAGTCGCTCAAAAATGGGAAGAATCTTGCGTTCGATAGATTTTTGAGTAACTTTGAGGTAAGCTAGAGAATTGAAACGTGACAGATCTTCAAAACCAGTCAACAATGCAATATTTGATTAAAAAAAAAAAATATGCGGTAGGTGGCGCACGGGTGGGGTTTTAATGCAAATTAGTGTACGCACACGGCCCACTTACATGCTTATAAGCGTATACTAAAAGTATTTATACCATCTCTATAAATCCATTGGCGCATATTCATAGTCGAAATAAATTAGGCACTAAAGTTAGCGTCAACTTTTTGACACCATTTCTAACGGCCTTTCTGTCGAAAATGCTGACGCAATCTTTAGTATCTACTTTACTTCGACTATGAATATGCCCTCATGTTTTTTTAGCATAATAACTCATGTTGAGAATGCATTTAAGTAGCAAACTGATTGACTGCAAGCTTTGGTAATGAAAATGGGCAACAAATAGTAATAAACTAAGAGCACAGTAAATTCCCAACAGGGCAGTCAAATGAAGACATTTTTTTATAAATATGAATGTTGGTATTTATGAGACATTGTATACTTGAACCACAGACAGAAATGGGAACGCCATTCTTACGCTAATTTATTCGTCTCAAAGGGCGTTGTGTTGACACAAATTTGTTTCAAACAGTAATAAACATAATAAGCAAGTCAATAAGGCACAGAAACTAAGTCGGGCTCAAGGGACAAGTACTTCAAAATGCAATTGAATTTGGTGTTTGCCGGAAATTACTTTTTTTTCAGATGACAACTGCATTTCCTGGTCATAAGAAAAAACGTACTCCCTATAAGTACTGATTTTATAAAGCGAGATCTTAGAGCCGCCAGGCAACACTTATTTTATAATGGATGAAACCATTACTCCTGGTTAGCCCTTTCCGAATCCAGAACGAATGTGAAGTTTGCAAAGCTATACCTATGACAGGGGCCTAGGAAGCAGGGGTCAAAGTGGTCAATAACCTTAACTTCACTTATTTAATATTGGATGATTTTCACATAATTGTCGTAGAAAACCGCAATGGGTTAGTATCTCTACCCCAAATTCGCGGATTTTCCTACGGAAATTAGTTCCATCTTAACAATTTAACGAATTTAACTAACTTTGGCTGTTTTAAAATAGCCGATTTTTCCCCATTTGGTATCGGGCATTTTTACGACTTCTTCCCATAACAAAAACTTCAGCCAAACACTCTTCCCATAACAAAAACTTCAGCCAAACACCTCAAAGCTTGGGTCTTTTACTCTTATAGGGCTGATACATTAGTGCAAATTCCGAATAAACTCCGTTTTTGACTTGAGCATAATCTTCATTAAAAATTCCCAAAAATACAAAAAATTTGAGCAGTTTTAAAAAAATTGGCACTGGCAACACTCTGTAGATGAATAAGCAAAAACTGCAAGGAACACAAGGAAAATAAGGGTAGCGACTGATAGATGTCGCGCTGGTGTGTAAAATTGCGACTATCGACAGCTAGATGTCGCCGAGGTAGGTAAAAATATGGTGGAATATAATCCTCAATGCTGTTAATCTTCAATTTTGTGTGTGTCAGGGTGAAATTTGGATCTGATTAAAGAAGATTTATTGAAGGTAATCTCCGTGTGTGTATTCATAGCAATACTTCGCTTTCACTTGAGTAAGCGAGTTTGTTCAAGCGAGTTTGTTTAAATGAGTTTGTTCGGGTTTTAAATGGTTTTAAAAAAGTATCAGGTATTTTTAGACTTCGTCCCATGGCAAAAACTTCTGTCAAACATCTCAAAGATCGAGAATTTACTTTCATTTTTACGGGCAAGAAAGAAAGTAAGTATGATAGAAAAGTCCCCGAGCTTTAAGGAGTCTGGCTGAAATTTTTGTCATGGGGCGAAGTCTGAAAATGTGTAAAGTTCCGCCATTTAAAAACAGCCAAAGCTGGACAAACCCGCTTAAATATGAGTTTATAAAAAACGCCCTGATAGACGCTTTACCTTCACGTTCTTAAAGGCAACGTTACAAAACTGATGATAGTGTCATTCATGTTAGTTCCAATAACTTTTTGACACCATCGAAATCCATTCAAGCTAAAAACAAAAATCATGTGGGTTTGTAGCAGGGCTATAAAATAAGCGCCACCTAGTGAGTAAGGTCATAAAGTGATAAAAAATATCAAAACACGAATAACAACAAAAAAAAAAATAAACATTAAGCGCTAGTATAAAGGCGTCAATGCAGAGAATAAATTGTTATGAAGAAATAAGCTGCGTAGTTACTAAACAGGAAATTGAGCTTAACTTGAGCATTGTTACTTCAAATAAAAAAAAAACTGCTTTGGAGTTGTTAAGGTCACATAAAGTTCAATTTTTCACCTACTTACATTCCAAGATATAAATAATCAAGAAATTATGAATATGGCAGTTGCCGTCAAAGTGACAATTGACAAAGGGCGTTTAACGGTAACGACCTGTCACAATCAATTAACATTCAAGTGACAAACATTTCGCTCATTTGCTGCAACGTCGTCGCAACTCAAAAAACCCAAATTTTGAGTTAACATCACTAATAACTATATGGAAAATAAAATGTTTGATCAACTGACAAAGTGTTATATCCGAGGTTTTAACATTCCACATATAAATATACATCAATTCAAAAACTTAAAATGCGTTTTCTGTAATATCACATTTTTTGAGTTATGACGACGTTGCAGCAAAAGAGCGATTTATAAATGTGATCACTAATGTCAGAAAGCAAATATTAGTTTTCTGCTTATGACAGTAGTTACTAGAAATAACTTCCCGACTAGTTTTATTGTTTCAAAACTCTTTCAAACCAAGACATTGTTGTAATCAGAGTTTATAGCTAGCCCCTCTTGGCGGTCGCTGCAGAAAATTGTTGACGGATTCGCTCTTTCTTCGAAGACATTTCAAGTACATAGATATTTACTCATCCTGTGTTTTTTTTGAATAAAATTAAATGCACCTCGACACAAAAGTATTAAAAGAAATGCAGCAATCGCAGGTGAGCCAACAAAAAGTATTTCCAGTTTTTCTTAAGAATGTAAGCAAAGCAGAAGAAAATTACAGGAACAGTTCAAGCAATAGAAGGAAAAAATAGCAAAAAAGCGGCTGCAATAAGTTGAAGGTAAGAAAGAATAGATGCCGTAAAATAATTTCATAAGCGTCATTGTTTAGAAGTGTTGCGGATTGAAAAGTTAGAAATGTAGAATTTCCACACAGAACTGGAAAATTGTAGTAGAGACAATAGCTGTAATGTAAATGACCTCTCGAGATAAATTGCGGAAGATGCAGCAGTGAAAGAAGTAAGTCAACACAAAAGAGAAATAAAAGCTAGTGGAATTGTGTTAAAAAAAAGTCATGATACCATAAAAAAGAGAGCCAAACAACGAAATATCAAGGGAATGAAGCCAAAAGCTTAACTACATTAGGGTGGTTTAAACAAATTTCTGAAAATTAGGCATATGAGTGTTTCCGAAAATGTGTCAGCCAAAGAGAAAAATTTGAAAATGAATCTAGGCCAAACTCTTTGATGCCATTATATAGCCACGTATGTCATATCGTTCCGTGTCTGCCTTAACCTCGTATTTATAAAAAAAAATAATATTTCAGAAAACGAAGAAACCCAATTGAAATTCTCAAGTTTTGCATACTAAAAATGTAGATACGAGGTAATGGATCGATATATTTTACCAAGCTGATTTTCGATTTGATTTTTCTCGATGTCTTAACGGCACTTCCACATAAAAATGAGTTTTCCCAAAAAGTGTAGTTACGGGGTTAAGGCAGAAACGGGACGATATATCACTTCGTAAAATTTGATAGATATTGGAACACCGGTTCTTACAAAATTTAGGTATTTCCAACTACCAATAATATTTTTGATATGTAAGCATCTTAGCGCTGGGGGGTCATCCAAGAAAGTTACGCTGCCTACACGCAGTGTAGGCATTGTAGGCGGTGATGTGAATCGATCGAATTGCAATTTACACGGTGGAACGACAAAAATCGACTCGTGTAAATCAGCCTTTACACTCTGCCCCAAATGAGTAACAAAAACTCACACCGAAAGTAAAGCAAAATCGTAATAAAATTCAATCATCATCAAAATCACACATAATAAATCATTTATTTGCTGTGAGCGGCGACTTTGAGGTCAAGAACTTCATCGCTGCAACAACTCTACTGGGATGAATGCTTAAAGCAACTTAAAGAGGTTGGATAAAACAAGCAACATGATTATTTGCTTACCCAGCAGGCATTTTGAACAGCTTTCGTGTACGATTGGAAAATGGCTTACTTTTGACACACTACTTGAAAGGAGTCGACTTGAACTCTTTGGTTTTGATACTTTGTCGTTTGATTTTTAAAAAAGCTGACTGGGTGATTCCTACATGCATGTAAGTATTGTTGTTATTGTATGTGAAGAAAGTGTGAAGCGTCAAACAGCATGCAACTAAATGCAAGCGCAAGAAAATGGTTGTGAAAAACGGAAATACGATAGAGTGCTTGTGGTAAGAACGCTTTGACACGTTTGAGTTGGGTTGCGCGCGGAAATGGAACGAAGAGGGCCAAGGAAATGTCGGTCAAATTTCAGAAAAAGACTTTATTTCATATTGATATAATTATGACGTCTATATATGTATAACACTGTGCAATACAAAAAAAACCTAGGAAGAGATAGAATTTTTCTGATAGATCTCGGTGTGTTAAAAAGAACTGCGTACAAGAAATTTGCTGGACACCTCGACAATCCCGTGACAGAGGTCAAAAACCAGATTTTCATACCCTCAAACACTTATGAGCCTGTATCTTAGGTGATTTCAACCCGATTTTTTTTTTGTTTCTTTATCTAGATAGAAGAGATATAGACCTTTCTAACGATATATATGTTTATCAATTGGAAAGTAGTAGTAAAAGTGGTAGTATTTGTATTTTTTCGAGGTTGGTCAACTTTGCCGCTATCCCTATGCACTATGTTATAAGAAGCCTATACACACCTTGAATGGTATTCAATGAATGTTAATTTTCTCCAAAAGGATGAAAACTGACGAAGTTATTACGAAGTTATTTCCATGAAAACTAAATTAAAAAAGAAGTTATTTTTGCTATATAATTTGAAAATTTACATATGTACATGTACATAGGTACTTGGTTTTTTATTTTTGGCCAACTTTGGCTGTTTTTAAATACCCGATTTTTTTCCATTTTTTGTAGAGCTCTACCCTTAAGTAGAATCAGGCATTTTTATGAGCGTCAAGTTAGCTAAGCACCCTAATGCAATCGAGTCGGGACCAGGTGGATAATTTGCCGTTATTTTGCCGTGATTTTGCCGGGAAAGAATTAATTTTGCCGTGTAATTTTTTCCCGGAATTTTGGGGTGCTTTGCTAACTTGATATCAACTTAGCTAAGCACCCTAATGAAAACGGTGTTAGAGACAAGATATCGAAACCGGACTTGTTTCATATTTTGCCGTTATTTTGCCGTGATTTTGCCGGGAAAGAATTAATTTTGTCGGGCAATTATTTTTGGACTTTTTCATATACGAAGTTTCGCGTCAACTTAGCTAAGCACCCCAATGAAAACGGTGTTAGAGACAAGATATCGAAACCGGACTTGTTTCATATTTTGCCGTGATTTTGCCGGGAAAGAATTAATTTTGTCGGGCAATTCTTTTGGACTTTTTCATATACGAAGTTTCGCGTCAACTTAGCTAAGCACCCTAATGAAAACGGTGTTAGAGACAAGATATCGCAACCGGACTTGTTTCATATTTTGCCGGGAAAGAATTAATTTTGCCGGGTAATTTTTTCCCGGAATTTTGGGGTGCTTTGCTAACTTGATATCAACTTAGCTAAGCACCCTAATGAAAACGGTGTTAGAGACAAGATATCGAAACCGGACTTGTTTCATATTTTGCCGTTATTTTGCCGTGATTTTGCCGGGAAAGAATTAATTTTGTCGGGCAATTATTTTTGGACTTTTTCATATACGAAGTTTCGCGTCAACTTAGCTAAGCACCCTAATGAAAACGGTGTTAGGGACAAGATATCGAAACCGGACTTGTTTCATATTTTGCCGTTATTTTGCCGTGATTTTGCCGGGAAAGAATTAATTTTGTCGGGCAATTATTTTTGGACTTTTTCATATACGAAGTTTCGCGTCAACTTAGCTAAGCACCCTAATGAAAACGGTGTTAGAGACAAGATATCGCAACCGGACTTGTTTCATATTTTGCCGTTATTTTGCCGTGATTTTGCCGGGAAAGAATTAATTTTGCCGGGTAATTTTTTCCCGGAATTTTGGGGTGCTTTGCTAACTTGATATCAACTTAGCTAAGCACCCTAATGAAAACGGTGTTAGAGACAAGATATCGAAACCGGACTTGTTTCATATTTTGCCGTTATTTTGCCGTGATTTTGCCGGGAAAGAATTAATTTTGTCGGGCAATTATTTTTGGACTTTTTCATATACGAAGTTTCGCGTCAACTTAGCTAAGCACCCTAATGAAAACGGTGTTAGAGACAAGATATCGCAACCGGACTTGTTTCATATTTTGCCGTTATTTTGCCGTGATTTTGCCGGGAAAGAATTAATTTTGCCGGGTAATTTTTTCCCGGAATTTTGGGGTGCTTTGCTAACTTGATATCAACTTAGCTAAGCACCCTAATGAAAACGGTGTTAGAGACAAGATATCGAAACCGGACTTGTTTCATATTTTGCCGTTATTTTGCCGGGAAAGAATTAATTTTGTCGGGCAATTATTTTTGGACTTTTTCATATACGAAGTTTCGCGTCAACTTAGCTAAGCACCCTAATGAAAATGGTGTTAGAGACAAGATATCGCAACCGGACTTGTTTCATATTTTGCCGTGATTTTGCCGGGAAAGAATTAATTTTGCCGGGTAATTTTTTCCCGGAATTTTGGGGTGCTTTGCTAACTTGATATCAACTTAGCTAAGCACCCTAATGAAAACGGTGTTAGAGACAAGATATCGAAACCGGACTTGTTTCATATTTTGCCGTTATTTTGCCGTGATTTTGCCGGGAAAGAATTAATTTTGTCGGGCAATTATTTTTGGACTTTTTCATATACGAAGTTTTGCGTCAACTTAGCTAAGCACCCTAATGAAAACGGTGTTAGAGACAAGATATCGAAACCGGACTTGTTTCATATTTTGCCGTGATTTTGCAGGGAAAGAATTAATTTTGTCGGGCAATTATTTTTGGACTTTTTCATATACGAAGTTTCGCATCAACTTAGCTAAGCACCCTAATGAAAACGGTGTTAGAGAC